>OY282640.1:35369846-35984846 GCA_958299015.1 Tetanocera ferruginea | reverse complement strand
GGGCTTAAGAGGGTGCAAGTGTAAAAAATTAAAATAGTTGGCGTTGCTGCTATAGAAGAGAAATAAAAAACAGTAACAAAAAATATATGCAAAAAGGAAAAAAAAACAATCCGTTTGTAAATGCAATGTTGATTCAACGTTTTAAAAATGTTGAAGTAAATTCTGTGCAAAAATAATAGTATATCTTTTGAATATGTTGAAATAATAGGATTTTTTCAAAGTAATCAACTTTAAAAGCGTTCATTTTTTAATGTGTCCAAAACTGCTGCAAACTAAGATTTTCCACAGTTCTGAAAATATGCAAATATTTTTGTACTTAAAAGAAAACCATTTTGTTTTAATTTTTTTTCCACAAAATGTATACTGAAAAAAATATGAGCTTAAAATTTAGTAAAGTGTGTTAAAAAAAAAAAAATGTTGATAATTTGTTATTTTGCCTTTTTTTCATATATTTTTCAAAAATTTTAAACACATTTGCTCTTACTTTGACGAAATTTGTTGCAAGCAATTTATTAAAGACAAAATTTGTCGAATTTATAACAATTGTTGTAAATTTTAAAAACATATTTTTTTCAGTGTATTTATTTAAATAAGCATGTAAGTTGGTGTATTTTTTAAAAGAAAATATTTTGTATCAAACTTTTGTTCTTTAAAGAATAGTTTTGAAGATGTGCATTATTGTAATGTATGTATTAGTTTGGTGCCTAAATAATTGTAGTTTCATCTCTTTTGTTTTTAAATTATCAGTCTATTAACTTTAAAAGAATTATAAGGTATGTAAAAATAAACATCTAGCAATTTGTATATATGTTACAAAACAAAAAGTTTTTTAAGTTTATTATATATTTTTAATTATCAATCTATTAACTTTAAAAGACTTGTAAATATATATAAAAAAAAAATCTAAAAATTTATATATGGGCATTTCCATAGTCGCGAACGCGACATTCGTACGCCTTTGAGGAGCAGAATAATAAAGAAAACTCAGAACAAATTTTCTCCTTTTTCAAGTTTTAGATAGCATTTTATTAGCACTATATTTAGAAAAAAAAGTTAGGTTCTCTAGATTTTATATATCCAAAATATTAGCAATAAACATGGCATCGCGAACGCGACAAAAAATGGAACTCGTTTTCGACTGCATCTAGAAAAATGCAGATATCTGCGAAACGCAACATAATATTTTACAGCTTTCAAGAAATAGTTGTCATTTTGACATATTTCCATTAGTTTTTTTTTTTATTGAGCTTAAGCCTGATCGCGAACGCGACATCTAGCACGCGACATTTTTTCTCATCACGTTTGTAATAAGAATTAGTTTAAGTAATTTCATCTAAATATTGCATTACATACCAAAAACATCGTATATATTATTTGGGAGTTTTATTTTAGTAATATTAATAAAAAAACAAAAAAATACATATGAGGCTTGTGAGAAAAATTATGATATATTGTTTTAACCCCATCCGTACTGCGTATGTTGTTATTTATTTTATGACGAGGTTTTTTACGCCCATAAGGAGGCGTGGCAGATATATAAAACTGCATACATTATCCTGCAGTATCACAATCTAAGTTGATTTAACCATGTTGTATGTCCCTGTTTTTGTATGATCCCCCATCTGTTGACATGATTAAAGCCGTTATTATTAAGTTATCGTAATGAAATTCGATATTTAAGCTTATATCGTAAAAATAAAGATCATGTTCGAAAATAAGCCAAATTGAATGGAAACCACGTATACCTCCCAAACAAATTGACGTTCTCAAAATGGAAAATTTCTTAAAAATCTATTTAAAATCAATCCAATGACTTGAAAATTAGCTCATGAGCTTTAATTAGAACTTTTAACACTTAGTAAAAAATTCAGCAAAATCGAATGAAACCTTTCCATACTTCCCATACAAAGTATATTTAAAAAACGACGCATGATCGCGAATGCGACAATCTTTGAAAATCAATATTAAATGTTCAGTATGATTTTTACCTGCAGTAACTTTTTTCTTATAGTGAGGCGACCAAATTTGATTTAAGTTACAATTTTCAGACACTTGCTTAGAACGATCACGAAGTTCTGATAACAAATGATGATTTAGGTACAAGAACGCGACATTCGAATAGTAATTAAAGCAATATAAAAAATTTACCGTAAATCGTGCTTTTTTTAGTAAATTTTTATTTTTTATTTTTTATTTGTTGTTTATTGATGGATTTTATAAGAAGAGTGCAAACATAACGTTGATAAATAAACAAAAAATGCTTCAGAGAAAAAGTCCTTAAAAGCAGCTAAAAGCAAGAAAAACATATTTCTCAGATAGCAGGCCAATTTTCTCAGAAGAAAAAATGAAATAAGTTGTAAATGCAGTAAATTATAAAAATTCAAGCATTTTTTTAAATAATAACAAAAAAAATTATATGTTTATTTAACATTTTTTTTTTCGGTCCCGGTAGACCTTTCTGTGGATATGCCCATATATTTTGCAAAACATTGTCTATTGTTCCCGCAAAAGGTGAGAAAAAAAAAATTTTATATTTTCGTTATAAAAAAAAACGCCAAAATAAAATCATACTTAGCTTAGAGTCGAAAATTTATTTGTTATTATTATTTTTTAATCTTAAGGAGGGACATAACACTCGCGGCAGAGTAAACAGACCTTTTTTTAAGAATTCATAACTCAGTCAAAAACAAACATTTTTCCAAAATTTTTATTATTTTAAAAAAATTAACAAGCAACAAGAAAAAAAATTAAAAAAAAAAATTTATATTTTTCACTCCAACATGGTTTTATATAGCTCCAAACTGGTGGCAGAGAAAAAAACGTGGCCTCGTGGTTGCAGCGCTGGGAGTCGCAAAAATTGTCCGATTTGGAAAAAAAGGACTTTTTTTAATCTTTAAAAAAATTGGTTATTGTATGACAGGAGCATTTTTTTAATTTTTTTTTTCAATTTTTGGTGATGTTCCAAATTTGAAAGTGTATTTTTTCGAAAAAAATATTGACTTAAAAATTTTTAAAAAATCGGAAAAAAATTTAATAAAAAGCTTGTGTCATACGATAGCAAATTTAAAAAAAATACAAAAAATAAAAAAAAATAAATTGTCAAAAATTGAACCCGCTAGTGCGTGTGAACAAAGAAAAATATAAATGCGCTCTCACAAATCCGGCTGTAACTTTTGAACCCGTAAGAATTTTTCCTTGACATTTTTTTTCTTAGAATCTTAAAAATATTTACTAAAATACAAAATTATAAAAAAAACGATTTAAAAAAACGGCCAATGTCATGTCCCCCGTTAAAGAAGATATAAAATATATTTTTTTTTATATAAAATTATTTTTCAAATATCTCTTTTATTTTTGAATTGAAATGTAGTTTCATGTTTGCAATTAAAGAAAAAAATTTGTATTTAAACATAAGGTTACCATAAATATATTGCAGATATACTCAAGATCTTGGTGGTGACCGTGGCATGCAGGTTAAGTGTGTGGCCTGGCATGCTCGGAGCCCGGGTTCGATCCCCAGCCGCGGCGAAAAGTTTTTTCAATAAAAAATTTTTCTGATCGGTCACCACCTCTCTGCAGACAATGGCAAACCTCAGAGAGTAAACAATGCCATGTAAAGCTTCTTGAGAACATAAATTTTAGCCGTTCGGAGTCGGCATAAAACATGTAGGTCCAGTTCTCGGTCAATTGTGTGCAAACATTTAATAACACACATAACACAATTGATCATAAGAAGCTCGGTCAAAGTCCTTTCAAGGGCTGAAATGGCCAATTTGTTTTTTTTTTTTTTTTACTCAAGATCTTATGTAAGTGCATCTATTTTTTTAATTTTTTCAAAACAAGTGCAATAAAAAGAAATTAAGCAACAATTATAATATTTACTACTTTAGTTAATTCTTCAATATGGCGAAGTAGAGCAAAAGTACACACTCCAACGCACAGAAATTATTGCAAATTACATGCGTTCCATCTTATGAGTGCCATAAAGAAATGAATAAAATCAATCATACGCCATGGTGACACCTCAGTATAAGTGTGTGTGTGTATAAATTTTATTCTGTCACTAGGCAGCGCAGCAGCTTAAATATAACAAAGTCATAACTTCGAGCATGCCAGTGAGAGCAGAGAGTGGCAAAAACAGCAAAAAAACAACAACAACTGCTTACCACCAACATGAAGCTGCTGCTGTTCTAACATGCTGCGTGTTACTGCTTCGAATGTGTTTATACATATATGTGTGTGTGTGTGTGTGTGTATACTAGTGTGCAATGCTGCTGCATTATTAAATCCAATGTCAATGATGTGTGACAAGTCTATGCAGATTCCACAAACACTCTCACACACACACACTTATGCGTGTTTTCCCGCTGTGCTGCCATATGCAAAATATTACATTATTATCAACAACAAAATGCAAACAAAACGTTGCAAGTTGAAATAAAAAAAATGAGTAGCAACAAGATGAAATAAAAAAAAAACAAAAATGTGTAGAAAAAAAAAAACAATGCAGTGAAGCGCAATCTGTGCATGTTAGAGCATCTATCGAGATACAATTTTATGTAAATGCATAGATGCATACAGGCGAGCGAGTGTGTTAGTATGTGTGAACTTAACTCAACTAAAGTTGAGCAATCAACTGAAATGACGACGACGACGACGACGACAACAATTGCTGCAGCAAACGCGTGCAGCACAAAAATTCATCCATCATTTATAGCGCATGCATATGTGAAGGAATCTCTGCACGCACACAAACACACACACACAATACTATGCAGCCAGTCTTTCAAAGTCAGCAGATTGAGAAATTTGTGTAAAGTGTAAATTAAGTGGGCTGAGGTGGGCAACACACTGATTGAAAGCATGTATGTGTGTGTGCCTCAAAGCTTAAGATTGGGCAGGTTGGCAGGAAGGTGCGGCAATAGGTTAAAATCAGGCAGTGTGTATTGCATGTTGCTATGTCTTTGCTGCTGCTGCTACTGCTGTCGTGTCAAAAGGCTTGCTATAAGTTTTGTTGTTGTAAAAATGTTAATGAGTTACACAGAGAAATGAACTAAATACTTGTTTGCTTTTGCAGTTGTTGTTGTTGTTGTTGTTGTTGTTGTTGTTGTTGCCAAATTGTTAAATTATGTACACATACAAACATGTGTTAAGTAACTGCCATCCTAACACTCACACTTACAGAGATTCTCAACAGCTGTGCTCTAGGTTTAGCAACAACAATATGCATAACAACAACACAAGTGGCAGCAGCAGCAGCAACAGCAACAGCAACATTCGGCTTTTACTTGCTGTTGCGTGACTTTGTTGTGACACGAACTTGTTTAAATATTTCAATTTTGCTGTTGCTGTTATTATTGTTTTTGTTATTGTAGCTGTAAGTGTGTGTGTGTGTTCTCGTACGTTTTCTGTTTTTTTTTCTTATATAAAATTTTATTATATCAGCTGCTGTTCTTAATGATTGTCATATTTGTTTAGTTTTTTTTTTTGTTTTTATGAATTTGAGATAATGTTAAAAAGAACTGCTGACATATTTAAGAAATATTTAAAACTTTTGAAAATCATAACAAAGGCTAAACAATTTTAATAATATCTACACATATATTTTGATACCCTAAACCTGAAAGGTCAGGGTATATTAACTTTGTTCAAACGTTTGTAACGCATAGAACGAAGCGAGTCCGGTATAGAAAAGTATATATATTCTTGATCAGCGTCACCACGTGAGTCGAGCTATTCATGTCCGTAGAAGAAGGAGTAGAGATAATTGGATGAAACTCAGTACACATGGTCAAATGCACCCAAGGGTCTGCACTATTGAATATTTTTGGAATCCGCCCACGAACACGCCTACCTCCCATACAACGAAAAAATTTAAAACTGCATAACTCAGCTTATAATAAGCCTACAGCAATAAAACTTGGTGTGTATGTGTTTTATATCAACACAAAGATGTCTTTGAAAAAATGGACGTCATCCGCTCACAGACACGCCCACCGCCCATGCAACCCAAAAATTGAAAACGCAATAAATAAGCCTGTGTTAAACTTACAGAGCTAAAATTTGGCACGTATGTTTTTTATAACAAAATAAAGATAGATTTACAAAATGGACATCATCCGCCGACGGACACGCCTACCTCCCATACAACGCGAAAATTGAAAACTGCATAACTCAGCTCATAGTTAACCTACAACAATAAAATTTGATATGTGTGTGTTTTATACCAACACAAAGATGGTTTTGAAAAATGGACAACATCCTCCTATGGACACGCTTACCTCCCATACAACGCGAAAATTGAACACTGCATAACTCAGCTCATAGTTAACCTACAACAATAAAATTTGATATGTATGTGTTTTATACCAACGCAAAGATGTCTTTGAAAAATGGACAACATCCGTCTATGAACACGCCTACCTCCCATACAACGCGAAAATTGAAAACTGCATAACTCAGCTCATAGTTAACCTACAACAATAAAATTTGATATGTGTGTGTTTTATACCAACACAAAGATGGTTTTGAAAAATGAACGTCATCCGCCCATGGACACGCCTACCTCCCATGCAACCCAAAAAATTTAAAACTCAATAAATGAGGTTATGTTTGTCATAGAGAAATTAAATTTGGTATGTCTGTATTTCATACTAAAACTAAGGCGTGTTCAAAAAGTGGGAGGTTCATGAACTCGCCCACCTCCCATAGCGAAAGCACAATAAAGGCATTAACTGTGAGCTACAGGAATAAAACTTGGTATGTGTAAATTTTTCATCAACATTTAAATGCATATAAAACATAGGCTTCATCCACCCACGGACACGCCCATTTTCAATAATATTAATTTTTTTGGAAAAGTAGGTTTAGGATATTTCATAGTCGGCCCAGACTGACCTTAGGCTGTCTTTACTTGTTTTATTTTAATAAAGATACAAAAATCTTCTGATACATGTCGTTTCAATCGTAAGATAAAAAGTTAAAAGAATGACTTTAATGATACATTAAATATAAATATTAAGTAAAAAGAAAAACATGAATTCAATATATAGTGAAGAAAACTATGATAAAATTTAAATTGTTCACTCGCAGCCATTCATTGAAGAGCTCCATACGAGATCCGCTCTTATAATCTTCTTAATATATAAAAGGCAAGTGTCCTGCTCCGTGCTCTATATTGCTCAAACTGCTATAGTTGCTATTGCTATGCTTTTTAACATGTTCGGCCTGTACCAGAATCTGTTCTAAAATTATCCATTTGAAATCATTGTTCGTACTATACTTTTTATAACCTGTTCAGCCTGGACTAGAACCAGTTATAAATTTATCCATTTGAAATCTTTGTACGTACTACACTTATTCAGCCTGGACCAGAACCTGTTATAAATTCATCCATTTGAAATCTTTGTACGTACACTGAGAAAAAAAACACATACCTTGCTCCGGTAAAAAATTTCTCTATTTTCGATATAGAAATTTTCTCTTTTTCAAATAAAATTTTCTTAAATTAGAATAAATTTTCACATTTTCGAAGAAATATTTCTTAACTTCTAGGAAATGGAAATATTTCAATGTCTCTAATAATGATAAGTATTTTTCTCGCACAAAAATTTCTCATTTATAGAGAAAAATTTATTGAAAATGAAAAACTTTTCTTATATTTTGATAAAAAATTCACTAAGAGAAGTATTTTCTTCAATAAAAACAAATCTTTTTTCAAAAATAAAAAGTTTTTTCTTAAAAAACGATATATTTTTCTTTTTCATGGAATCTTTTTACCATTTTTAGAGAATTTTTAGTATCGAAATTAGAGAATAGCATTCTCTGAAGCAAAGTCTATACCATTTTTCTCTAAATATGATGCCTTTTTTATCATATTCCGATAAGCTTTTTTCTGAGTGTACTATATTTATTGCAACCTGTTCAGGCTGGACCAGAACCTGTTCTAAAGTTATGGCATTGGAAATCTTTGTACATGAAGACTACCAAGTACCAGAACCAGAACCGGTTCGGCCTGCATAATCTGAACAGCAATTATATCTGCTATTATAGTGCTTCTTAAGCATGTTCAGCCTTTAATATGCACTGAAAATTTATTTATTACTTATCAGAAACTGTTCACCCTAAGATGCACTGAAAATTTAATTCGTACTTATCAGTAGCAACATTGGCAAAAGTTCAACATTGGTAAAGGTTCGCTTATTAAAGAGATTTTTGGGGATACTTTGAGTCCGGATAACATCAACCGTTATTCCAAAATCGCTATCCTGTGCCCAAACAATTCTGATGTGAACGAAGTCAACGAGAAAGTTCTGAATATTTTAGTTGGTGACACAGTTACATATCTGAGCACGGATTCAATTGAAGACAGTGATGATAACGATAAACAAAATTACCCTGTCGAGTTTTTGAATGAATGTTGTCCTTCAGGAATGCCACTGCATAAGTTAAACCTCAAAATTGGAAGTATTATAATACTTCTTTGAAATTTAAATACCAAAAGAGGTCTCTGTAATGGAACTTGATTAGTAGTGAAAAATCTGAAAACTAATTTAATTATCGACAGGTATTGATTGGCACTGGCGAACATGAAATAGTTTTCATACCAAGAATTGATTTGGCCCCGACAAACACAGATTTGCCCTTCACTCTCCGGCGGCGACAATTTCCCGTTAAACTGGCATTTTCAATGACCATAAATAAATCGCAAGGTCAAACATTACAAAAAGTAGGAGTTTTTCTAAAAGAACCTGTATTTAGTCATGGGCAGCTTTATGTAGCCATGTCTAGAGTTCAGCGGGCTGACGATGTAAAACTGAGCATTATAGATAGCAAGGGACAAGGCGAATTGGTTAAAAATTCGAAAAATTTTTTTACTAGAAATGTTGTATACAAGGAAGTTTTATTAAAATAATTTTATAACATGTTTTGAAATAAAAAGCTTTGTATATAAGTCCAATAAATTTTTGGTCACATTTTGTACTCTAAATGGTTCCTTCCCGTCGTAGGATGGGCTTTTACACTAGTATAAGATAAAAGTAAAAGTTGCACGTATGTGCACTTAATTTTTTTGTTTGCAGAAGCCAACTACTTGCATATTTTGTTAAACGTTAAAATATATACATTTTTACAATAAAAATGCACTTCAAAAAACTTTTTAGGATAAAGATTCTTTAATACAAAATTTTTAATACTAATTTTGTAGAGTACTTTTAATTAAGTATTTATTAACAACGTCGATATTTTCAAGTGTGTTGTAATTCTGAGAATTGACTTCACCAGCGCAATGCGCTGCTACAACAAGAAAACAAATATTTGCGTAGCATTGTTGTTCGAAGATATCAAAGTTATTGCTGCTGTGTGTATTTTGTTGGTATTCACACTCAAAGTGGTGGCTTATTTTTTTTTGCCATTCTTTGCAATTTCTTTAAATAATTGTTGTTCCTATTTTTTATTTATTTTTCGTCGCCATCGAAGTTATAATTTTTTATTTTTTTTTTTAATTTATAATTTAACTCACTGCCACAACACGTCTGATATAGACCATGTGCGCCCTTATGAAATTAACAAATTTGACAGTTAAAGAGTCGATGCGAATAACGTTATGTTTGTTCAATAGCATACAGCTTTCAAGTATGCTTCCATGGCACGGCTTGTGCAAGGCAATGATTAAATATTTTCTAAGAAGCATTTTGTCTTATGTCTTCTGAATTATGGAATGACATTAAGTTTTCCTGGAAAATATCTACTAGAATACTTTCATTGAAGGCTTTAAAAAAATCTTCTATTGAAAAATTCTAGAAATACTTCTAGAGAAGACTAAAGAAAGCATTCTTCTCAATGACATGCATATGTTTAACGATGTTTAATGTATGAAAGCGTATTTTTTTTTGCTGGATTCTTTTATATGAGGTCGTGCAGGCAGTAATAATACAAATGATAGCTTATTTTCGTTATTAAAAAGATATTTTTTAATATTCAAAAATAGGCAATTTTTTTAAGTTTCCAATTTTGTATGCATTCTTGACTTGTATTTTTAGGTGAAAAAATAATTTTGTCAAAATATATCCTTTAATATCAAAACTGCATAAACCAAATGAAAAAATTTGTTGAACAAAAATGAAGAAAATTTTATTGGGCTTAATTTGATGGGATTGATTATATTAAATAAGTAGTATATAAGATATATATCAATATTTGAAAAAAGTGAGAAAAACTTTAAAAAATGTGTTTAAAAAAACGTAATCATAAAAAATTTTTTTTTGCGATTTTCGTGTTAAGGAACCCTAATAGCATAATTTTCTATCCCTAACGAGCAACTCAACGAACGAGTGCTAGGCGAACGATGTTGTGAATCAATTGAAATTTGTATCTCTAACGAACTTGCTCGCCAACCCTTACGGCAAAGTTATCATTCTTACGTTTATTCAAACTGTTATACACAAGCATTTGTCAAATTTAGCATTGCAAGATCAAACATATCCGAAGTTTGATGAATTTTATCTATTTTCTTAAAGATTTTTTAAACTTTTTTCTTTGTTTCTTGTTTGTTGGCAATTCTTTTTTTCAGTTTGTATATTTTTAAAAACAGCTGTTCATGTTTATATTTCATTTGTTTTTGACAAAAAATAAATTCTATAATTATTTGTTATGGACAAATTTTCAATTACTTGAAAGAACATGAATGCAGTGATTGCAGTTTTATATATATTAAGCGGCTGATTGAAGATAGTTAGGAAAGGTACAAGGCAACACCGCGAAGCAGCTAACAAAATTTCTGGATCTAACAGACGCTGAGTAAGTTTTTAAATACATTTATTTTCAAGTGCCTTCAATGCTTTTGGCCACTCCACGGGGAGCTTTACCTTCTTCGAGCCAAAGCCGCCTACACAAAATGCAGCACTCGTGATATTATCCATTTTTAACAAAATGTTTATCAACGAGAGTTGCACAACGATAACATTAAAGTGCTCGTTTCAGTTTGAAGTTTCTCCTCGTGATTTGACTCACTGCTAGAAATACAAATTTCAAATATTTCAGAGCTTTACGGCATCGTTCGCCAGCTGATCAGCTGTTATCGTTTGTTGATTCTGTTCGAATTACAAATTTGAAAACAACGAACGAGCACTTTTTTTGAACGAGGCGAGTGTTCGGATAGGGATACAGAATGAAGCTATAAATTTTTTAGAAAAAATAGTAAAATGCCGTGTACAGAAATTTTTTTCTGATTTTATTGCTTGTTATTTTTGAGTAATATTAATAAAAAAAAAAAAATACAAATGAGGCTGGTGAGAAAATTATGATATATTATTATAACACCATCTATACTACGTATGTGGTTATTTACTTCGTCAAGACTTTCTTACATATATTATCGATCAGTATCACCATCTAAGTTGATTTAACCATGTTTGGTTGTATGTCTGCATGTACGTCTATATGTTGACGTGATTACAGCCGTTCTTTTTAAATAATCGTTATGCAATTCGACATTTAAGCTTTTTTCGTTAAAATAAAGATCAATTTCAAGTACGAAAATGATCCACATAGCATGTAAACCACGTCTACCTTCCATACAAATGGACTCTCTCAAAATGGAAAATTTCTCAGAAATCTACAAAAAATCAATCTAATGTCTTGAAAATTATCACATGAACTTTAATTTGAATTATTAATACAAAATTAAAAATTCAGCAAAATCGAATGAAAACTTTTCGTACTTCCTATACAAAGTGTATCTTCTTATATATTAATATGTGAACATTAAAGTTTGTCGTATGCTTTTTTGGTATTAATTAAAACTCAAAATAAATGCAAATTATATCATTCGAAAGGTTATGTTGACCAGATGTGCAGAATGTATATATAAATGATATATCTGATAGAGGTGGTTCCCAACCTTCTAAGAGAAAAATTAAATTTTTGAGAAAAAACCCGCTCTTTGATTGATATGAAATTTGGAGAGGAGAGTTAGAGGAGAGTTCTTAAGTTGTTCGAATTTGAATTTTTTTCAAAAGTAACAATTTCTTAAAAAAATGTAGTTTTATGCATTCGTCAATTGTTAAATTTGTAAAAAAATGTGTTTTGAATTCAAAAATTTGAATTTCCATGTAAATATCTTGGTCGGATTTTAACGGTTTTTCAATTGTTTTCATTTTTTCTAAAAGTTTGTTAAATTGTCTTTCAAATGTAATAAAAATTAGAGCAAAGTTCTAACCAAAAGTATTTTTAATGATTTTTTTTAATATTGTCGTTAGTTATTTAGCGTGTGTTTCAACCAAATGCCAAGGAGAGAAAAAACTGTCTCAAATTGAATGTTCTAAATTGGGAAGCCAATATCTCCACCATCTGTGCATAGATTTTATTTATTTCTTTTTTGTATTTAAGTCTTATCAATTAACTTAAAAAATCTTTTAAAAATAATACCGTGTTTTGTTTGTTTATATTTAAATTATTTCTTTTAAAAAAAGACCATAAAATTTGATTTATTCTTAAAATATGGGGTAAAAATGATTTTTGTTGTAAAAAAAAAAATTAAAATTGCATTTTTCATTTTCTCTCAAAGTCTGTACTGAATTTTAGGTGAATTTATTTTGTCTTGACACTAAATTAATAAACTGTCCGTGCCATAAAAAAATCAAGGCTATGATTTCTTTGACAAAATTAAATTTTTTTAAAATGTTGTTTTTCTGTTTTTGAACAAAATAATAAAATAAAAAAGAAAATAGCTTTATATCTCCAATTAATTAAGAGTTATAGCCTCGAACTTATTTTAATCATCTCGCATATAATTATAAATAATCAATCAATAAATTGGTCGAATTTCGACCCCAGGCGATACTAGTTTGAATAAATGGCGCATGATGGCGAAAGCGACACTCTTTTAAAATCAAAATTAAATGTTAACTTTGATATTTACTTGCAGGAACTCTTTTTTATTATTTATTATTATAATTTATTTGTAGTTAAAAGAAGAATTTTAAAAAAAAGACTGCAAACATAACATGAATATATAAACGGGAAAAACTAAAGATAAACAAAACCTTAAAAAATCTTAGAAGTATTCCAATGACCCGATTAAAACTTATATTTGCGTTGAGTTCTAATTTATACCAAAAAAGCGTACGACAACTTTCATTATTATATAAATAAAATTATACAAAAGCGATTTTGATACATTGTTATATTCTTGCATAATAACATAACATTTTTTTAAATTTACTTAAAGAATTTTTAGATATCTCTAGTCCAGAGCAGATAATTAAGTAACATACCAATAAAGATTATATAATTATAACTTGCCTCAAAAGAACCAGCCTACAGCTCACACCACCTCAGCATTGAAATAAAATAAAAAAGGGAAAACACACACATACACACACACACATATACACATCTTTAATCAACATGCTTTGAATACATTTTGTCACATTCTCTAATTATCAGCAACAAACTCACATAATATCCTGTGAATGCTTTTGACCACATTAATGATATGCTTAATTTAGTTAAAACTTACATCAATGAATCTCTTAATTATGCATTGAAGTTTAAGTTTGGGGTCATTTAACAATTTAACACCTCATTAAATATGCACAAATATGTCGGTGTGGGTGCACAAAGTGTTAAATAAATCTTCTAGGAGAAAATTTCAAAGGTTTGATTGAAAAATGTGCAATATATTATGTTCTGTGAGGTATGCCAAGAAAAAACAAAACACCACCATTAAACCCTTAAATAAAACCAAGCAACTGTTTATTGTTTTTTTTTTATTGTGGTTTCCTGTTAAGTTCTTGCAGAGCCATGCACTGAATGCTTTTGATTTTAACTCGATTTTTTCAACTCTTTCCACTTGCTTAACTTTTTCTACTTTTTCACTTTTTTCACTTGTTCTAGGTTTGTTTTTTTCTTTCTGTACTTGTAGTTTTTTGTATTTTTGCTGCTAATTCCGATTTGTTTGAAAAGTTTTTGTTTTGTTTTGTTGCATTTTTGCGTCAACAACTTGATAAGTTTTAAGCACGCTTTTGTTAAAGCTTTTGCATAACAAGCCGTAAAGCTTAAAAATGCAGCAGCAGCAGCAGTTGCGCCAAACAGGGTGTCTGCATAACGCACATGCATCACATATAAACAACATGAGAAAATAACAACAACATTGAAGTAAGTATGAGAGCTTTAGAGAGTGGAAAAAATACTACTTACAGTATTGAAAAACAAAAACAGGAAATACCTTGCGATATGCTTAAGTATTTCCGGTTTTGACACACAACAGCTAAACAACAAACAGCAAGAAGTAAACTTAAAAACTAAAGAAGAATAGCTTAAGAGTAAAAAATAGAGTACAAAATAGAAAAAAGACTTTTAGTTGATAAAACTTAAGGAAAATAATTTTTCATAACAATTCAGGTATAAATTTAAGAGTAATAATGATCTGTAAATTATTTAAAATTGAAAATTCTCAGAAATGTTTTTTCTTGCTTATATTTCTTAAACAATTTTTAAAAAAATATCAAATGCTTGTTTAAGTTTATCAATTATTATGGCTATGTTTATCAGCAAATTCTAGGCAAATCTTAGAAGAACAACTCAAACAAAATAAAATATATATAAAATTATTTTATTTATTTCTTAAAACGTTTCAACATCTCTTTACTTTCTGCATAGCTGCCATACTTTTTTAAATTTTAAATAATAAATATTTGTATTTAATAAGCAATTTTATACAAAATGCTTTTATTAATTTTTTGTGTTTGTTTAATTTTTCTATAAGTCTTTTGAATAAAAAAAAAAACAAGTATGAAAACCGAAAAAACTGCTTATAATGGAAACATTGAAAATATCTCTAGTTATGAGACAGCAGCAGCAGCAGCAGCAACTATATCAGCAGATAAAAGCGACTTAAAAGGCGCATTACTCAAAATGAATTATAACAAGCAGACACACACACACACACACACACACACACACATGCATACTGCATTTGACAAACACACATGCCAGCAACCCAAACAAAGAAATAAAATCACTTTTATACTACATGACATACAGCTAGGATTATGTTATACTTCAGCTACAGCAGCAGCAGCAGCAGCGGCAGCAGCATTCGTACTGCTAAAGACAGCGCTGTAGATGGTGCTGGCAACAGAGACAGCGACAATGTGAACGACGAGTACAATTTGGAAGACGGCTGGTATGTCGTCATCATTGTCCTCATTGGCATGCACTCTAAGGTTCCCGCAGTTATGCACCAGTTGGTGCATTTCAAAGTGTTTCACTTCAGTGGAACAACTCCAGCATCCAGCAATAGAAGAGCTGCATGAAATGCAGTCTTGTTAAGAAGTGCCGTTACTTATATGCAGGCTATAACATTTCGTAGATTTTGCTTTCTTTGATTCGAACTTCTTTTGTTCGGATGCATGCGTGTATGTTAGTTTTTCGTCCTTTTGCCATATGATCGTATCTTCGTTGCTCATCTCAGTCGAATAGATAATTTATAGTTTTGCGTACACTAACATAATATTGTGTAAAAAGGCTTGGATTTGATTGTTTTTTTTTCTTATTTTTCTTGTTTTTCTTGTTCTGATGCTATGTTATTTAACTCAGTGTTTGTGTCAGTATCCTATATTTTATTGTAATGTTTCACTTGTGCAGTTTGATGTTGTTAAGCAGTGGTTTTTTTCTGAATTTTTAAACACAATTTGTTTTAAATTTAATGTTAGGTATAAATTAATTATATCTTTATTTATTGCGGTGACAGTTGCAATATGATTGAAACACAAATATGTTAAAATCGTTAATTTTATTTAAAATCCTAATAAAACGTGTAGTTTTAATATCTGAAATCTTATTTTATGCATTTAATAGAATTAATCCAATTAAAAAAAAGCTTACTTATCCCGCTTGCTGGTAAAACTTAAAAAAACTCAAAAGGTGGAAGCAGACAATAAAAACAAAATGCAAACAAAATTTTTTAAGTAAAACTTTATACAACATTTTTTGTAAAAACAAATTTTTTAAGTTTTTCTCTCTTTTTTTTCAAATAAAGTCGCGTATATTGAAAGATATTTTGTATACTACTTTTTAAATTTTTATACTCAAGCCTCTCAAATTAAGCCCAATAAAAACATTTTCAACATGTTTGCTCAACAAATTTCTACATTTGCATGAGCAGTTTTGGCGCTATTAAAGAAAAATTTTGAAAAAAAAATTATTTTTTCACATAAAATTTCAAAAAATGCTCCAGTTTACCTTTTGATTTTAAAAATATATTTTTTATAAAGAAAATAAACTATGGCCCAAAGAAATAAGTGCAAAGATAAGGTCAGGAGAATGATTTCAGTGTCGATACTAAGATTCGACATTGTACAGTGTTTTGGGCTTAATTTGATAGGATTGATTATGAAAATCAAATGAGTAGTTAACAAAATATATCTAATATATTAATACGTGAACATTAAAGTTTGTTGTACGCTTTTTTGGTATTAATTTAAACTCAAAATAAATGAAACTTATATCATTCGAAAGACTACGTTGCCTAGATGTGCAGAATCTTAATATATAAAAGACAAGCGTCCTGCTCCGTGCTCTATATCGTAAAACATGCTCAGCCTGGACCAGAACCTGTTGTAAAATTATCCATTTGAAGTCTTTGTACGTACTATTCTTTTTAAAACCTATTCAGCCTGGACCAGAACCTGTTGTAAAATTATCCATTGGAAATGTTTGTACTTACTTAACCTTTCGTTCTATATCATAAAAGCTGTTCAGCCTAGACCAGAACCTGTTGTAAAATAATTATCTATTTGAAATCTTTGTACGTACTGAACTTTTTAAAACCTGTTCAGCCTGGACCAGAACCTGTTCTTAAATTATAATTTAATACATAATTATGTATTGGACATCTTTCTACTTGAAGACTATCGTCATTTTCCTCAACTACTATACATCAAACATCGTGTCTTGCTATTACAGTGCTTCTTAATTACAAGAACCGCAACCTATTCGGTCTGCATAAACTGAACAGCAATTATTACATTCAGTGACGTTGGTGTCAATTGGAATTGCTAGAATTAAATCACAACGTTCGATCTTCTGATCCAAGTTCGATTGGCTACTCAAGTTAGGAAATGGAAATGAAAATATCATAGAAATTCCCGATCATTTTGTTTGTAAAGGTTCGTTTATTAACCCTTTCAATGGCTTGCCTAGAATAATCGTGGACAATGTTTTTGAGCTTATATTGCCATCATTTAAGCAATAAAAATATTAAAAAACATCCCTCTGATTTTTACATGAGCTGCTTTGCTTTTGGCAGGCTGTCTAATATAATGGACAAAACCACGATAACGCTGTATTATAATATTTTAGTTCAACTAAAACAACCGGAGACAAATGCAAATGCGTTATTTATGCAAATGTTATTATAAAAAAAAAAAATTATACGTTGCACACCAATCACAATAATCACTTTTTTTTTGCAAAATTTATCAATTAATTTGTCCAATATAATGGACAAATCCATTGAAATGGTTAAATATATTTTGGCGATACTTTGAGTCAACCGTTGTTCCAAAATTGCTATCCTGTGCCCAAAAAATTCCGATGTGAACGAAGTCAACGAGCAAGTTCTAAATATTTTAGTTGCTGACACAGTGAGAGATCTGAGCACGGATTTAATTGAAGACAGTGATGATAACGATAAACAAAATTACCCTGCCGAGTTTTTGAATGAATTTTATCCGACAGGAATGCCACTGCATGATGCTTGGTTTTCACTTAGTCATTTTTTGTTTGACATGAAATTTAAAAGTTTAAAAAATCACATAAATAACATTTTTTTTGCAATTTTTGCTATAAACATGAGAAGAGATCAGTTTTTCCTTTTTTTCGCCATTGTCAAACAGAAAAAAAATGACAACGTGTTGACATTTTTCATGTGACTGACAACAACTGACCATTGAAATTGACATAGTGAAAACCAGGCTTAAGTTAAACTTCGAAATTGGAAGTATTATAATACTTCTACGAAATTTCAATACCAAAAGAGATTCTGTAATGGAAGGTGGTTAGTTTTGAAAAACCTAAAAACTTAATTAATCATCGCACAGGTATTGACAGGCGCACTGGCGAACATAAAATAGCTTCATACCTACAATTGATTTTGCTCCGACAAACACAGATTTGCTTTTCACTCTCCGGAGGCGACAATTTCCAGTTAAACTGACATTTTCAATTAACATAAATAAATTGCAAGGTTAAATTGCAATTCCTAAAAAGTAGAAGTTTTTCTTAAAGAACTGGTATGCAGTCATGGGCAGTTTTAGCGGGCTGATGATGTAAAACTAAGCATTATAGATGGCAAGGAACAAGGTTAATTGGTGAAAAATTTTAAGAATTTTTTTTACTAGAAATGTTGTATATAAAGAAGTTTAATCAAAATAACTAAATAAACATGTTTTCAAATAAAAACCCTTGTATATAAATCCAATAAATTTTTTTTCGTATTTTGTACTCTAAATGGTGCCTTCCCGTAGTAGGACGGGCTTTTACACTAGTGTATATATAAATGATATATATGATAGAGGGGGTTCCCAACCTTCTAAGAGAGAAATTAAATTTTTGCGAAAAAAACCCGCGTTTTGATAAATATAAAATTTGGTTGAGGGAGAGTTTTTGAGTTGGTCGAATTTGAGTTTTTTTTAAAAGTAACAATTTATTAAAAAACTTCAGTTTTATGTATTCGTCAATTGTAAAATTTGTAAAAAAATGTGTTTTGAATTCAAAAATTTGATTTTCCATGTGAATATATTCTGGTCGTATTTTAACGGTTTATCAATTTTTCTAATTTTTTTCTTAAAGTTTTTCTAAAGTAAAATTTTCTTTCAAATGTGATAAAAATTACAGCAAAGTTCTAACCAAAAGTATTTTTAATGAATTTTCTTAATATTGTCGTTAGTTATTTAGCATGTGTTTCGTCCAAATGCCAATAGAGAGAAAAAAACTGTCTCAAATTGAATGTTCCAAATTCGAAGGCAAATATCTGCGCCATCTGTGAATAGATTTTATTTATTTTCTTTTTCTATTTAAGTCTTATCAGTTAATTTAAAGAAACTTTTAAAAATAATACCGTTGTTTGTTTGTTTATATTAAAATTATTCCTTTTAAAAAAAGACCATAAGATTTGATTTATTCATAAAATATGGGGTAAAAATGATTTTTGTTGTTAAAAAAACAAAAACTCAAAATCGCATTTTTGATTTGCTTTCAAAGGCCGTACCGAATTTGAGGTGAATTTATTTTGTCTTAACACTAAATTAATAAACTGTTCGTGCCATCAAAAAATCAAGGCTACCCCTATGATTTCTTCGACAAAATTAAATTTTTTAAAATGTTGTTTTTCTGTTTTTGAAAAAAATAATAAAATAAAAATAAAATTTTTTTTTGAAGAAAATAGCTTTATATCTCCAATCAATTAAGAGTTAAAGCCTCGAACTTATTTTTATCATCTCGCATATAATAATAAAAGGCAATCAATTGGTAGAATTTCGACCCCAGGCGATACTAGTTTCAATAAATGCAAATATATATGTATGCGTTTTTCGTATTTAGAGACCTATAACTATAAGAAAACAAGTAAAACTAGTAAGGTATATCTTCGACTTGGCCGAAGTTAAAATACCCCCACGGGCTTTAATTAAAGCTCTTTTTATATGAGATTTCAAAAAATTTCACTATTTTGACGTCTAAAATACATTCATATCAAATTGTTTTCCTGTTAAGTAAAGACAAGCCTCTTTATAATGTTATCAATTTGGGGTTGTATGTGAGGTAGGTGTATTCATGGATGGTTGACGCCCTATCATGTCTTAATTTTTATATGAAATGAATAGATATCTAATATTACTTTTTTAGCTTCGACACAAGCCTCTATACACAGTAAGCCGGATCAAAATTTAGATGTCACCGGACACCGACTCAAAAGTTGGAGGGACTCTTAAGAACTATTTCTGCATCATTTTTTTTTCAATCGGAGAAATCCCCATGGAGCGGTTTTGGTTCTCCTGAAACCTTTTTTTGGCCAAAAAATCAAGTTTTTTGCCTATAATTTTTTTTTTTCTTCAGAATGCATACCCAAGATAAGCAAAAAAGTATAGACTGTGATAGTACACAAATATTGACTGAAAAACATTTTAAAATTTGTTGTCCTAACAAACTCTTTTGAGACTCCAAAAAATCGATTTTTCATCATTTTCGAAAAGATTTTTCTTTTAAACACCTATAAAATATGTATTTTTCTAGCTATTCACATAATTTAACGCTTACTGGAAAATAATTGAGCTCTTCTTTCCATTGATATATCTTAAGGTGTGGTTTCACCAAAACTAAGTGCCACAATTACATTAAACGTGAGAAATTGATATTCACAAGGATATTTTCAGCTTAATTATTATTTAATTGCCATAATTACCGTTAGATTTTGACAAATCTTGGCATGGATGAGTTTGTTGGTACGCCAAATCGAATTCTGACAACCATTTTTTATAAAAGTGAACGCCAGATGGCGCTCCAGTACAAAATGCATGAATTCCGAAAATTTTTTTTGAAGCGCCTACAAGATACGTATTTTTCATGGTACTCACTTTTGATCAAACCACTTCATACGTTATACCAATGGAAAGTATAGCTCAATACTTTACCAATAAGCTTAAATGCATATGAATACCACGAAAAATGTATATTTTATAGGTGTTTAAAAAAAACACCTTTTCGAAAATGATGAAAAATCGACTATTTGGGGTCTCAAAAGAGTTTGTAAGGACAACAAGTTTTAACATTTTTTTTAGCCAATATTTGTGTACTATCACAATCTTTACTTTTTCGCTTAACTTAGGTATGCATTCTGAAGAAAAAAAAAAGTTATAGGCAAAAAACTCGATTTTTTGGCCAAAAAAAGGGTTCAGGAGAACCAAAACTGCTCCATGGGGATTTCTCCGATCCAAAAAAAAATTATGCAGAAATAGTTTTTAAGAGTCCCTCTAACTTTTGAGTCGGTGTCCGGGTGACTTTTTGTTTCTCCATACAAAATCGATCCGGCTTAATACACAGTTTTCAATATTAGGGATATATGATGTATGAGAGGTGGGCGTGTTCGTGAGTGTATGGCGCCCATTTTTCTAATACGTCTTAATTTTTATATAAAAATAATAAATGTCTAATTGCACTTTTGTAGCTTCGACACAAGCCTTTATATAAAGGTTTTAATATTAGGGTTGTATGGGAGGTGGGCATGTTAGTGAGTGGATGACGCCCATTTTTCTAACAAACCTCAGTTTTGTCATAGATTACAAAAATACCGAATAAAAGTATTCTAGATTAAATACTTGCTTCTTTGTGGAGTTTGCATTATTGTGGTTGTATGGGGGGTAGGCGTGGTTTTCCTGGTCACCCGACGTGACAAAATTAATATACCTCTTACGCAGTACGCGTGGGGATATAAAAAGTCTGAAGTCAGTATAAAAAAGTATTGGAAATGGGTGTGTCCGTAGGCAGATGAAGCCCATATATTATATACATTTAAATTTTAATGAACAATTTAAACATGCCAACTTCGATTCCTGTAGCTCACATGTAAATGCCTGTATAGTGTTTTCACTATTGTGGGTTGTATGGGAGATGGGTGTGTTCGTGAACGGATTACGTCCATTTATTTAACACATATTTTCCTTGATACAAAATAATTACTTATTGAATTTAATCTCTGTTGGTCAAACAAAGGCTCATATATGAATTTTTGAAATTTTTGAGTTGTTTGGGAGGTGGGCGTGTTCGTTAGCGGCTCACGCCCATTTCTAGAATACATCTCTATTTTGATACAAAATACATACATACCAAATTGTATCTCTGTAGGTGAAACATAAGCTCACTTATGGAGATTTCAATTTTTGGCTTGTATAAAAGGAAGGCGTGGCCATGAGGGAATAACGTCCATTTTTCAAAAACGTCTTTTTTTTGCTATAAAACACATAGGTACCAAATTATATCTTTGTAAGACAAGCATACGCTTATTTTTGCAATTTCAAATTTTTTGTTTGTATCGGAGGTAGGCTTGCTCGAAGGCGGAGTACATCCATTTTTCTAAAATGTCTTTAGTTTGCTATAAAGTCTAACTAAAAATAAAACTAAAATCTATAAACGTTGAACATAAGATTAAACATAAAATATAAAAATTCCAAATACTTCCGCAAAAGGGTGCTTTAAGTAGTGCATTTTGTAGACTCAATAACTCCTAAACGCCTGGACCGATTTCTACGAAATTTGGTATGAAGGTTGAACTACACCCAACATTAACATAGGTAAAAAAGTGGGCGGAAGTATGTTGGCGTGGCATTCTATAATAACTTCTAAGCACCTGGACCGATTTCAATGAAATGTGGTATGAATGTTCAACTGCTCCCAAGATAAAACATAGGCTTTACAAATTCCAAAGACTTCCGCAAGAGTGCGTGTTAAGTAGTGCATTTTTAAGACTCAATAATTCCTAAGCGCCTGAACCGATTTCAATGAAATTTGGTATGAAGGTTCGACTGCGTCCAAGATAACATAGGCTGTAGAAAATTTCAAAGACTACCGTAAGAGGGTGCTTTCTTTTAATTAATGTGTTTTAAAGACCCAATAACACCTAAGCGCCTGGACCAATTTCAATAAAATTAGGTATGAATGTTCAACTGCACCTAAGACAAAACATAAAATATAAAAAATTCCAAAGACTTCCGCTTTAAGTAGTGCATTGATAAGACTTAATAACTCCTAAATGACATGACCGATTTTACTAAAATTTGGTACGTGAAATAACCTGACCCTGCAACAAATTTGATACTATTTAAATTTCAAAAAACTTCCTTGAGAGGGCGCTTTATTCAATTAACTATGCCTGGCTCATTCACGTCAAAACGGATGAACCAATTTTGATGAAAATTGGCAAGCATTTGTATCTGTTACTGAAATAGATCCTAAAAGTTCTATCGACAAAAATCAAGGAATGAGCCGAAGGCAAACGAAGTCAAGAACCTAGACTAACGAATAAAAAGAAGTTTGACGAATACGAGCAGAAGCTAAGCATATAAAGATGAACAAAAATTAACCGAACAGTATCGAGCAACACCGAAGTTGAACGAAAAAATGCACACATCGAATCGATGCGAAAAGAATTTTTAAAATTGGAATTTTTTCAAAATAAAATTACATATTAAATGCATGCTAGGAAAAACTTTAAACGCATTTTTCTTGATATGGCTTTTTTCAAACTGGATGACCATTTTCCTCAAAAACCAGACGTCATATCGAGACGTTGAAGATGTAATTTTTTTGTAAGCATGTCTGCCAGGAACAGTTTTTCGAAAATTTGACTTAAAACTTTCAACGGAAGGAGGGGGCAAGTCCTCAAAAAACGATAATTTAAAAAATTTGAAAATTTAATTGATAACACTGTACAACAAAACTGAAGTTTTTAAAAATCCCTCTAGAAGATTTCATTAACAGTAGGGGATTAGGGTTATGCCTCCCCTGTAGCTCGAAAACCTAGGGTGACCCAAAAATTCTGAGGTCAGATTCGGATTCAGCGAACCCAAAACCTTAAGAAACCGTAGAGAAACCTCTTGGGAACTCTTGAGTGTTGTACCGTGTTTTGAAAATCGTCCTTTTTCTGAGCTAGAGGCACAACCCCAAGTAACACTGGGTTACATCCGCTAGTTATAATATAAAACACATATGTACCAAATATTATTATTGTAGGTTATCTATGAGCTTACTTATGTAGTTTTCAATTTTTGCGTTGTATGGGAGGTAGGCGTGTCCGTGGACGGATTCCAAAAATATTCAATAGTTCAGATCCTTGGATCAAATTGATCATGTGTACTGAGTTCAATGCAATTGCCTCAATTCCTTCTTCTTATCCTGTGCTTGCGGACAACAATCAGATGGACCGACAGACGGACGAACGGACGGACGGATGAACAGACCGACAGCCGGACGAATGAACGGTTATGGATACCTCGACTCTTGCGATGACGCTGATCAAGAATATATATACTTTTCTTTACCGGACTCACTTATTTATATGCGTTACAAACGTTTGCACAAAGTAATAATATACCCTGACCTTTCAGATTTACGGTATTAAAATAGTGGGTACAGAAAATTTTTTCTGATTTTGTCGCATAGTGTTACCGACGCTTTTCGACTGATAACGACGCTCACCAGCCGATTATAAGGCCGCTTACTAGCCAACAACTGAATCATTTGCACACAACTACCTGATCGTACCGATTACCAGTTGATAACTACGTCGATTACCGAGGACTACCAACGCAACTGACACCCGAACTGTCTGAGACCGCTTTAAAACTTTGAGGCGCAGAAATTTTTATTAGATTTATTGCGAAATTATTGAATATTTAAATAAAGATAACTGCATTTCAGGATTTGAAGCATCCTGTCAAGAAGAGTGGGTCGGTCATCATAAAAAAAGTTTAAATAGAAAATGCATTCTAAATATGACCTCGAGATAGTTGCAAAACTGACACTTTTTTTACCTCTTAACCTCTTAACATTTTTACCTTGTTTAAAAAAGGTTAGTTCTATGAAGGCAATTCATAATCATTTGAACTCAATGACAAGTCAACGCACTTACTTCACTAGGTTTTTGAACAATGTTTAATAAAAACTAACAATTTTTTAAATTTTTTAAAAAAATATTGTAATTTGTTCGTTCGGATTTGAGCGACTGACAATTTAGTTGCAAAAATTTTAGTTCTATAAAGTCAGTTCATAATCTTTTGTACTCAATGACAAGTCAAAGCTCTTACTTCACAGATGGTTTTGAACAATGTTTCAATAAAATTAACAATTTATTTAAAAATTTTATAAAAAAATATTGTTATTTGTTCGGATTTGAACCAGTGAGAGTTTGTTTCAAAAATGTTAGTTCTATGAAGTCAATTCGTAATCATTTGTACTCAATAACAAGTCAACTCTCTTACTTCACAAATGGTTTTGAACAATTTTTGTTAAAAACAAACAATTATTTCCGAAGTTCAGCTCTCAGTTGTTTCGTTAAGTAAAACGAAATCTGTTTATGGTAGATTATATTATCAAGTTCAAGGAACTGCCCAAAAGTACTTCTAGAAGTATAAGAAAGTAGTCATGGGCAATTAAAATTATGGCACCTAAACTTTCTAAAAAATTTGTGTGCTTTCTTTTTGAGCCTGATTTAATATTAATTGAAGTGAATTTTTTTCACATAATTTGACTGTTCTTTGTTCTTGTCAAACTTACAGTGCTTGTCCATGTGACCTTTTCTACCACATTTATAGCAATTAGTTAAAAGGAAAAAAGGAGTTCGGCTTACTGTCCTGCTCAGTATTTTCATCATTGCTGTACCTTTTCTTATAGAATTTCTTCACATTCAAAGCGTTGTCATTGTCGTTTCGATTCTCTGATTTATCACCGATTTCTAGCAGTCTTGAACACAATGTTTTGAACGTTGGAAACTCGTTAGCAGTTTCAACTGCAGTCTTTACTTCTTTGTAACTATTTGGCAAGCCATCTAGTAATATAACAGTAAGTAAGACTTCGTCTAAATCTGTTCCTATCTCACGCAAATATGAAATGATGTCTTCAAATTCAATAACGTACGGCGACATACTCTTGCGATTACATTTGCGATACATTTCTGCGATACATTTCCGCCTTATCCTTTTGGCGACTTCCTGTCGTACGTTTTCTGAAGATAATTCTATACCTCATTTGATGTCTTGAGGTTACTGGCCATCCTTACGATGTCGGCTTCCAAAGCAATTATCACATCGGTTCGTGCATTCTTGTCCTTGTCATCGTGGTCTTCTTATGCTTTCTTCTGCAACCTTTGTTTTTGTAGATCATAAGTAGTCACTTCTGACGCTCACTCTCGACTTCCGGTCCGGTTTTGAATATGTATGTTATATAAAATGTAGTGTTTTATAAAAAAGGTTGATCTTCAACACTTACCAATGCACGTTAGGTCTGATCTTAGGAACTGATGAACCGTTAAAAAAGTTTTGGTTTAAAAATGGTTGATACGGATGTAAAAAACGCTAGGATAGTTGCTACATTGTGCAAAATAAATGACTCAGCTAGTACTGCATTTTCCAATCACAGCATTTGATCTCATATTCGATGTCATATTCGAATGGTTTGTCCTTGATTAACCCTCCTAAACGTGATTTCTCATAAATTAAATTGTTAATTGTTGGAGTGCGTTATAAAAACAAGGCCCAATACATTCGCATGAGTTTTATATTGTTTTCTTTTAAAAAATTTTGATATATTGATAAAACAAAAATGACCTAAATTATCATACAAAAAAATTTTTAGTATAGATATTATCACATCTATACAAAAAATAGATAAATAAAAATGAAAACTAAAACCGCTTCGAAAAATTCGATGAAACGTTCCATAGATTATGTGGACAGTATTTTGCCCTACAAAATAGATTATTTTCTACAAGTTTAATTTTAACATGATGTTAAATTCAAAAAAGAAAACAATCTGTGCACTCATTGATGTCCATCTGCAGTGCACAACTCAGCGTATTACACGTATCACATGATCTCTCCTGAGGACAGGCGCTATTTAGCTCATAATTTATAATGTTTAAAAATAAAGTTTCAAATTGTTAGCACCCAACAAGCATCGATGACAACAACAACAACAACAACAACAACAACAACATTAACGGCACCAACAACTAAAGCAGTTTTAAGCCCACCCCAGAGCAAATATTTAGCAAACTTTAGTCAACAACAAAATTTTAAGTACTATCATCGAGCGAAAGCGCGCTGTTAATGCCGCCTATCCTGTCCGGTATTGAAAGCAATGCTGATGGCACTTGAAGCAAGTTGGTGCAGAAATTGTTTTTTTTTCAAGCTCTTTTTCAAACCATCGCCAATAACAACAAAAGCAGCAGCAGCAGCACCCGCGCATTATCACTTCTTTCGTGCTCATGCTGCTAGAATTTTTGTGTTTTATTTTTGTTGTTGCTTTTATTTGTTTATTTATTTATTTATTTGTTTGCTTTTTTTCATAAAGTGCTGCCAGTGTTGCCGCATTTTAATGCCGTCCCAAGCCAAAGCTTTGGCGTGTTTGACATTTTAATCGTCTTAATTTAAAGCAGTGTCGTTCATTTTTTCATCCCCCCCACACCTATCTATAATGCAAAAATCATACCTACTCATTCTCTGTTTCTGCATGCGCGCTCGTCTTTGTGCAACATCTGTTTTTCAAACAGGAACTGAAGGTAAATTTGTAGCAAATTTTCAAAAATTTGTTTGCGCTTCCGGCGCAAATGCGAGTGAGTGTTGTTTGTGTGTGTGTAGCACAATAGCGCCAATTCACATCTAATACCATCATAAATTGTTGGCTAACAAATTTTGCTATAGCATATTTTCGATTTTTCACTTTTAATATTTGCACTCCTGTATTGCATGAACACACACATAAACACACACATATACCTATTCATACAGAAAATAGCATAGCATACATTTTGTTGAGTTTCGTTTTTTGTGTATCATCAAGAAGCGTCGCTGCAGGCTTTGAAAGTTTCACTAAGAGCGCAATATTTATTTTTTGTGCTTTCTGGTTTTTGCTTTTCTCATCATCTAATTGCCGGCGTTCGTTTTTATAGCATTACCTGCTCCTGTTGTTGGCCTTTCGTTCGCCCGCATTCCTCAGTGCTGCTATTTTTACAGTGTCGTCCTGGCGGCTCATATGTTGATCCGTTTAATATGCGAAATAAACAAGTTGTTTAACTAGCTTTGTTTAGCTTGTGGTTGTTGTTTTTGTTGCATTGTTGTTTTTTGTTTTTGTTGCATTGTTTGATATTGTTGCTAGTTTTTGCCCACAGCTGGTCAGCATACAAAATCCTTGCATAAATTAACGGATTAGAATTGTTGAGATTTTACTGTTGTTGTTGTTGTTGTTGATGTTGGTGTTGTTTTTTTTTTTATTATTTTTGAGGTAAACACTTTTTTCGATTATTTTTAATTCCTTGACTCCCTTCTCTTTGCCACTGATATTCCAACTTTATGATACATATTCATCTGCTGTTAGTTTAATTTTGTGCTGATGTTGTTATTGTTGTTGTAATTATAATATTGTTATTTTTAGTCCTTGTTGTTGTTATTGTTGTATTCGTTCGCATACACTTTGCTTGTGGACTATAAATATTTACGTTATTCGCATTGTTGTTATGTGAAGCGAAAGTGCTTGAGGTGTAAAAAAAATGTTGCTGAATTTGTTACACTTTTACGAAAATCATAAAAAAAAATTCGAAAAAAATATGTAAGCACTAAAATTTATTTAGTTCGACTATGAAATACCCTGAATCTACTATTCCAATTAAAATAATAAACTACTTGACAACAAATAATCTAGTTAAAAATAATTTTTTTATTTTATAGCAATGTTAGTTTATCCTGTAACCAATTGCATCAAGTTTCACATCATGCATCGTTTCACACTTGCCGAAAATGTGGAAACTATTAAAAAAATAAGTAAGGAAACCGTTAAGTTGGTCTAGCACGACCATGGAATTCCCTTAACCTCCTAACTATCTATCTACCTTCCACCTATATTTTATTATAATGCAAGCGTGTTTGTTGTAATGACTTTTTGATTGTGCACAAATTTTTACTAAGCAAATTTTGAAATTTGTTGTCCTTATAAACTCTTATAAACGCTTATTTTCGAAAAGATTTTTTTTTAACACTTATATAATATGCATTTTTCACGTATTATCGCCTGGGGAAATTCGAACTTTTCACATACATCGTCTGTTGTTTCAATACAAAATTCGAGTCAAAAATATTATAAAAAAAAAAATTATCAAAATCGGTTCAGAAACACGGGAGAAAATGGCTTTTTAAAAACAAAGTAGAATTCGATTAAACTTTTTTTAGAAAAGTGTACGCCAGATGCCTCTCTAGTACAACCCCAAGCAACAATTCTTAAGAGTCGAGCACTCGACGAAAAATTTTATTTTTGAACTAGGTCCTATAGCTCTCTTCAGCAAAAGTAATACGCTTACAGATTAATTACAGCAAAGCTAGTTGTCTATAAGTTTTCTGTTCTATTTCACATTATCTCACAGTAGTTTAAGAGAGTTGTGTTATAAGAGCATTCCTGTGAAGATTCTGTATCTTACAAGCCATGTCTTACAGACTTCTACAAGACTTCAGCGATCAGAGTCAAACTCTGAAGAGTTTAAGTTTTATAGATCAAGTCTTATAGACATTTCCAAGGCTTATATTGAAGGAGTTCTGATCTAATCTGGTATACTGCAACACCAAGGGCCCTGTAAGTGTCAATAAAGAGTATTTTATATCCTAAAATGACATTTGTCAGAGTAGAAGACTTTGTATAAGAACAACGGTCTGACAAGAAGATTACTACTCTGATTTTAAGAGTAGCGATATGGCTAGAAGAGTATCACTCTGATTGTAAGAGCAATGGTCTGACTAGAAAAGTATCACTCTGATTATAAGAGTAGCGGTCTGATTAGAAGAGTATCACTCTGTTTATAAGAGCAACGGTCTGACTACAAGAGTATCACTCTAATTATAAGAGCAACGGTCTAACTAGTGAATACTACTTACTTACTTACTTACTTAGATGGCGCTTACAACCGTTGGTCGGTTTTGGCCTGGTCTAAGAATTTGCGCCAGCCTCTTTTGTCGTGTGCTTGCTGGCGCCAGTTGGAAACTCCAAGCGTCGTCAGGTTATCCAATGCCTGGTCTTTCCAACGGAGATGCGGTCTTCCTCGTCTGAGTTGGCCACCGCTGGGTACCGAATCCAATATTTTTTTCGCTGGAGCTTCGTCGGTTATTCTCTCGACATGACCTAGCCAGCGAAGCCGCTCTATTTTAATACGCTTGACTATATCGATGTCGGCATATAGCTCATACAACTCGTGGTTCCATCGTATTCGGTACTCGTCATTGACGCAGATTGGTCCATAGATCTTGCGAAGGATTTTTCTCTCGAACGCACCCAAAGTCCTTTCATCAGAGCTGCTCAACGTCCAGGTTTGTGATGCGCATAGTAGGACGGGCATGATTATTGACTTATAGAGCGTCAGTTTTGTTCGTCGAGAGAGAGCTCTGCTTCTCAATTGCCTACTGAGCCCAAAGTAACACCTGTTGGCAAGAGTTATCCTTCGTTTAATCTCAATACTGATATCGTTGGAGGAGTTAATGCTGGATCCCAGGTAAACAAAGTCCTTCACTACCTCAAAGGAGGTGTTGTCAACAGTGACGTGGTTTCCAAGACGCTGGGACTGTTTGTTTGTTGACACAAGATACTTCGTTTTATCTGCGTTCACTGCAAGACCCATTCGACTCGACTCTTTTTCTAGCCTGGACTGACTTCGCTCGTATTTTGGCCAATGATGTCAATATCATCAGCACACGCCAGCAGCATAACGCTCTTATAGAAAATTGTGCCGCTGCGTCTCAGATCAGCAGCTCGGATGATCTTCTCCATTACTATATTAAAGAAGTCGCACGATAAGGAATCACCTTGTCTGAAACCTCGCTTGGTATCGAACGGAAGGGAGAGGTCCTTCCCGATTTTCACTGCGCTGCTGGTGTTGTTCAGTGTCATCCTGCAAAGACGTATTAGCTTCGCAGGAATACCAAATTCAGACATGATGGAGTATAGGTGACTCCTTATTGGACTGTCGAAGGCGGCTTTGAAATCGACAAAGAGATGGTGCGTGTCGATTTGTTTTTCGAGGGTCTTTTCCAAGATTTGTCGGAGCGTGAAGATCTGGTCAATGGTGGACTTTCCAGGTCTGAAGCCACACTGATAAGGTCCAATCAGTTGGTTGACGATGGGCTTCAATCTTTCACACAATACGCTCGACAGGACCTTATATGCGATATTTAGAAGGCTAATCCCACGGTAGTTGGCGCAAATGGTGGGATCGCCTTTCTTGTGGATTGGGCAGAGCACACTGAGGTTCCAATCATCTGGAATGCATTCTTCCGACCATATTCTGCATAGAAGTCTGTGAATGCATTTAAACAGAGCTTCGCCACCGGTCTTAAACAGCTCAGCCGGTAGGCCATCGGCTCCTGCGGCTTTGTTGTTTTTAAGCCGAGTTATAGCTGTTAAGACCTCGTTATAGTCGGGCAGCGGAACTTCAACGCTGTCATCCATAATTGGAGTTTCCGGGATATCATCTCCACTGGCGGGATTGTTATCAGTGTCGCCATTTAAAAGTCTAGAGAAGTGCTCCCTCCATAACATCAGTGTACTCTGGATATCTGTCACTAGATTCCCATTTTCGTCCTTGCAGGAAGAGGCTTCGGTCTTAAAACCATCGGCCAGGCGTCTTATTTTTTCGAAAGATTTTCGAGTCTCATTCCTGTCGCCATGCATCTCAATTTTCTCGCACTCACGCATTTCCGCCTCTCGTTTCTTTCGCCTGAAAATGCGTCTCTCTTCCCTCCTCTTCTCTCGGTATCGCTCCATAACAGCACGCGTTACAACCGACTGCAGGGTGGCTTTGTAGGCGATGTCCTTCTCTGCAGTGGCGTCGCGACACTCCTGGTCGTGCCACTGGTTTCGGCGAGGGCGGTGGTAGCCTATCACCTCTTCGGAAGCCGTACGCATAGAGTGGGATATGTGCGTCCACTGTCCGCATATATCGTCGATCGGAGGAGTGCTTTCTTGAAGCAGGAGTGAGAGTCGAGTAGCGAAGGCTTTGGCCGTCCGTTTTGACTGCAGCTTGTCGACGTCTAGCTTTCTAAGTGTAGGATTGCGAGCATTGCGGATCTTGCGGATCTTGGCTGCGACAAGATAATGATCCGAGTCTATGTTAGCACCACGAATCGTGCGTACGTCTAGTACACTGGAAGAGTGCCTTCCGTCAATCAAAACGTGATCAATTTGGTTGCATGTTTTTTGATCAGGGGACAGCCAGGTGGCCTTATGAATATTGAGATGCTTGAATCTAGTGCTACTTACGACCATGTTTCGTGCTGCGGCGAAGTCAATCAACCTCATTCCGTTATCGGATGTGTTGTCGTGGAGGCTGAACTTTCCGACTGTTGGACCAAATATGTTTTCCTTACCCACCTTGGCGTTGAAGTCACCAAGCACGATTTTTATGTCATGATGGGGGCAGCGCTCGTATGCGTCTTCAAGGCACTCGTAAAAACTTTCTTTGGTCTCGTCATCTTTTTCTTCTGTCGGAGCGTGCGCACATATAAGGCTTATGTTAAAAAATTTTGCCTTGAAGCGGATTATGGCAAGACGTTCGTTCACAGGAATGAACCGCAGGACATGATGCCGTATTCTCTTGCCAACTACAAATCCGCATCCAAAGTCGTGCTTCTCCACATGGCCGCTGTAGTAGATATCACAGGATGCTTGCCGTAAGCAACCCTGTCCCTTCCATCGCATTTCTTGGATTGCAGTGATATCAGAATTATATCTTTCCAAGATATCAATCAGTTGGATAGAGGCACCATCCCAATTTAGAGTTCGGACATTCCAGGTGCATATTCATAAATCATTATCAGTTTTTCGTTTGCGGTAGTCGTCATCAGATTTGGAGATCATTCTTTCATTTATTCTTTTACGTTTCATTGAAATCTTTTTTTATGTGGTGGGCTTCAAACCCAACGCACAACCTTTGCTTGATGGCCAAAGGGGAAGCCCGCCGCTCAAATTAGCCGCCAAAGTTTATCGGGCGATAGTTTTTGACGTTTCCAGGAGACACCACGCGGAGGTTTTGAGTCGACTTGAGACGATTTCGACATGAATAATGCTGGCCTCGCCAAGTTGAGGCAGTCAGACACGTTGCCATGTGAATATCGCCCCCATTTATCGGGGCGATGTTCGACCAAATCGAAAATATCGACCACATATTACATTTACATATTTAGCATAAATATGGCATAGCTAAAAATTAAGCATCAAAGACTTAATTGCTTGTAGTCTCAGCGCCAAGTGAATGAGACAACTTCCTGCGTCTGCTCTTGTACGTAAAACATCCCTTATTTAAAGCACTTTAAGTAAAAGAAACAATAACAACAAACACAATCGGAGAGGAAAAGAGCGATAAAGCTTTACGCTGCAGCGCGCTGCTTGTGTATCTAACGATTCAATGCAGCAATGTTTTTTGGATTTGATTTTTTTGGCTACTTTTTAAACTCAAGTTTTAATAACTTTTAAGAGCAGTTTTAAAGAAAAAAAGTACGCCACTCACTAAGTTAAACATGTTGCTTTATGTTAGTGAAAGAATTAAAAAAAATCGATTGAGTAGTTCTTGAGTTACACGTCTACATAGATACGTGAGAAGCCTTTTATATAATAGTATAGATTAAGAATATATTCATCATAAATTTAGCCTTTCTAAATTTATTTCATTATTATTTCTTAAAAGATACTGAAAGGGTTAAGGGTTTTTCAGTTATATTATTACCCTTATTATATTCTTCTTCTTATATTCTGGTCACTTAATATATGTAAGAAATACTGAAATACTGAAAAATGTTAACAACAAGTTGTTTTGTTATGTTAAGAACTCTATCACAATAAAAACAAAAAAAAAAAAAAAAAAATAGTAGGTATTTTTTATTTTGGCATTTTAACGCTTCAATATTTTACTTGTTGACTTAATTTAACTGAACGTATTGACAGCAAAGGTTTGCTGTGGTTATGACAAGAATACAAAGTAATTTCTTTATAAAAGGTTGGCTGGAATCAAAACAGATTTTAGTTTTTACTACAACCAAAAAACAAAAAAAAAAACTGAGATTACCTTTAACCGCTGGCACTCGATAACACCAAAATTCTTACACATATAGAAATTAACATAGAAATTCTGTTCCACAACGCTGGAATTTTTATGCGTGATTATTATTTACACAAAAAAAAAAATTTAAAAAACTAGCAGATAGCAATATATATAAACATATTAAGCTTGTACATGAAACGCATTTCATCAATTGTGGAATTCCCAAAAAGTTAAACGTACAACCTGACATACAACTCACAAAAGTGAAAGCACTATAAAGAGGCCTAGATGTGAGCTTCTTGAATAAATCTTGTTATGCCTACATATTTCATCAAATCTGAAAAGTGTACAAGCTACGAGTTTAGTAATTATGAGCTCCAGAGTCAGGCTAGACCGGCTTTAGAGTTTCTTAAACCATGTTTTTTTTTTGCAACATAAAAGTTGCAAAATATATAAAAGTTAAAGCAGAAAAGCTGTTCGTACATTATACTTGAAATATTTTTAAAGTGAAAATATTGTTGAATTTGATAATGAAGTTCAAAAGTTCAGAAAAGCTTTTATTATCGCAATCTATCTACACTTGAGTTGAAGCTTTGATTAAAGACAAGCATTTTTTTTCAGATTTATTCTTATTGCATAATATTAACAGGGAATTCCAAAAGCAGTATTTTGTATTTAAAGAAATTAATGAATATATTTATGATTTTTGCTGTTGATACTGAATTCACTGAGCGATTGAATCTGATGTGTGAAATTTAAATCTCTCAATTATAAACTGCATAACGTTGAAACAATTAAGATGTAGTGATTCGAGAAGTGTACATAAAAGTCTTCATCGCTAAATAAGCATTAACAAAATATTTTGTTTTGTTCTTATATCAAAAATTAAATTTAACATAATAATGAAGAAATTACTAGCTTTATTTTGTGTTCTATGTCTTGTAGCACATGTGCGGTAAGCTATATCGAAAGAAAAAAATTCCATTCTTTAACGTTTTATTGAAAAAGTTATGTCGAAAAATTTTGAAGAAATTTTCAAATTTTAAAAATTTTAAAATTTAAGTGTAAAAAGTTTTTAAAAAGCATGACAAAAATAGAGCAAACGCATTGCTGTGCATAACTGTGCTAATTGTGAACTGATTAGTTTGGTTTTTATACTGTTTAGAGATCTGTCATCGTGCTTCAAAGCCTTTGAATTGTGACGTTATTCTGAACTAGTAACCAACACAAGCCTGCAGCAAAAAATGCTGGAGTTTTCGGGGTTCAAACTCCACCGCCTTCTTCCTAAGTACCTTCCTAAGCACCATAAGTACCAAAGTGGATAAAAAATCATCGTAATTCAAATTTAAAAGTTATAACAGAAAATGCTGATATTTATCATTAAAAAAAAAATTGTTCTAAAGATGAAACATTGAAATGTTCTTAGACGAAAAAACTAAATTTCTTAATTTTAAAAATTCCAAAAAGTTTTAATTGTGAACAAAGTTTCTAAGAAGAAAGGTTCTTATTGACTTACGGTCATAGAAAAATTTATACAAAATCATGAAAATTAATTTCTACCATCATTATGAGCAAATTTCAAAGAAATGTCTGAAGTATGCATGCCAACAGTAAAGTAGTTTTGGAGATATTCCCGATAATTTTTGAAACCTCGAAAATGTAGGAAATAAGTGTCAAGTTTTATGTTCAATATTTTTAAAAATACTTTCATTTAAAATAGTTTTCGAGAGGAATACGCTGTATTGATTTTATTATTTTGTCCAATTCCTAAGCTCAGCTGTTCTCGCTGGTACTTTTGTAAATAAATACTTAAAATATATAAGTAATTAAAATAAAAAAACAAATTAATATCATGACTTATATTACTTTGACATGAGAAATACATCTATACACTATGGCTGATTCCACACTAATGAGGCACGGAAACATGAAGCCTAAAATGCTTTCAATTGAAATAATTTTTGATTTTCGCATTAAAATGGAGTCTTAAGTTACTCCTATTGCAAATTTTTTTTTAGTTTTAATGCTTTTTTATGTTTTTTGGACAATTTAACTAAACAAACTCCGAGTTGAGAAAAAATTTAAAATATTTTGTTTAGATTTAAAACGTTGAAAACAGCCATCTCTCGATGCACAATCAAAAAAAATTTGGTTAGCAATGTTAAAAAAGATAACAATGTTATCCAAGAACAGTTTATAACAAGGATTGGCTACTGCGTTAACAAAGAAAAAATATTTAAATAGAGTGTTTTTCAGCGTCACACCCGTCCCAGAAAAATGCTATAGTTTTCCTAAGGAGCAACATGGGCTTATGATAAGAATGAAACTTTCCTAAAGTAAGGATGTTGATGTTTTACATAAATTTGTTTACTTTTTTCATTCAATAAATGATTTTAATTTTTCATTTCCGTTACAAGAAGTTGGTCACACACGGAACAAGTTTTGTAAATTCATGTACAGCGAAATCATTTGTATAGGTATTAATTTGATCAAAAATTCATGGGAAAAAATTTTTGGAAAAAATATATTTTTTTTTTTTAAATTTATTAAAAAATCGAAATTATTTGTGTAGGTATTAATTTGATCAAAAATTCATGCAAAAAAATTTTTTGCAAAAAAATATTTTTTTTTTTTTAAATAAATACATTATTAAAAAACAAATTTTTTTGATTTTAGTGTCAAAAATATGTGATGGTTATTATACCCATTAAGTTCTTATATATAATTCCCACATCATTCGCACTCGTCACACCCGGGACAATCTTATGTCATCCCATGTAAGAGTTTAAAATAGAAATGGTTATCGCCATTTTTTTCAAAATATTTTTCACTGGTATTCAACAGAAAATATATTAAATTTTAAAACATGCAAGTCAAAAATGGACTCATTGTGGCAGATGGACTGAAGTTCAATGTTAAAATCAGAATTTTTTTGTTTTTAAAACTTGTGCTCGTCACACCCGTCCCAGGTGTTTAAGCTAATGTAACTATTAAACTAGTATAAATAATTGCATTATATTTTAGGATTTTGAAAGCTTGGGGCATTTTCTAAAATACCCTATAGTAAATTGCTAAAATTTTAACCGGTTAATAACATTTTCAGCACGATAAAGTAGTCAAAACGTCACAATCGTCTGTATGAAATGAGCCCTATGTTAAATGCATTCAACAAAGTGTCTACAAATCTGAGGTCAGATTTCATAAATACAAAAAAAAAAAAAAAATACTAATACACTGAGCCAAAAAGGTACACAATAATTATACAGTTTTACATGATATTCATGAGTTTTGGTCCAGTTACCAATAACATGAGTTACAAGAACAACTATTGATGATATGAATGTACAAAAAAAAACAAAAAAAATAATAAAAAACATGAGAACATGAATATTTCATAAGCCTACTGTGTAAAGTTCATTAAGTCTGTGCACAATATACAGAAAACAAAAAAAAAAAAAAAAAAATTTCGAGTATGCCATAGAAAACACAAGAGCAACATGAATCATTCATAATTTTTGTGCATAAAATTCATAAAATGCATGTACAGATACGAGGAAAACAAACATTGTTCATGAGATAAGTGACAAAAATGCATGAATCTCAGGTACATATACAAAGAAACATGAACTACTTTATGATTTAAGTGACCGAATCTCATATAATCCATGTATGAGTACAAGAACATCAAGAAAAATGCATAAGATAAGCTTCAAAAATTCCTACATGCTTTCATACAGTGGAAGCGTGAACTCTTTTACGCATTCATTTTCTGAATTTTAGCTATGAAATATTAATTGTATTCTATTTCTTTAATGTGTATTGTTTACTGATATTATGAATAGTTCATGCGACTCTTGTTATGGGTTAACAAAAAAAAAATTTGCCCTTTCAGTCCTTGAAAGGACTTTGATCGAGCTTCTTATGATCAATTGTGTTGTGTGTGTTATTAAATATTTACACACAATTAACCGAGAACTAGACCTACATGTTTTATAGCAACTCCGAACGGCTAAAGTTCATGTTCTCAAGAAGCTTTACATGGCATTATTTACACTCTGAGGTTTGCCATTGTCTGCAGAGAGGTGGTGACCGATCAGAAAAAATTTTTATTGAAAAAACTTTTCGCCGCGGCTGGGGATCGAACCCGGGCTCCGAGCATGCTAAGCCACACACTTAACCTGCATGCCACGGTCAGCACTTGCAATAAAATAATTCATTTTTAATTTCAAAGTTTAATTTCAAACGTCATGCCATTAACAGACGCTATCAGTATTTCATACTTTTTTTTTTACGTTTCATTGCCTTTCTAGCGATATAAAATGAAGGTGTGTTTCTAAAGGGTTCAGAAGTTACAAAAAAAAAAGAGGTGGAATAATCATGAATTTTCAATACAAATACAGCTAGCTTTCAATAATTTTAAATTTTTCCTCACCCATCCCATCAGAAAAAAAAGTACTTCGGAAGAATTTTTGGAATGATTTTTTTGTGATCAGCTAGTTGTTGCTTTTACGATTCTTGCCAGTACTATTTTTCCAGGTGACGTTTACAGAAAAAAGTATTTCTGCTTTCGCTTCGATCGGAGCCTTCCTATAAAAACTTCTTATCTTACTAAAAAATCAGTGAAACGGTAAGTAGTTCTACACTCGCATCTGTTGGAGTTAACCTATAACTACTTCTTATACATCTGAATGAACAGGAGTTTTGTCTACGAAACAGGTAGGAATAGAGAAGTATATATATTCTTGATCAGCGTCACCACTTGACTTGATTTAGCCATGTCCGTCAGTCTGTTCGTTTGTGCGTGGACACGATTACTGCAGTAATTTTCAAGCTATCGTTATGAAATTAAATATTCGAGCTTATTTCTAAAAAGACACAGTTTTGATAGTATCGTAAGTGTAGACGTAGAACTCCGTTTAAGTTGTAACCTACTTTGTCTCTTTGTTCATTTTGCACGTATTTTTATTGATCTCCCAAAAATTAACAAATAAATGAATAACACTCAATTATGGACAACTTATCGAGGCAAAAACAAAGAAAAAGTTGAAAAGTAAGTATGATTAAATGAGCAAGCAAGAAGAAACAAGCAAAATTTCAAATTTTTTTGATCATTTTGTTAATTTTGACAAGTTGAGTTCATTGACTTTGTTGAAAAGAAGGCGAAGCAAATACACTTTCCATTGGTGCCACTTTCGTCTCTGCCCGATATATAGTTTGCGAGCTACAGTCAGTTTAACTACTAATTTCAAATCGTATGGTTACTATATTTCACACTGAGCACATGTCCTTTCCTCTCGTATCTGTCTGATATTTAGTTTGTTAGCTACACTTTCGTCTCTGTTCGATGTATAATTTGCAAACTACACTCGCTAGTGCTAGTGGGATGTGGAATCCAAATTAATTTGCATTAAAAACAAAAATTAAAATTTTACGCCATCTATTGGGTAAAAGCATAAAAAGAAATATAATCCAACTCGTTTTTTTCATAAGAGTTAAATCTAACCGGATCACAGACCCATTTCGTTAAATTTGACAGATTGAGTTCATTGACTGAGTTGCAAAGAGGTTCATGTCCTCTGGTTTCAAAATAGTATACTAGAACATTAGTGCATACATAAACCCAATGCGAACTAATTCTTACAATGCTGCCAAAGCGAACCAATCAGTTCGTGCAAAACCAAAGCATACAAGCATAAACAACGAAAGAAAAACAAAGAAAGCAGCAGGCACATAAGCAGCTGTTGATTGATTTTCTTATATAAAAACATGCATTTTTCTTTTTATACTTCTTCTTATACTATTTTTACTATTTTGTGACTTTAATATAATAGTGACAAAATCCAAAATTAGATATTCATTCAGCGCAGGATATATCTGATATTTTAGTATATATATTATCTTTGAACGAAGAGTATTAAAGGCTGTAGGTATACCCTAAAGTATTCGCCAAAAACGTTGCTTAATGACCTTGAAATAATCTGTTAAAACGGCCACATACAAACCGCGCTGTAAGACGTAATTCTACGTCAAAAACAAAGATCAAGTTCGAAAATGAGTAAAAAGGGATGAAAACCACGCCTACGGTCCCATGCAACCCCAATAAAGAAAACTCTATAAAGAGTCTAATATATCACCTACAATAATGATACTCGGTACGTGTGTAGCCTACATTAAAGCTAAGACGTGTTGGAAAAATGGGCGTCATCCACTCACTAACAAGCCGACATGACATGCAATACAACCCTGAAATTAAAAACTCTTTAAAAAGGCTTCTATTTCAGGTACAGAAATAATACTTGGTTTCTGTGTAGTTTACATCAACACTAGATCGTGTTAGAAAATTGGGCACCATCCATTCACCAATACGCCCTCCAATCATACAACCTTAAAGTTCAAAACTCTATAAAGAGGCTTATCTTTAAGCTACAGGAAAAAAACGGGTACGTTTGTATCTTACATCAACACTAGAGCGCGATTAAAAATCAACACACCTACCTACCATACAACTCCAAAATTGAGAACTCTATGAAGGGGCTACTATTTAACCTACAAAAATCTACAAAAACTACAGAAGCTACACACGCGCTGGGGGGGGGGGGGGGGGTTGTGTATATAAAATTAAACCTACAATTTTTTTAAATATTTTTACTTGCAAAGAAGCCAGTTTTCAGGTTGCAAAATAGTTATGGTTTTTGGAACGGAGCCAAAGCTGGGTACGTTTTTTTTGAAGACGAAGATATATGAAGCTTAAATCCGTAGGATATTTTTTTTCCGAATATCAATTAGGGCCAGAGATATCAATTTTGGACTGAAAACTGAAAAAATGCTCGTTTTCAGCTGTTCCAAAATTTTTGGCGCAAAACTGAGTGGACTTTTTGGGTCAAAACACTTTTTCCCCCTTAAATTTAAATGTTTGTCTAAAAATGTTGGCATAAAATGATTTTTGTAGGGTTTAAAAAATGGCTTTGACAATATCGTTACATTAGCCACCTCGCGTATGCAAATACTAACTAGCCACACGGAGAGTTAAGTTAAACCATTTAACCATTCATTTAAACAAAAAATAGATAGAGAAAAAATGTTGAAATGTTGTTGACAATGTCACAGGCCTTATCTTTTATAAATTAAGCCGAATACTAAAAACCAGATCTTGCGCATATAAAGTTCAATATTCCAAAATATGGTATCCTGTCTCTGACGTTTTCACAGTTTTTCGAGTACAAGTTGCCAGAGCTTGCCAAATCTTTTAAAAAAACATTGTTAAATATGCCATGCAAAAAAGCATATTTTTTATTTTAACTTCCAAAATTTTCCTGACATAACTGTTTAAAAAAAGCTGTTAGCGTTTATATTTTGCTTTTTCTTTACTTATAGAGCGATAAGTATTGGAAAGCGGAGTCTGACGGAAAATATACCATTCTGCAAAGATATGTTTAGTTATGAAAGCAAAGAAAAGGAAATTGTTGGAAATATAACATTTAATGTTAAGCACGCTGCTAATGATCATTTAACAATTAAAATTTTAAAAAAGCCTATGGATGATCGGGTAATAAAAGTTTATCGTGTGTGTGAAAATTAACGATATAAATAAAAATTTTCTATATCTGTAAATCATAAAGCATATATCTTTGAGTAACTAAATATGTTTTGATTACTCTAACCAAATTGTATAACAAAGTTTACGACCCTCGTCAAAAAATTTCGTTATCAAATAAAAATTTTAATTTATTCAATGATACCATAAGTTTGTTTTCAAAGCAATATTTCTGTGTCGACAAGGAATAACCGCTAAAGTCGAGTTAGGACAAAACTTTTATGGTTGTACCTTGAAAATTAAATGTTTGAGGTCATCAAATCTAAACAGCAAAAGTCAGGGTACCCTGATATTAGAAAGCAATTTTCATCTGAAAAATGCTCTTTGAAATTTTGAAAATGAGTTTAGCTGTTATTCCTTGTCGACACAGATTTGTAGAAGTTTTTGTTTTTTGTTGGTAGATGCGAATCTTATATACTTTATACACTTACAGAAAACTTGAACACCCCTCAATTCGCTCAATGTATAGACAACACATTTGAATGAAACTAATATTATTTAAAAGTTATATAATAACATAGATGTGCAGAATAACCAAAGGAGAAATAAAATTTTTTTGTAAAAAAAATCGTATATTGATCAATATAAAATTTGATTGAGAGAAATCTTTCGAATTTTAATTTTTCTTAAAAGTACAAAATTTTTCAAAAAGCTTAGTTTTATGCCTTCATCAATCGTCAAATTTTTAAAAAACGTGGTTTTAAATTTAAATATTTGGCCTGCCATGTTAATATTTGAGTCGATTTTTAATGGTTTTCTAAATTTTCTTATTATTTTTAAAGGTCTGCTAACTTTTCTTTCAAATGTGATACAAAAACCTATAAAGCTTCGACCAAAAGTACTTTCTATGAATTTTCTTAATATTATCGTAAGTTATTAAATGTATACTTCAACCAAATGCCAGGAGAGAGTAAAATAACCGTTTTAAATTAAATATTCTGAATTGGAAAGACAATATTTCTGCCATTTTTTATCAGATTATATTAATTTATTTTTTGTATTTAAGTCTTAACAGTTGACTAAAGGAGGGACATAACATTCGCGGCAGAAAAAAGAGACCTTTTTTAAAAACTCATAACTAAGTCAAAAACAAACATTTTTCCAAAATGTTTTTTTTTTTATTTTTGTAGAGAAATGAACAAATTACAAGAAACAATTAAAAAAAAAAATATATTTTTCACTTCAACATGGTTTTAGAGAATGGAAACCTTTATAAAGCAAGGAAAAATGAAAATGCGCTCTCACTAATCCGGCTGTAACTTTTGAATCCGCAAGAATTTTTCCATGAAATTTTTTTTCTTATTTATATAATTATAATTTTAAGAATATTTACTAAAATACAAATTTATAGAAAAAGAAGATTTAAAAAACGGCCTTTATCATGTTCCCCCTAAAAACAAATCTATAAAATTGTACCCTTACTTTTTTATTTTATTTTTTATATATAAATTATTTCTTATAAAAAAATATCACAAAATTTGATATTTTCTCAAAATATGGGGTAAAATAATTTTTGTTATAAAAGAAAAAAACTGAAATTATTTATTAGTTTTTATTATATTATTCTTTATTATTTATAAATTATTTTTTCAAAATGGAAAAGCGCGCTTAAGGTCAATTTATTTGACATTAAATTAATAAACTCTTCGTATCATAAAAAACTCAATAAATTTTTGACAAAATTTAATTATATGTTAAATGTTGTTTTTCTATTCCTTTAAAGGGGGAAATTACATTGGCCGTATTTTGGTATCGACGTGATTTATAATTTTGTATTTTAGTATTATATAATATTCTTAAGATTCTAAGATAACAAAAATTTCATGGCAAAATTCCTACGAGTCCAAAAATTACAGCCGGATTAGTGAGAGAACTTTTTTAAATTTCGTCTTTTTTTCTTTGTTTACAAACTTTGCATAAATCTCGAAACCATGTTTTTCGTACTGGTTGCGGCACTAGCGGGTTAATTTTTTGACGAAATTTATTTCTTATATTTTTTTAAACTTGATTCGCTATCGTATGACACGAGCTTTTTTTTAAATTTTTTTTTGATTTTTTATGAATTTTTAAAGTCAATATTTTTTTCGAAAAAACACACTTTCAAATTTGAAACAGCACCAAAAATGAAAAAAAATTTTTAAGAAAAAAGTTCCTGTTATACGTAACCAATTTTGTTAAGATTTAAAAAACGTCATTTTTTTGTCCAGATCGGACAATTTTTGCGACTCCCAGCGCTGCAATCACGAGGCCCCGTTTTTTTTCTCTGCCGCCAGTTTGCCTTTTTTATTTTTTTATAAAATTTTTAAAAATTTTAAGCCATAACTGATATTTTTATCTACAATTTTTTCTAAACTAAATAAAACAAGTAAAGAAAGTATAAAGTCGGTCTAGGCCGACTATAAAAATTTTAAGCAAATTGAAATTTATTTCAAAGTTCTGTATAACTTTTGTCATTAATTTGACTATGGCTGGAAATTAACTGGAGAAATAACAAACCAGCCGTTAAGATATCCAGACCGGTTAAAATGTAATCCAGAGAATAAAAAACTTAATATTCAAATAAATAGAAACAAATTTGTTGAGTGACAGTTGAGTGACTTTTTCAATTTTAATTTTAATTTAACACTTACTCTCATTCTGAGTTCTTCTACTACCCAATAGATGACGCCAAATATATGCTAATTGGCAGCATTTTAACATTTAGATGTAATTTTTTCATCTGCACATATTTGTTTAATTTTTTTCTTGCATGAAATTTTGAAATTGGAGGCCACCTTAATATGAAGAACCCGGAGCTGGAGCATTCTCTGCCACTCTCACTGATAGCGCCTTTACATAGTATTTATATGTAAATAAGAAAAATTCTTATAAAACTGTGGTTTAAAATACAACACTTCAGCATAATTGGGCTGAAACTGATAGAAAACCGCTGAAATAAAACTTGTAAACAGCATTTAAACTACTTTTAGCTAGTGAAAACTTTACTTCAACAGTTTAACACTTCACATGCACACACACACACGCACACATAAACACCCACGCGCAAGCACAGCCACACTCAAATATGTAAAACATTTCATTATGAAAGAAACACACATAAAATTCAATCAAGCAAAAAACCAAAACATTTTCCAAATTTTAAATTCAAGTTTCAAAATAAAATGATGACGCTGACGTCGACGACGAGTCCAATTTTATTTTTGTACCACTTTCACGCTCATAACTCAAAAACTTGGTGTAAAACTTTCGCCTATGATTTTCACCGTTTTTTGTTTTTGTTTTTATAATTTTTGTTGTATTTTTTGTAGATTGCAATGCATGCATGTGAGCTAGTCTGTTTGTTTGCTGGCGTGTGTGTGTGTGTGAGTGTTTGTGAGAAATTTTGACAGCAGCGGCAGCAGCAGCAGAACATATAAAAGACCATAAAACAAAAGTTTTGTAAAACTTTACGAAACACACACACACCCTCGCTGCTGCTGACGCCATTGCTGTGCCTGGCATACACTGTAAAGTGGCTCTAAATTGTGGCTGAGAGGATTGCGAATCCCATGTGTGGTTGTATATGTCTGTGTTAGTGTGTGTTGGCGGTTTGTGGCTTCCTCTAACACTGACACACACACACAAGCGCGTGCAGAACTTTTTGAAAAGTTTGTGTGTTTATTTTTTTGTTTGGTTTTTTTGTAGTATTTTTTAAAAATATCGCTGTTTGCACTTTGTTGATGCCTACCAACAAGCTAAACAGCAAAAAAAAAAAAAACCAAAAAAACCAACCAACAGCTACATAAACAGCAAGAACAAAAATCACACCAAGTCATAATTTTTCTCTCATGAATTATGAATATATGAATTTATATATATTTTTGTCTAACAACAACTTTTATGATTGTAAAATTAACTCTCAATGTCGAATTCAGTTACAGTGCCAGCATCAGCAATACAGCAGTGCCGTTGCTGCTGGCATAGAGCTTTACGTATATGTACATAAATCACTGTCAAGTACGTCTTACCAAACACACACACACACACAAACACACACACACAAACATACAAGAGCACATGCATATTTTTATTTAAAACTTTGGTATGTTTCATTAATTAATTCAATTTTTAACAACAACAGAAACAATTTAACATAACATTATCTGCACACAAACAAACCTAAGAAATGTTTATTTTTGTATAAATAAATGTATATATGTGTGTGTGTGAGTGCATGTGCGTGTGAATGGGAGAGCATGAACATTTTAGCTGCTGTTTTATGTGTTTTGCACATTTATTCTAAGATAACATTTAGACCTGCGAAGAGATCTTTTCACCGTTTTTCAAATATTCAAACAAATAATGCTACAAATAACACAGATATTTTGTTAAAAAAAAAAATTCGAAAACATATCCGTAGGGGCTTGCGCACTCTTTCTTTTGGGTACGCCTTCATACAAAATTGTTTGTTGAATATTTAGGCAAGATTTTTGCAAAAAAGTTATTCAGACTGTCTCAGATTTAATCTTTTGTAAACATACAAATACTAACAAATACGTCTTGGGCAACTTTAGTTCAAAATTCCAAAAAACATTTGTTATTTACTTTTTCATTGTTTTTGGAAAAACCAACAGAAACATGTCGTCAAAATTTTGGCACAACATTTTTAAAATCCGGCACTGAAAATAATGATTACTTTTCAATGATTTTTAATGAAAAAAATCAGCATCTAAGTTTTAAATTAAAAATAATTTTGATTTTTAAGCATTACAGATAAAAATAAAAAATAATCTTATATATTAATACGTGAACATTAAACTTTTTCGTACGCTTTTTTGGTATTAATTAGAACTCAAGACAAATGAAACTTATATCATTTGAAAGGTACTGTTAGACAGATGTGCAGAATTTAAACAGCGTGTCCCGCAACTGAGTGCAACTATTTACGGAGGTTAAAGGTAATGTCGAGTTGAGCAAAAAATCGTATGGGAAGGGGGGGGGGGGTTTTTTTTCACATTTTTAGGAGCTACAGGGATAATTAGTATTTCACAATTTTGATTCAAATTATTGTTTCTAACACAAAAACTAACTCACAGAAAACTTATTCATTGCAAAGGTAATAAAATCACCTTTCTAACGGTAAAACAACAAACCCCACCGACTTAACCGTTTCTGAGCTGTGCTTGTTTGAAGATGAAATTAATCGGTGGAAACTGCTAAATTTCAACTTTGAGTCCAAATTTCTCAGAATTTCACGTAATAAATTAAATTTTTTTTCACAATAAATCTTGTAATTTATTCAATTTTCTTTTCAATGACACTTAAAACATAAACATATCTTTAAAAATAAAAAAGTTGACTGTACTAAAAAGTTATACTTATTAGAAAACATATGAAGGTAGGATAAATCGAACGAATAAAAAAAGCTGCTTCACGTGTACAACAACAATTGAATCAAACTAACCTCAAACATGCAATGAGGCGAAGAAACATGTATTGCATTCACAACAATGGAGGACATTTCGAACATCTTTTATAATTATTTTTTTTCATCTATAAAATAAAAAACAGTGTAACTAGTTATGCAGTAGATAATATTATTGTTTTCTTATAAGTATAATTTTTTTAGTAGTCTTTCAAAATAAGTTTTCTGTCAGTGAGTTTTAGTGCTAGAAACAATAATTTGAATCAAAATCGTAAAATAATAATTAACCCTGTAGCTCCCTCCTGAGAATGTGAACATAGACCCCCCCTCCAATACGATTTTGTGCTCAACTCAACATTACCTTTCACCTCCTTAAATAGTTGCACTCAGTTGTGGGACACCCTGTATATAAATTATTAATCTTATGGAGGGGGTCCCCAGCTTTCTAAGAGAATAATACAATTTTTGAGAAAAAAACCCGCTCTTTGATCGATATGGTTGGGAGAGAGCTTTTAAGTTTGTTTGTAAAACAAGAGTTTCTTCAAAAAATTTTATTTTATGCAATTATTAATTGTCAAGTTGGTAAAAAAATGTATTTTGAACGAAAAAATTCGAGTTTCCATGTCAATATCTTGGTCAAATTTTAACGGTTTTTAAATTTTTCTAATTATTTCTGGTCCAATTTTAACGGTTTGTAAATTTTTCTAATTATTTCTGAAAGCTTGTTCAATTTTCTTGCAAATGTGATAACAATCAGTGTGAAGTTCTAAGTTCTAAGTGCCACCTTTATGTGCGGCAATAAAGTTCATCCGATTGCAATTAAACTTTGTCAACTCATTGCTTGCAGTTGTAGGAAAATTAAAGACAAAGTTTGGTAAAAAATTTGTGAGTAAATTGTAACTTTAAAACATTACATTTTTTTTTCAAAAAGTTGGCAACTCTAACAAAAAAACTCCAAAAATATTTAATTTTTTTTTTTTTTTGTAAATTGCTTTTCAATAGCTTTCTAATGGTACTTCACTTACAAAAATAGGATGACAGATGATGGAGATATGATTTTTTCGAAATGGCTACATTTTCGAACTTTTTAATTTTATCAGAAATTTGTATCTCTATAACTTGGAAAAACTGACGATAAAAAAAAACAATATTCTTATAAGTGAAAAAGGAACCTATGGACAAAAATTTCAAGTAAATCGAAGAGCACGCAGCCAATCACGACTTGCATTAGGCCGCATGCATAGTTAACGCTGAGTCAGACAGGTAGGCAGGCAGGCAGAGTGTGTAAAAAAGCGAGATAGAGAGCTATTTGCATCTCTCTTTCAGATTTCAGCCTGTCTGTCTGTCTGAATTGGCGTTTACTATGCACGCAGCTTTAGGCGTGGAATGACCGACATGCAAAATTCCATTCACAGCAGCATAGAGACCAGCAACAACAACGAGAGATTCTTCCACATCAGACAGATTGCAATTCGTGAAAAGTACACCACCGGTTGCGTTAGCTTCACTTTTGTTGTGAACTGATGTTCTACGTACTTCGCACTTCCAGTGAGCCCAAGCCTATAAGGCAAAAATTAAAAACAAAAAATCAAAATATCCATCATTGGTGGACCCTGGCTGTTTAGAGTCTTCGTGAGTTCCTGCCAATGAACCTCTACTTGGACGTTTTCTCCTTTTGTGTGGCTCCTTGCTACGTCCAAATGCTTTTCCATGAATTGCAGCATTGTACAATTTTGTAAGTTATTCTTGTGCTTACCTACATAATAGAATTGGTACTAAATAAATTTAAAAAAATTAATCAACTTACATGGTAAATATGATTGCAGCAATGTAAAGCTTAGAATTAAATTCACAGCCAAATGCTGATCGGATTAGAACTGTTAAAGAGTTCCGATTAATCGGATTGTGGAACATCTTGTTTCCGATTACGATATTTTGATTAGTTTCGATTCGAAGTAAATATCGGAATGCCTGACACCGATGAACGGAAATAAATCCAATTCCGAAACAAATCGGATTGTTGAACAGGGCTGATTATTGACTAAAACAAGCACAATTCACAATTACTTTGATATTTTGCCTTTGAAGTTATAATTAAATAATTTTAAAATTTTTAAATAATATTTCATATTTTTATAGCAGACAAAGCAGCGAGTATTTCCGTCATTTCCGCCACTTCCGAGTGTGTGGCCGCCACGCACGGTATAAGTGAAACTTTAACCCAAAAAAGTAGAGAGTTTTTAATTTAGTCTTACTAAAAAAGTCTTATTTCATATAAAACCATTAGAAGATTTATGCTTATTTTAAAAGAGCAAAAGTGCTGATCCTCCAGATTATGCGTCATCAAAGAAAGCAAATAATAAGGATAAGACTTCCCATTTCAGCGTTTCAAGGTATGTTTTGACCGGCTGCGTTACATGTGGCCAAGCGTTGTCATGTTGCAAAATTACCTTGTTGTGCCTTTGATAGCACTCTCGGCGTTTTTGCTACAATGCTCGGTTCAAACGCATCAATTGAGTTCGGTAGTGTTGTCCTGTGATAGTTTCGCCTAGTTGTAGCAGCTTATAGTACATCACGGCCCCACCAAATACAGAGACCAAACACAAAGAAGAACCTTGTCACTGTGAATTGGTTTTGGCGTCGATTTTTACGTATGGCCGGGCGGCCCAGCCCGTATGGTTTTAAGCGCTAAGGGTTATCGTAATGAACCCATTTTTCATCATCATCAATATAAATTAAGTTCGTCTTGTAAAAAAATGTACTTAAAACTAGAATCCATTAAAGTTACAATGACCACTTGCGAATGATGACCCGAATGTGACCTCAGATAATCCATATTTGTTCAAATGCTTTATGGAAACCATAAAATTGCAAATGACCCGCCAGTGACCTCTGACAATGCCATTGCATCCGATTGGCCATAGAATCATTCATTTTAGTCCAAATGATCCATAAAAGTGCCAATGACACGCCTTTGACCTCTGATTATCCCATTGCATCTGATTGGCCAGCCAGAGAATCATCCATTTTTGTCCAAATGATTCATGAAATCCATGAAATTGCCAATGACCCCTGTGACCTCAGATAATCTTATTCCATCCCATTGGCCATTGAATATACAGGTTGAAAATTCCAGCGTAACGTATCACAGTTGGAAATTGAAGCATAACGTGTGGTGTCCACGAAGGTGGAGTTGAAAATTCCGCCTTAAAAAATAAGAATTGTTTTAAGATCGAAAAGTACGGTCAAAAACTTTGTTGATTAATTCGTCTGTTAGTTCGTACTCAAACCATTGTTTGATAATTTTTTTCCTTCGAATTTATAAGGTGTTTCGAATATATAATTTCAACTAAATTCACCTAAATTTAGCTAAATTTAGCTAAATTTACCTTAATTCGCCGCCGTTTCATTCGTTTCATCGGTTTTACTACCCGTTTGGTTCGGCATATGTTGTATACGTGGCTAAAGAAAATTCACTTCAATAATTTTCCTCAGCCTGAAACGTCTGCAACTAATGAACAACTTAAATACAATTTAAATATTAAGGATTTAAGAATTATGTTTTTATTAAGTTTAAGTTAAAAATATTGACTCAATTTAACTGGTCGTATTGCCATGTGAACATATTTAAGTGAAACGTCATGACGCCAAGAACTCCAAGTTATTCCAATTTGCCCACGTAATAGTGAATATTCGCAATGTATGTATTTTCCATTTAAATTGCTAAAAAGACAAAATTGTAGAAAACATAAAAACTAATGAATTTGAAAAACTCATAAAACTATTAATTGTTTTAAGATCATACCTCCGATAGCATTTGTTGTACCACCATGCACCGATAAACCTTTCAGCACAATTAAATGTATTATGTACATCATTATCCTTATCTTTGGTTGTGAATTTGTATCCTATGTGATCAGAAAACGAATCACCAGCAGTGCCTGTAAAGTTACCAAGCGTATTCAGCGCATACGATTCACTCTCATCGCCAATAGAGAAATTGCTGTATTTGGCCCAACGAGTACCATTTGTAAAATCCTCCAGTTGTATCCAAAGTTCATACGATGCAGACTGCGTCAAGGTATGTAATTTATCTAAGCCAATGAAGAACTCACCATTTAGATTTCCAAAACCTTCTTTATAGTCTGACCAGTCACGAAAGAAATTAATGTTACCATCATTGCGACGTTGTATAAGAATCCAAGGATCATCGCCTTGCTGAGAATCTTGAATGCAGTTGACAAGTGATGGAGTCAGTTTTGAATTTGGAATCTGTATGGTCTGAATGCCACTTCGACCCCGTTGACAAAAGTTCGATATGACGCCGTCTGAGCCAGTCAAGTAGTCTCCAGAAGTTTTTGAATTTGCATTAATGCTGTTATCTGCTGTTGTGGTATTGGATATGTCAGTAGCAGTGGAGTTTGTAGATAAGTCCATTAATATTGCATTGCAATCACATGTTGGAGTAGTTGAGAAGTTAGAAACCTTAGATGCAGTGGTGACAGCTTTGTGAATATCAATGACATTTAGAGCTGTTTTTAGTTCGTTCAACTGCTCTTTAATGCTGAAATCAATAAAATAGTTAGTTAATATTAATAGTTATGATTTTTTTTTTAATAGTTAGTTTTATAATATTCCTTGAAAGCGATACTCACGACATACTCAAAGCCTCTATTTTAAGCTGCATATTTTCGTTCATCAACTTGACCAAGTTCAATTCTTGTGCGATATCCTTTATATGTTGGTCGTCGCAATAAAATGATAGCGGCAGCTGTGAAAAAATAAATATTAAAGAGTTTTATTGCTCACATCAATCACTGCGATTGCTGTACATTCTCCGCTTGTCCCAGCTGTATCAGGGCCAGCGTTGTCCATATTACAAAAAACATCTTTTCACTTTCGTTGCTAGAATGCTACTAAAATTTCGCTTTGATTATGGCAAGAATAAGTATTAATTCCTTTATCAAAAGTTATACTGGGGAAAATTTGTCAAAAACAATTCTTTTTTCTCACAATTATAAATAATTTTGGATTAACCTTGACCCTCAGACTCTTGATTGTGCTTTTGTGTAAAATAAATACATAAATTTTGCTTTCTATGGTTGGTTTCTGTGAATGTATATTAATACGCAAACAAAAAGCTTTGAGTACACTTATATCTGTGTTTTAACTGTGTCAATATATTATACATAAAACTAAGATCGATGAAAAGGTATTTTTGAGTAGATGTGCAGAATACATAATTTTTATTCGAAAAGGAAGTCATTAAGATAGGTTAATCTAAAGAACTGTATTAAAACCTTTTTCCAAGTGGGTATTTTTCAGAAACAACATCAAAATAAATACCGACATAGCTCTGTTAACGGGGGACATGACATTGGCCGTTTTTTGAAATCGAAATCTTTTTTTATAATTTTGTATTTTAGTAAATATCTTAGAATTCTGAAAAAAATTCAAAGGATGGCCAAACATTCACGGCAAAGAAAACAGACCTTTTTTTAAAAATTCATAACTTAGTCAAAAACAAACATTTTTCCAAAATTTTCCAAACTTAACAAATTACAAGAAAAAAAATTAAAAAAAATATATTTTTCCCTCCAACATGGTTTTATAGAGCTCCAAACTGGCGGCAGAGAAAAAACGGCGCCTCATGTTTGCAGCGCTGCGAGTTGCAAAAATTGTCCGATCTGGAAAAAAACATGACTTTTTTAAATCTTAACAAAATTGGTTATCGTATGACAGCAGCTTTTTTTTAACATTTTTTTTCAATTTTTGGTGATGTTCTAAATTTGAAAGTGTATTTTTCGAAAAAAATATTAACTTAAAAAATTCATAAAAAATCGAAAAAAATTTTAAAAATGGCTCGTGTCATACAATAGTGAATCAAGTTTCAAAAATACAAAAAAAAATTTCGTCAAAAAATGAACCTGCTAGTGCCGCAACCAGTAAAAAAAACATGGTTTCGAGATAAACGCGTTCAAAGTTCGTGAACAAAGAAAAAAAAACAGTGAAAATTAAAAATGCGCTCTCACTAATCCGGCTGTAACTTTTGAACGCGTAAGAATTTTTCCATGAACTTTTTTTTCTTAGAGTCTTAAGAATATGTACTAAAATACAAAATTATAAAAAAAGATTTCGATTTAAAAAAACGGCCAATGTCATGTCCCCCGTTAAACATCGCTGTTAAAGCCTACAGAAATAAAAGGATAGGGTAGGTCTCCAAAAAAGACCTAGAAAGAGTTTTCTAATATAATTGTGTTTTTTCTTTTCAGGCTTTAATTGAATTCTTGGAAATTTTGAATGAACACATACAGTAAACAACAACGTGTTAAAATTATCGAATTTTTTTATTCCTGGCTCATTCCATAGAGACGAGTGTGACGTTTTGACTACTTTATCGGGCTGAAAATGGTATTAACCGGTTAAAATTTTAGCAATTTACTATAGAGTATTTTAAAAGATGCCCCAAGGTTTCAAAATGCTAAAACATAATGCAATTATTTATACTAGTTTAATAGCTACATTCGCTTAAACACCTGGGACGGGTGTGACGAGCACAAGTTTAAAAACTAAAAATTCTGAGTTTAACATTAAAATTCAGTCCATCTGCCACAGGGGCGGATCTGGAAAAAATCTTGGGGGGGGTAAATTATCAAAGACACACATTTTCAATTTGAGAAAATTTTGTCTCTTTACAAATAGACAAATTGCAGTTTTTTGAATTGAAATTGTAGAATTGTTTAAGAAGCATTTTTCCCAGACAAATACACGCACATTTCCGTATTTACCCAACAAACACAATGATTCATTTATGATATCGTTTATGAATTGCTTTCTCGTTCATTTCATTCAATATCAATTATCATATACAATTCATTTATAATATCGTGAACGGTAGAAATTCCTCCTTCGTTAACGAATCGTTCAAACCGACAAAAACAATTCGTGGACTCGTTCAAATCTTAGAAAATTAATTCATTAACGAATATCCTTATTTCAAATAAGCAATTCGTTAAAAAATCTTCCAATGTAATATAAGCAATTCTTAAACGAATCACCAAAGTTCAAAAAGCAAAACAAAAAAAAAACAAATTAAAAAATCTGGAAGTTTTATATATATTTGGCCGTCAACTCTTCTCAACCTTATCAACCGTCAACTTATCTCGATTTTATACACAATTTAATGCTAAAACCGTCATTCAGCATAATTTTATTGAAATTTTTTGAAATGTTTTGATGTTTTTTGTAACAAAACAAAAATAAATTTGTTTAAATGTTTTTGATATTCAAAGTTTTAGAAATTTTATTAAAGTGTCCTTCAAATAAGTCGCCTTTAATTTCAGTTTAAATTTTTAATTTAAAATACTTATTATATTTACTATTCCTTGAATTATATTTTCAAGCATATGCAATGAAAAACATAGTTCTTTTCAATAAAAAAAAAATAAAGGAATTTTAAACTTATTGTTCTGATGTTACGACTATGATATGATACACTTTGAAAAATAAAGGAACAACACAAATAAATACTGATTACACTGCGCGAAGGATGTTCTGGTGCCGGAGATTTTTCAGCTGGTTATAGACAAATTTAGTTTCCTGATTTCAAATATGGACTCCATTTTTCTCCATCAGCTCGAGTTTGTAAGTAATAGGCAAAAACATGAAAATCAGTTATTTTTCTCATAATTTTCTTATATCTTTTATATTGATCAATCGATTTGTATTACTATGACTGATTTCAATGAAGAAATACTATACCTTTCAATTTTTCCACATTCAATAACAAAATATTCGACAGTTTCGAAGATATCGACGTTCAAAGTCGAAAAAATTTTACAATTTTACGTGGGCTGCTCTTTTGAAACCCTTGTGTCTTTAATATTTTTCAACGAGTTTCCAAAAACTTTTTTTTACTTGGTAGAAAATCTCTGGAATTTAGTATTTTCTTTTATTTTGCATATTTTCAAAGAAATTGAGAAAACCGAAAACCAACCCGCCTGGAGTCGAAAATCGACCAATTTTTGTTTGCTTATTTATAGTTGTATAAAATAGTCGGTGCACTCCTTCTCGCACTCTAATTCATTTAAAAAAGAATAATCAAAATCGGTTGAAAAACACGGGTGAAAATGGTTCTTAACTGTTTTCCCTACGCCTATTTATATAAGGATGAAGTTAAGGTAGGCTTGAAAAATTTCAGAATTCCAAACAATTTAGAATTAACTGATGAATTAAAAATAATTGTATACAACAAATTATTTGCGCAGTTGATACAATTTTAGCAACATTAACCTAACATTAATTCACTTCAAAACAACCCTGTTATATATCATATATGACAAAAAAAATCACAGATGTATATAATATTTTCATAAGGACTATAGCTGAAATATTTCTAAAAAATAATTAAACTGATGATGAAATAATTGAAGTAAAAACAAACTATTGGATTTTTGAACTTTTTTTTTTGAAAATTTATTAAGTAAAAACAATGCACGTATTGTTTTTCTATGGTAAAATTTGTTGGCACTTAGGTTGCAAATAAGTTTGGCAGGTTTTCAGTAAAAATTTTGTAATTGTTTTGCAAAAATATTATTATTATAAAGCAAACACTTACGCTCTGGTAGTGACTTCAAGTTTTTTTCTTTTTTTTATTTGTAAGAAAATAACGCGTCTTTAAAGTGGATTGTTTCAAAAATGGCTGTAAATTTGAGAACATAACGAGCTGTTACTTTATTTTCAGAATAATTTTACACGACGAACATATAATTATATTTTGTTTTTTTGCAGATGACTACAGATTGTGTTATTCTACAATCAAAATTGTCCTACTCGTCTCGCATCGCTTAATAAAAACAAAACAAAAAACAAAAAAAAAATTTTTTATATAATTTAATAATTGTTGAAATCAATAAAAAAACTAGAGTTTAACAATGTCTCTGACCATCTTTTGTAATATTCTTTCAAAAAACGCATCCAGAATAGTTTATGTATACATAAAAGTACCTTTAAGCTGTGGGCACAATTATTTTTCCAAATAAAGTTTTAAAAAGTAACGTATTTAAAAGTTCTTGGGGGGGTAATTACCCCCTTTACCCCCCCCCCCCTTGTATCCGCGCCTGATCTGCCATAATGAGACCATTTTTGACTTGCATATATTCAAATTTAATATATTTTCTGTTGAAAACCAGTGAAAAAAATTTTGGAAAAATGGCGATAACCATTATTTTTTTAACTTTTAAATGGGACGGGTGTGACATAAGATTGCCTATGGTGTGACGAGTGCGAATGATGTGGGAATTATATATAAGAACTTAATGGGTATAATAACCATCACATATTTTTGACTCTAAAATAAAAAAATATGTGTTTTATTAATGTATTAATTTAAAAAAAAAATTATTTTTTAACAAAAAATTTTTTTTTGCATGAATTTTTGATCAAATTAATTCCAGTACAAATAATTTCGATTTTTTTAATATATATAAAAAAAAAAAAATATTTTTTTGCAACAAATTTTTCGCATGAATTTTCGATCAAATTTATACCTATACAAATGATTTCGCTACACATGAATTTACAAAACTTGTTTTAATGCAAGAATTTATTTATATACTTGCAAAATTTCATTATTAGAAAAAAATTTGAAAACCGTTCCGGGTGTGACCAACTTCTTGTAACGGATATGAGGAATAAAAATAACTTATTGAATGAAAAAGTTAACAAATTTATATAAAACATCAATATCCTTACTTTAGGAAAGTTTCATTCTTATCATTAGCCCATGTTGCTCCTTAGGAAAACTATAGCATTTTTCTGGGACGGGTGTGACACTGAAAAAAACACTCAGTTTGAATATTTTTTCTTTGTAACGCAGTAACCAATCCTTGTTATAAACTGTTCTTGGATAACATTGTTTTCTTTTTTAACATTGCTAAACTAATTTTTTTGAATGTCCATCAAGAGATGCCTGTTTTCAACGTTTTAAATCTTAACAAAATATTTTAAGTTTTTCTCAACTCGGAGTTTGGTTAGTTGAATTGTCAAAGAAACATAAAAAAGCATTAAAACTAAAAATAATTTTGCAACAGGAGTAACTAAAGACTCCATTTTAATGCGAGAACCAAAAATTATTTCAATTGAAAGCATTTTAGGATTCATGTTTCCGTTCCTCATTTGTGTGGAATCAGCCTCCTGTCAAAGATCAACAGTTATGACGCAGCGAAATTATCTCCAACATTTCAATTCAAGATTAGCTCCCACAGTCTTCATAATAAGGGAGCTAATTTTATAATTTAATTAAATAATTTGATGAGACGTTTTGAGGCACGGGGTTCTGTTATTGACTGTGCTGAAAGAGGTCGCCATCGATATATTCGTACTGAAGACAATATGAAAATTATGCGGCAAAGTATTGCAAATGGTCCATCTGTCTCAACGCGTCATCGTTCCAGCCAGTTGGGCATTTTCCGAACAACATTGCGGAGAATTTGAAGTTAAATTTCAGCCCTTGAAAAGACTTTGACCGAGCTTCTTATGATCAATTGTGTTGTGTGTGTTATTAAATGTTTGCACACAATTGATCGAGAACTGCGAGAACCTACATGTTTTATGACGATCCCGAACGACTAAAGTTCCTGTTCTCAACAAGCCTTACATGGCATTATTCGCTCTCTGAGCTTTGCCATTGTCTGCAGAGTTGGTGACCGATCTGAAAAATTTTTTATTGAAAAAAACTATTCGCCGCGGCTGGGGATCGAACCCGGGCTCCGAACATGCTAGGCCACACACTTAACCTGCATGCCACGGTCACCACACAAAAATCATATACTTAAATACTTAAATTACATTATTTTAGGAATATACAATTTTTTTTTCTCAATTTCTTCAATAAATTGAACGTTTATGTTCAATTAAAGTATGTTTCAAGTGTTTTAAGAATTATTTTTGAGAACTTCAACAGAGTTAAAATATGCTCTCTAAGCATTTATTAGTTCTATGTTGTATGTTGAACAAAAAATTTGCCTTTTCCATTAAAAAATGTCGTCTTTATTATTTTTGTCATTAAAGAAGTTATGTCACTTAAGCTACTCAACATTTTTAACGCCCAAGGAGGACACTTTTGTTGGTGAACGGATTTGAAAAAGAAAATTACTCATACAATTTTGACACTGTTCTGCTTTACTTTTCTCTCAAATTTTTAAGATTTAATAACTTTTAAGGGGGGACATGACATTGGCCGTTTTTTGAAATCGACATTCTATATAACATTCTAAGAAAAAAAAATTTCATGAAAAAATTCTTACGGGTTCAAAAGCTACAGCCGGATTAGTAAGAGCACATTTTTATTTTTCCTTGCATTTTTTTTTGTTCAAAAACTTTGAACGCATTTATCTCGAAACCCTGGTTTTGTTACTGGTTGCGGCACTAGCGGGTTCGTTTTGACGTAGAATTACGTCTTACAGCGCGGTTTGTATGAGGTCGTTTTAACAGATTTTTTCAAGGTCATTAGGCAACGTTTTTGGCGAATACTTTAGTGTATACCTACAGCCTTTAATACTCTTCGTTCAAAGATAATATATATACTTAAATATGAGATATATCCTACGCTGAATGAATATTTAACTTTGGATTTTGTCACTATTATATTAAAGTCAAAAAATAGTAAAATATAAGAAGAAAAATGCATGTTTTTATATAAGAAAATGCTTATGTGCCTGCTGCTTTCTTTGTTTTTCTTTCGTTGTTTATGCTAGTATGCGTTGGTTTTGCACGAACTGATTGGTTCGCTTTGGCAGCATTGTAAGCATTAGTTTGCATTGGGTTTATGTATGCACTACTGTTCTAGTATACTATTTTGAAACCAGATGACATGAACCTCTTTTCAACACAGTCAATGAACTCAATCTGTCAAATTTAACGAAATGGGTCAGTGATCCGGTTAGATTTAACTCTTATGAAAAAAACGAGTTGGATTATATTTCTTTTTATGCTTTTACCCAATAGATGGCGTAAAATTTTAATATTTGTTTTTAATGCAAATTAATTTGGTTTCCACATCCCACTAGCACTAGCGAGTGTAGTTGCAAATTATACATCGAACAGAGACGAAAGTGTAGCTAGCAAACTAAATATCAGACAGAGACGAGAGGAAAGGACATGTGCTCAGCGTGAAATATAGTAACCATACGATTTGAAATTAGTAGTTGAACTGACTGTAGCTCGCAAACTATATATCGGGCAGAGACGAAAGTGGCACCAATGGAAAGTGCATTTGCTTCGCCTTCTTTTCAACAAAGTCAATGAACTCAAACTGTCAAACTTAATAAAATGATCAAAAAAATTTGAAATTTTGCTTGTTTCTTTTTGCTTGCTCATTTACTCATACTTACTTTTTAACTTTTTCTTTGTTTTGGCCTCGATAAGTAGTCCATAATTGAGTGTTATTTATTTATTTGTTAATTTTTGGAAGATCAATAAAAATACGAGCAAAATGAACAAAACAATCGGACCAAAGAGACAAAGTAGGTTACAACTTAAACGGAGTTCTACGTCTACACTTACGATTCTATCGAAACTGTGTCTTTTTTTTTTGTCCCTTTTTTGACGAAATTTTTTTTTTGTGTTTTTTTTAAACTTGATTTGCTATCGTATGACACGAGCTTTTTTAAATTTTTTTTTTTCAAATTTTTATGAATTTTTAAAGTCAATATTTTTTTTTGAAAAAGCACACATTCAAAATTGGAACATCACCAAAACTTTAAAAAATTAAATCAAAATCCCGTCAGACGATAACCAATTTTATTAAAATTTAGCAAAAAAAATTTTTTTCCAGATCAGACAATTTTTGCGACTCCCAGCGCTGCAATCACGAGGCCCCATTTTTTTCTCTGCCGCCAGTTTGGAGCTCTATAAAAACATGTTGGAGTAAAAAATATACTTTTTTTTAATTGTTTTCTTGTAATTTGTTCAATTTTCTACAATAATAAAAAAAATTTTTGGAAAAATGATTGTTTTTGACTTAGTTATGAATTTTTAAAAAAAGGTCTGTTTTCTCTGCCGCGAATGTTATGTCCCACCTTTAGAGAATTTAAATTTTTTTATATATATTAATTAAAAACATAAACAAACAAAGCAAAATAAGGCAACCCTGTTCACTTGCAGCATTGAATTGAAGTGAACTAATATATAAGGCTGCAAATTTCTTTGATCCTGAAAAGGTTTAAATTTCCGCTTATAAATTTTAATTAACTCATTCAAGTCTAAAACTTAGAAGAAAAAAAAACTCAAAACAAAACAAAACAATACAAACCCATGAACAGCTAAGAAAAAACTGTCTAGTGGTTGAAAAAAAAAACTTGAAAGCTGCATGGATTGGCTTGTCGTAATGCTTAGTTTTGCTTCTTAATTTGAGCTCATTATGTGAAAGCCATGCAAGCCAAAAAGTAATGCCAAGATTGAAGAACCGTCTAGAAGTTAAGCAGCTGCGTTCGAGTTAAATTAATGCCGTGAAACGCATTTCTTATATAATAGTGTGGGATTAAATCGAGGCAATGACGACGTTGAAAAGCAAATGACAAGCTATAGCATACAAAGACACGGATATTGCCAGAGCATTGTGCAAAAATTCCAGGCACTAGAATAACCGCTATGCGTTGAGTTATTAAAGGATTTTACAAAGATTAGCTCAAGAAGCTCGAAAAGAGTTGAACGCGCTTTAGGTCTGTGAGACAGATGTTGAAGATTGAATGGTTTGCAGGAATAGACGAGTGTCTTACCAGTTTGTTTAGGCATTTGTGTCGTAGAATGGCAAATGGATTAATGCTAAAGTAATGTAAGAGGTTGAAATTTGTTTGAAATTTGCAACCGACATTGTTGTCGTTTTAAGCTTATATTATAAGTAAAGCTTCTTATTAAAACAAAAGCTTTAATTAGCGTCAGCGTCCTTTTGTGTACTTCATCAGGCGCGTCAGAAGTTATTTTCATCTGGGGCGCAGGTGGGCGCAAAATATTTTATCGAAATTCTTAAAAATTGTTTTTATTTTGTGTAAAAATATAGACAAAATAAAATTAATTTTATGTTGAAAAAAAATGTAAATCCTTAAGGCCCGTTAACTGATCTCAATTTTAAACAAAGTTTAGCTTAAACAAAGTTTAAAATTCCTTAACCTCAGTTTAATTTTTAACGCCGATACCTTATCTCAAAAAATCTAAGTTTAACTTGGTGAGGCAAGTTTAAATTTAAACACAGAAATTCTAGGTTTAACATATTTAAACTTAGATTTTGTCAAAAATTCTCTGAGAACATTGGAAATATTCTCAATCATAAACAAAACATAAAAAAATAAAAAAATCATACTTCAAAAAAATCAAAACAATAAACAAAAAACAAACATATTTTAAGTTTTGAAAAAAAAATATTTCAGTGAAACTGACAATTTGCATTATTTTATCAAAAATTTTTGAAATATTTTGATGTTCTACGTCAAAGTTGTAGAATTTTTACTACAGTGCCGCTCAAATATGTTTTTTAATCTCAGTTTAAATTTTTAAACAGAGTTTAAGAAAACTGCCGATAAAAATGAGATAAGTTACGAAAATAATTTTAACTGAGTTTAAAATTTAAACTCTGTTTACGAAATCTGAGATTAAGGAATTTAAACTTCGGAGATCAGTTAACGGGCCTAAGTAAGACCACTTAAAAAAAAAAATCGTTCAGACATGAATTCATAATTTTTCATTTGTACCTACAATTGAAGCTGAATGCTGATGTTATCAAAATAAATTAGGTGCCACTGCTATAAAAGTCCGACCTCTCAAACAGTTTAAAGGTGCACTAATGCACCTTTATTGTAAGTTTGGCGTGGGCATAAAAACTATTTAGCCAGTTTCCAGAAAAATTACCAACCTAAGTGCAAAATACCTTAGCGGTATTCTAAGTGAATTTTAGTTCAGTATTTCACAAACTGAGCAATTCCATACTTTTGAAATAATTTTAAGTAACGATCAGAAGAGACACCTTTTTTTATAGGGTTCTTCTTACATATTAACTTACTTACTCACGGAAAAATTACTTGACTTGTTGTTTTTTATATTTCAAGCACAATAATTTTTTATTGAATAAAATATACATGGTTGTTTTTAATAACGACTACATATGTATATGTATTTTGTACATAAGTCTACTCAATATTACACAACAACAATCTGACCGAAGCCGTGGTGAAGTCCGACCAAATACAACAATCACAACTATGGACCCGCCTCACAGTGGTTCACTTGCAAAAAGTTTTTTCCTCGTTGCCAAGTAACAGACGGAAAAGAAACTACGCCTTCGAGCTGTTTCGTCTACCGACGAAACTGAATAGTCTTAAACAATCTTTTCATAGAATGTGTTGTGAATTATATCTATGCTATACAAATTCTGCTTGTAGCTAGTGATGGTTGTCATGCCTTAGGTTGCGTTCATAGTGAACGCCGATTCAGACAGACAGGCGCAGACAGCAACCTGCCCAAAAAATTAGCAGTGCAGAGTGAATACGAGAAGCAGATGAGATCAGATCAGTGCGATATTAAATTGATTGCTTATGTTTTTGCAATTTTTCATTATTTTTCATGCTAATATGAAGGCGTCAGTGGTGACCGTGGCATGCAGGTTAAGTGTGTGGCTTAGCATGCTCGGAGCCCGAGTTCGATCTCCAGCCGCGGCGAAAAGTTTATTAAAAACAAATTTTTTCTGATCGGTCACCACCTCTCTGCAGACAATGACAAACCTTAGAGAGTAAATAATGCCTTGTAAAGCTTCTTGAGAACATGAACTGTAGCCGTTCGGAGTCGGCATAAAACATGTAGGTCCAGTTCTCGGTGAATTGTGTGCAAACATTTAATAACACACACAACACAATTGATCATAAGAAGCTCGATCAAAGTCCTTTCAAGGGCTGAAATGGCCAATGTGTTTTTTTTTTTTTTTTTATATATATTTTAATATATAATATTTTAATATAAAGTCATAAAGTTAATATAAAATATATATTTAATATTTTAATATAAAGTCGTCAGTTATGACGTTTATAAGAAATGCGTGTTTTTTTGTCATAAATGTTCTGCCACGCTTATGCAAAAGCAATTACATATCAAAACAACGCAAATCTCTATTGGCGTCTTCCAAAACCAACCATTGCGCTCACATTCAGGGTTGCCACCGAAAAAAAAATATTTTGCTTTAAAACTCTTTTTTTAAACAATCGTAAATAAAAAGCCACATTTTTTATTATAATCCCATTTTAAAAAGTTAAATAAAATCTCAATATTTTCCCAATACGGGCATTCCACTCCCAATATAAGTCGTGATTGGCTTCATGCTCTTCGATTGGCTTGAAATTTTGTCTAAGGGTACTTTTTACACTTATAAGAATGTAAGTTATTTGTTTTTTTTCGCTGTTTTTTCAAAAGTTATGGAGATACCCATTTTTAATAAAAGTAAAAATTTTGAAAAAAAGAGTCATTTCCAATAAATCATATCTCTTCCATCTGTTACCCTATTTTTGTAAATGAAGTATCGTTAGAAAACTATTAAAAAGCGATTTAAAAAAATAAATATTTTTGGTATTTCTATGCTATAGTTGCAAATTTTTTGAAAAACATTTGACTTGCTCAAATCTCAAAAAGTGAACCTCTTTTTTTTTTTAATTTTTAAAGATTCCAATTTTCTTTTGTAATCGGTGCTTAACTATAAGTTCATTCTTGTTAGCGCCTAAGTATTATTATTAAATAAATAAATAAAATAAAATAAATAAAGCAAAATTCGCTAATATAATCATGAAACATTTTCTCCCAGGAGTTTTAAGTGGAAGTTTCCCTTTTTAAGATAAAGTTAAAATACTTTTTGAAAATTTGTAATGCAATTTTGTTAATCAACCGCCAATATTCATGAGTGTAAAATAAAACAATGAGATATCGTTATCTGCAATCTTAAAATTGGAAACTCCCATTTACAACTCCCGGGAGAAAATATTTCATGATTGGGCTGAATATGTAAACTTTCCACCAAAAAATAATTATGGTAGTCAAATGATGAGTTTTTTCGCAATCTCAATTTTTTTCTGACATCCACTTCCACTTTATCGTTCATAACTTCTATGCCGTTTGAAATATTTATACAAAAGCCTCAACAAATATGTTTGCCTTATTAGAGCTATTAAAAATTGTATATATTTAAGACATCACAAATAACCTTGGCCCATAAATTTTTAAAGTTAAAATATATATCAATTCAGCAATATGAAATAATAATGGCCTCTTTTAATAATATACTAGTGGATGTAACCCGGTTTTACTTGGGGTTGTGCGTAACATTTTAACATTTTTGAAATATCAATTAAATTTTAAAATTTTTTAAATTATCGTTTTTTTTTTGGGTTTTGCCCCCTCCTTCCGTCGAAAGTGTTTAGTCAAATTTCCGTAAAACTGTATCTGCCAGACATGATTACAAAAGAAAAACGACATCTTCAACGTCTCGATCTGACGTCTGGTTTTTGAGGAAAATGGTCATCCAGTTTGAAAAAAGTCATTTTATTTTTTACAGGATTTCTAATTTTAAATAAAAAATATAAGCTCACACAGTATATTTTTTTTTTTTTTGACAAAGACAAAAATGACTTTAGACCAGACCAGACATGCACAACGAAATCAACAAAATTTTGTCCTTTCTTTGAGGCAGAAAAATTAATTATCAAAATTATTTCGTTTTTTAAATAATGTTAAAAATTTATCAAATCAAATTTGGTTTCGTTGAAAAACGAAAAATTTTCTATTATTTTTTCTTATGCAAAAAAAAATTTCTTCTGATACAAAAAAAAAAACGAAATTTTTTGTTGAAATTAACGTTTTTTTTCAACGGTTGATTGGGCAAAAAACCATGATAGAATAACTTTACCAGGTAGTGTTGACAAATTTTGATGTTGATTCTCTCAGCTACAAATAAACGAACGCTTGTCAAAAACAGCTGTTCGTTGTTGTATTCATTGGCCACATTCAGCTGTGTCAACTGTTGTGACAGCAACACATCGGGGAGCACTATTATCGGTATTGAAGTTTTAGAAAAGTTGTCAAGTTTATGAAATATCAAGCTTTGTATCAAATACGAATGGAAATTTTACCGACAAATTAAAAATTTTCTATTTTTAAATACATTTCAATGCGCAACTTCATATTTATGTACATCAAGTTTTGACTTAGCAGTTGGCAACTGTTGGGTACGCTGAATGTGACCAGTGAAAATTAAGTGTATGCTATGACGGATTGTGAGAGCTCTCTTTCTTGTTATATTTTTTGACAAAAGTATGTTTCCAACAGAAACGTCAATACTACCTTGGAATAATTATATCATGGCATAAAACCAAAAAAATTTTATATCGTTTTCTCCGAAACGAAATAAATATTTTTCGTTTTTTAAAAAAAAAAAAAAATGCTTTAAACTCGACTGCTTTAAACTCAAAAATTGTGAATTGTGTTCAAAATCTTCTGATTTGAACACAAAAAAAATTATATTTGTCACTAAAATTTCTTCTTGTTATGTATATCGTTGGAAAGTCCATGAAAATATATTTTTTTTATATCTCTGAAGAATATTCTGCATCAAAAACTTTCGTTGCTACAGCATTTTAGTGAAACAATCTCCTATAACCTACAAATTAACCCATAGCTGCCCTGGGGGTCAATATGGACCCCCCACTTGCTGTAATTTTTTTGCTTGTTTTTGCATTCCCTATAGTTCAAAATCATAAAATAATTTTGTCCAACTAAATTGTTCTGGATACTCCACTGTGCATCGATTCGATTTTTGGATTGTCTGCGTTCTACTTCGGTTTTGGTCAATACTGTTCGCTTAATTTTTTTTATCTTTATATAGCTTGTGCTCGTATTCGTTTTACTTCTTTTTTTCTTTAGTCTTTGGTTCGTGACTTCGTTTGTCTTCGGCTCATTCCTTGATTTTTGTCGAAAGAACTTTTAAACGCAAAGAATCTATTTCAGTAACCGATACAAATGCCTACCAAGTTTCATCGAAATCGGCTCATCCGTTGTTTTGACCTGAATAAGCCCAACATCGTTGATTGAATAAAGTAGAAAACCATGTTGGTTGCTCGATTTCAATGATTTAGTTGCTTTAGGGACGTATTTTTGAATCATTAGCAAAAATACATAAACAAAAAAAAAAAAAACAAATTGGCCATTTCAGCCTTTGAAAGGACTTTGACCGAGCTTCTTATGATCAATTGTGTTGAGTGTATTATTAAATGTTCGCACACAATTGACCGAGAACTGGACCTACATGCTAAAGTTCATGTTCTCAAGAAGCTTTACATGGCATTATTTACTCTCTGAGGTTTGCCATTGTCTGCAGAGAGGTGATGACCGATCAGAAAAATTTTTTATTGAAAAAACTTTTTTCGCCGCGGCTGGGGATCGAACCCGGGCTCCGAGCATGCTTAGCCACACACTTAACCTGCGTGCCACGGTCATCACAGCAAAAATACATCGTCATAGCATTTATTTGTAACGTGAGTGGGCATTATTCTACTAACTAGGGTCAGGCCGAGAGCATGCATATCATCAATTAAATGAGTTTAATTCAATACATTACTATTGAAGTCAACTGAATTTAAAATATTTGTGTATGAAATTTTCAATTGTTTGGTGTAAGTTTTCCGTATTTAGATGTCGATTTGTTCTATAAGCACTACTAATCGGAACTTTGGTAAATGTGCCGTGGATTGATTCGTTGAACAAGTACTCCATTTTATCATCTGTATTAGATTGACAAAGAAAATTACATATTAGGTCTTCCCTTACAATTAATGCCACTCCCCCCCAAAAGAACCTCTCTATCTGCACGAAAAATATTGTACCCCTTAGCTCTGACTATACAATCGCTTCAACAGCACTGAAAGTAGGTTTCTGAAACGTCTTTAAATGTGCAAATTTGGACATTATATAATTTATCTATGGAATCGTTTATTACAACCCGAGCACATCACAGCACAAGTAACCAAAATTTAAAACTAGCCATACAGATTATGGAATAATAAAATAATAACTTCCATATTACCCAAGCAGCACATGATAGCACACATTGGTCACATATCAGCTCATTTGTGTTTTCATTAATAAAAAAACATGGCGTAGCTAACTTCATGCCAATAAATTATGTTAAAGAAACTCTTTTTCATTCAATACAAACAAGTTCTAAAAATAAAAAAAGTTAAAATTCCTTTTGATAATCAGAGCAAAGAATGAAAACGTGGAAAATTTCAAACTTCATATATTTTAGAAGCACTAGTAAAAAAAGAGCCAAAAATTTGTCAGCACAGCATCGTGCACCACAGGGCTCACACAATCGAATCTCTTTCAATGGCAAATAATTGAGGTTAGTTTAGTTCACACTCGAGACATTTGAGAGCGCTACGTGAATGTGGCAGCGCACTTTATGCTGTAAGAAATACTAATGTTCCACTTCAACTACGGTGCTTCATCGCTTCATCGGATCAACTCAACTCAACTCAACTAAACAAACGCCTACACTAGCGTAATCAAGCAAAGATGCTGTCGACACGTTTGGACTTTTGCTCTTTGAAAGCAAATCTCTCAATACATGTGCAGCAAAAAAAAAAAAAAAAATAAAAAATAATATATAAAAAAAAAATGTCGCCAGCACACAGCTTGGGCAATAAAAGTTTTTCACGCGCACAATTGTGTTGCGGTTGTTTTTGTTGTTGCTGCTGCTGCTGTCCCTGACAGCGAACATGCGCCTTTGGTCATGAGCTGCGAGGGCCAGATGTTATCTTGACAGAATTTATTATCTTTGAAAATTGGCTGATTGTCTTGGCTAAAATGAAAAATAAAACTCAGCTAAATAGGCAACACTTTTCGTTGCGGAAGTCTTGTCTGACGTTAACTTTGAACGTTTTTGAAATTTAGTAAAATGGAAGAAAAGAGATAAATTTAAGGCAAAAGAAATTTAATTGCTTAATTTGTGTTATCTGTGCGTTGCTGCTGTCCTAGACATACACAAACTCACACACACACACAAACACACAAGCAGTTTGAATTAACGTATCTATCTCTCTCTCTCCTTCTCTCTACCTCTGCTATGCTGCTTTAATTGAAATTTCCTGGCGTCGGAAACCGCAAGCATGGCTGCTACATCCTTAACAATTCGTTAAAGCTTCATTTCCGGTGCAGCCATGCATGTTAGCCAACATTGACCAACAGCAAAATTTCATTCAAATGATTTTCCTTTAGATTTTTGTGTGTGTTCGTCTGGCTGCTCGGAGACTTCTCCGTTGCGCTCTGCAGCTGCTGCTGGTTCTGTTGCTGCTTATCTGTCTTTTATTCCAACTATTTTTGTGCCGCTCAGTGTTTGTCATTGACGCCGCTTGATGAGCAGCCATTGTCTGTTCCATCAGTGCCGTCGACGTCATCGTCATCTACTTCGTTGTCTGTCTATCGCTACATCTTTAGAAGAAATTTGCGCATAGCACAGATTTTCCAACTTTTTCTAGCATTTTGTGTTGGTTTTTTTTTTTTTTCATTTTTTTTTGTGCTAAATTTTGTATGCCTGTGTGTGTGTATGTGTGTGTTTTCCATCTGTCGCTGACTTTGTGCCCGCACAAATTTGTGGTTTCATTTTACAATTTAAATCAATTTAAAGAAGTCTCTTGCCAACACAAACATTTTTTCTAATGTTCTGCCTTTTTTCTGCTTCTTCTCTTTTGAATTGTTTTCGTTTTTCTTTTGAGTCTGTCTTTTTTTTTTCCAAAGTTCTCATGTTAATTTTGGTTTTGATTTTGCCTTTGTTGAAACTTGACCATCAATTTTTCTTTTTGACACATTTTTTGTGATGCACAATGGTTAAAGTTAGCTTTAATGCAACAATAAGACTATATAGGGTAATTCAATGGTAACTCACATTACATGCAGGAAATTTTATTTAAGTTTTATTAAGTTTTATTGCTATAAAAATTCAGTTGTACCATAATATTTATCCAGGGAAATAATTATTTAGATTAGTAACTCGCGTTACCATTTTTAGACAACATGTTCAGAGAGTAAATTAATTGCAAATTTTTCTGCTAAATTTCTGCTAAACGCAGGTGAATTTTTTGAAGTAAAGCTACTTTAGCAGCGTAAACGACATACGGCGAACTAAACGGGGACTTAAACCGATGAAACACTTTATTAAAACGCAGCGAATTCATGCAATTTAATAACTCACCATAAATAAGCCATGGTGAAATGGTTAGTTCAAATTAACGAAACTAAACAAATAAAATAAGTCACCATAAGCCATGGTGAAATGGTTTGAGCCCAAACTAATAAAAAAATAAAAACCAAACAAATCTAACGAAGAAAACTACTTTATCATCAAAGTTTGAGTCCGTAATTTTTATACCCTTAACCTGAAAGGTCAGGGTATATTAACTTTGTGCAAACGTTTGTAACGCATAGAACGAAGCGAGTCCGGTATAGAAAAGTATATATATTCTTGATCAGCGTCACCACGTGAGTCGAGCTATCTATGTCCGTCCGTCCGTCCGTCCGTCTGTGTGTTGTCCGTATACACAGGATAAGAAGAAGGAGTTGAGATAATTGGATGAAACTTGGTACACAAGGTCAGATGTACCCAAGGATCTGCACTATTGAATATTTTTGGAATCCGCCCACGGACACGCCTACCTCCCGTACAACGCAAAAATTTAAAACTGCATAACTCAGCTCATAATAAGTCTACAACAATAAAATTTGGTATGTGTGTGTTTTATATCAACACAAAGATGCCATTGAAAAATGGACGTCATCCGCTCACGGACACGCCCACCTCCCATACAACCCAAAAATTGAAAACGCAATAAATAAGCCTCTGTTTAACCTAAAGAGCTAAAATTTGGCACGTATGTTTATTATAAAAAAAAAAAGATGTTTTTGAAAAATGGACATCGTCCGCCCATGGACACGCCTACTTCCCATACAACGCGAAAATTGAAAACTGCATAGCTCAGCTCATAATTAGCCTACAACAATAAAATTTGATATGTATGTGTTTCATACCAACACAAATATTTCTTCGGAAAATGGACGTCATCCGATCACGGACACGCCCACCTCCCATACAACCCAAAACTTGAAAACGCAATAAATAAGCATGTGTTTAACCTACAGAGCTAAAATTTGGCACGTATGTTTTTTATGACAAGACAAAGATGGTTTGGAGAAATGGACTTCATCCGCCCACGAACACGCCCATTTACAATAAATTTTTTTTTTTTTTTAAAAGTGGGTTTAGGGTATTTCATAGTCGGCCTAGACCGACTTTAGACTTTCTTTACTTGTTTTAAGTGAAACTGCATTAGCAGCTTACATAGCAATATAGCGAATTGAACAACCGAACTTAAAGGTTTAAAACCTCGGAGTTTGAAAGAAAATGCCGTCCAACTGGCTATTAATCCCACAATCTTGTAAGGTGGCAACTGCATACTATTCAAATGGACACTGCATTTCGATCACATCATGTTGTTTGCCTGAACTGTGCTTGATATTATCCTTGAATGGCAGAAAATTCACGCCTCAGAGAAATATATAGCGGAAAAAGCAGAATCGACTCTCTTTCAAGCGACAGCGATTTATTTGATCAATTTGGTTGCTTAAAAAAATATGTCACGGACGCAAAGATTCAATGTTGGGAAGAGAATTCCAATGCAGTCAACGTTGGGTGGAAGTCTTCAAATATTTTGCAAAAAAAAAACATTCCTTTAAATCATTTGCTATGCATAGTCAGCTTTGTCTTGTATTTGCCAGGCATTTCCGCAAGCGTTGAGCGAGTGTTCACTATAATTAAAAAAATTTGGACCATGCAAATCAAATACGCTGGAAAATATATTGTAAGCTGATTTATTTTACATTTGTCACAAAAGTAAATATAATTCACAATATAAATAATTTAGATTCGTCAAGTTTACAATTTGTAAGTTTCATGCTTGGAATTCTTTGAATTGTTGAAATCAAGTCCCAAATTACTTGAAGAAATTGCTAACAAAGAAAAATACACCTTTAAAATGAAAAATTAAACCAATGCCAATCCTAGTACTAGTACTTCTTCTTCAAATATGGGTTTGTCAATGGCAGGAAATGATGTATCTTTTAAAATATATTAAGTCTGTTGCAGTACGCACTTCAATAAAGTCCTGTTAGAGTTCGAGTAATAGAGAGTTTTTGGTTATCTGTTAATATTAGAAAATTTTTAAAAAAAAAATTTTTTGGATTTAAAACACATTCGTAAGCGTTCATTTTGGTTATTTTAACTGTTTTCACTAATTTGCTTATAAATTGCATACATTTTATTTAAAACACAATTTTCAAAATTCATTTTTTTTTTCACTTTGCAAATCAGCTGTTTGAAGCTTGAGTTTCGTGCTCGAAGAATTTTTTCAAGTATCCCAGAAGGAAAATGTGGAATACATGACTTTAAGAACGAATGAATACTTCGTTGAAAAAAGAGACAAAAAAGATACATGACCAAGTGCAATATCATAGAATGCGAACTTTTTTATTTTGAATGAAAGTATTGTTTACTTTTAGTTTTTTGTCAGTGAAAAAAACTGTAAATTAGAAACAGTGAAATTTGAAAAAAGCAAGTGTCATTTACTTTTTCTGTTATAAATTTTATGATTTTTCAAATAGATTTATTTTTCAAATACATTTTTAAAATAGTTTTGCTGGATGAGTCAACATGGATCGAAAGGAGATACGATGAAAGTTTTTGGTTCTCATTCAAATAGAAATCAAGAAGACAAGGAAACACGTAAGTTCTTGCATTGAAAATTGCTTAAAAGTATAAAATAAACTTACAATTTGTTTATTTCTTCCAGAGTGTTTGTCAAAGGAGGGCTACACTATGCGGGACTACGCAAGTGATAGGCGTAATGCTTTCAAACGTTTAAAAGCACGACGTTTCAAGCAGAACCATCTGGCAAACAAAAAAACAGCACACAACAAGCGTCCCATCACTAATTTATAAATTAAAACTTACACTAATAATGTTACTTTTAACTAAAAATAAAATAAATTATAAAAAAGACTCGAAAAGCATTCACTTTTTCATACACTCTTTAGCCATGTAGGAAAAATCACATACTTTATTAGCAAGGATTTTATTCATGATTTTCCTATGACATCGCCGTGTAAAAAATCATGCGTTCTGGAATGAATAGTTCATAGGGGTGGTACATTCTAAAACACATTCCTATACATGACCATTTCCTTTTGGGATAGTTCGAGTGAGAGAGCGATAAAAACTGACATTTTGCTTGCTCTTCTTCTCCCTCAGGCTGAAAAAAATTTGTAAAGAGAGGTGATGACCGATCAGAAAAATTTTTATTGAAAAAAATTTTTGCCGCGACTGGGGATCGAACTCGGGCTCCGAGCATGCTAAGCCACATAATTAACTTGCATGCAACTGTCACCACTGACACAGTCATCTGACATTTAAATACAGATTTATTATTTTATCATCACAATTACAACTATTACTTCCAGATCAATTTCTTGGGATAAGAACGTTCTTCTTACGCAATATATAAAAGACAAGCGTCCTGCTCCATGCTCTATATCGTAAAACATGTTCAGCTAGGACCAGAAACTGCTGTAAAATTATCCATTTGAAATTTTTGTACTTACTAAACCTTTTGCTCTATATCGTAAAACCTGTTCAGCCTGGACCAGAACCTGTTTTTAAATTATTTAATATATAAAAGACAAGCGTCCTGCTCCGTGCTCTTTATCGTAAAACATGTTCAGCTTGGACCAGAACCTGTTGTAAAATTATCCATTTGAAATTTTTGTACTAACTAAACCTTTTGCTCTTTATCGTAAAACCTGTTCAGCCTGGACCAGAACCTGTTCTTAAATTATGTATTGGAAATCTTTGTACTTGAAGACTATCGTCATTTTCCTCAACTACTATTCATCAAACATCATGTCTTGCTATTACAGTGCTTCTTAATTAACAGAACCAGAACCTATTTGGTCTGCATAAACTGTCTGCAATTATTACATTCAGTGACGTTGGTGTCAATTGGAATTGCTAGAATTAAATCACAACGTTCGATCTTCTGATCCAAGTTCGATTGGCTACTCAAGTTAGGAAATGGAGATGAAGATATCATAGAAATTCCCGATCATTTTGTTTGTAAAGGTTCGCTTATTAACCCTTTCAATGGCTTGCCTAGAATAATCGTGGACAATTTTTTTGAGCTTATATTCCCATCATTTAAGCAATAAAAAGATTAAAAAACGTCCCTCTGATTTTTACATGAGCTGCTTTGCTTTTGGCAGGCTGTCTAATATAATGGACAAAACCACGATAACGTTGTATTATAATATTTTAGTTCAACTAAAACAACCGGAGACAAATGCAAATGCGTTATTTATGCAATTGTTGTTATAAAAAAAAAAAATTAAACTTTGCACACCAATCACAATAATCACAAATTCTTTTTTGCAAAATTTATTAACACGCGATATAAAAAAATTGAAGGCTACTGTTGGGCATAAAATCGAAAATCTAACTAAGTTAAACGTTATAAATCTCCCTAAAATTATTTTTGTCATATTGGCACAACTTCATTTCATAGTACCAACCTATTTGATTTTAGAAAAGACGTTGGAAAATAAAAAAAAAATTTTTTTCCGAAGAGTCCAATATAATGGACAAATCCATTGAAATGGTTAAATATATTTTGGCGATACTTTGAGTCCGAATCAGCCGTTATTCCAAAATTGCTATCCTATGCCCAAAAAATTCCAATGTGAACGAAGTCAACGTGCAAGCTCTAAACATTTTAGTTGGTGACACAGTGAGAGATCTGAGCACGGATTTAATTGAAGACAGTGATGATAACGAAACAAAATTACCCAAACAAAAGTACCTTGCTGAGTTTTTGAATGAATTTTATCCTTCAGGAATGCACTGCATAAGTTAAACCTCGAAATTGGAAATATTATAATACTTCTTCGAAATTTCAATACCAAAAGCGATATCTGTAATGGATGGTGGTTAGTTTTGAAAAACCTAAAAACTTAATTAATCTTCGCACAGGTATTGACAGGCGCACTGGCAAACATGAAATAGTTTTCATACCTACAATTGATTTGGCCCCGACAAACACAGATTTGCCTTTCACTCTCCGGAGGCGACAATTTCCAGTTTAACGGACATTTTCAATGACCAAAAATAAATTGCAAGGCTTAATATTGCAAAAAGTAGGAGTTTTTCTATAAGAACTGATATTTAGTCATGGGCAGTTTTAGCGGGCTGATGATGTAAAACTAAGCATTATAGATGGCAAAGGACAAGGTTAATTGGTTAAAATTCTTAGAATTTTTTTACTAGAAATGTTGTATATAAAGAAGTTTTATAAAAATAATTTAATAAACATGTTTTCAAATAAAAACCTTTGTATATAAATCCAATAAATTGGTTGTCGCATTTGTACTCGAAATGGTTCCTTCCCGTCATAGGACAGGCTTTTACACTAGTATATATACTAAAATAGTCACTAGAACGTATTGTTATGTCAAATCTTAAATTTGACACTCGATGATAATGTTGCTTCTTTTAAGCATAATAGCCTAGACACATTGACTGCGGCTGCAGCATTGCGCCAAACGTCAAATTTTTTTTTACATGCTTTTCTTATGCAGGTGAATGTAGTGAAAATGTTGCAACGACAATGCATCATTGCAGCAATGTTGCTGTCGTCGATTTAGAACTTTTTCTATTTTGACGTGCTACAAGGGTAAGAACATCGGCATTGTTAATGTTTTCGTTTAATTTCGTGCTTCTTTTGTGGTTTTTATTGTTAGTTCTCATTGTGTTTGTGTTAAGTGTGTGTTTTTTAATGATAATTCAATGTTTAATAATAAAAATATATGAAAATACGGCTTATCGTGCTGCATCCAAATTAATCAAGTCATAGACAACATGCCAACATTTTCGTTTTCACCTCGTGTTGTTATGTTGCAGCCGCAGTCAATGTGTCTAGGCTATTCATTTGAATAAAGTTGCAGGTTGAAAAGCAATGACAAATGTCTCTTATACCGCATCCAAATTTACATGGAAAAAGCCCTTGAAAGAACCGACCCACCGTGTTTCGTCTAGTACAAGGACTTTAGGTGGGCCGCAGAATAAATCAATATAAGTAGAAACGTGGATATATTTCTAAAAATATAAAATGCATGCGAATAAATTCAATTTGTCTGAATGTAAAACAAAAGCAACATCTCTAATACTTGGTGTACAAATCATTATTCCTGATTACTGCTGCACATTTGCGCGACATTGACTCTATTAAATTCGATAAAATGGTGTTCGGTATTTGTTCCCAATTAAATTTTAGGACTTCATACAGTGCTGTCTTATTGGAAAACCTTTGACCAGAAACTTTTCTCTTCAAAATCCCAAAAAGGTTTTCGATAGGATTCAAGTCTGGTGATTGGGCCGGCCAATCAAGGACTTGAATCCAATTGTCACTTATATTATCTTTGATGAGCATTGAATTGTACCGGCATATTCCACTCTGCATATCGTAGCATCTTGCTTTCCAAAATTTTTTTATATACAAAACGGTCCATGATTTTAAATGGTCCAACTCCATTATGGGAAAAGCAAGAGCAGACCATAATACCACCGTTTTGCAGTTTCGGGCTTCATGCCATGTATCTGGGCAGCGCCCTACAGTGCACATCCCATCTGAATTAAACAAGTTGAACTTTGATTCAGGACCGGCCCGAGAATGTGTGACACCCTATTTATGTCTTTGTCCGAAACCTCTTCGAGGTTCAGGTAAAATATGCATTTGCATAAAAATCCCTCTCTGATTATTACACATGAAATATTTCCATTTCTCACAAGTGAAGACATATATTTCTTCGAAAATGTGAAAATTTATTCTAATTGAAAAAATTTTATTTGAAAAAGAGAAAATGCTATTGAAAACAGAGAAATTTTTTTTCTTCATACTTTGAAAATTTTTCGAGTCTCATTTATGTCAACATCCATTAAAATTGTATTGAACTCACGCATTTCGTATCCAAACCCGAGTCGATTTGAGATGATTTCTATGTGGGTAATGCTGGCCTCCCCAGGTTGAGGCAGGCAGGCAAGTGCCATGTGAAGATCGCTGAACCCCTCCTTTCCGCCATCAATTACATCAACACTAAATCGTATCCTTCATGCGATTGCTAGACGTCATCAAAGTAGTAAATTATTTGAAAATATCATACAAAGAAAAAATTATTTTCGATTTTTTATCCTTACGACTCGGTCGAGGGGTCGATTTTAACTTCAGTCAAGCAACAGATATACCTTACTACGTTTTTTAGATGCTTACCTCGATTTGGAATTGCTTTTAAATTAATGTTTGTTTTTATGGTATTGTTCAACAACCTTCATTTGTAATAATTGCAGATGATTACATACTCACTCTTTACACACACATACACACCAACATACATCATATTCACAAATACCTCAAAGCATTAATAAGCATAAATCAAGTAATATGATTTATTGAATGCACAAACACACACACACACACATGTCTATCTATGATTTACACATTTGTGACACTAGCATGTATGTATTTGTCTACTTGCGAGATAAGCAAACGAGTAATTGTCACATTTACACAAACGCCTTGACTAACGCCCACACACACATTCACACATATTTAAGCAGAAATATATATATATAGGACCAACTGTTTTTTTTTCCTTGCTATATTGACCGCAGGGCTTTTGGCGTTAATTTTGTGGGTGTGCAAGATGGCTGGGTTCCGTTTTATCTGCTTGTCTAACAACCCGAGGCTCTTCTTTCTTCTCTATACCATTGCCATATGACTTTATTGAGTTATGCGTCTGTTATGAATTGCTGATTAGACTGGCGACTTTTTTTTGCTGAAGTTTTTTTCCACTAAAAACTTGACGAGTATGCGTCAAAACATTATTTACCATAAAAGTTAAGCAACGGTTTGAATATAAATTTACTTAGTTTTTATTAAGATTTAATGCAGTTATATACAAAGTTCTAGTGCGACCTGCGACATTTTCTTATTTAGAGGCAGTGTAGGTTAAAATTCTCTTTATAAACTTGAGATGAATGTATTTTTTTTTAATTTATTTATTTTATATATGCTGCATTGATTGGAGCCAAGCTACTGTGAAAAAACTTTTTTGAAGAATGTTTAAGCAAGGAGATCCTTGAAATGACCTGCTTTGAAACTATTGTATGTTTCAGCTTAAACACTGTAAAAAGTAAAGCGTACTTTAACCACTGCCTTCAAATCAACCTGTGCCTGAATTTAAGTATGATTTGAATTTTAATATTATAAATGCTTAAAAACCCAAAGAACCATATTTGAAGTCAGCTTTTGCAAGTTGATTTTAAGACAAGCTAGCTTAATTTAAACAAATGCATGTGTTTTTATATTAAAAATGGCTACAATTCATCATATGGATCTTAATTTAAGATCGTTTGCATTGCTTTTTAAGCCAGTTTGTTTACGATAAGAGATGAAATTCAGCAAATATAAGGCTGCAATTACCATTTAACTTCTTTAAGTAAGACATTATTGAATGCTGTTTTACAGTAAAAAAAGGCAAAAGTAATTTCAGCAAAACCTGTCTTAATGCTGTTGCAGCTTATTTTAAGACAGTTTTTCACCTTATATGAAGATTTATTTTTTAGAGTGAACTTTACTAAAATTTGGAAAATACACATTGTATAGTTTAAGTTTATCGCAAGAATTTTTTGGCTTGAATTTTCAAAAAAATATAAGTATATCAAGTATATAAAGGTACTGTTCAACAAAAATGAGTTTTTTCATATCCCTTTTTGCATAAATCATAAGGTTTTATTTTTGGTGAAAAATAAATTCATTAACTTTATCAAACAGTTTTTCAAAAGCAGGTTCTCCTAAAAATTTCAAAGAGAACAAACTAGATGTATCCCAAAAAAAATTAATTGCATATTCGTGGTCTGCGTACACAAAGGGGCTGATTCCACACTAATGAGGAACGAAAACATGGATCTTAAAATACTTTCAATTGTAATAATTTTTTGTTCTCGCATTAAAATGGAATTTAAAGCAATTTCTGTTGCAAAATTATTTTTAGTTTTTATGTTTTTTTTTTTCATTTTTTTGACAATTTATGTAAAAAAACTCCGAGATGAGAAAAATTTTAAATATTTTGTTAAGATTTAAAACGTTGAAAACAGGTGTTCTTGATATACCTTAAAAAAAAACTCGCGTATAGCAACGTACACGTGGCAGAAGTGAAACTTCTTTAACAGTAAGAAATAAGAGAGATTTTAGTGTGAAATAGAGAGAGAAAGTAGCTGAAAAGAAATTCAATCAATACGAAATGGAATAATAATCTCTTAATTCAATATTTGCATCCAGGGCCCGTACCGGCTATGGTTTTTGTAGAAAGTATCACATATTGACGTTTTTCTCTTAATTTTTATTTTTTCCGACAAAAATAAAAGTTATTTTGTGCCTTATAGTTTTTTTGGGCAAAAATAACAGTTACTTTTGACTTTTATTTTATCAGTCAAATATAACAGTTATTTTCTGCCGGTTATTTTTTCGGTCTAAAATATTAGGTAATTTATATTTGTTCAAGTTATTTTAATGAATTAAAAAAATTTTGATATTATTATTTTCATCTCATCGGTGAGACATTTTACACATGGTGTCAAGCGGTCTTTAAAAAAAAAACAAATTGCTTGATATTTTTGACCAAAAAAATTAAAGTTACAAAATAACTTCTATTTTTGACCGATAAAATAAAAGTAACCTTTATTTTTCCTCGAAAAAAAACAAAGCCAAAAATAACAATTAAATTTTAACTTGGAAACAATCAGTCTAAAATTTAAAAGGCACTTAATATTCGTGAGGCTAAGGACATTTGTAACATAATGGTATATTATGTTAAAAATACACTCAGAAAAAAGTGTCTCGGAATATGATAAAAAGGCAACATATTTAGAGAAAAATGGTATAGACTTTGCTCCAGAGAATGCTATTCTCTAATTGCGATACTAAAAATTCTCTAAAAATGATAAAAATCTACCATGAAATAGAAAAATATATCATTTTTAGAGAAAAATACTTTTTTTTTTGAGAAAATATTTGTTTTTATTGAAGAAAATACTTCTCATAGTGAACTTTTTATCAAAATATAAGAAAAGTTTTTCATTTTCAATAAAATTTCTCTATAAATGAGAAATTTTTGTGCGAGAAAAATACTTATCATTATTAGAGACATGGAAATGTTTCCATTTCCTAGAAGTAAAGAAATATTTCTACGAAAATGTGAAAATTTATTCTAAAGAAAATTTTATTTGAAAAAGAGAAAATTGCTATTATCAAAAATAGAGAAATTTTTTACCGGAGCAAGGTATGTGTTTTTTTCTCAGTGTAGTCTTTCAACAATTTTTTCATATGAAAATTGTAAAATAACAGTTATTTTCGGTACTTGTTTTAGTTCAGTTGGTGTTTTAGTTACTTTCGAATGTCTTCTCAACATTGTCACTTTTTGAATGCTAGATTGAATTTGCATAGTACTCGTTGAAGGAGCCTCCGAAAGTAGAGGCAAATCTTGTTGATTATTACCTCCTGCTTCCTGATTATAATAATTGCTATGTTGAGTGAGGGGCTCGTAAAGCAGCGAACGTTGATTGTTGAGTGTATCAACTTGGTTGGCTATAAAATTTTGTTGAAATCATGGCTGAATTAAAAGATACATTTTTACAAAGCATCTGTGTGTGTTTTTCTGGGGATTGGTTCTTTTTAGATTCACCAAAATACACTGATCCTTCGTAAAAATGCATTTTGGAACTCAGTCGATGTTGCAATCACCTTACCTTCATCATTAGTAAGAGCTGTACTTGGCTCTTTATTTTCATGAACGCATTCTGCTCTTGTTTTAGCTATTTTTCTTAGCTTTGAGACGTTTCTTGGCGGGCAAAAACTATTCTCGGCAGTCTTAAATATTGCACTTTTAACACTTTTTGCTTTTATAATTATATTGAACTAGTATAGAAGCCCGTCATACGACGGGTCGTATTCAAAATAATCAAGTAGCAGACGATATGACATTTTTCATTCACCTCAAATGCTGTTTGGTTCCAGTCGTTGTCAATGTGTCCTTACTGATTAATATAAAATAAATTTTGTGTGCATACTTTTAGGCTAACAATTTTTTCATATAGAAAGCACTGTAAAAGCGAAACAGGTTCTGGTCCAGGCTAACATTTTCAGCCTATACATAGCAATAACAACTATAACAGTTTGAGCGATATAGAACACGGAGCAGGACGCTTGTTTTTTATATATTTAGAATATGCGGCGAACAGGCAGTTGAATTTTTCCCCGCTGGATGTATCTTTATGCCTAAATATTTTCGTTTGAAGCTTAAAGAAATAAATTTTCCGTGCATACTTTTCTGATGAAAATTTATGTTACGAACAGACTGTTAAGCGTTAATTTTTAATTACATTTTGTTAATTTGTTTATCATGTGCCTACGTGGCGTAAAGGTAGAGATACCGACTCTTGAGCAACGATGGTCAGTTGACCGGATCGAAATTTAGATTCCGCCGGTCGGGGCCTCAAAAGTTAGAGGAACTCATTAAAATGATTTCTGCATACTTTATTTTTCAAATCGGAGAAAACCCGCCGAAGCAATTTTGATTGGAAAGGTATTAAGTTCTTTTTTTTTTTTTGTGTATCACTTTTATCAAAGCTGTGTGCGAAAACTGACAGAATGTGAGAAATCGACTTTAGCAATCTGATAAAATGAAGCATTTCTTATTCATACAAACAATAAATTTAATTTGTTCACTGCTTTATCGTTTCCAGTTATCCAGTTTTCGATAATTTTTTTTTTAATCACTTAGCTTTGATAAAAACGATACACAAAACAAAAGAAGAACTTAATACCTTTCCAACAATAACTTTTCCACGTAAATCTAATAAAAAATGTGTCTTTTACAGCGGTTTTATAAAAATGCCTTTTTAAAAATAGCAAAAAATTCAATTTTTGATGGTCAATAAGAGTTATAATGAAACAAAATTTTAACAATTTTTTTATGTCAAAATGTTGGTATGAGTAAGAAATTTAACATTTAAGAAGATTTGGGTATGCGTTCTGTGAAAAATAAAAAGTTACAAGCAAAAAACATGTTTTTTTTTACCAAAAAGAACCTTCAGGAGAATCAAAATTGCTTCGGCGGTTTTTCTCCGATTTGAAAAAAAAGTATGCAGAAATCATTTTAATGAGTTCCTCTTACTTTTGAAACCCCGACCGGTTGAAATTTTTTGTATCCATATAAGAATGATCCGGTCTAATGGTCAGGGTTCAATTCTCGCTAGCTGGTCATTCCATATGTTACGAGTGGGACAATTATTGAAAATTACTACAAAAAAAGTAGGCATTATTCGACAAAGGGGTGTGGCAATATAAGGCAATTACTGTATCGGGAATAAAATTGATACTAGTGTACATCAATTTATTACAAAGATAGCCCAATTACTCCAAATTTTTGCAAAAAAAAATGGGTATTATTCGAGAAGGGGTGTGGCAACATTAAAAAAACACTGTACCTCGAGTACTATTGACACTACGATACTTAAATATAGTACAGAGGTAGGCAGAAATATAACAAACTACTGCCAATAATGTGGGGGGTATTCGTTAAAGGAGCGTATCACTGTAAGAAAAACACTGTATCTCAGTAAATATTGACACTAAAGTACTGACATTTACAGCAAAAATGCAAGGGACATTGAGTACTAAAGTATATTACAGAGGTAGGCACAAGTATAAAAAAATTAATTTCAATAAAGTGGGCGTTTTTTGACTAAGAGGTGTGGCAATATTTGAAACATATTGTATCTTGAATAATATTGACACTAGAATACTGTACAATATATTTAGTACAGAGGTAGGTACAATTATTACAATTATTACCAAGGAAGTGGGCGTTATTTGACTAATGGCGTTTTCGTTTCTACCAAAAAATGTTGCCTTTTCACTGCCCTTGCCTTTTTCGTGTTCGATTCTCAAATAAGAGCAAACGGGTGAGTAAATTCTGTGTTCGTTTCTAAAAATGTCGCACTCACACAGGGCAAAAAAGGCGCATTTTCTACCCTGCGAAGCTTTCTCAGGGGAGAATGTTGCCCTGCATATCAGCTGTTCTTAAAACGGCAATATTATGAAATGCGTGCGTTAGACAAGGATAGTTAGATTCGTTTATTATGTGTTGACATTTCTTGAGTAGGAAAAACATGCACTTTTACAGGGTTGTGGGCAACATTGAAAACATTTTGCACCGCGACAAGGCAACATTTTTAGGGAGAAATGAAAACGCCATAAGGGTGTGGCAGTGTTTGAAAAAAATTGCGTAATATTGACACAAGGGTGAGAAAATTCATTGTAAGAATGGGTAGAATTATTGAAAACACTATGAAAAAGTGGGCGAAATTCGACAACGAGGCGTGTCACTATTAGAAAAACACTATATCTCAGTCAATATTGACACTAGGGTATTGAAATCATACAAGAAAAGGTAAAGCTATAACAAAACACAGTCAAGAAAGTAGATTAGATTCAACAAAGAGGCGTGTCAAAATTAGAAAAACACTGCATTTCAGTAAATATTGAAACTTGGGTACTAATATTTGGTACGTGGCCAGGTAGAATAATTAAAAAGGTGGGAGAATAAATAGCGTGAGGCACTTTAAGGAAATACTGTATATCGGTTAATACTGATTGCTAGGAAACTGAAATTTGGTGCAGGGCCAGGTTGAATTATTATAAAGTATGATCAAAAAAGTACAAAGGCCGGATTCAAAAAAAAACGTAACACTTTAATAAAAATTGTAAAAAGGCAGCAATTGAAAATAACCAACAAACCATGAAATAGTGAAATATTTGAAATTTTTCTAAATAGTTCTTGCATAGAATCTTGTGAATGCATTTAAATAGAGCTTCGCCTACGTTCTGAAATAGCTGAGCTGGTAACCCATCGCATTCGGCCACTTCGTTGTACCCATCGACTAGCCCTTGCTTGAAGGCCAAAGGTCCGCCGCTCAAATTAGCGTCTGACTATCAGTTGCGAGTTCTGTAACTCATCTGAGAATAAGACAGCAAGACTTTTGCTAATAGTAACAATGTCAGTTGTTCAATGTTTGGCAAGTAAGACCAAAGCAACATCGGATTGGAGCAAAGAAAGTCAAAGTAACCAAAATGCTAACCATATATAAATGTTACTTAAATAAAGTTAAAGAAATTATCACAGACTTTATCTTCATATGTTGAGGTTTCTACATACATATATGTATGTTGTCTGTGTGTGTGTTTGTGTATGCGAAAATAAAGCTGTTTTTTTTTATTTTATTTGAATTTTGGTCAACTTGCGCTGCATTGCATAAATTTGTGGGCATTAAATGCCCGCAAGGATGTTAATAATAAGGAATGTTTTGCTTGACAGAATTCCATTTTGAATGACAAGATAAATTTGTACATGTTTGAATTGTGTGATGGTATGGGTATGGGCTATACATACATATATCAGTCAAGACAGCAGCGACTTAAGTGACGCTGTTGGTTTTACTGTCAAGCACTATCGTCTGCTTGCTCGTCGTTTGCTTTCGCTCATTATTCTAAATCAAGGTAAAATTTTAGCATTTTATAGATTTTCTTCTTAAATATTTTGTTATCAGAAAGTTACACGCATGACTGCACATAGACACAGACAACAAGCAACCAAAGCCGGACAAACATTTACAACAAAGCCACACGTACATTTATGTCTATGCTCTGTATGTATGCATGCACTTGTATAAGTGTGCGTTTTCTTGTTATCTATTTGTTTTTTTTTCTTTCTAACTTTCTAAGTTATAGTTTTTTGCTTGAGTTGTGCAGCCACATGTAAGTGTATTTTTCTGTTGCTTTGTCTTTATATTTATTTATTCCTTTGCTTTCTTTCGACGTTTCTCTTTTTTGTACTTCATGTTTTTTTTTCTCTTACTTTTAATAGCTAATTTGTTAGCATTATGCTTGTGCCCTTGGTCGGTTAGTTGTTTTGACTATAAAAAGTTGTTCATCTTTACTTATGTATGTATCTGTGTTTGGTAACTGTTGGTATTTTCATTTTTATGTATGTGTTTTATCTTTATTTACGACAAGGCTTTCAACTTACCAGTGCTATTCAAGTCTTTGCGTTGTCTTAGCATGCTTTTTACAGTCATTCTGCCGCCTCTCTCTAGTCGTTTCACCATCAACCTGTAGTTGACTTAGCGACCACGTTAATCAAATAAGGATCTCTTTTCGCAGGACATAATTTACTTTAGCTTTTAGCCCTAACATATGTGCGTGCCTGCTAGTGTCTGCGTGCGCTTATGTATGTGTTTGTGCATGTATTTTGTGATTTATTTAAAGAGATTTCAATGTATCTTAAGTAAAGTTTATGCCTGTGAGATTTTTTTTCGAATAACGTAACGTTGCGTAAAAATTTAATAAAATCCCAATATATCAGAATTCATATTACATGGACCACAAGCTGTGCACTGAGTTCTGTGAAATATTGTTGGAAAAACACTGATGAAAAAAATTATAAAAACGTTAATTTTCTTCAAAAATTTGTTAAACAAAAATTTTGTATTCATATATGATAATAAATAAAATTATTATATAAAATTAAAGTATGTGCAGATAAGTTATTTTCACAATTAGTTTATACATTCAACAAGATTTGTGACAAAAAAAAAAGAAGAAACATTTTCGATAGTATCGAAAAAAGCTAATCGAATTTTCTTTTCATTGGTGTCACTATCGTATCTGTCTGATGTATAGTTTGCGAGCTACACTCAATTTTACTTTTAATTTTAAAATAAAGTGAATGCCCCAATTTTTCAAGAAATAGGGTGGTGGCTATAACTCAAGCTGAGCAAATGGCCTTTCCACGAATGCCATTTTCGTCTCTGTCCAATGTGAAGTTTGCAAGCTAGACTAAAATGACATGTGGGATGTTTATGGTTGATTTTCCATATAAATTTACATTGAAAACAAAAGCAACAATTTATCCAGAACGAAACCTGTTTCATTTCTTATATCAAAAATAGCTTCTTCATTTTACATATTTAGTTCTGCTACTTTCTACTAGACGCAATAACTAACGCTTTCTCTGCTAGATGCATAGTCCCCTTTTACACTAGTCAAGAAATGGAAGCAATTTTTCGAGTTCGAAAAACTTGCCAGTACACTTGACTGTGTACCGTCAACTTTTTCCTCTTTCGTTGCTTCCTATTTGCGGCGAATTGGCCTACAAGCTCAGAAAATTGACTTCAATTCTTGACTAATGTAAAAGGGGTAATACATCATGTCTGCCGAATAGATAGCGCCATCTATTGGGTAATAGCATCAAACGAAATATGATGCAAAACTATTTTTCATAAGCGCTAAATCTAATCGGATCACCCTCTTAACGTGGAGTAGAGAACCAATACTGCGAATCAGTTCGTACAAAACAAAAACAACAAAAGCAAAAACAAAGAAACAAAAACAAAGAAAGCAGTAGGCACAGCATAAGCAGCTGATGCTTAATTTTCTTATATAAACACATGCATTTTACTTCTTATATTTTGTTATTTTGTGACTTTTATATAATAGTGACAAAGTCCAAAATTAAATATTCATTCAGCGCAGGATATATCTAATATTTTAGTTTATATATTATCTTTGAACGATGAGTATTAGAGGCTGTAGGTATACCCTGAAGTATTCGTCTAAAAAGTTTCATGAACTTGAAAAAATTTGTTAAATTCCACTCCATGCAAACCGCGCTATAAGACGTAATTCTAAGTCAAAAAATTCAAGTAAAAGTTCAATTGCATACATTTTGTAAATTCATCCTGGCGAAAATAATAGAAACAAAGCTCTACTTAATTATTTTTTAAAAATGTACTTTTTCCTTTGTTGAAAATTTATGAAATAGTTGAATATTTGTTGTTTTCCCTTTATATTTTATAACTTCGTGACATCTCCACTCCAGTAGTGACCGTGGCATGCAGGTTAAGTGTGCGGCTGAGCATGCTCGGAGCCCGGGTTCGATCCCCAGCCGCGGCGAAAAGTTTTTTCAATAAAAAATTTTTCTGTTCGGTCACCACCTCTCTGCAGACAATGGCAAACCTCGGAGCGTAAATATTGCCATGTAAAGCTTCTTGAGAACATGAACTATAGCCGTTCGGAGTCGGCATAAAACATGTAGGTCCAGTTATCGGTCAATTGTGTGCAAACATTTAATAACACACACAACACAATTGATCATAAGAAGTTCGGTCAAAGTCCTTTCAAGGGCTGAAATGGCCAATTTGCTTTTTGTTGTGACATCTCCACTCCTTACAATTCACAACATTGGCACAACAAGTAACCGCTAGTATAAAGAATACCAGGATTCATTGATTTTATGCTTAAACTATTTTTTTTATTTCCTTTTTATGTAGCTCAATTTAATGCTTTAGAACTTACCATAAGTCCTCTCCTTTATTAACATCCGTAGACTGTGAATGTCATTATGTAGCACTCCTTTTACCTCTGCGAAACCAATTTTTTTAATATTTTGAGCAAAGTTTTGGATCATAAGTTTACATTAATTTCCATCTTAAAGGCATTTCGTGCTTAGCCCATGACATCATAACTGTTTCAAATATTTTGACTTAGTTCACATTTCATCTCTAGTCAAGAAAATTGGACCTACAACAAATGAGAAGGGAAACAATTTCATCATGGCTTTTCCGCGCCACATGTTATCGGTTTTTGTGGTGAGTTTTGGAGTCGTCTAGTATATTTTTTGGTCGTCTCACTCACATAGCCTGTCAGATCCAAAGATATTAACCTTTGTTTCATCTAACCAGAGAATGTTGTGACAATTTTCTAATATTTTTTTCGTTAGAAAAAATAACAACTAAATTTTTTTTTCAGATTCGGATTATAATCTTTCGAAAAATAAACAATTAAAAAGTTCATAGTTTAAGAAAAAAAAAAAAAAATTGTCAAAAATGGTACTTTTTAAATTTTAAAGGATTTATTGTAAGATAAAACTTTTGACTTAATAAGAAAAAAAGGATAACTTTACAGTACTGTAGGATTTTGCTATTCGTTTTTCATTTTATTTATAATTATTCCGCCCACTGACACGTCCTGCTACCTAGAGATGGGTGCGTGAGTGATTCTTACTCACGATCACGATGTAATTTCGTCTAATCACGCACGTTCACGATCAAAAATAATTTTTCGATCACGATCACGAATTGATTTCTTCTAAACACGCTCGATCACGCTTAAATATAAGTTTTTTATCACGATCACGCACAATCACGATGGCATATTTTACTCACGAGTTCTCACGAATACGTTTTATAGGAAGAAGAATGCACAGGAAGTTTTTATTAAAAGTTTATTTAGTGTATTTAGAGTACCTCTGGTAAAACCAGCATACAGGAAGAAACAGAAGCAACGGAGAGGTAGATACAGCACTATAAAAAGAAAATTGATACAATTTCTCAGCTTATTATTTGTAATTAAAATTACCGAAAATGCTTCAAGTTTCACTGACGTTTCGAAAAATAAGTAAAGAGAGCGAAGTTAGTTGTTGTTGGTTCTTTAGAAGTGGTCAGTGTTGCAATTGGTAGCAAAAGCGTTAGAAAACAACAAACAAAAAAAAAACAAATTGGCCATTTAAGCCCTTGAAAGGACTTTGACCGAGCTTCTTAGGATCGATTGTGTTGTGTGTGTTATTAAATTTTTGCACAAAATTGACCGAGAACTAGACCTACATGTTTTATGCCGACACCGAATGGCTCATGTTCTCAAGAAGCATTACATGACATTATTTACTCTCTAATGTTTGCCATTGTCTGCAGAGAGGTGGTGACCGATCAGAAAAATTTTTTATTGAAAAAACTTTTCGCCACGGCTGGGGATCGAACCCGGGCTCCGAGCATGCTAAGCCACACACTCAACCTGTATGCCACGGTCACCACAGCGTCAGAAAACATCATTACGAGATTTGGCACTGGTTTTTGGCAAAATTTTGGTACACAAGTCGTTACACAAATAAATTTAAGTTACGCACGCTCACGCACGATCACGAACTTTTCGAGATTTTTTTATTGGTTCGCTCACGATCACGACGCGATTCGTCGTGACACGTCGTGTCACGAAAAAATTCGTGACACGAGCCCATATCATCGGGCGGAGTCCTACAGGAAGGAGTCCTTCCATACAACTCAGAAATTGAAAAAAACCATAAATGAGATTATGTTTGATCAACAGAGATAAAATTTGGTACGTATCGTTATAGCAAAACAAAGATGTTTTTGAAAAATGGAAATAATCTGCCCAAAGTAGGTCGGAAAAGTAGGTCGGAGTCCTTAAAAATAGGAAAGGGTTTGGAAAACCCATTCCCATATTTAAAAGATGACCTCGAGAGGATTCCGAAAATGAAAAAAATGTTTTTTTGCATCACCGGAAAAACAGCCAAAATGGTATTTTTTTTTGCACAACTTAAGCATTACATGTCAAATCATGTTCCTTGTTCCTTGCTCAAGCAAGAGATCATCAAACGAAATATCGCCAAATTTTGTATCTTTTGTTTTAGCGGAGATATAATTGTCCAAATTTAAAGTTGCTGTTTCTTATGTAAAAAATACTAAATCAACAGTTTATTTCAAAATTTTAACTTTGGACAATTATAGCTTCGCTTAAACAAAAGATACAAAATTTGGCAATATTTCGTTTGATGATCTCTTAATTATAGCTCCGCTACAACACATAACACGATAGTAGTTGATATACCGTTGAAACATTTAATTTTTTTTCTAAAATACAAAATTTCATTTTTTATCTTATCTTATCTGTTGTTTAGATTCTGGATGAATAAAACTAGACAAGTCTAAAAAGTGTAAAACACCCTGTATCTTGAAAATCCTTCCACAACAGTAAAAATTGAGTACAGATTTGGAATCAGCGCTGAAAGCTCATATAGAAATTATATTGGATTTTACGGATCCTACATTTTTAGACTAGTATTATTTATTCAAGCATGTCTGAATATTCGCAACTGTATAAAAGGAATTGATACAAAAAAACAATTTTATAAATTCAATATCTGGCGTGGCAACTATTTTAAAACTTTTGTTTAAGCAGGTACTTATTTTCATATTTTTTTTTTATCAAAACCATTTCAAAGAAAATTCTGGCAACGGAACTGTACTACATGTATATTAATTGCTTAAATATAAAATTTCAAAATATCAACAAGAAACTCTATTAGAAAGAATATTATAAAGAACATACAATACATATTGTATGAAATATGCATAACAAATCATGTAATCAAGACCACAAAACATATGCCAACAGCAGCTATCTCAATATCAGACTGACTGAATCTATTTTGTTTATTTGTTTTGTTATTTATTTCCATTTTAGATATTCTTAACTTTTGTAACAATTATTGAAAAATATTCAAATATTATGAATTTTCTATAGTTGCCTGAAAACTAGCTTTTTAGTATTTCTTTCAATGGCTTAACTATTGAAATAGCATTAAAATAAAAACAAAAGCAAAAGTAATTTTATTTGAAAATTTTATTGAAAGACAAACATTGGCTAAACGTATTGCATTGAAGACCAGATAAACTTGGTCGACAAAGGAAACATGCAAAAAAAAAAAAAAAAACAAAAACAAAACTAAAAGCTATCTTCGAGTTTTCAATAACTATGGCAGATACTTATTTGTATAGATTGTATCTTATAACAATTGTTTTCATCAAAAAGCCACATAAAAACACATAAAATATACAAATATTCACAAAAGTACCCAGTAGAGCAAAATCCAAACAGTCATTATGTAAGAGTGTTTGCAGTAAGCTTACCAGTAAGCTTAAAACAATACGAGCCTTTTTCAAATATGCCTTGAAAGAAATTAAGCTTTTTATAAATTTCTTATAAATAAGAGTTTTCAAAGCATGTTGGCTGAGGTAATATTTTTACAATAATTCAAAATTTGTGATGGTTTTCTTTGTATGAAGTGTATCATGTTCAATTTGATAAAACATTGCGTTTCTGTCGGAAATATTGCATATTATGTTGTTTTATTTATCTCACTTTCTATGTTGCAGTCGAATCATAATAATTCCATTTTATGGTTTTATTTCACTTTCATTATTTAATACAACTCTTGTCGTATATATATATCTGTTATTTTATATACCATGTTTCATCATCCAAATTAAGACTGACGCCGCGATACGGTTCTTCTAATTCAGCCTCTTTTTTCACCCCTCACTCTCAGAATCGACCTAACTTTTGCTAACCAGAATTTGTTCCATAGTGTTATTATACTTCCGGTTGCACTGCGATCTCCTGAGGTGTCTTGCATTTTCTCGGTCCACTGGTGTTTCGCTCCGTTTGCTGACTCGTGGATGTTTTGGGATTTAAGGAAATGAGGTGGGTTTTTTTTTAAATGCCACTTAGTAAATCCCGTATCTCGCCACCGGTTCGAGGATTTATCTATTTCTACTAGGGTAACCGCTTAAAAAACCCGCTCGAAACCCGAAATAAACGATTTATCTAGTTCTACTAAAGTAACCGCTCAGAAAAGCTCGAATGAATGTCTTATCTTTCACGATTAACGATCAAAGAGCTTGATTTTGTTTTTAGCTTCCCTTTTTATAGCACCAAATCGCTGCATTTTCTAACGGGATATTGTTTGTGCGACTCATCATCGAATGTTTTGCACATCTAAGTGTGCACCAGTTTCTTGTTGTTGTCTCTAAGCTGCGTGTTAATACCCTAAACCTGAAAGGTCAGGGTATATTAACTTTGTGCAAACGTTTGTAACGCATAGAACGAAGCGAGTGCAGTATAGAAAAGTATATATATTCTTGATCAGCGTCACCTCGTGAGTCGAGCTATTCATGTTCGTCCGTCCGTCTATCCGTCCGTCCATCCGTCAGTCCGTCTGTGTGTTGTCCGTTTACACAGAATAAGAAGAAGGAGTTGAGATATTTGAATGAAACTCTGTACACATAGTCACATGGTCCCAAGGACCTGCACTAGTGAATATTTTTGGAATCCGCCCATGGACACGCCTACCTCTCATACAATGTACATATTAAAAACTGCACCAATGAGCTCATAGTTAACCCACAACAATAATATTTGATATGTATGTATTTTATATCAAAGCAAAAATGTCTTCAAAAAATGAGGTGCCATCCGCCCACCTCCCATACAACCCAAAAATATAAAACTCAATAAATAAGCACATGTATAACCTACAGAGATAAACTGGATGTCATCCACCCATGGACACTAGACCGTACCTCAAAAAAAAAGTGCGCCGTAAACCAGCGAATATGACGCATTTGTGCAAGGCAATTACGAAAAAAAATTTTTTTTTTTTTTTGACCGAACGTAGGGGTCGCGCATTGACATATTTCTTCATAACTCTGGTGTTTACAGTCGGATTTTAAAGTTTGGTACAACAATGTTTTTGTCTCAAGAACATCAATATGACCTCTTTAGAAGTCATTGACCTCAGGTGTACCGTTCTAGTACTTACCCTCCAGATCTCAGTTGCTACCATCCTAATGTACCATCCTTATATTAAAAAAATAAAGCTCTTAAAATATCATTAATCTTTTGCCCAGGAAGTATATCGAAATTTCAAGCAGAACTATTTTTAAAAAATTTTTTAAAATTTTTTGCCGAACGTAGGGCTCCCTTTTTTCATTTTCATCATATCTTCGGTATTAAAAGTCTGATCATATTGAATGACATATCGATGTTTTTGTTTAAAAGAGACCAATTATTTTTATTCCAAAATAAAAAAAAAATATTCCTACAAGTCCTTGGAAGGTCTTTAATTGATTTTGAGGAACTTTAAAGCTCGTAAAGAGCTCTAAAAAAGGTTTCAACGCTATTTTTGTTGTGATTTTCTAAATGTACAATGGATTATTAGTTTCACAGCCACATCGAAAATATCAATTTCAAACACTGGCTATTGCAATTCGTGTTTCCCCGTGAAAAAACAGTTGAAAATTGCGTCTGTCTAATATTTATTTCAAACGAGAGTTTTATAGAGTTTTGATCATTTTCAATAAAAATCGAACAAAAAACATTTAAAAAACAAATGTCTTTTATTGCGAGTGACTTAAATAATACCAAATTTCTAACGGAGTATGATGTTATAAATTTTTTATTGTATCTGCGGCATAACATTGATAAAAGTCGAAAGTTGGATGTTTTTAAATAAGAAGCTGTTAGAAATGTAATCGTTTTGTGGCAACGCGCCGGCATACCAATTATAATCCTAACGGCGGTTCGGAAACGTGTTGATGTACTTGTGAATACCTATTATACAATTTCTAAAAATCGATTGAGATATACCCTGAATGATTGGAATAAATTGTTTAAAATTTCGATTTGTTTTAAAAATCCATCAAATTTTGACGTGATTCAAGTTGGCTATATTTCTGACAGCTCTCGAGTTTTGATAAAATGTGGCCCATGCGTTGTTCATCGGTGACCGCCGAAGCAGATTCATTTACTACATGAACAACACGCTCGGTGTTTTGAGAATGGCATGGATAAGCTGTGAAGTTATATAGGTTTACTATAAAAATTAATCAAATTAAGTCATTTTCATTGTGCGAACCTGGTAATTTGATTAATTTGTTTGAATGTTGCAATGATTCTTGCTGGTCTTAACAAAATATTCTCCGGGTGCGAGAAGTACGCATTGTTTTTTATAAAAGGACTAACTGCCAGTTGAATATCTTATGACTTATTGTTTAACTTTCGACTTTTATCACTGTTATGCCGCAGATACAATAAAAAATTTGTTACATCATACTCCGTTGGTAATTTGGTATTATTTAAGTCATTCGCAATAAAAGACATTTGTTTTTTAAATGTTTTTTGTTCGATTTTTATTGAAAATGATCAAAACTCTATAAAACTCTCGTTTGAAATAAATATTAGACAGACGCAATTTTCAACTGTTTTTTCACGGGGAAACACGAATTGCAATAGCCAGTGTTTGAAATTGATATTTTCGATGTGGCTGTGAAACTAATAATCCATTGAACATTTAGAAAATCACAACAAAAAAAGCGTTGAAACCTTTTTTAGAGCTCTTTACGAGCTTTAAAGTTCCTCAAAATCAATTAAAGACCTTCCAAGGACTTGTAGGAATATTTTTTTTTATTTTGGAATAAAAATAATTGGTCTCTTTTAAACAAAAACATCGATATGCCATTCAATATGATCAGACTTTTAATACCGAAGATATGATGAAAATGAAAAAAGGGAGCTCTACGTTCGGCAAAAAATTTTAAAAAATTTTTTAAAAATAGTTCTGCTTGAAATTTCGATATACTTCCTGGGCAAAAGATTAATGATATTTTAAGAGCTTTATTTTTTTAATATAAGGATGGTACATTAGGATGGTAGCAACTGAGATCTGGAGGGTTAGTACTAGAACGGTACACCTGAGGTCAATGACTTCTAAAGAGGTCATATTGATCTTCTTGAGACAAAAACATTGTTGTACCAAACTTTAAAATCCGACTGTAAACACCAGAGATATGAAGAAATATGTCAATGCGCGACCCCTACGTTCGGTCAAAAAAAAAAGAAAATTATTTTTCGTAATTGTCTTGCACAAATGCGTCATATTCGCTGGTTTACGGCGCACTTTTTTTTTTTGCATAGGAGGTGGTACGGTCTAATGGACACGCCTACCTCCAATACAAAGCAAAAATTTAAAACTGGATAAATAAGCTCATAATTAGTCAACAACAATAAAATTTGGTATGTATGTGTTCTGTATCAACACAAATATGTCTTCGAAAAATGGATATTATCCGCGCATGGACACGCCCACCTCCCATACAACCCAAAAATTGCAAACGCAATAAACAAGCCTCTGTTTAACCTACAGAGCTAAAATTTGACACGTATGTTTTTTATGATGAAACAAAGATGGTTTTTAAAAATTGACATCATCCGCCTTCGGACACGCCTACGTCCCATACAACCCAAAAAGTTTAAAAGTCAATAAATTAGATTATGTTTGTCATAGAGAGATCAAATTTGGTATGTATGTATTTTATACTAAAACTAAGGTGTGTTAAAAAACTGGGAGTAATCCGTCCATGAGGCATTAACTCTGAGCTACAGGAATAAAACTTGGTATGTCTAAATTTTTCATCAACATTTTAATACATTTAAACTATTGGGTTCATCCGCCCACGGACACGCCCATTTTCAATAATATTATTTTTGTTTTTGGAAAAGTAGGCTTAGGATATTTCAAAGTCGGCCTAGACCGACTTTAGACTTTTTTTACTTGTTTTCAATACTATTATTGTGTTTTGAAAAAGTAGGTGTAGGGTATTTCATAGTCAGGCAAGACCGACTTTAGACTTTCTTGACTTGTTTTTATTTGACAAACTATTCAAATGTTTGTTTTGTAAAAACAAAAATGTACCTTCTTAATATAATTCAAGGTAGTTTATCAAAAACATTTTTTTTTCCATAACTTATTTAGAAAACAAGTTAGTTTGTTGCTCTACGGGTATCTAAAGATTTATTTTATTTTGATTGAACAGAAGACTTTATGTAAAATATAATTCCCGCAAATAGCAGATAAAATATTTAATTCCCCGCAATAATCAATAGCATTTTGATGAATTATGAAATTCGCCGAATTTATGAGCCCATGCCCCAATTCCCCGATCACTAAAGATTTCCCGCAAATTGAGGAATTCCCTACCAGCTGGCATGGCTGGTTGCCACTATGTTGTGTATTTAATTTGTAATTTTTTTTTTTCATTTCCGACAACTCCAAACTATAAACGAACAGCTGCTCTCAGTTCAGGCTGATATCACCGAGCCGAAACCATGGTCTAGCCTGCTCGGTTTGCTCTGCAAAGAACTTTTTGTTGTAGCAAGCTGCTTCATGAATTATATGCCATAAAGTTTAAAACAAAAATACTTAAAAATATTAAAAATTCTAAACTAAAACAACAAATCAAGAGAACGCTTTCAAGACGCTATCAAATGTGATAAAAAAAAAACAAAAATAACAAAAAATGTTGTAATGAAATTCCAGAAAATTCAAGTTTTGTGTTAAAAAAAAACGATGAAAACAAATTGTTCTGGAAAGTTCCAGCCACTCAAGTTATGATAAGGAAGGTACTATTAAGCTTGTTATAATCGAGACAAATTTTTAGTCGATCTCTAACAATCAAACAGAAAAGATGTCGCTTGGAATTTGGTTGATGCTGGCGATACTGCAGCTCGGAAGGACTAACAAAATAAATGACACACAAATGGTAATATTGATGAATTTAAACACTCGAGGATTGTTGATTAACTAGAATTTTATATTTTTCCACAGCTACCAATATCGTATATTTGCGATGATAAAGAAATCAAGGAGTTAGCAGATGACTTGAAATTTGTCAGGTTGATGAATCAGAACATGCATTTGTCGTAAGTGTCTTTTGCAATGTTTTGAAATAAGTATCAACTTAACCATAAAATAATCTCATTATTTTCAGTATTAATCAACAGTTTGAAGATTTAAAAAAAGCAGTCGGTGCAATCGATGTTCAAAAGTCTTCATCTACTGTCGCAGCTGAATCTAGCGCTTCTAGCTTCTCAAACGCACAACCAGGATATGATGTAGCACAAATTTTGAAGTTCGTCGAGTTAATGAATGAGAGCATACAATTTAAATTGAATGCTTCTAGTATGTCGTGAGTGTCTGTTGAAATAAATATCAGTATTAATTCAATTATAAAATGATTTAAATAATTCTAGCAATAATCAACAGTTTGAAGAATTAAAAAAAGCGGTAGCGGCAATCAATATTCCTGAGAAATCAAGTGATGCCGCAACATGCTTTTCAAACACTCCACGCAAATTCTGTGAAAATGTTCGAAGTGGCATTCAGTTGATACATATTCCAAACACAAAACTAACACCATCTCTTGTCAATTGCATTCAAGATCCCGAGCAAGATGAAAAACCTTGGATTCTTATACAACGTCGTAGTGATGGTAGCATTGATTTCAATCGTGATTGGTCTGACTATAAACAAGGTTTTGGCAATCTGGAGGGTGAATTCTTTATAGGCTTAGATAAATTACATGCCTTGACGTATTCCGCAAGGTATGAACTCTGGATACAAATGGAAGATTATTCGAATGAAAAACGTTGGGCCAGATACAGCAGATTTGGTATTGGTGATGAGAGCCAAGCATATGCACTGAATATGCTTGGTAACTTTACAGGCAATGCAGGGGATTCGCTAACTTATCATGCAGGATCTAAATTTACAACCAAAGATATTGATAATGACGAATACAGTCAGAATTGTGCAGTGGCTTTTTCTGGTGCCTGGTGGCACAAAAACTGTCATTCCAGGTATGGTCATGACAAAACTCATATCTAATTTTGTTATATTTTCTATATGTTTTTCTTTAAAGCAATTTAAATGGACTGTATTTACGTGGTGAATATTCAAAGGAAAATTATGCTAAGGGCATAGTTTGGAGAAAATGGCTAGGTCACTTATATTCTCTTAAATATGTTCACATGGCCATACGCCCAGTTTAATATAGTTAATATATGTTCTATATGCAAATATGCTCGTAGCCAAATAAAGTAACATAAAATATTTAAGCCATTTCTGGGTTCATAATTTGAAAACGTTACAGTATAATTGGTTTTGTATCTCTTTATTTTTTCAATTATAAAATTGAAATTTCTAATATATCTTCTATAAGATGTTTACTTTAAACGGAACTGAAGCGAAGCGAACCATAGGTGTGAATTGTAAAGACACTGTTAGTATTTTATAATTTTATCATTTTGTGTTGTAAATTTATCCAATGTCGGGATTATAAAGGATGATTTTAAAGAGCTAGCGAACTTTAAAAGATAATACAAGACAGAAATAAAGGCTAAGAACAGGTCAAAGTTTTTGAACTCAGAAAAGTGTTATACATTTTTGATTTCTTTTATCGAGAAAAGAAAATTCCATAAGTCCTTCGCTTACAATAGTTTTATTTAAAATTTTTATTTTTGCAATGCAATCCTATTTATAGAATCTGACAACAATGCATGGCCAAAAAAATTCTTACTTTTGTGGATGAGAGACGAGGACATCAACGTGAGAGAGGGCAAGTTCAAAAAGGAATAGCAAAGAATTGACGTCACTTGTTTACATTTGATGTCATTTTGGTATAGTTTATCAGTTTTATAGTTTATAAAAGAAATTAATATGAACTCCCTAAGAAATTTAATAGACTTTTATAACTCAAATTTTTTAAATTGTTGATCTAATATGTAAAATAAAAACAACATTTTCAAATACATACAACAAATATAAATACTTTTTTTCTTATCCAAATTAGTAATATTTCATCCAATTCGGACAGGAAAATATAATGTTTTAATTTATTTTCTGCACTTTTATCACTAACATAAACCAACTGAGAATTACGTCGTTTGGTTGCTCATGTTTTTTATGTGCAAATTTACAATTATTACAACAAAATTATTTTGTTTTATGCACAACTTAGTACAAATTGACATGTTTTTCAATAAAATTTTCAAGCCAAATTTAAAAACTAGCTTGTTTTGAGATGGTTTTGAGCTCTATTCAGCTGATTTCAGTTACGAACGCTTTGAGCTTGATTTTATAAGACTTTTTTCTCTCCGTGTAAAACATACTTTTTATAACAACAAAAATTTGTTTTTATTTCGAAAACATTATTTTCAGTTTTAGTTTACATAACGTCACCTTAACGAGGGACATGACATTGGCCGTTGTTTTAAATTGACTTTTTTATAAAATTCTAACGGGTTCAAAAGTTACAGCCGGATTAGTGAGAGCGCATTTTTAATTTTAACCTTTTTTTTTCTTTGTTCACAAACTTTGAACGCGTTTATCTAGAAACCATGTTTTTTGTTCTGGTTGCAGCACTAGCGTCAATATTTTTTTCGAAAAAACACACTTCAAAAATTTGGAACATCACCAAAAATTGAAAAAAATTAAAAAAAAGCTCCTGTCATACGATAACCAATTTTGTTAAGATTTAATAAAGTCATTTTTTTTTCCAGATGGGAGAATTTTGGCGACTCCCAGCGCTGCAATCACGAGGCCCCATTTTTTTCTCTGCCTTCAGTTTGGAGCTCTATAAAACCATGTTGGAGTGAAAAATATATTTTTGTGAATTTTTTTCTTGCAACTTGTTCAATTCTCTACAATAATAAAAATTATTATTAATATATCTCAAATCCGCATGACAATTCATATTTAGAATGATATGTCGCAACCTTTGAAAAAACTGAAGACAGATTCTAAATCAGCTCTAAATTTTACCTGCAAGTAGATAGGGACTTTTTTTTAACATCAAACATCCTGTCAAAAATAAAATTGAAGCTAATATTAAGAAGGGACATTACATTCGCGGCAGAGAAAACAGATATTTTTTTAAAAATTCATAAAATAACATGTTTCCAAAATGTTTTTTTATTATTGTAGAGAATTGAACAAGTTACAAGAAAAAAAAAACAAAAACAAATAAATATATTTTTCACTTCAACATGGTCTTATAGAGCTTCAAACTGGCGGCAGAGAAAAAAACGGGGCCTCGTGGTTGCAGCGCTGGGAGTCGTAAAAATTGTCCGAACTGGAAAAAGTGAATTTGTAAATCTTAACAGAATTGGTTATTGTATGACAGGAGCTTTTTTTAAAAATTTTTTTAAATTTTTGGTAATGTTCTTAATTTGGAAGTGTGTTTTTTTTTTTTCAAAAAAAATATTGACTTTAAAAATTCATAAAAAATCGAAAAAAAATTTTAAAAAAATAATTACAATAATTATAACAAAAAGAAAAAAATTTTGTCAAAAAATGAACCCGCTAGTGCCGCAACCAGTACGAAAAACATGGTTTCGATATAAACGCGTTCAAAGCTTGTGAACAAAGAAAAAAAAAGGTTAAAATTAAAAATGCGCTCTCACTAATACGGCTGTAACTTTTGAATCTGAAGAATTTTTTTCTTAGAATCTTAAGAAGATTTACTTAAATACAAAATTATAAAAAACGGACAATGTCATGTCCCCCTTTAATGTTATCCGAAGCATTCTTCATGTTGTTTGTATTTCGGCGCTGATGACGTATCTTACGAAAGCTGACATTAAGTAGGTAGCTGCGTCACATTCAATCGTCGTCGGCCTTTAAAAATATTTTATTTATTTTAAATATTAATATATTTATATCTAAAAATTTATTAGCTACAAATTTAGGTGTTAAAATCTTATCATTTTTTTCTTTTTAATATTTTCTAAAATTTTGTTTACCAATTCTGAAGAACAATATTCAAATATAAACAAATATAGAATTTGTATTTTGTACACACAATGTAAAATTACCTTAAATTCTTATTATATTTTATTTATCATTCATTTACAACCACGCCACGCCCACTAAGTGGGTCGTATTGTGTGGATAAAAAAAAAAATGGATATAAAAAGACACTACCTAGAATGAAATCATGCATCTTAAGTGTTTCAACATTATACAATAATTTTTTTTTGGGTGTTCCGAAATACAGCCTAAATGGTATTTTAGTCATAATGTTAATATTTTTATTCTTTAAGTTATAATATTTCAAATAGTTAGTCCGATAATGGAGTGCATATTGTTAGATAGGTCTGAAAGAATGCTACATTGTGTTTGGTTGGTATCATTGTCATCTTCAGATGTCATCTTAAAGTAGATATTTTGCAATTTTTATTTTTTTTTGTTCTAGTAAGGTACCCTATAATTTAAATTTAAAATTAAAAAGAATAAAAATTGCAAAATATCTATATGAAGATGACATATGATACCAAGGAACACGATGTAGTAATATTTCAGACCTATCTAGCGATATACTGCACTCCATAATCGGACTATAAATACTAGTTTCATATCTAAAAGATTAATCTAGTTAGTTTTAACACCTACTATTTAAATGCTGTAAAAAAACTTGTGGATCAAATTTTAATATCTCTGGGATATTATTTTTGCAAAAAATATCCCAGATTATCGATTTTCAGTCTAGTTCTATTTGACTGCACTGTTGTTCTTATCGAAAAACGTGTTTTCACAAAAAATTCCTGATTAAACAGTAACTCCCTCTATTTGTGGCCACTTACTATACGAGATCGTTACACTGTACAGTGCACACCCAACCCCTTGTCCACTTGTCCAGTCGGCATAAAATTTTGCCAATTAGTTGAAAATATTTAATCGCAATAGGATGAACGGTTTTGCTTCAGTTCCAACCAAAAAACACAAATAAATTTTTATATTTTAGATAATGCTCTTTATAAATTGTTTTGCACATAGAAGATACCGAGTTGCAGCACTCAAAGGAATTTTGGATTTTTGTGTTATAAGCAACAATAAAAAATCGAAAAAAAAATCATTTCTATTATTCCAGGCCTTCAGCGTTTGATAAAGAAACGGGTATTTATATTTGACATAATTGAAGCTAAAATTCAGTCGATATTTAACAAGGAAACATCAGAGATGTTGATTTCAATTTGGTTGGCGCTGATGTTGGTTCAGCTGATTAGAACAGACAATGCAAATGACTCAATGGTAAAAGTGATTTTATTGGCGATCGATAATTGGAACATCAATATTATCAATTTTGAAACTCTTTTCAACAGCCACCGATAAGCTTTATTTGCGATGATGAGCAAATTAATGATATTGCAGATGAATTAAAATTGGTCAAATTGCAGTTGGAAGAACTCAAAAAAGCAGTAGCTGACATAGATGTTCACATTATTTCTAATGCTGCCGCAACTGCCTCTTATGTATCTACCCTCTCAAACGCCCTACCCAATGTATGTCAAAGAGGTCGAAATGGCATTCAATGGCTACAGATACAGAACTCAAAACTGCCGCCATTTCTTGTCAATTGCATTCAAGATTCCGAGCAAGGTGATGATCCTTGGATTCTTATACAACGTCGTCGTGATGGTAGCGTTGATTTCTATCGTAACTGGTCTGACTATCAACAAGGTTTTGGCAATCTGGAGGGTGAGTTCTTCATAGGCTTGGACAAGTTGCATGCCTTGACGCAGTCTGGATTTTATGAACTCTGGATAAAACTGAAAGATTTGTCAAATGAAACTCGTTGGGAAAGATACAGCACTTTTAGTATTGGCGATGAGAGCCAATTGTATGCACTGAATTCGCTTGGTAGCTTTACAGGCAATGCTGGCGATTCGCTAACTCATCATTTAGGATACAAATTTACAACCAAAGATAATGATAATGATATAGAAAATACATTGAATTGTGCTGAGAGGTGTTTCGGTGCATGGTGGTACAGCAAGTGCTCTCTGAGGTATGATCTTAAGATAATTCATAGTGTAACTATGTTTTACACAATTTTTTCTTTATAGCAATTTAAATGGAAAATACTTACGTAACGGGGATTCACAAACACGAAATGGACAGGTTATATCTTGGGCTAGTTGGCGTCATACTACTTCTATTAAATATGTTCATATGGCAATACGGCCAGTTAAATTAAATTAATATATTTATTTAACATAAGTCAACAAATAAATAAATAATTCTTAATTCTTGAATGTTAAAGTTGTACTTTGTTTCATATGTTGCAGACATTCCAGGCTTGGTCAAATGATTTTTGTTTTCATTTTATTAAAACACTAGCAAATATACGCTGCACAAATCACCTGTGATAAAAATGTGAATTATTATTTAAAAATGTTTATAACCTGACATTAAAGAATTTTATTGTATCTATAAAATATGAAAGTAATTGTGTTTATTTCATTTAAAAATGATAAAAGATTAAAATATTGTTTCAGTGTTTTTTGTTTAGAACGAAACATCTCTGTGTTCACTATATTTTTAGTCACTCATTTATTGTCTGTTTATAAAGAGTATTCGTTTCAAACAAAGAACTGCCAGTGTGAAAGTACATCATTTCGGTGCAGGGGTGCAACCATGATTTTATTTTACGTAGAATTACGTCTTACAGCGCAGTTTGTATGGGGTCGTTATAACAGATTTTTTCAAGGCCATGAAACTTTTTTGACGAATACTTTAGGGTATACCTACAGCCTTTAATACTCATCGTTCAAAGATAATATATATACTAAAATATCAGATATATCCTGCGCTGAATGAACATATAATTTTGGATTTTGTCACTTATATATTAAAGTCACAAAATAGTAAAATATAAAAAGAAAAATGTTTGTGTTTATATAAGAAAGTCAATTATCAGCTCCGTTGTTTTTGCTGGTATTGTTTTTTTTTTAATACGAACTGTTTCGCAGGCTTCTTGATTTTGTTTTTGTATGTTTTTTTAAAAATCGGAGTCTTCTTTTTCACTCATTTCAGTCTTCAAAATCAGTCTTAATTTTTGGTGACTAAAAATCATCGTATGAGTACCGTCCAATCGTAATCCTTTCGTTCATAGCCAAAGCATTTGAGTCTTTATTTAGTCAGCAAGTTAGCAGACACCTTCTCAAATAGAGCCAAAAATAGTTATATAACTGCTCTCATTGATGTGACTGAAGACCTGCGTGTGGGTTTGGAAGGTAATGAGGCGGGTTGCTTAGTTCTACCAGATCATTCTAAGGCCTTCGACACTGTCAACTATGACATTCTAATGACAAAGCTTTCTTAGATGTTGATTTTTTTATCAACTGACGTAAATCTCATAGCGTTATATCTCAAGAAAAGGTCGCAAGCTATTGCTCATAACAATGTTTCATCAGCTTTCTCCCTACCAAAAGAGGTGTTCCTCAAGGGCCTCTGTTGGGAACTCTTTTTTTTTTCTAAATGTACATTAATGACCTTCGTAGTGTTCTTAAAGATTGTAAGGTTCACATGAACGCGGTTGATGCTCAAGTATATGTGAGTTCTAAACGTTAAAAATTATTAGACCGCATCGCTTATCTAAATACTGTTCTTAGAAATATTTGTTTCGTACACTTGATATATTTAACAAACATAAATAAATTTTTATTTTTGCAAAGTCCATGTATTCCTTAACAGTTTTTAACAGTTTTCACTAATGTAGGAGGTAATGGAGTAGGACGTGTTCGTGGGCGGGTGGCGCCCATTATTTGTGCGCACCTAAGTTTTGGTATAAAACTCTCTCATACAAAGTTTAATCCCTGTAAGTTAAATACAAACCTTTTTATAATAATTTCAATACTGTAAGTTGTATGGGATGTGGGCGTGTGCGTAAGCGGGTGACGCCCAGTTTGTGGGCACACCTTAGTTTTGAAATAAAATGCTTCCATACCAAGTTTAATCCCTGTAGACCATGTATAAACCTCTTTATGATATTTTCAATATTGTGTGTTATATGGGAGGTGGGCGTGTACATTTCTTAGAATTTTTATATAATACATACATACCAAATTTTATCTCTGTAAGACAAATAAGCTTATTTATGCAGTTTTAAATTTTTTGGTTTGTATGGGAGGTAGGCGAGTCCGTGTGCGGATGGCGTCCATTTTTAACCGACTTCAAAAAGGAGGAGGTTCTCAAGTTGGTTGGTTTCTCTGTTTTTTTTTTTTTTTTTTTTTTTTTTTTTTTTTTTTTTTTTTGTGAATGTATGTACATCGATTACTCCTAAAGTACTTGCCCGATTGCCGTAATTTTTTGTCAACATATAGAGATTATCAACGCGGAGGTGCCCGTTTATGAAAGGGGGCGGTATTCGGAAAAGGGGCGTGTCTCTATACGAAAAACACTGTATCTCAGTAAATATTGACACTACGGTAATAAAATTCACAGTAAAATTACAAGGGCCAGCACAAGTATTAAAAATGACGATCACTTAAGTGGGCGTAATTCTAAAAAAGGGTGTGGCAATATTGTAAAAACTCTGTATCTCAAAGAAAATTGACACTAGAGTACTGAAAATAAGTACAGAGGTAGGTACAATTATTGGAAATTACTATAACAAAAGTGGGCGTAATTCGACAAAGGGGTGTGGCAATATAAGAGAATTACTGTGTCTCGAATAATATTGATACTAGGGTACAGAAATTTATTACAAAGGAAGGAAAAATTACTACAAATTTTTGTAAAAAAAAAAATGGGCGCTAATCGAGAAGGGGAGTGGCAATATTAAAAAAACACTGTATCTCGATTACTATTGACACTACGATACTAAAATTTAGTACAAAGGTAGGTACAAATATAACAAATTACTTTCAGTAATGTGGGCAGTATTCGATAAAGGGGCGTGTCACTGTAAGAAAAACACTGTATTTCAGTAAATATTCACACTAGAGTACTAGAGTTAATAAAATTCACAGAAAAAATGCAAGGGTAGGTAAAAAATAACAGTCAATTAAGTGGGCGTTAGTCGACAAAGAGGTGTGGCAATATTAGAAAAACTCTGTATCTCGAATAATATTGACACTAGAGTACTAAAGTTAACTACAGGAGTAGCCACAGTTATAAAACAATTAATTTCAATACAGTGGACCTTGTTTGATAAAGGGGTGTGGCAATATATAAAATACACTGTATCGCGAATAATATTGACACTAGAGTACTGATATTTAGTATAGAGGTAGGCACACATATAAAAAGTTATTGTGAATAAAATAACGTCATTCAACAAAGGGGTGTGGCAATATTAGAAAACACTAAATCGAATACTGACACTACTAACTGAAAAAGTACAGACGTAGGCACAATTATTACAAATTACTACCGAAGAATTGGGCGTTATTCGACTAAGGGGTGTGGCAGTGTGTAAAAAACTGTATCATATTGACTTAAGGGTGGTAAAATTCATTGTTAGAATGGGTAGAACTATTGAAAACACTATGACAAAGAGTGTGATATTCTCGACAAAGAGGCGTGTCAATATTATAAACACACTATATTTCAGTCAATATTGACATTGGGGTAGTGATAAAAATACAAGAGTAGGTACTGATAAACATACTGACAAAGACCAGAATAAGAAACGACAGAAAAGCATTTTCCATATTATGAGCATAAATAATTGGTGTTTAATTAATTTATACACTTTTTTAATATATATCATTTTCTCTAAAAAGAAAGAAATAAAAACTTTTTAACAAAAAAAAAAACCTACTTCAAAATCACTAGAAAGTAAAAAATAATTTTAAATTACTTTTACTATTTATTTCTTGGTCAAATTTGTATTTTTATAATAAATATATTTATTTTTTTATGATAATAAGAGCTTCGAAGTCGGCGCTAATATAATCATATTTTTTATGCAGCTGCAACACACATATAGCATTTTAATTAAGATTTAAGAAAAATTAAGATTACAAATTAATACAGCGTCACCCAAGCAGGATATTTACAAATAAAAAAGTCTTAAATAGAGTAGGGATGGCGAAAAAAACATGATTTTACGTCAATGATTAGCGCTGACTAGAAGCTTTTATTATCATAAAAAAATAAATATATTTATTATAAAAATACAAATTTGACCAAGAAATAAATAGTAAAAGTAATTTAAAATTATTGTTTACTTTCTAGTGATTTTGAAGTAGGTTTTTTTTTTTGTTAAAAAGTTTTTATTCAAAAACATCTTTGTTTTGTTAAAAAAAACATACGTACCAAATTTTATCTCTGTAGATTGAACAGAAGCTTATATATTGAGTACTCAATTTTTGGGTTGTATGTGAGATGGGCGTATCCGTGGGCAGATTACAAAAATATTGAATAGTGCAGATCCTTGGACTCATACGACTATGTGTACTAGAGTGTATCGAAAATCTGACCCCCAATTCCGGTACCAAAATTAAATAGAACATGAAAAATCCTTTCCATTGGTGTATTTTTTTTTATTTCAACCAATTTTGGCGTCCCCCGAAATGCATTTTTGTGCATTTTTTATCAACTTTTGTACTGGAGACCCATTAATGGTTAATTTAAAAATAAAATCAAGCTTATCAATTAATTCCTTTCATTTGAAAACACAGAACTGCAAATTTTGATCCCTCTTGACAAATGCTCTGACGAGATAAAACGGTTTTTTTTTTTCAACGTGAATCTACCGGCGGCATCATTGAACAGTAATTTTTCAATAATAATGAAAATCGCAAAGTAACAGCCAAAGGAGCTAGGTACCGTGCGATGATTGGAGAATTTTTTGCCCATCAAAATGGAAGAGATGGACTTGTGGTTTCAACAAGACGGTGACATATGCTAAACGGCGCGAGATACCTATTTAGAGGCGAGTTTGTTGAGCGACTTAATTCACGTTTTGAAGCAGTCCAACGGCCACCACGATCAGGCGATTTTATTCCACTAAACTGTTATCTGGGCTAGTTGCAGTCTTTCGTAAACAGAGAAAACCTATTTGTTTTTTTTTTTTAAATTTATTTTTTTTAAGCAATTGCATTCTAACCCAAATTATTTGTGGGAATCAAGTATCCATTGGAGCCACATGATTCAGTTTCTAAATAATTCCAATTTCCGGCTTCTGAAATTCGTGAACAATATTATAATTCTTAATTTCCGTTGGATGTTCAAAATCTGTTTCATGAAAATCCCACTTTTGAAAAGTGTCGTGAAGACCTTATTATTAAGATAGCAGTCAGCATTTGCTAATTTATGGTTATTGGTATAACTTCTAACATCAACATTGAAATAATAACAATACATCACTGGACAAAAACAGGTGAACAGAAGAGAAATCAAACCAACATATTTTTTATAAAAGCCCTTATTTCTAAAAATCGTATAATATTTGGCAATTTAGAGAAATTTTTATGAAACCGCAAACCCCAAAACTCCCCCTTTGGTTGCGCTAATGCATTCGGCACCAACGAACACAGAAACCTTCTTATCACAAAGTTGGACAACGTATCTTTTTTGTTTTTTATTTTGACCTCGGTAAGACCTTAAAGTGATCATAATGCAAACCAAATGACCTTGCAATCGGCACCAATGAACAAAAAACCTATATATCAGTAACTTGGACAACTCATATCTGTTTTTTATGCATTTTGACCTTGAAAAGACCTTGATATTATCTTGAAATATTCTTAATACAGATAAAATGACCTTGGATTCGACACCAATGACCCAAAAATATATATATCAGGAAGATGAAATCTCATCTCTGTCTTTTTAATGTTTTATTTTGACCTTAGAATGACTTTGAATGAAATTAAACAGACAAATTGACCTCTCATTTGGAATTAACGAACAAAAGGTCTCTATATCAGGAAGTTGGACATCTCATCGATATATTTTTTCTTAATTCTGACTTTGAAATGACCTTAAAATTACCTTAATATATATAAAAATAACGTTGAATTAGGAATCAACGACCCCGAAACTTTATATATCAGGAAGCTGAACATTTCATCTATGTATATTTTTTCATTTTGACCTTTAAGCGAGCTCGAACTGAACTTTATGCAGCCAAATTGACTATCTCAAGTGCTATCGTTTGAACCTATTTTCACAAGTTTCTTAAAAGTTGTAAAGTTCTATTGAAAACTCGATCTATCTTTATCTAAGCTTTTGTGGTTGTTTTTTTTCCTTTTTCTAGCCTTGCTGATGACTTTGGTCCTAGGGCTATTCGTGTTCTTCGCCAGTGGAATTTTTTCTTGCAGGGCAGCATCCACTTCATTTGAGGAAGATGAGTTCAATGTACTCTTTTGGGCAGCAAGTTCATTGACCTCCAAATTGACCTTCGATTTGGAACTAACGAACCAAAAACTGTATATATCAGGTAGTTGGATATCTCATCATTGTATTTGTTTTAAATTCTGACCTTGGTATAACCTTAAATGACCTGAATGCATAAAAAAAACGTTGAATTAGGAATCAATGACCTCAAAACTCTATTTATCAGGAAGCTGGACATTTCATCTATGTATATTTTTTTTCATTTTGACCTTTAAGCGAGCTTGAACTGAACTTTATGCAGCCAAATTGACTATCACAAGTGCTATCATTTGAACCTTTTTTCACAAATTCTTGTAAAACCTCTATCTTTCTGGAAACTCTTGCAAGTTTTATTGCTAGTTAGACTTGCAACTTATTAATCTTACTATCTAAAGCAATTGATATATTTAAAAACTAATATGAAAACAAAGACTAGACAACATAAATTAATGATTTCAAATTCCAAGTAACACCGTGTGTATAAGAAGGTATGTTTTAGCCTTTGGCCATATAATAAAAATCAATTGTATAGTTATGTTCACATCAGCACAAGAAGCATTCAGTTTAATCATGAGTACATTCAGCATATTTAGCTCGGCAAACATGTTTGTCAAGCAAGAAGCTACCAAAAATCTGAATTCAAACTCAATCAAATCTTCATTCAAGTTTCAACTTAAATCTTTTTAAAATCAATTCAAATATAAACACAACAACAAAAACAAATCCCATAACAAAAATATCGTAAGTTGAAAATAAAAAGATTCGCTTTTCATGCCTTAAAATATTCTGTGCATTTGAATAGAATTCAGTTGAGCCGATTTGAGTGGCGCGCCAGTTGATGCGATACACTCTTTTCTATGCAAAATAAAAAAAAAAAACAAAAACCCAAAAAGCGTGCCACCAAATGTGAAACATAAATTATACTTGATGTGAAACTTTATCGCAATGTCGCGACATTTGCTAATGCACCTGATGTGAAGCAGAAACTGTGGCAGCAGCAGCGACAACATTCACAGCAGTGGCTGAATAGATAGTAGCTATGTTCAGCTTATAGCGTTCTTAAGCTGTCTTGCCAGAATGCCGATTTAAAAGCCATTTGTCTCAATCAAAAACATTTTTTTAACTCATTCATTTCGACTTGTTTTCTTTTGCCAAAAATTCCGGCAAGCACTTGAAGCAATTCGGCAACTGTTAATATTGATTTAAGACTTTTTGATCAATAAATTTTATTTTTCTAATTTAAATCAATTCAATGCAATCAATGAACAAAATATATGAGAGTATTTTGATGGCATCATTATTGAATTTATATAAATTTATCAAATGCTTGAGAGTAAGTTATGCAAATCCGTTATGGTTCATCGGTTTTTTTTTTAATCTCAATTAGAGTATCTTCACTCAGTGTTTTCGTCTCGGTTTGACCGACGAATGCCGAGTCGAGCTTCTCTTTCAACTGCTGAGTCGTTCCAGTAGTTGATCGCTTCAAGTTAATAAATTGACGACTCTAAAAACGTTCTCTCCGCACGTTTGATGTGATATCGTTTCGGACCGAGAGGCAGAATTGTCATGATTTTAAAACTTTGTGTTCACCTTTCGTTCTTTGATGCCTTCTGCCTGGACTTCTCTTGCGAGTTCTGCATTCGCTAGCTTAGAAAGCTTAATAAGCTTCTTTATTTCGTGGCGTACGTTGGTCCTGCTCTTAACATACTCTGCTAGTCCATCAATGTAATGCTTTAGATTGATTCTGGTTCTGCAGTTGACTTAATTACAGGCTCTCTGAGCTGCAAGCTTTCTGAAATACTTTTTGTGGACGATTGTTGCGACTTCGATCTCATTGCGAATGGGTTCTCGCTGGAGTTATTGCTGCTCGTAGTTCTAACTGATGTATCGGCCGAGTGCGAAAGCGGTGCAGCAGTGTTGGATGGATAAATGTGGGTTGGGGTCTCCAGAATCTGTACTCATGAACCTTAGCCTTTCGGAGTCGGCATAAAACATGTAGGTCCAGTTCTGGGTCAATTGTGTGCAAACTTTTAATAACACACACCTCACAAGTGAGCATAATAAGCTCGGTCCTTTCAAGGGCTGAAATGGCCAATTTGTTTTTTTTTGTTATGTTATGTTATGTTATGTTATGTTATGTTATGTTATGTTATGTTATGTTATGTTATGTTATGTTATGTTATGTTATGTTATGTTATGTAATATTGTGTTATGTTATGTTATGTTATGTTATGTTATGTTATGTTATGTTATGTTATGTTATGTTATGTTATGTTATGTTATGTTATGTTATGTTATGTTATGTTATGTTATGTTATGTTATGTTATGTTATGTTATGTTATGTTATGTTATGTTATGTTATGTTATTTTATGTTATGTTATGTTATGTTATGTTAGTTATGTTATGTTATGTTATGTTATGTTATGTTATGTTATGTTTTGTTATGTTATGTTATGTTATGTTATGTTATGTTATGTTATGTTATGTTATGTTATGTTATGTTATGTTATGTTATGTTATGTTTTGTTATGTTTATTTTGTTTTGTTATGCTATTTTATGTTATATTATGTTTTATTATGTTTTGTTATGTTTTGTTATGTTTTGTTATGTTTTGTTATGTTATGTTATGTTATGTTATGTAATGTTATGTAATGTTATGTTTTGTTATGTTTTGTTACGTTTTGTTATGTTTTTTATGTTTTGTTATGCTTTGTTATGTGTTGTTATGTTATGTTTTGTTATGTTATGTTATGCTATGTTATTTTATGTTATGTTATGATAAGTTATGTTATGTTATGTTCTGTTATGTGCTGTATTATGTGCTATTTTTAGTTATGTTATAATATATGCTATGTTTTTTTAGTTTGTTATGTGTTCTGTTATGTTCTATGTTATGTAATTTTACATATATTTTTTTATAAAATTGTCCTTATTTTTCATTTTTAACTCAAAATATTGCTTCAAGTGCAACCCTGACTCAAGTTTCGGCTACTTCCTGCAAAACTTGCTGCATTTGCTATCGTTTACAGCAAATTATTGCTGGACAAATGAACAAAATTCAAGATAAACAAATATTGATTGTTGCCAACAAAGCGATTTTGTTAGATGCTACAAATTATTCTTCGGAAGGCGGTTCGGCAACAAGCACAGCTACAATAACAAGATAGCGCAAAATCAAATAGCTTTTGCAAAATATAGCTAACAACACAAATGGCAGCAGCAGCAGCAGCAGCAGACAAAATAACAACAACAACTACTTTAGTCAACAGCGGATGTTCTGGTTTGGTGCTGCTCTGGCGTGGCTGTAGTGCGATTGACAGCAATCGAGATAAAAAGCATCACCACTGTTGCCCAATGAGCAGCAATGACAGCAGCACTGCGAGCAGCAGCAATAACAATGACAGCGAAAATATGGACAACAACAACAACAGCAACAACAAGCAACCTAATCGTTGAGCTTAACAAATTGACATTTGTTGCTGATGATGAAGATGATGCTACGGAATTGCTTTAAACATTTCTTTCTTGTGTTGCTAGCAAAGATAGATTCTTTAATAAAAGGCTTGCAGCAAAACAGTTGGCTGTCGTTAGCTGTAAATTACAAACTGGATGTGACAGTGGCAGCTGCAATAACAACAACAACAACAACAGTACAAAATAACAATATTGTTCAATAACAGGCGGCAACAGAGCATGCTTGCAAGCATAACAATCATTCCATTTGGCACTTCCGTCGAAATGTACTTGACGATTGTAACGAAACCAAAAAATTGCTAACAACAAACAGTGTAACGATAGTGAACAAAATTAAGAATTTTTATAGTCATAAATTAAAAATATTGAATATGCATAATATTTAATGCAATATAAAAGAATACTGCGATATGTTATGAGCTACAGAAATAGTGCTCCTCGTAAATGTGGTTTAAGAAATTAAATAAATTTAATATCTCACAGTTTAGTAAGTCTCCACGAGACCACTTCGAACAACGGTCACAATTATATCACAAAACTTAGAATCGATGATATCTTACTAAGCACGTTGCATGACTTATTTCATGACGTCAATGCAAGTATGTATGTTGCAAGAGTTGATCAAATCTCAAAATCAACTCCTTCAAGTTATTACTTAAAAAAAATGAATTCAATAAGAACTTGCCATTGGCACGCTAACAGCATCAGCCAACATAAGTTTGAAATTAAAAGATTTTTAATCACGAATGATATCGATTTTATGCTTATATTCGAAACTTACTTAACAAAAAACAAAATAATTTCTTAATTGAAGGATTTGTATTCTATAAAACAAATCACTCTCATGGAAAAGAACTAGGAGCTACAGGAATACTAAAAAAAAAAATAGGTTAAAACTCTATCCTTAAGAGGAGTTTGCTTACGACTATTTACAAGCAATATCTATACCTCTGCAATTCTTGTGCGGAAATACGACTTTGAGTGCAGTTTATTTCTCCCTAAGATATCCTGTGTCAAGATCGGAATTTATTGAGTTTTTTAGTACACTTGGGAAAATGTTCGTAGCGGCAGGTAACTTAAATGCAAAGTATACGTTTTGGGGTTCATGATTAGCAAATCTCAAAGGAAAACAACTTTTTTCTGTCTTAATAAATATAACAAATAATTCAGATTTTATATCTTCGGGTCAGCCAACAAAAGATACCTGACCTCATGGACTTTGGAATATGTAAGAACATTGATTGACAATCAGTTACTGTAGAAACAAGTTTTGATTTATCTTCTAATCACTCCCCCGTGATATAACACCTCCTTAGTCAAGCTCAACCAATGGAAAAATCATGTAGACTAACTTCAAAGCAAATATATTGACTGAAATACCGGCAGTACCTTCATGAATAGTCATTTAGAACTCAAACCCTCACTTAAAAGCGAGAATGAGATTGACTCAGCTATTCAGAACTTCAGTAGTATTCTAATCTCAGCAGCTAAATAGGTATGCAACTCATGTAACTCAAGCAACACAAGCACCAATTCAAAAAAGGACCTCACAAGAAATTGAGGAAATTGAAGAACTTTTTTTTAATGAAAAACGAGCCTTGAGAAGAGATTGGAGCAAAAAAGATTGCCACAATCTAAAAAAAAGTTCCTTTTAGCTGTCAAAAGACTAAGAGAATTAAATGATATATAAGCAAAAGTTAAGTCTAACAAAAGCAACCAATTATTCTCCATGGAAGGCAAATATAAATATAAAGATTCAAAAAGTATGCAAAGCCCTTTTTAGAGTAAAAAATGGAAGATGGGCGAGAAGTTATGAAGAAAAAGTTCTTGTTTTTGCTGAGTACTTAAAATGTGGATTTCAACTAAATATACCGCGTAACAGTTTTGAGATTCCTAACTTACCTACTCAATCGAGGGAAAGTCCATTAAAAGTGAAAGTCAAGGATATTGACAGAATTATTAACACATAAATTAATACTTAGAAAGCACCAGAGTACGACCTTATTACTCCAAATATGATAAAGGAGTATCCAAAATTTGCTGTTTAAATAAATATATTTGCTGTAATATTAAGGATTGGTTATTTAACAATGTCTTGGAAAATTTCACAGGTAACCATGATTGAATTCCCAAACCTGGAATAGACCCAGCCCAAACATTCTATTACAGACCAATTAGTTTTCTACCTATATATGCGAAACTTTTTGAAAAATTACTGCTCGCTAAGTAGAGCCACACATGGAACAAATATGAATTAACCCCAGATACTAATTTGGCTTTCGAAAAAAAAATGGTTCGATATAGAGTTGGCAAAAAATACTGTTCTGCGATTTTTTTCAAATGTTTATCAGACATTTGATCAAGTATGTCACGAGGCATTAATATACAAAATAAAACTTTTATTAACTGTTCACAACTGTTCATAAAATTCTTGATTAATAACTAAGTGATAGAAAAATTTAGAGTAAAATTTAAAAAACTTTATTGCATTTAATTTTCCAATTTTGCTGGACTACTTCAAGGGAGCTTCCTTGGTACAGTTTTGTGTTTAATATTTACAGGTGATCTACCAACTAGCAGTCGATTGGTCACTTCAACATTTGCTGATAATACAGCTATTTTGAGCACACTTTCAAATCGTTTGCATCCAACAACTGGTTGTTTAAAATATGATTGAGAAACTGCAGAATATGAATTGCGTAAAAATGCACGTTACATTAAATCTGGGTGTAAAATATTTCCTACAGTCATGCTCATTCAAATCTTCATTCCTCAAGCGAATGATGTTACTTATTTGGAAAATCATCTCGACAGACGACAGAGCCCAAGAAAACTCAAATGAAACTGAAAGCTCTAAAGTTAAAGTGGCTTCAATTCAAAAGAGTTCAAGGCTTCAATTAGAACATAAGGTAACGTTAAACAATTCTATTATAAAACCAATTTGGACGTACAGATCGCAACTTTGGTCTGTTAGAATGAGCCAAAATTACTTCACGGTATGCATTTGTGTGCATAAAAAATTCATTGCGTGCTAATACTGACAAATGTAGATTAAGACAATTATTGTTATGGAAAGTACTTGCTTGAACCATCTTCCAAATACACACAGAATCACATTCATATATTCACACACACTTGCTTAAAATCTTACCAGCGAGTATGAAATCCGTGCTGCAATCGTGATGCAAATCAGTGAAAATCAATTTCAATTAAAATTAAATGGAATGCAATAAAAGATGGTTACCCATCCTTAACAACAAGGATATCAACAATAAGGTAATCTACTTGGTAAAGCTTACCGCAGGGCTTTAAGGAACTTGCAGAGCGTGTCGTAATTGCAAATATCTGAAATATTATATTTGAAGATGGGTTGAATATCGATGAGGGCGAAAGTTAGTCAAATAGTGAAGTTGATGCTGATGATGGTGATGCATGTGCTGCTGTTGAAGATGATGGTGATGATGATGATGATGATGATGATGATGATGATGATGATGATGATGATGATGATGATGATGATGATGATGATAATGATGATAATGATAATAATATTATTGAAATGAGGATGCTCTTAAAACAATTAAAAATATTCTGAAACAATTTTGCTTCAGACACACACTATAATTGTATTAAAAACACTATAATTATATTATTTTTCAAAAACCTAAAAAAAACACGATATAATGTCTCTAATGTGGTAATAAAATTAAATCTGAAATAAATTAGAGAAATCTTATCTTGAATTGAATTTATAATTATTTCTTTTAGTAAACTTTTTTAACATACCAATCTTGTCATACCAAAAACTTTCTCTTCTCCTACGCTCCTCATAGCAATTGGTATTTATAAGGATTTTTTTCTTTCATTCTAACTAAGAGTTTCAAAACAAAAACCACTTCTTCGAATTATTCTGATATTCTTGTTCTCTATTTCGGAGTTTTATTTCTTCTCAAACTACTCGAAGGCAAGCAACGCATTAAGAAAAATCACCCGCTGGCCACATTTACAAAATTTATATTATTAACTCACTAAAAGTCCGTTCAAATAATGCGATATAATGATATTTTATTGATACTTCAAATCGGAATGAATGCGTTTAAAATTGAGGCAAATACATTGAAACACTGATACAAATGCAATATTTACGATGTGTTGGCAACTATTTCCGAAAGTGAACATTTTACAATAGTTTTCAATTGAAACTTATAATGCAAAAGTTAGACACATAAATACATACGTATATATATGAAACATTTTTATATATATGTAGCTATGTACGATTTCTATTTAAACATAATGCTCTGCTTGCTTGTTGCTAGAGTAATTTTATGAGCAGAGCGAAATAGAGATGCAAGTAAAAAGTTGTAACGCTGAAGAAAGTTGTGCGGCAAGAGAGTGCAGTTCAGGGAGCTTCAAAGATGTACAAGCATAAGGTTGCTGATTTAGAAAGTTGTACAGATGCTATCATAGTAAAAGCTGAAAATTATAACCAATTGTTGCCAATTTTGTAAAGTACCATCTAGACATGATGAAGCGTGATCAGGGTCTTTCAGAGAATTTTTGCTGCTAGGGCCAGAAAGACTTTTTGAGAAGCCTTTTGTAGAAAAAAATTTAACCCTTATCAATTAGCACAGTGGGCCGGTACAGCGTGATACCAGCTGACCACGTATTATTAGCGAAATAATGAGGTTACACTCAAAAACAAAAACACTAATCTTGCTGTGGTAAAAATTTTGATATCCCGATTATATTTTTAAGGAAATCTTAAGGCGCAAAACTCATCGAGTAATTTCAAAATTTATGCATTTTCGTTTTTTTTTGCTTTTCTTCAAGCTTAATCTCTTAGGAATGACTGGTGAAAGCCGATGGAAAAACTCAAAAAAATAACGGAGTTATGGCCGATTTAGTTTAGGCGTTCGGAACACTGAAAAAAAACACATACCTTGCTCCGGTAAAAAATTTCTCTATTTTCGATGAATGCAATTTTCTCTTTTTCAAATAAAATTTTCTTCAATTGGAATAAATTTTCACATTTTCGAAGAAATATTTCTTTACTTCTAGGAAATGGAAATATTTAAATTTCTCTAATAATGATAAGTATTTTTCTTGCACAAAAAATTTCTCATTTATAGAGAAAAATTTAGTGAAAATGAAAATCGTTCTTATATTTTGTTAAAAAATTCACTTTGAGAAGTATTTTCTTCAATAAAAACAAATATTTTCTCAAAAATAAAAAGGTTTTTTTCTTTAAAAACGATATATTTTTTATGTATTTCTTTTTTGCATATAACATATAAAAACGTATTATTGAAATTTTATCACTGTTTTCGAAGTTCATGTTTAGCCGAGTGTGCTGACGTGTGAGTTAAGTACTTGACTGTTCTAGGTTCAAATACCGGCAAGACCTGCAAAGATATATTTGTGTTTTTAAATTAAAAAAATTACATGTTCAATTTTTTTCTTAAGCTTTTTATTATTTTTAGAGAATTTTTAGGATCACATTTAGAGAAAAACATTCTCTGGAGCAAAATCCTTTTTTATCATATTCCGAGAAATTTTTTTCTGAGTGTATCAATTCTAATAAAAGAAGGATTTGAAAATTCATTAGTCCAACGATTGGTTTGAAAATGATTCCAACATGCCGCCTGAGATATGTAGTTGCCACGCCCACTTTTCTGATAACGCCCTACTTTTGAACATTGTTTAGAAATCACATATTCGACGTCTTTTTTTGATTTTGTTATAACAGCTCGTTTCATTTCTAAGACAGTGCAAAATGTGTTTAAGTTGCATGACAACTGCCACGCCCAATTGTCAAATTCTACTCAATTTTTTAATATATTTTGGAAATCAGACAATAGGTATTTGCCTTTGATTTCGTTATTATAACGTCTTCATTTCTAAGATAAAGCGTAAATGTGTTTAAGTTGTATGGCAGCTGCCACGCCTACTTGCCAAAAATTTCTGAAATACATTTTTTTTAACTTTCCTATACCTAAAACAGCGATAACCACTTAAATAATCACAAAATAATTTTCTCCGTTCCTCTTTAGCGAATAAAATAAAAAAGAAACAGTTTTGATAGTATCGTAGGTGTAGACGTAGAATTCCATTTAAGTAGTAACCTTTTCGGCTTTGTCTCTTTAGTTCGATTTTTTTTTTGTCTATTTTGCACATATTTTTTAAATCTACCAAACATCAACAACTAAACTAATAACACTCAATTTATGGACTTCATATCGAAACCAGAACACAGAAAAAGTCCAAAGTAAGCATGATAATGATTGATTTTCTTAGATAAAAATCTAGATTTTTCTTCTTTTATTTTACTATTTTGTGACTTTAATAAAATAGTGACAAAACTCAAAATTAAATATTTATTCAGCGCAGGATATACCTGATATTTTGATATATATATTATCTTTGAACGATGAGTATTAAAGGCTGTAGGTATACCCTAAAGTATTCGTCAAAAAAGTTTCATGGCCTCGAAAAATCTATTAAAACGACCCCATAAAAACTGCGCTGTAAAACATAATTCTGTGTAAAAAAAACAAGTAAGGAAACTCTAAAGTCGGTCTAGCCCGACTATGGAATACGCTTAACCTCCTATCATATTTAAATAAATATTGATATACTTAAACAAATGTCAAAAACTTCTTATTTTTTTTTTTTAAATCCATGTATTTCTTTACAGTTTTTAATAAACTAATGTGGGTTGTATGGCAGTTGGGCGTGTTCGAGTGCCGAAAAAAATTCTACCATATCAAGTTTTATCTCTGTAGGTCATATATAAACCTTTTTATGCTTTTTATATATAAGTGTTTTGTATGTTGTATGGGTGGTGGACGTGTTTGTAGGTGGACGACGTCCATTTTTTAACAAATCTTAGTTTTAATATAAAATATATACATCTGTTGAGTTTAATTCAAGTAACTTAAATAGAAGCCTCTTTATAGAGTTTTCAATTTTGAAATTTTATTGTAGGTGGGCGTTTTTGTGGGCAGATCATGCCCATTTTATGAGCGTGTGTAGTTTTGATACAAAACACATACATATTGAATTTCATTTTTGTATCTTAAATAAAATCCTCTATAAAGTGATTTCAATTTTGTGGTCGTATGGGAGGTAAGCCTATGGGAGGTAGGCGGTAGGCGTAATCCGTGATCGTATTCCAAAAATATTCAATAGTGCATATTCCAATTGTATGTACCAATTTTGATTTTATTACCTCAACTGCTAATCCTATGTTTACAGTCAACACACAGACGAACGGACGAATGGACATAGATAGCTCGACCTACGAAGTGACGCTGATCAAGAATATATTTATGTTTCTATACCGGACTCGCTTATTTCTAGGTATTACAAACGTTGCTACAAAGTTAATATATGCTGACCGTACAGGTTTGGGTCCATTAAATTAAAATAAATAATGTTTTCAATATTTTTATCCGTTTTAAATTCCAAAGTTTAATACAATTTCCAAAATAAGATATTTTATTTCGGCAAGTTATTTTAAAGGGCTGATGAGAAAATTTTTTTTTACATATTGTCATATTAAATAGTCAAAAATATTTAAAAGAACTGAAAAATTAATGAAAGTCATTGAAAAGACAGTTAGTTTTTATTTTAATGCAAAAACTTTAGCTCACTCACAAATTGAAACACTTTCCCGCTCAACGCCTTTAGATAATGGGCCATGGGCGCAATAAACACTTCTAAGGCACAACTCAGTCCGACTGTTTGTGTGTGTGTGTGTGTTTGTATGCTGTTGTGCGTCTATTGCTGCACAGCATGTCGAATAATTTCATTGTTGTGGTTGTAACGGTTTCGCTTCCGGTTTAATAGCGGATATGGATGTGGCGCATACACTTGAAGAAACTTTAAAATTAAACATTTCCAAATGAATTCAAGTGAAGACCGCGCACATTCACTTGCTGTTCGCTGGTATTGAATGAAGACCGAACAAACGAGCCTGAAGCCATCATTTTCGATTGAGAAAGTTTTTGCGTATTGTGGGTGCAGATAGCGTGCCCTCCTCGCAGGAAGGCAGGATAGCTCGAATAAGTGTCAGCAGTGAAGCAGCATAAGCAACATTCACACCAAGTGGCCATTGCCTGAATTGGATTGTCTGCAATATATCTGCAGCGTCTGCTGCTTTGAAAAGTGATAAAATTTAAGCTTTCAGCATAATGAAAATATTTATTTTTTGTATTCATTTTAAATGAGAAAACTTAAAGATTTTTACACATGAATTTGATATGTTTTGATGATTTGTTTCTGCTTTGTTACAAATGTGCTGTGCAAATAGCTGTTGGAATGTGCGTTACTCTTTCAAACTTGCATTGATATTTTACTTATTCAATTTAAAATCAATTCAAAATGTTGAATCATGCATTTCCTCAAAGTTTCAGATACATAGCAACGACGGATATCCTATCCTTAAAGTTCTACTGCACTTCAATTTTCGACAGGCCTTCGTTATATTACCGTTGTAGTCAACCAGCCAGCCAGCCAGTCAGTCATACATATTTTTACCTTTTACTGCAGTAACGTGCTAAATGCTTCTCTGTCTACTTGTACGTTGCTGCTCCGTCCGAGCAGCATTCAATCAGCAAAAGGACATCCGCCTCATATCTCATGAGAGATGTGATTGAATTACCGGTGACTTCCTAAATTTTATGTAAGTGCATGTGTGTTGATTTTTCTCTATTTTTTTTTTTTTGACTGAAACAGATCACATCAGTTTCAATCAAATTTATGCTGAAACTTTAGAAGGCACCACCAAAAAGCAATGTCAGAGAAATTTCTAAATTTGTAGCGAAAATATTTAAAAATAATGGCATTTATTTTTATGTGTTCCTTTTTTGAATTTTTGTAATATTTCTTTTTAATATTTTTGTAATAAACTCTAAGACTACAACTAGCTGTATAGTTCTCGCTCTGTGCTTGACTCAGGGTCTAAGAATAAATGTCTTTAAGTTGCAACATACAGCTGCACGTTAAGAAGTTTTCCTTTTGGAAACTTTGTTGCTTGTTGTGTTTTACAGTAGAATGTTTTTGCTTCTTGAAAACTGTCTAGACGTGGCATATGTTCGACGAATGACAAAATGTTCTTCTTTCAAACAGTTGGTTGGACTGCCTGCCATATTGAGTGATTTAAATGTTTGCTGCTAAAGAACAAAACATAAAAATGAACAGTGGGAACATAAAATAAAATCATATACATAACAATTTTTTATATCGTTATGAATAATATTTTATTTAATATGCAAACACAAAACTTGAATCCCAATTTTTCTCAATTTATAGACAATACATTTGAAAAAAAGTATATCATTTGAAAGCAACATGGATGTAGAGAATGTATATGTATATAAATGATATATCTAATGGAGAGGTTCCCAAACTTCTATGAGAGAAATTACATTTTTATAAAAAAAAAAATTGCTGTTTGATCAATATGAAATTTGGTTGGAAGAGAGCTTTTGAGTTGAACGTATTTGAGGTTTTCTCAAAAGTAAAAATATTCTTAAACAATTTAGTTTTATGCGTTCATAAATCGGCAAATTTGGTACTAAATGGTTTTTGAATTAAAAATTTTGACTTACCATGTCAATATTTTGGTCGAATTTTAACGGTTTTTCAATTTTTCTCATTATTTCTAAAAGTTTGTTAATTTTTTTTTTTTTTTCAAAACAATCACTGTGAAGTTCTTATCAAAAGTATTTCTAATGAATTTTCTTAATATTGTCGTTAGTTATTTGGCGTGAGTTTCAACCAAATGCCAAGAGAGCGAAAAAAAATTGTCTCAAATTGTATATTTTATATTTGGAAGCAAATATCTCCGCCATCTTTGAATAGATTTAATTTATTTCTTTTTTGTATTGAAGTACAATTAATTGAGCAACAAAAATTTGTTTAAATTTTTACCGTTACTTTATTATTTACTTTTGAATCGTTGCCTTTATAAAGAGTCCACTTAATTGAATGCTTTGCTCGAAAAATGGTATAAAAATTGTTTTGGTTGTAAAAATAAAAAAAATTCAAATTTGCATTTTTTATTTTCTTTTATTGCTTTTAGTTTGTTTAAGCCAAATTTGTTTTAGTATGACAAAAAATTAATAAATACTATGAGTTATTGAAAATCAAGGCTTGATGACCCCTATGACTTTTTGCACGAAATTTCATTTTTTTTGAAAATGTTGTTTTTATATTTTTTAAATCTTCAACAAGCTTCAAGAACAATATATTTGAAGAAAATTTTATTAAAGCTACAACCAATAAGAAGTTATAGCCACGAATCTGTTTTAATCATCCTGCCTATCTTTACAGTGAACTCTCGATAATGCGGACTAATAAAAATAAAGGATGATAACATTAACGAGATTGTCCACATTTGCGAATGCCAAAAGAAATGGGCAAAAAAATCTATGAAGTTGCCATACATAGAATGATGTTTAATTATTAAAACAATTCTCATGCAAATGTATTTGAAAAAAGTCTTCTTATTGATAAATATTTTTTTAAAACCTTTTAGTGTTCACTTCATTCTCACTATGTCTTGAAAATAGTAAAAAAGTAAAAATGTAAGCAAAAAGTAAAAGTGTTGATCACAGTACACGTTATTTTCAGATCGACTTAATCGTAAATTATCTGGAAAAGAAATCGGCAATCTTTTTTTGTTGTTTTTTTTTTTTGTTGAACCACTTCAAATACCGCCTTTTCTATAAGGCTTCTCAATACTTTTAAGTCGTGTTGATTAACCAACTCACCTACAGCCCATTCCAAGGCCTTATTAAAAATGTCAACTGCTTCCATTGCTTTAATCCTTCATCTTTATCTTCAGATAATTCTTGAGGCTCATGTTCGTTGTATTCTGTGTCGTCCTCCCATAAATCTTTATTCTTGAACCTTCATAACGGTGCACTCAACCTATGTAAAAGTGAAAGCTTTAATTTTATTAAGATTGCATCATTAAACACACAAACATCAAGATACAAGACGTGTTAAAGATCCGATGCGATTTCTTCCAAATGCCTCGAATGTATTTCCAAGTTGCTTTTCAGGATGTTCCTTTTATTAAATTAGCCTATTTATGGGCTAATGAAGATTTAATCCCTTTGACAATTTATTCCTTATGACGATCCTGAAGATTTAATCCTTTTATTAAATCTTCAGGATCGCCATCATCTACCATTTTCAGAATATTTTTCCGGAACTTCGCTAACGTTTCAATTTCCACTTTGAACCAAGCACTATCCGGAACAGTAATAGCTTCCCTCAACGTTAGTTGCTACATAGAACTAAGCAAATCGCACTCCTTTGCAGTAATCGATGCCAGAAGACTATTTCTGTAATGAAGTTTTCTGATCCTGATCGCATTTTGATCCATGGCCTGTATGAGAGGGTGTGAAATTTGGTGGCATAAACATAGCAAAAATTTAACCATTATCTGTTTTTTGCTCTGCTTCAAGTGAATGGGATGGAGCGTTGTCTATTAGAGAAGAGCTTTTGCTGGCAGCCCTTTCTGCGTCAAGAAACGTGTAACCTAAAATAAATTATTTAAAGTCGAAGGGCCGTTTTATTCACTTTTGTAACTTAAGATTTAAAAACAACTTTGGGATTTTTCGGCTTTTCCAACTTTATTCATTTTATTCACTTCAAGTTGTCAAATATAACTTTAGAAACTCAAATTCATACATAACTTTTGTTTGATAACTGGAGTCAACTTGTGTTTTTTTCAACTTCCAAAAATATGAGCAGTTATGAGTTCTAACTTGGGATATTTGCTATAACTTGTATTTTTTGTTTCAATCACAACCAGTTTTCATGTGAATGTAAATATAAGTTAAAGAAAGTTGTATCTGCGCTAAAAAATTAATGTATTTTTAATTAATTTGCATAGCACTCATCATTTGAGTTGACCGCAAAATATTGGAAGACCCCACGTAGGTCGTTTATGCATGTTTTTCGAAGACCTCTTGAGTCCGGCAAAATTCTTTTAGGCACTGTAGCTACAATTCCTGCATTACCGTAAAGTCCAAAAGCAGTGATTGGAGGTACTATATTAACATCATTCTATGGTCTGAAAATAGGCCAAGGTACACATGGTTCCGATTATCTTCCGTGGTCTCCAATCGCTATCGTCTCTGCTTCGATATTTTTCTATTGACTACTGAGTACTGCCTTAGTTTTGTCTTCAGCTGGACAAAAGCAGCTGCTTGTACTACTCCTTAACATCGCTCAACTGCTTAACGACGGCTACTAGCGCAACGTCATATCTGAAGCCTATTATTTGAGCCCTATCTGGGAGCTCCAGACACAAGATTTCGAACATTGCAAAAATATAGAAAAAATTTAAAGAACTGATTATATACAAAAAGTATGTCCGTTGGTTCAATCAAGAAAAAAGGAGATGGATGCAATGAGACTAATAGACACAAGTAAGCTAATAGAGCTAATAGACATCCTTAACTCTTTCACAAAATATTATGTAAAAATATCTCCTTCCTTTTAAACTTATTTTTAAAACTACAGGTGGGCTTGTATCAAAATCCATTGTATGGGTCGACCACATACTATGCGATGAACGAAGTCGCTTAGCAATATAACATACTTGAATTTCCATGTGAGTGCTGAGCAGTTATCTGTTCACATGGGAAAATTTACAAATTGCGTATTTGAATTCTGACGTATATTATAATAACATAAGCAATGATGGATACTTTTTACAAAGATTTCTCCAGTAGATGATAATAACGATAATTCCATTTTGCATTTTCAATTTGAAAGTTGATATTAAAATTATCAGAAAATAACACTTGATTCTTAACTTTCAGTTACACCATTCCTTGGTTGTACATAAGGCCGTTTATGTTGAAGCAATGAAACATTTTACGCAGAAGACCCTGATCGATTGATATAGAAACTCTAATTTTTTGTATTGAGGATAGGAAGACATGTTGGAAGACAGGAAGACAGGTTGAGGTAGGAAGCTTGTGAATTGATTATTGTTCGATTTTCTAAATTTGGCCATTATTTTTTATGAATACCAATTCGATGAATTTGTTTTTTTGTTTAGATTATTTTTATTTGAAAACTGACATGCTTGTCGTCGCCGATTTCAAACTAGAACAATAAAATTTAATTTCTAAAGTTATGACTGTCAAATACCATTAATTTCCCTGGGATTTTTTCATAACTTGAACATTTATAACTTGCTTCAACTTCTTGTCAGAAGTCGTCAGCTTGATTTTTATGAAACTGAATAAAATCCAATTTTAACTTGAGAAAATAAAATTTAAAACTTTGCAAGTTATACAAAAAGTCAAGTTGACAAAAGTTGTAGTAACTTCCCAAGTAAGCTCAAGTTAGAAAAAGTGAATAAAACGGCCCTAAGTCATTTGCTTGATGTAAGTGAAAACTGAATACATAAATCAGGTACAAAGGAATAATGAAATCAATTTCTACAGATTGCAGCACCCTACGGACAAAAGAACCGGCTCAGAACCAATCACGTGATAAGTTCCAAAGTGATGGTAACCGGTTCCAATTCTGCCACCAACATATGAAACCAACCAGTCCCTTTTACATGGCGTTGTCATTGACAGGGGTAAATTGACACCGGCTAGATACCTTTGCACCAATCCTAGAACCGGTTCAAAAATATATCGGCAAGTGTCAATTGACACCTCATAGATACCTTTAGACCTAATCAGTAGCCGGTCTATTTATAGAACACGGTACACTTATACGTCGCACGTTGTTAATGAAATTGAATCATTGTTTTGGAAATTCATGTTTAGCCGAGCTTGCTAGCGTTCACGGTTAGTACTCGACTGATCTGGGTTCAATCCCAGACAAAACCACAAAAATGTTTTTTTTTTTAAATTATTTTTTTTAATAAAAAATTAACTTTTCAATTTTTTTCAAGGTGTTCAGCAAATTTATTTTGAAGGTTATTTTTGATTACACAAATAATGAAACGGAATAAGAATTTATATTAAATTAAAATTGTTGATATACATGTAGTATACTTACACAGCCATGGTTCGAACCCACGTCCACCGCGTGACGACTAGCGCACTTCCACTGAGCTATTGGTAACCATAAGACAAATATAGCAAAACGCATTTAAAAACTATCGGTTCCGTTCTGAGTTATATCGAACCTGTCCTGTGATAGGTTAAATAAGAACTGTCACAGGACCGTTCACTTTAGGGCAATTGACCCTGCTTTCGCCGTAGGGCAGTCATCCAAGCCGATTTAGAACTCTCATAGTGAATAGGATTATTGAAATTTTTAAAACTTCTTGGATTTTTAGACTTCCCATTTACAAGAAGTTTAAGCTTATGAGATCCTGTCGCATTTGCGATTTGAACAAAAAGTATGCAGAAATCATTTTAATGAGTTCCTCTAACATTTGAGATCCCGAACGGCGGAATCTAAATTTTGATTCATTTCGAACTTTCAAAACCAGACAAGTCCAAATTTGAAATTGAAAATACGAATTTTTTTTTGCACTATGAGACTATTTTTCCTGTGGAGCATTATTTTGTATAATTGGTTTGTTTATAAAAAATGTCTGACAAAATTACTTAGTTTTTTTCGATTTCCCAACAATTTGAACAATTTGACTTATCTGATTTTGTATGTTAACTCCTCAATTATCTCAACTCCTTCTTATCCTGTGTTTACGGACAACACACAGACGAACAGACCTTTCAGGTTTAGGATACAAAAATGGAGAGGAACAAACTACCTTACATTACAAATTTAGATATTAAGAGATATTTATATGTAATTTTTAGCGCCACCCAGCGCCTTCCGAGAACTTAACCATCAAAATAGTATGCCTCGGTTTTTTTTAAGCATTTTACATAATTTGGTATGAGTGAATGAGGCATCATGCAAGTAGAATTAACTGAAGTTGGCAACGTGTGACAAAGAATTCCGGTGAAAATGGCACAAACTGACACAAACTGGTTCAGGATATACAAAAGGGCGTAAAAGGGTATAAAATCTATTTAAAAGTAATGTTAAAATAATGTCGTTGTTTCTTATTTATAGCTTTCTTACGATGCTTTGAAGAATTTGGATTTTATTAACACCGAGAAAGCGGTGGATATTGATATTGTTTATCCTTTCATAAAATTTTTATAAAACCATTATTAAGTAAGTAATTTTTTTAAAGCCTGAATCAGAATAAGGACTATCTATTAGGTTTTTAAGCGATAAAATTCGTCGCTTTTGCCGTTAAATAATTTATATGCTTAAAAATTTTCGAAAAAATTTAAAGTTTGTATGTAAAAAACAGTAAAGATGGCTGGACTTAGATTATTGTTGGGGAGAAGAAATTTTATTTGAACAAACATTTAATTCCTCATTAAGGCCTTTGCAATTAGAGAGAAAATTTTGAAGAGTGGCGTGCAATTCAGATCTTTGATATGCATTTCTGCTCAATTCGGATCCAGTACTTTCAAGCCTTGCTTTAAACAAAAAAAAAATCACCACAAATAATTCTGATTCAAACAAAAAATTTTTTTGAAGTGGAAAATTAAAACATAAACTATGCAAATAATATGCAAAACTAAGCATATATTATTATTTGTGTCATTTACATATAATTTTTAATAGCTTTTGGAATCAAAGAGGCTGAAATAGGCTTATTATTTATTTATATTGAATTTTGTTTGGTTATAAAATAAAACTCGTTTATAATTTAAATCAATACAGTGCCTTTTATTTAAAAAACTCGCGTGGAGCAACGTACACGTGGCAGAAGTGAAACTTCTTTAACAGTAATAAATAAGAGAGATTTTAGTGTGAAATAGAGAGAGAAAGAATCTGAAAAGAAATTCAATCAATACGAAATGGAATAATAATTTGTTGATTCAATATTTGCATCCTGGGACCGTACCGGCTATGGTTTTTGTCGAAAGTGTCGCATATTAACTTTTATCTCTTAATTGTTATTTTTTCCGACAAAAATAACAGTTTTTTATAGCCTTATAGTTTTTTTGGGCAAAAATAACAGTTATTTTCTGCCGTTTATTTTTTCGGTCAAAAATATCAGGTAATTTATATATGTTCAAGTCATTTTACCGATAAAAAAATTTTGATATTATTATTTTCATCTCATCGGCGAGACATTTTACGCATGGTGTCAACAGTTCAGTCGGTCAAGCGGCCTTTAAAAAAACACAAATTGCTTGATATTTTTGACCGAAAAAATTAAAGTCACAAAATAACTGCTATTTTTGAACGATAAAATAAAAGTCAAAAGCAACCTTTATATTTCCTCGAAATATACGAGGCAAGAAATTAACTTTTAAAGAATCAGTTTCAAATTTTAAAGCAGTCTTTCGACATTTTTTTTCATTTGAAAATTGTAAAATAACAGTTATTTTCGGTACTTGTTTTAGTTCAGTTGGTGTTTTAGTTGCTTTCGAATGTCTTCTCAACATTGTTAAATTTTGAATGCTGGATTGCATTTGCATAGTACTCTTTGAAGGAGCCTCTGAAAGCAGAGGCAAATCTTGTTGATTATTACCTCCTGCTTCCTGATCATAATAATTGCTATGTTGATAGTGGGCCTCATAAAGCAGCGAACGTTGATTGTTGAGTGTATCAATTTGGTTGGCTTTAAAATTTTGTTGAGATGATGGCTGAGTTCCAAAATACATTTTTACAAAGCATCAGTGTGTTTTTTGGGGATTGGTTCTTTGTAGATTCACCAAAATACGCTGATGTTTCGAGAAAATGCATTTTGAAACTCAGCCGTTGTTGCAATCACCTTACCTCCATCATTAGTTGCAGACCCAGCTGCGGCTGTATTCTTAATAGCTCTAATTCGCTCTCTATATTCGCGAACGCGTTCTGCTCCTGTTTTAGCTATTTTTCTATATTTTTTTCGTACATACTTGTAGGATGAAAATTCATGTTACGGTTATGTTAATAATGTAATGTTAATGTAATGTTAATGCAAGTTATGCTATTTTCAGTATGTTACGCGTTTACTTTTAATTTCATTTTGTTTGGCTGTTTAACATGTGCCTACGTTGCGTAAAGGTATAGATTCCGGCTCTTAAGCAACGATGTTTGGGGTTCAAATGTCGGCAGCAGCAATAACTTTTTTTAAATTTTCATATGAATTGAAAACGTTAGCCTAGCGTCACGAATAAGAGACCTTGAAATTTCACTCGCCGCCAAAGAAGTTTCACTTCAAAAAAAAAATAAATACAGTTAACATTTAAAGCCAAGCTTTTGATAAACTGCGTTTTTGTTTTGGCTTTCTGACACTCGAACAGGCGATATACAGTTGCCCATGTTCGAAACACGGAAACTTCAAGTTGATTCCGCAAACTTCCAATGACTGGCCTTGTGATTTGTTGATTGTTATTGCGAAGGCCAGACGCACGGGGAATTGCAGCCGTTTAAAATTGAAGGGCATGACCGTTTGTACTTTCTTTTGATAATCATCACCTCGATTACGGTGTTCATAAGTTTTTTGACAGATTGTCTCGTTCCATTGCATAGTGGAGGTTGATTGATGTTACGAAACATGATGATGACTGAGCCTACTTTTGCAAATTGTGAGGTGGTAGTCCAGGTAGTTCCAGTGAATTCAAAAATTTTATGGAAAAGTTGGCAACCTCATCTTGGTTGATAATTGTGTCAACCGATTTGAAGGGAAAACAGCTGTCCCGGCATGCAATTTTGAATAGTCGCGTTGAGGTCATCGACATCTTTGCTTTTCGCCGTCAATATGGCTCTTTCACTAAGCCAATTATGATTTTTGAAGTTCTGCTCCACGTTCGGAAAAACACGCCGAATGAGCTCCTCCTTTGAGGCGGTTAACTGACAGAAATCATTGGGCAGTGTGATGAATCCAGTGGAGAAGTCAATTTTCCCATTTCCAAGGTCCAACAATTGCTTTGAAAACACATCAGCACATCATTATTGTTACAAACACACTCACATGCTAGTCGTTAATCGGAGTGTCTCCACATGCCGCAACAAATTTGATGATTTCAAGCACGCGTTTAGTTCATCAGCTACAGTTGACCGTGGAATAACTGGAAAAGTCTTACGAAAATCACCGGACAACAGAATCATGGCTCAAAAAAAAATGTTTTGGCTTTCACGAAGATCTTTCAGCGTTCTGTCCAGCGCCTCCAATGATCACTTATGGGTCATCGTGCATTCGTCCCAAATGATCAATTTGCATATCTGTAGAACCTTTGCCAATACGCTGTTTTTGGCGATGTTGCAAGCTGGTGTCTCGCTGATTTGCATTTTCAGGGTCAATTTCAAGGCTGAATGTGCCATTTGCCCACCATTTAACAAAGTTGCTGCTATTCCAGATAGAGCCAATGTTAGAGCAACTTCATTCTGCGATCGAATCCTTGCCAAAAGTAATGAAATTAAAAACGTTTTTTCAGTCCCGCCGGGAGTATCGAGGCAGTAAATTACACCAGTTTCATTGTCCACAGCATTGTTGTGTATAAATAAATAAATAAATAAATAAATAATGATTCGGTGTCGTATTGTTATTCTCTTTGTAACGCGTGGTTAAACGCATCGTGCATTGGACGATTTGGGTGATATCATACCCAAATACGACAACACTTTATTCGCCATCAATAAACACATGTCTTCTATCAGAATCAATGTCTCATTGTAAATTTCTTCAGTAATTTGCAATGTCGGATTTAAAGTTTGACGACGCACACGATGCAAAACGTCCTCAGACATGTTGTCTTTGTATTTGACCCACAAATCGTTCGGAATCGAAGAGAAACATGTAGATGTGATAATAGCAAACGATGTGCGTATTTGATGCGGTGACGAAGATATAACGGTATCTTTGAGTATTTAATAATTAATAATATAATATAAATTTTTAATTTCTATTTTTTCGATTTTTTCGTAAACCACATCCGTATTAAGGCAAAGAGTACAAAAAAAAGATTATTAAAATCGGAATGCCGTTTCCGAGCCTTAGCAAGACTAACGCACATGCAATTAATTTTTATATATATAGATTTAAAAATTCAAATACCTTTTGCCCGATCTAAAATAATATTAGCAATTTGCGATAATTCCTTGACTAAAAATAAATGTTTAATTTCATATCAATCGTTCTTGCATCTACATGTCACCACTTGCGTTATATTAAATGGTTGATAACAATGAAGTTTTGGAGCTGTTGAGAATCTTGAATATTTCAAGAAAAAGTAATATTGATATCAAATATGAAACTATGCTAATTCAAAGCGGGCGCTATCAAGAGTGTTATAAAAAAAAAAAATTGTTTTTATGAAATTCCAGGAAAGTAGAGCTTTATGTAATTCTCTGTATTATAAAAAACAAAAAACCATTGTTTGTGTGAAATTCCAGCCACTCAAGTTATGATAAGGAAGGCTTTATTTAAGCTTTTAGTTAAGCAAAGAATTTTTAGTCGATCTCCAACAATCAAACAGTAAAGATGTTGCTTGGAATTTGGTTGATGCTGGCGTTACTACAGCTCGGAAGAACTAACGAAATAACAAACACACAGCTGCCAGTGTCATTTATTTGCGATGAAAATGAAATGAAAAATTTAGCAGATGACTTAAAGTTTGTCAGGTTAATGAATCAGAACATGCAGTTGTCGTGAGTGTCTCTTGCAATCAATATTCTCAATATCAATTTAATCATAAAATTATGTCATTAATTTCAGCAATAATCAGCAGTTTGAAGATTTAAAAAAAGCAGTGGCTGCAATTGATGTTCAAAAGTCTTCATCTACTGCCGCAACTGCCAATAAAGATTCTAGCTTCTCAAACGTACAACCAGGATATGATGTAACACATGTACTGAAGTTCGTCGAGTTAATGAATGAGAATATACAGCATAAATTGAAGAGTTTAAATGATATAACAAATGAATTGAAGTTGGTCAAGTCAATGAATGAGAACATACAACTGAAAATGAATAGTTTTAATAATATAACGTAAGTGCCTTAATTAATATTTTCAGTATTAACTTATCTTTAAAAGCATTTGAATAATTATAGCAACCAGTTTGAAGAACTACAAAAAGCAATAGCAGCCATTGATGTGCACAACTCTTCTTATGCTTCTACCTTCTCAAACATCCCACACAAATACTGTGAGAGTGGTCAAAGTGGCATTCACTTGATACATATTCCAAACACAAAATTGACGCCATCCCTTGTCAACTGCATTCAAGATCCCGAACAAGATGAAGAACCTTGGATTCTTATACAACGTCGTAGTGATGGTAGCATTGATTTCAATCGTGATTGGTCTGACTATAAACAAGGTTTTGGCAATCTGGAGGGAGAATTCTTTATAGGCTTAGATAAATTACATGCCTTGACGTATTCCGCAAGGTATGAACTCTGGATACAAATGGAAGATTATTCGAATGAAAAACGTTGGGCCAGATACAGCAGATTTGGTATTGGTGATGAGAGCCAAGCATATGCACTGAATATGCTTGGTAACTTTACAGGCAATGCAGGGGATTCGCTAACTTATCATGCAGGATCTAAATTTACAACCAAAGATAAGGATAATGATGCAGAGTCCTCTCAGAATTGTGCAGTGCAGTATTTTGGTGCCTGGTGGCACAAAAGTTGCCATGTGAGGTATGGTCATGACGAAACTTATAATTTTGTTAAATTTTCTATACATTTTTTTTCATTATAGCAATTTAAATGGTTTATACTTACGTGGTGAATATTCAAAGGACAATTTTGCTAAGGGCATAGTTTGGAATACTTGGCGAGGTTACTTATATTCACTTAAATATGTACACATGGCTATACGGCCAGTTAAATTAAGTTAAAATGTGTATCTTTCAATAAATTGAATGCAATTTCTTAAATAATATATGTAAAGCAAACTTAAATTTTAAACTGTTTTTTGTTTCATAAGTTTCATTTAATAAATTTAAACTTCTTACATTCCGACAGTAAGGTTAAAACTTAAGGTGGGACATAACATTCGCGGCAGAGAAAACAGACCTTTTTTTAAAAATTCATAACTCAGTCAAAACAAACATTTCTCCAAAATTTATTATTGTAGAGAATTGCACAACTTACAAGAAAAGAAATGCAAAAAAATATATTTTTCACTCCAACATGGTTTTATAGACCTCCAAACTGGCGGCAGAGAAAAAAACGGAGCCGCGTGATTGCAGCGCTAAAAGTCGCAAAAATTGTTCGATCTGGGAAAAAAATTACTTTTTTAAATCTTAACAAAATTGGTTATCGTATGACAGCAGCTCTTTTTTCAACATTTTTTTCAATTTTTGGTGATGTTCTAAATTTTAAAGTGTGTGTTTTCGAAAAAAATATTGACTTTAAAAATTCAAAAGAAAATCGAATCGATAAAATAAAAAGAATTGGCATCACTATCGTCAAACGAATAATCTCAATCGTCACTGCTACTATCATCGATTTGATATATCAATTGATTCTTTCAAAGTCGTTTATAATATAAACTTTATATAAAACTATTTTAATTTCAGTTGATTAGACATGAGAAAAAAAGTAAAGAAAGAAACGACTATGGCTTGGACGGAACTCGAGCCTGAGACCTCTGGGTTAGCAATCTAGTACGCTTAACAATCGACTATCGAGGACTGAAATTTCATGTACGTTAGGCCGGATCATTCTTATATGGATGCAAAAAATTTCCACCGGTCGGGGTCTCAAAAGTTAGAGGATTTCATTAAAATGATTGCTGCATACTTTTTTTTCAAATCGGAGAAAAACCACCGAAGCAATGTTGTTCTCCTGAAGGTCCTTTTTGGTAAAAAAACATGTTTTTTGCTTGTAACTTTTTATTTTTCACAGAACGCATACCCAAATCTTCTTAAATGTTAAATTCATATACATACATATTTCTTGAAAATCTAAAAAAAAAAAAAAAATGAAAATCAAAACGTTTATTTAACAAAAATTGTTAAATAAACAAATAAGAATAAATATTTTGCTTCCCGCTTTTACAAGTTCTTGGCTTTAAATTCGGATTAATTCATTAATTAATTATTTATTATTTCTAAGATAACCGTTAATTATTTTCCTACCACAAATGTTATGTATTTTTATCCTTACACATTCAAGAGGCATACAAAGATGGGTTTTTATAAAATACTTAAAAAAAAAATTTTGAAATTTCACACTCAGAAAAAAGTGTCTCGGAATATGATAAAAAAGACATCATATGAGAGAAAAATGGTATAGACTTTGCTCCAGAGAATGCTATTCTCTGATTGCGATACTAAAAATTCTCTAAAAATGATAAAAAGCTACCATGAAATAGAAAAATATATCATTTTTAGAGAAAAATACTTTTTTTTTTGAGAAAATATTTGTTTTTATTGAAGAAAATAATTCTCATAGTGAATTTTTTATCAATATATAAGAAAAGTTTTTCATTTTCAATAAAATTTCTCTATAAATGAGAAATTTTTTGTGCGAGAAAAATACTTATCATTATTAGAGACATTGAAATGTTTCCATTTCCTAGAAGTAAAGAAATATTTCTACGAAAATGTGAAAATTTATTCTAATTGAAGAAAATTTTATTTGAAAAAGAGAAAATTGCTATTATCAAAAATAGAGAAATTTTTTACCGGAGCAAGGTATGTGTTTTTTTCTCAGTGCAGGTTTAGTCTAAAAGTGACCAAATTTTCGGCTATTTTTTTCGAATTATAATTTTCATAAATAAAAAAGTGTTGAAACCTCAATATTTTTTTTTTCAATAAATGCCTAATTTAAGCCCAGAGCAAATTCATATTATTTTTGAATAACTTTACAGGCACACGCACACACACACACACAAGTGCAATTTCTGCTTACTTCCGGTTGCTAAGCATGCCAAAAACAGATACTCTTTTGCACACCTGTGTTAAGAAGCACACGGAATGAGATCCCTCGAGCTGGAACAGGCAGTCAGACAGTTGAGTGTGTGTGTGTGTGTGTGTGTGTAAATGTTAGTGCGAGTTAAGTGAATGTAATACATGTACCGTTAAATTGCATTTCAATTTTAATCGCATAAAAAGTACTTTAATTTCCGCTTGTCAAAGAACATTACAACATCAGCGGCAACAAAAGCAACATAACAACAACATTGGCAACGCCGCAAACGCAGCTGCAAATGAATTTCACTCAACTGACTTGAACACAACAATTCGCTGCACACAGCCACCCACTTTTAGGCCATCTGCTGGCTGTATAAGATATGCATTTAAATCCCATCGTATCGCATCGCGCGGACAAACTATGCTGAGCTATCATCAAAGTGGCGGGAGAAATGCTGCACATTCCATTTTTGACCATAGCCGGGTATAACAGCAGCAGCAGCCTAGCTCAGCTGCAGCAACAACAACAACAGCAATAATTTAATCCTTCACGCCAGAGAATGTACGCAGTCATGTGAATTAATGCGCGTGAAGCTGCGTAGCTGATGGACTAACGTTGCGCGACTGATGTGCTGTGTCGTGCCGTACGAGTTGGATGAAATATCTGAGTATGGCGGCTCCGAGCTTTTTGGAAATATTTTTGCAATAGTAAGAGTCAAAGTTTTTACAAAAATATTATTTAAGGTTAAGCACAGTGATGTTGGGAAAGCATGGAATGTGAGTTACTCGTTGGCAGTTTTAAACGGAACAGCCTCGCTTCGAGCGAATTGTTCCACTAATCAAGTGATAAGCTGAGGGCAAATGCAAACTTTCGTTTTCATACATTTCACTCTTTCATCCCAGTTTTAAGACCAAAACCAAGACCAAGCTCTACAAAAATCTGAAGACAATCGATCATCGATAAAAACATTGTAAGCAACACACTAGGGAAAAACTTGAGCTGGCATGTCAGTGACGAATACATATCATAGGGATGATCAGACCATAATAATATAGGTTAAATCCAAGCATAAGCAGGCTACATGATACAAATCCAGAAAAGGCTGGAACACAAAAACATTCGACAAATATATATTTCGCGAAATGTTTGTCAATAGTGAAGCACCGACAGGATCAGCAGAATAAAAGGTCAATCAGGTCATGAAGCACTTGACTCAAGCTAACGAAGCAGCTGTGCCCAGAAGAGTAACAAACAAAGAAAGGAAGGTGGTTGATTGGTAGAACGACATGATTAAAGATTTGAGAATAAAATGTCTAAGAGCAGGAAGAAAAAATCAGAGGTCATTCGGTGCACACAATCACGAGGATCGATCTGAAGCTGCAGTACAAAATACTGAGAAGTCGTTACTGCGATGAAATATGGATGAGGCAGAAAGAGTTATTTAGAAAATAGTGTCTGCACTGTTTCCGAAACATCAAACCGTTATCAGGGAAACCGAGCACCAAATGGATCAAACGTCGAGTACACCGCAAATGCACCCCAAACCTTTTCGTCAGCCATGCTTCGATCCTGCTTGAATGAAGGAGTTTTCCCTAGCAGGTTGAAGCGTCAACAGCTGGTTCTTTTGCCAAAACCGGACAAACCATCAGGTAAACCAACATAATACTGCCCAATTTGCCTGCTTGACACCATGGAAAAAATGTTATCGAAAAAAGACTTCTCCCTTTCACAGAAATGCAAAGAAATAAACAAGGAATTCGAAATAACAGTAGGTGTTCCGCAGGGGGCTTCACTCTGGGACCAATACTTTGGAACATTTTATACGATGACATGCTAAGGCAACAAATTCTTTAAGAAGCAAAGCAAGTCGGATTTGTTGATGACATCACAATTGTCGAGATCGCAAACTTATAAGATGAGATGGAAATGAGTTGGTCTTTCTATGGGCGAGCACAAGGCAAAAGCGGTCTTTAGGGTTAGGGAGATGGTGACTGTGAAATCAAAGTTGGTGACTTTGAAATTACATCTGAGGTACCCATTCGATATCTTTGTGTTGTAAACGACGAAAAGCGAAACTTTCGGTAACACATGGAATATGTACAGAACGACAACCAAAAAAGTAGCGCGTGTTATTGCAGGAATGATTACGGAAGACCTTTTCTTCGGACGAAGCTAGACGCTTTTACGTAACAAAAAACAGATTTACTTTTATAGTACTCACTTGTGCTATAAAACAAAAAGAGGGGGTGTGTTCCATTACTAATTGAAAAGTCAATGGAATGTATCACAAAAAGGAACGAAGACGCAAAGGCTAATTCAAAATCTAGAGCCATGGTAAACCCATCAGCATAAAGAGCCAAACTACAATGTTACATAGTCTCTAACTAAACATGGCGAATATCGTGACTACCTTTATCGCTTTGGCCACAACTATTCTACTTAATGCCCCGTTTGAAGCTATGAAAAGGAAAATGCAAAACACGTCTACTTTGATTGTCCACGATTTGAAGTAGAGCGACAAAAAAAAAAAAAACAAATTGGCCATTTCAGCCCTTGAAAGGACTTTGACCGAGCTTCTTAGGATCGATTGTGTTGTGTGTGTTACTAAATTTTTGCACACAATTGACCGAGAACTGGACCTACATGTTTTATGCCGACTCCGAACGGCTAAAATTCATGTTCTCAAGAAGCTTTACATGGCATTATTTACTCTCTGAGGTTTGCCATTGTCTGCAGAGAGGTGGTGACCGATCAGAAAAATTTTTTATTGAAAAAACTTTTCGCCACGGCTGGGGATCGAACCCGGGCTCCGAGCACGCTAAGCCACACACTTAACCTGCATGCCACAGTCACCACAGAGAGAAACAAAGCATCCATTAATATGTAGGCCACCCTAGGAACAGAAACATGTATTGAAATGATGGCAATTCCACAAGAATCATGGAAGAGAGTCTACGAAATAGAATCCATCGACCAATATAAATTTAGACGTCTCAAAGCTGAAAAAAAGCGCATCATAACTGACAGTTAGATGATTTAGGTGGGCTTCGTGAATTTTTACACATTTTTTTTTACGGAATGATAATAAGAAAATACTGACGTTACGAGAATGGAAATGCTCTGTCCGCCTCCTGACGAAATGCATTACGGTTGTTCAGGGGGATTACGGAACCAGAAGGGGAGGAGCTTTCGGAAACAAAAAAAATACAAAAAAGACCAAGAAGACCAAGACCAAGAAGACCAAGACCAAGATCAAGACCAAGACCAATACCAAGACCAAGACCAAGACCAAGACCAAGACCAAGACCAAGACCAAGACCAAGACCAAGACCAAGACCAAGACCAAGACCAAGACCAAGACCAAGACCAAGACCAAGACCAAGACCAAGACCAAGACCAAGACCAAGACCAAGACCAAGACCAAGACCAAGACCAAGACCAAGACCAAGACCAAGACCAAGACCAAGACCAAGACCAAGACCAAGACCAAGACCAAGACCAAGACCAAGACCAAGACCAAGACCAAGACCAAGACCAAGACCAAGACCAAGACCAAGACCAAGACCAAGACCAAGACCAAGACCAAGACCAAGACCAAGACCAAGACCTAGACCAAGACCAAGACCAAGACCAAGACCAAGACCAAGACCAAGACCAAGACCAAGACCAAGACCAAGACCAAGACCAAGACCAAGACCAAGACCAAGACCAAGACCAAGACCAAGACCAAGACCAAGACCAAGACCAAGACCAAGACCAAGACCAAGACCAAGACCAAGACCAAGACCAAGACCAAGACCAAGACCAAGACCAAGACCAAGACCAAGACCAAGACCAAGACCAAGACCAAGACCAAGACCAAGACCAAGACCAAGACCAAGACCAAGACCAAGACCAAGACCAAGACCAAGACCAAGACCAAGACCAAGACCAAGACCAAGACCAAGACCAAGACCAAGACCAAGACCAAGACCAAGACCAAGACCAAGACCAAGACCAAGACCAAGACCAAGACCAAGACCAAGACCAAGACCAAGACCAAGACCAAGACCAAGACCAAGACCAAGACCAAGACCAAGACCAAGACCAAGACCAAGACCAAGACCAAGACCAAGACCAAGACCAAGACCAAGACCAAGACCAAGACCAAGACCAAGACCAAGACCAAGACCAAGACCAAGACCAAGACCAAGACCAAGACCAAGACCAAGACCAAGACCAAGACCAAGACCAAGACCAAGACCAAGACCAAGACCAAGACCAAGACCAAGACCAAGACCAAGACCAAGACCAAGACCAAGACCAAGACCAAGACCAAGACCAAGACCAAGACCAAGACCAAGACCAAGACCAAGACCAAGACCAAGACCAAGACCAAGACCAAGACCAAGACCAAGACCAAGACCAAGACCAAGACCAAGACCAAGACCAAGACAAAGACCAAGACCAAGACCAAGACCAAGACCAAGACCAAGACCAAAACCAAGACCAAGACCAAGACCAAGACCAAGACCAAGACCAAGACCAAGACCAAGACCAAGACCAAGACCAAGACCAAGACCAAGACCAGGACCTATACCCTCCCAGGGGGTATATTAATTTTGTCACGACGTGTGTAACGCCCATAAGGTAGCATGGTAGGTATAGAAAAGTATATATTCTTGATCAGCATTACCAGCTGAGTTGATTTAGCCATGGGCGTCATCCATCCACGAATACGCCCAACTCCTATATAACCCCAAAATTTAAAATTTTATGTAAAAGGCTTGACTTTACGCTGTAGGAAAACAATTTGATAATTTTAATGTGCTTCATGTCACTTCGTAAGTGCTTCGTAGGCTCGTATTGCGTAAAAACTTACAAAACGTCAAAAATATTTCTATGCATATTGAGTTACGAATATTTTTCAACTTTACGCAACAAATTTGAATCTTATTTCGTAAATAAGTTTTCGTAAAATTACTTTAGTTGTCAAAACAAAATAAATATTTTCATTTGAAAATTTTATCTCATTGAAAATTCAAGGAATTATTTTTTTATTTTGTATTTATATTAATATAATCCACTGAATAGTCTTCAAAATCACTTAAATCATCACCTCAAGTTTTTGGAGCAGCCTTCGGAGTACCTTCCAGACGAAATCAAAAAAGCTACGCTGCCCAGAAGTCAGCTCACCATATTATTGTCAGTTCGCAGAGATATTGCTGCAGCTAAGCTGACACCTGCCTTTGATTGCCATCAGGTGTTCTTCAACAGAAGTCATGGGTCTGGCTGAGTTTTCTTGTATTCACATGAATATAGTTTGAATTTAAAATATTCTACCAGACCTTTCGACCAAGAAATCAAAACTCTTGATAGGGAGTAGCACTCAATGCACCTCTTTCCACAAATCTGGAGTCAAGTATGCGTACGCCTGCAATATGGTGTCACAGTTGGCCTTGGCAAAATGACCCAAGGTACTGATGGAGCTATGAACAAACCAGCTATAGCCAGAAGAAATAAATGATTTTGAACTCTTAGCACTTTTAACTTATTTCCATTTGACGATGGTTCATCCGAATTGTTACGCTTACGAGATTTGTGGGAGTAAATAAAGGAATTTAAAAAATTCTCAGTTCCATGGTAACTTTCTTAACTGTTTCCACTGTAGAGCCCATCACAATATTGGAACCCTTATCTTTATAATTCGTAGCTTTTTGTGTCTTTTCGATAACTTAAACTCTCAAATTAGCCTACTGTTCCAAAGCAGTAGAAGGTCTTTGTAAGTTACCATTGTTTCTCAAATGAGGTTTTGGGGAACCTGAACGTTTCCTAAGTGCTTTCCTGCTATACGGAGTTAGGTTAACTTACCATTAACAGATAGCACTTCATATTAAACTTGTAGAATTTTTCCCTAAAGCCCAAGCCATAAGACAAGCTTAGTTTTGTGCCAGCATATCTGAAAGGTTATTATACAGCTCCTGGTTAAGCATAGTATAGTTTCCTAGCATAGTTTCCGAAAAGTTTACGCTAAACGGTATGGCCGGAAGTGTGGGAAATCTTTATAAAGATGTATGAAACAAATAACAGAATTTAAGGTTATGTATATTACCATTACCATATTACCAATCTTAAATATCAAGACAAGATTTCAAAGTTTTAGTTCATTTCAAATAGCTAATAAACGTTTTCGACGAACAAATTTTCGCTGCATTTCATTTGGAGAGAAATTTAACTTTAACTAGCGCTTTGTGCTTCATCGCTACCTGTGCGCTCAATCACACGGAATGCGATCAATTGAATTTTACAAAAAAGAATACGAAAGTTCTAAAAGTTCCTTCATGTCAACTTCAAATACGAAGAATACGATTTACGATATACGAAAACTTACAAAACGACATGAATCACCTTAATGTATTTAAGACGTCTTCTAAACAGAAAAATTTTGTAAATATCATACAAAAAGAACTACAATTTAAGATTTTGTAAGCTTATGAATCGGCCGTTGAGGTATTTATCTTAACAAGAATGTGTCGATGAACTCAGTTCTTTGCATGACGAGTAAGCAAAATCAAAAACCATAGTATATTACTGGTATAATGAATTCAATCGGGGTCGTAGTTCGGTCGCCGACGAATTCCGTGAAGGTTGTCCAATATTGGTTGTTGTGCGATGCTTTACGTGAACTAATAACGCAAGATTGGTATGTGGCATATCGTGAGATAGACACATTCCACTTCAAGAGATTCGATTTTGCATGGACACTTATCTGTTAAAAAAATTTGCATTCGTTGGATACCCCATAGTTTATCAATAAGTCAAAAAAAGTCTCGCCTCGATTGCAGTAAGGAAATTATTGAAAAGTTCAATCGTTGTGCTTGAAAAGACGTGTCTCAAATCATGATAGGTGACGAATCATAGATTTATGCACATGAGTTATAAACAAAAAAGCAATCGACCGTGTGTGTATTCCAAGTCGAGGTAAATCTCACAAAAGTTTTCGCGCCCGAAGCACTGCGTAGGAAATGGTCGCCTGTGCCTTCCACCGAATGGGTCATGTGACCATTTGTTTCACGGAAGTCTTCGGTCAAAACTTTGAATTGATGACTCATCTTTGTTGCCGAAAGGTAAGCAACGATTTATGAGCGACACAGAAGCAGTTGAAGCCTTAAAAAAAATGTTTTGGAGGTGTCTCAAGAGGAATGGAAAAAAAACTATAACGAATGATTTGAACGATTGCAAATGTGTATTGATCATCAAGGGGAATATTTTGAAAAACTATACAATCGTTTTCATTTAAATATGTTTGTTTTTGTTTGCTATTCCCCAAATATAAATAATACCCTTCGTATAACCTACAGTGCCTAATTTCCATAAGTTAAGGTGGGACATAACATTCACGGCAGAGAAACCAGACCTTTTTTTAAAAATACATAACTCAGCCAAAAACAAACATTTTTTCAAAATTTATTGTAGAGAATTGAATAAATTACAAGAAAAAAATTCAAAAAAAATTTATTTTTCACTCCAACATGGTTTTATAGAGCTCCAAACTGGCGGCAGAGAAAAAAACGGGGCCTCATGGTTGCAGCGCAGGGAATCGCAAACATTGTCCGATCTGGAAAAAAAGTACTTTTTTAAATCTTAACAAAATTGGTTATCGTATGACAGGAGTTTTTTTTTCAATTTTTGGAGTTGTTCCCAATTTGAAAGTGTGTTTTTTCGAAAAATATTTTGACTTTAAAAGGTCATAAAAAATTCGAAAAAAATTTAAAACGATAGCAAATCAAGTTTAAAAAAATACAAAAAAAAAATTTCGTCAAAAAATTAACCCCCTAGTGCCGCAACCAGTACGAAAAACACCGATGTGAAGTTAGCATCTTTTTCGCAGCATTCGGCGAATATTATATGCTCGATCTCTGTTATCTCATCTGTTATCAGAAAAAGGCTGTTTATTTAAGTGAGCTTTTTAAAGCGAATTCCAAAAGCTTTCTAGCACAAGATTAGATTGTGGTTTGAGTAATGACTAAGTATTTCTTCCCTTTTACAGCGCCATCTATGATCTTTTGAATGTAGTCTTAATGCGATTGACGTACAGTTAAAATTTTCCAACTTTATTTTAAAAAAAAACTGAACCATGTTTTTGTAATAAAAATTTCTGAAGTCAAAATTGAAACTGCCATTACACTTATGTATTAGATTTGATTAAAAATTATTTTCATTTGTAGAAACTGTGGTTCTAACAATTTGGTCAATTTTTGCAAAATGAAAAAACTTAAAATATTCTAACTCAATTTAAAAAAACAGAACCAGTTTGGTTTTACTGAATATACCTGAGGCCAACAATAATACTGCCATAACACTTTTCTTTTAGGTTTGAAACATTTTTTTTTTTTCATATATTGAACTAACAACTTTGTCAATTTTTGAAACAATATAATTTTGTTATATTTTTTGTTGTTTGCAATGAAATTAAAAGAGCAAAATAAAAAGAGCTTTTCTTAGAGCTTTTTATTTATACTAGTATCGCCTGGGGTCGAAATTCGATCAATTAATTGATTGCCGATTTATAATTATATGCGAGATTATTAAAATAAGTTCGAGGCTATATCTCTTAACTGATTGGAGATATAAAGCTATTTTCTTCAAAAAAATTATTTTTTTTATTTTATTATTTTGTTCAAAAACAGAAAAACAACATTTTAAAAAAATTTAATTTTGTCAAAGATATCATAGGGGGTAGGTTGATTTTTTGATGGCACGGACATTTTATTAATTTAGTTTCAAGAGAAAATAAATTCACCTAGAATTCTGTGAATTCAATTGATCATAAGAAGCTCGGTCAAAGTCCTTTCAAGGGCTGAAATGGCCAATTTGTTTTTTTGTTTTAGAATTCGGTTAATATTTTGAAAGAAAATCAAAAATGCAATTTTGATTTTTTGTGTTTTTTTACAACAAAAATAATTTTTACCCCATATTTTTAGAATAAATCAAATTTTATGGTCGTTTTTTTTTAAAATGAATAATTTAAATATAAACAAACAAAAAACGGTATTATTTTCAAAAGTTTTTTTAAGTTAACTGATAAGACTTAAATACAAAAAAGAAATAAATAAAATCTATTCACAGATGGCGGAGATATTGGCTACCCAATTTAGAACATTCAATTTGAGACAGTTTCTTTCTCTCTATTGGCATTTGGTTGAAACACACGCTTAATAACTAACGACAATATTAAGAAAATTCATTAAAAATACTTTTGGTTAGAACTTTGCTGTTTTATCAAATTTGAAAGAAAATTTAACAAACTTTAAAAAAAAATTAGAAAAATTGAAAAACCGTTAAAATCCGACCAAGATATTCACATGGAAAGTAAAATTTTTGAATTCAAAACACATTTTTTTACTAATTTTACAATCGACGAATGCATAAAACTAAATTTTTTTAAAAAATTGTTACTTTTATAAAAAACTCAAATTCGACCAACTCAAAAACTCTTCCCCAACCAAATTTCATATTAATCAAATAGCGGGTTTTTTCTCAAGAATTTAATTTCTCTCTTAGAAGGTTGGTAACCCCCTCTATCAGATATATCATTTATATATATGTACATTCTGCACATCTGAGCAACAAAACCTTTCGAATGATATAAGTTTAATTTATTTTAAGTTTTAATTAATACCAAAAAAGCGTACGACAAACTTTAATGTTCACGTATTAATATATAAGATAAATCTGTTAGTAACAGAGATTTTTAACTATTTCTCTGTTAAAATTTGCACTGTTGTTAACAGAGCTCTGTTAAGTTTTTTAACTTCACACCAGTACGAAAAACATGGTTTCAAGGTAAACGCGTTCAAAGTTTGTGAACAAAGAAAAATGCAAGGAAAAATGAAAATGCGCTCTCACTAATCCGGCTGTAACTTTTGAACCCGTAGGAATTTTTTCTTCTTCTTTTAATAGAATCTTAAGAATATTTACTAAAATACAAAATTAAAAAAAAGTTGATTTAAAAAAACGGCCAATGTTTTGTCCCCCTTTAAGGTAAACGTAAAGGAAAACGTAAACGTAAGGAAAAAGTGAGCTTTGAAATGTTTTATTATAGTTTTGATAAGGCAGGTATAATGTTGGCATCATTTGTGGATTATTTCACGCCGCAATTTTCCTTCGGTTAATGCAAGTCCAGTTTTCAAACACGGGTTTAACGTATAAGTTTTATGTGTGTCAAATTAAATAACTGTTTAAAATAATATTTTTTGATTAAAAATACTATCAATACCAATAATTCAATTGAGTAAAACAACTCAAACAGCTGACCTATTGTTTTATTTTTGTTTTTTGTTGAATTTTATCCATTTGAACCCGACAAAACTTTTTGCACTTTGACAGAAGAATGCGCACAACTTATATAACGGTAAATTAATTTTAGCTTTAAGCCATTGAATTTTATGGTCTTAACAGTATTGCTCGGTAGAATTTGGCTGTTGAGCACAAAATGGCTTGTTATTGTTTTTGCATTTTTACTGCTTTGCAGTGTTTACTACTGTTGTTGTTGTTGTTTTTGTTCTCCCATAATGACATTATGCTTTTTATTCCGTTTTTGTGTTTTTCTTCTTCGTTGTTGTCTACAAAAATTTTTAAAATTTTTTGTTTTTTAGTTGGCGTTGCCAATTTTTGTGTGAACGCTCGATTTGTCGTTGCCAATTTGTGCTAGTGTTTGTGCGTGTGAGTGTGTCGTTGTATAATAATTGTTTTTGTTGCTGTTGCTGTTGCTTTTGTTGTTGTTGCGATTTTTATTGCATTACCATAATTTTTGTGCAACTTTAATCGAATGCGAAGTCAGCAGCGTGCTGGGCACAATAATAAAAACAATAACAACAACAACAACAACAACAACAAAAACAGCAATAAGCACAAAAACAAACACCCCAAACCAATAACCAATAATATAAAATTCAATCTCATTGAATTTATATACGTTCGTTTTTATTTTTCGAATTTCACGCTGCACCTAACCTCAATTCGCCAAATTTGCCGCCTGATTGCAGTGTATTGTTTGTACATGCGTCTCTGCGTGTTTGACTGTGTGTATGTGTGTGTGTGTCACTGTGTGTGAATATAAGTATGTTCGTGGCTGCAGCTGGTTGGAGCAAGTTTTCTTGTACTACTGCGACTGCAATTGTCAGCTTTATAGCCTAGACACATTGACTGCGGCTGCAGCATTGCGTCAAACGTCAAATATCTTTTACATGCTTTTCTTATGGAGGTGAATGTGGTGAAAATGTTGCAACGACAATGCGTCATTGCAGCAATGTTGCTGTCGTCGATTTAGAACTTTTTCTATTTTGACGTGCGACAATAGTAAGAACATCGGCATTTGTTAATGTTTTCGTTTAATTTCGTGCTTCTTTTGTGTTTTTTATTGTTCATTCTCATTGTGTTCGTGTTAAATGTTTGTTTTTAAATGATAATTCGATGTTTAATAACAAAAATATATGAAAATACGGCTTATCGCGCTGCATCCAAATTAATCAAGTCGTAGACAACATGCCAACATTTTCATTTTCACCTCGTGTTGTTGTGTTGCAGCCGCAGTCAATGTGTCTAGGCTTTTATGGTGGCGTCTGTTGGTAATTTTGAGGTGAATTTTATTAATTTCATGGCAGCTTAAATGTGTGGATGATGAAAAGAACAGAACTGCAAAAGCGAGCGTATTATTTTGGCTAGACCATCAAGAGATGCGTTCTTTAGTGCACAGCCAGATAAGGGCACGCTTGCAGCATTATGTATGAAAAATCTTGTTCCTTCTTATATCAGATACAAATCAAAATTTAATTGAATTAAAATTGAAATTGCACGAATTAATTGAAATGTTCAACGAATTATTGCAATTGATTGATTTCGCCGAACAAGCGGCAAAGATTTTCTGGTTGTACAATTTAATGCAATTACGTAATGCAATATTTTCTTTAAAAAACAAAACAAAAAATTAAAAATAAAATTGTTCATCATGGCGTATGAGTAGCAGCAGACGACCAGCAACAGAAGTGTTCTGCTCAAAATTGAATCAAACTGTGGGCATAAAACAACAACAACTAATAATTCTTTCAATATATATTTAATCACTTTCAAAACTATCACCATCCGAGCCGATACACATAAGTCATCGCTCTATTCATTTTTGAAAGCACAGTATAACGGCGCGTTACAAATTTAGCAATATTTTTTATACAAATATTTTTTTTTAATTATTAAAATATTATTAAACTACGGTCAAGCTTATTTCTAGGTATTACAAACGTTTGCACAAGTTAATATATCCTGACCTTTCAGGTTTAGGGTATAAAAGTATAATTTGATTAAGTGTACAAAATTTTTTATGATTTTGGCGTAAAATTTAATAAAAAAAGTTGTCGGTTGAAAGCAATAAAATCTTAGAGTTGCTCAAAATATTCCAGAGTTCAAGAAAAAATGCTTCAAGACTTCATTTGAAGATAATGATAAATATTTTTTGCAGTTAATAACATCGTACATAACTTATTTATAGATTATACTGAAGTTTATGTATTTATTTATTTTGTACATAGGCGCTATCAAAAGTCGATGGTTGGAAGTTTTGGCTTTATAAGTTTTGATAAAATAAGTAGTACTTATTCTTGTTATAATCAGAGCAAAACTTTAGTTCAATTCTAGCAACGAAAGAGAAAAGATGTTTTTTGTAATATGGACAACGCTGGCTTTGATACAGCTGGCACAAATGGACAATGTAGAGGATACAAACAATGTACAGCAATAAAAAAGACTGAATTAAACAATTACATAAGCTAAAATATTAATTTTTCTACAGCAGCCATTTTCATATGTTTGTGATGACGATCAAATCAAGGATTTGGCACATGAATTGAAGTTAGTTAAGTTAATGAATGAGAATATGCAGTTGAAAATGGATGCTTTTAGTATGTCGTAAGTATTGTGTTCAATGAATATTATAAGTATCTATAATTTTAAAAAACAACACATATCATTGATTTCAGCATTAATCAGCAGTATAAAGACATAAAAAATGCACTAGCTGCAATTGATATTCACAAAGTTGACGCAACTGCCTCTTATCCTTCTAACTTCTCAACCACCCAACATGATGATATAGCACTTAAATTGAAGCAAATCGAGATGATGACTCTAAATATTCAATCTAAATTAGAAGCTTCTGATATATCGTGAGTATCTTCTATTATGAATATCATTTATATCAGTTGTGCTTTGAAGCCATATCGTTGATTTCAGCATTAGCCAGCAGTTTGAAGAACTTAGAAAAGCGAATGCTAACAAGAATGAGCATAAGCTATGTGATTGCAATGCAACATCTACAACATGCACTGATTTTGGAGTATCCACTACCACAGAAGGTGCCGCCACCAGTAACGCAAACTCAACAACATCTGGTGACTACTCGACTGCCCCAGGTGTCGTCATACCAAAATTCTGTCAAAATAGTCGAACTGGCATTCAGACGATACAGATTCCAAACTCAAAACTGAGTCCATTCCAGGTCAATTGCATTCAAGATTCTCAGCAGGGCAATGTTCCCTGGATTCTTATACAACGTCGTCTTAATGGTAGCGTTGATTTCTATCGTGACTGGTCTGAATATAAACAAGGGTTTGGCAATCTGGCGGGTGAGTTTTTCATAGGTTTGGATAAATTACATGCTTTGACACAGTCTGCACTGTATGAACTCTGGATACAAATGGAGAATTTTTCAAATGAAACTCGTTGGGCCAGATACAGCAATTTCAGTATTGGCGATGAGAGCCAGTCGTATGCATTGAATACGCTGGGTAACTTTACAGGCAATGCTGGTGATTCGCTTTCAGATCATTTAGGAAGCAAATTCTCAACAAAAGATAAGAATAATGATGTACGTATTACAGTTAATTGTGCTAAAAGGTTTCTCGGTGCATGGTGGTACAAACAATGCTATTGGAGGTATGATTTTAAGATAATTCACAGCTTTTCTATGTTTTTTACGGTTTTTCTTTGTAGCAATTTAAATGGAAAATATTTACCTTCCAAACATTCAACGGATCAAGAAAAACAGGGAATAATATGGATTAATTGGCGCCATGAAAAATCGCTTAAATATGTTCACATGGCAATACGACCAGTTAAATTGAGTTAATATTTTATCTTAAATCTGATAAAAAAGTAAATACATAATACTTAAATGACGTATATTTAAGTTGTATTTATTGTTGTTATATCCTAAAATGCAGACGTTCCAGGCTTGAACAATTTATTTTTTTTTTCTTTTTATTAAAACACTTGCAAATATCCGCTGCTTCACCTGCAATAAAAATATGATAACAATAAAGTTTAAACATTTAATTGTATCTTTTGAATCAAAATATTAAAGTATTTGTGTGTTTTTTTTTTTAATAATATGTACAAAATGGTAAAATAATAAAAAATTACTACAGTACTTTTGGATGAAAACGAAACACCTCTTTGTGCATATTCACATATATTCTTAGTGACACACTTATTGTCTGCTGGTAAAATGAATTGATTTCAGACACACAACAAGCTGCCCGTTTGAAACACCACGCTTCGGAGATCAACTTCAATAACTTTAAGCTACTGTTCTTGTGCTTTATTTATTGTAGTAAGTCTTAACTGTAAAACAGCTGTTTACTGTAAAAAATTCAAAAACAGCAAACAGCGGTGTTTGAAAAAATTTTTTTTTCTTCACTTAATTTTTATACTCCTACGCGTACTGCGTAAGGGGTCATAAGCGCAACCAAAGGGGGGATTTCGGGGTTTAAACCCCCCAAAAAATTATTGTAGTACCAAGCAAAATAGTATTCAATCAAAGTGAGTCACATGAAAAGCAATCACACGTTTTATGAAATGAGTGAAAACCCCAAATGTATATTTCAAATCGATTCTGGTTGATTCATAATCTGCCAAATTAGTCATATTTTATTCCTTCAAACTGCAATTAAGCCAGATCGATTTTGTATGGAGAAATAAAAGTGAGCCGGAAACCGACTCAAAAGTAAGAAGTACTCTTAAAAACTAGAAAATATTTTATTTAAACACCTATAAAAAATTTATTTTTCTTGATATTCAAATGCATTTAAGATTATTGGAAAAGTACTGAGCTCTTCTTTCTTTTGGTGTATCGTATGATGTTGTTAAATCAAAACTGAGTACTATGAAAAATGCATTTTTTATAAGTGTTAAAAAATATAAATATTCGAATATTATGAATTTTGTACTGGAGCGCTATCTGGAAATCTATAAATCGCTAAAAGTAATCGATTTGCGTACCTAAAAACTTATATGTACCCACTATATATATATTCCCACCAAAATTTGCCAAAATCAAACAGTGATTATGGCAATTAAATAATAATTGAGCTGAAAGAAGCTTTTAAATATCGATTTCTCACATTTTATATAATTGTGGCACTTAGTTTTGGTTAAACCGCACCATACGATATATCAATGGAAAGAAGAGCCAATAATTTTCCAAAAAATTTAAATTCATGTTAATATTATGAAACATACATATTGTACACGTATTTAAAACAACATCTTTTCGAAAATGACAAAATATGGATTTTTGGAACCAACAAACCATCTTCCATATAGGAGTTTGTAAACACAAAAAAATTTCGAAAATTTTTTTATTGTACCATGAAACTATGAACCAATCATTAGTTTTTTTGCTTATCTTGGGTATGCATTCTGAAGAAAAAAGTTTATTATTAAAAAGATTCTGACCACTTGAAGGGTTGTTGGCAATACTTCGATATGAGTTGTCTTTTCAACTTCAAGCATGAAGGAAACTTGAAATATTTGGAAACAAATTAATGCAAAAGTAAGACATAGTAAAAAAGCCAAAATTTGAGGAAAACCGGTTGAATCACTCGCCACTGAAAAAAATCAAAGAAATTTCCCGTTAAATTGTTATTTTTCGACTTTTTTTAAAGTCATTTTTTTAACATCGATAACACAAACTCTACAGAATTAAGTTTATAGTGAAGTCATGTGATTCATTATAAAAATTAATTCCGATTGACTTTCGAAAGTGAAGAAAAATATACAATTTCTAGTTTTCACAAGAAACATTGTTGTTTCCAAAAGCCGTTTCATAAAATTTCTCTAAATTTTTAAATATTATCCGATATTAAGGAATTATGGCTTATTAGGAAAAATATGTTGGTTTAAAATATTTGAAAATTTATTCTAATTGAATTATCGAAAATAAAGAAATTTTTTATCGGAGAAAGGTACGTATTTTTTTCTGAATGTGTGGGGAGAAAAATATTGAATTTTTGCTGACCTTATTGGGACTCGAGTAAAAATTAAAATATTTTAGCACAAGCCTTATGACCTTCGTACAACTGTCAAATAAGAAAAAATCCATTAAACGGCCTACAACTGGTGCTTGCAAAATATTCTAGCCGAACAGATCCTAAACAACGTTGAAGCCAGTTTATTTTAAAACGACCGCTATCACTGCTGTTCACCTTCTGTACGGATAGAATGTCCTGACAGTGACCGTTTTAATTAAAAAAAAAAAAAAATATGGTGCTGGTCATGCCTGAAGTTTGAACAAGGAACCATTAGTGTAAAAATTGAACGCACAAACCGCTACAACTCAGCCGCTGTAATTACGTAAAATTGTTTTTATATATAAGTTCTACATTTGATAAAACCTCCCCCAAAAAAAAATTTCTGGTTGCGCCCACAAGGAGGCATGGTTGGTATAGAAAAGTGTATTTATTCTTGATCAGCATCACCATCTGAGTTGATTTAGCCAGTCCGTCTGTCTGTCCGTCTGAACGTCTGTCGACACGATTACATCCGTAATTTTCAAGATATCGTAATGAAACTTCATATTTAAGCTTTTTTCTAAAAAATAAAGATCAAGTTCGAGAATGGGCTAGATCGGATGAGAACCACGCCTACTTCCCATACAACCCCAATAATGAAAACTCTATAAAAAGGCTAATATTTAAGTTATAATATTGGCATTCAGTATTTGTGTATTCTATGATAAAACTGAGGTGTCCAAGAAAAATGGGCGTCATCCACTAACTAACACGCCCACCTCCCATACAACCCTAAAATTGATAACTATATAAAAAGGCTTCTGTCGAAGCTAAATAATTAAAATTAGGTATTTATTCACATTATATTAAAACTACGGCGTATTAGAAAAATGGGTGTCATCCATCAACAAACACGCCCACCTCCCATACAACCCCAAAATTGAAAACTATATAAATAGGCTTCTATCAAAGCTACAAAAGTAAAATGAAATATTTATTCATTTCATGTCAAAATTAAAGTGTGTAAGAAAAATGGGCGTCATCCACCTACTAACATGCCCACTTCCCATACAACCCTAAAATTTAAATCTATATAAAGAGGCTTCTGTCGAAGCTACAAATTAAAAATTAGGTATTAATTCATGTTATATCAAAAATAAGACGTATTAGAAATATGGGCGTCATCCATTCACGAACACGCCCACCTCCCATACAACCCCAAATTGAAAACTCTATAAATAGGCTTTACTTTAAGCTTAAAAAATTGGATACGTTTGTATTTTTATATCAAAACTAAACCGTGGATGAAAGTGGGCGTCATCTGACTACGGATACACCCACTTCCCATAGAACCCACTATAGTGAAAACTCTAAAAATGGCTAATATTTAAGCTACAAAACTGAAATTCAGTATTCGTATATTTTATATTAAACTTAATAAAGGCACAATTTGATGTGTATGTATTTTAGACGTCATAAAAATAGTAAAAACTTTTAAAATCTCATAAAAAAAAAACTACAATATAAGATTGTTTTATACTTACGAATCGGCCGTGGGGGTATTTTAACTTCGGCCAAGTCGAAGATATACCTTACTAGTTTTTAATTTAAATTTGAAGAATCCATGCCTCAATGTGAGAAATATGCAGCAATCATCGACGGAAATACAAAACTTATTTTATTTATTTATTTATTTATTTGATGCAACATATCAGTACAATAAGAATAAGTTCTTTTTCTGTACAAAGACAATAGCTTAAGCAATGAGTAGGTTTATGTTTTAAATAATTTGGATAAAGTTTAACATATTAATTAAGATATATTAAAATTATAACTTAAGAATACTAAAGTAATCATAACTTAAATATACAGTTAATTCACTGTATAAAATTTAAATAGTGTCACAAGAAAATAAAAAAAAACAAAAATATTCTTAGACATCAATAAATATAAGAGAAAGGAAGAGAAGAAAAAGAAAAGGGAAGAGAAAAAAAAACTACGTACATAAAAAGAAAAAAAATTAAAAAGTAAAGTAGAAATCTGGTTTCTTATCTAATTATGTATTTAAATTTTAGAAAAAGTGCTTTAAAACGGTCTGCCTAAAGCCACCTTTGCAATCCATACATTTAATTACGTTGGGTAAACTATTCCATAATCTAAAAGCATTAATGAAAAAAAGCCTGGTTGAGTTCAGGTACTTCCAGTTAGGTATTATCATAATATTGTTTCTTGTCAACTGACAAAATTGTAATTTTAACAAAGAGATATCTAGGAGTTTTGGTATAAATAAGTTTATGCAAAAAGATGCAATTACGAGCATTCAGGTAACTAATGATGTCACAACCAAGAATACTTTTCTTAAATTGCGTTATGTGGTCAAATCTGTGAATGTTATAGACATACCGAGTAGCGTGGTTAAACGCAACTTGCAGATTGTGTTCAGATCGTGAATCTAGCCTGCTATAAATAAGTTCGGAATATGTTATAACAGGAACGATAGGTTGAATCACAAGCTTGCGCCTGGTTTCCACAGAAGTAAACTCTGCTGTCATTTTAAGATTATGCAGGATAAAGTTAATGGTGCGCACCGTGCTATTGATGTGATCTGTGCATGTTAAGGACGAGTTAATGTGATACCCAAGACTGTTTACATTGTTAACTAATTTTAATTTCTTGTCTCCTATAAACAAATCTGAAATATCATCGGAGAAAATTTTGTTTTTTCTTATACAAGGCAGCACATAAGACTTGAGGGCGTTTAATGTAAGCCCATTTTTTATGGCACATTCACTTTTTCTACTTCAATCTTCATTTAGCAGCCTGCAGCTTAAATCGTCCAAGAGACCAGTCCTGCAAGAGAGTTGTAATTGCACATCATCAGCATAGGCATGCATAGAGGCGTATTTACAGATGGAAAAAATATGATTGATAAAGATTGAAAATAGTAAGGGACCAAGACACAAATCGTCAAAAATGTTCAAAATAGATTTTTCTGAAAATTTATATCTCCAACAGTTGTTAATAAAATTCTTAGTTTAAGCTGTGAATAAAAAAATGTGAATAAAAACAGAGCTCACATAACCATTCACGTTTATGATCATTTTATGGATTCTTTTTTTTACGTCATTTTTGATAAATTTTGATAAAAAAAAAATGTTTTTGTTGCAGTATAAAGATTACAATATCTCATAAACACTTTTAATTCCGAATGCTATTTTTAGTATTTTTAATCAATTTCATGTCCAACAGAAAAATTACAGTTCGAGCTGGTACATTTTATTGAAATATTCGCCCTTTATTCAATGGCATACCCCAAGGCTCGCCCTTGTTAGTTATTTTATTTCTTATAGCGTTCAATAAACTATGCAGTACCATAGTGTGCAGGACCTGCACAAAGAGATCGAATTTACAGCATATGCTAATGACTTTAACTTAATCGTTAAATCAAACAAAGAAATAAATCCAACTATGAACCTTGACCAACTCTTCAACAATATTAACACTTGGTGCAGTTACTCTGGTGCTTTACTTTCATCCACAAAATCCAAATACATGCACAAATGTAGAAATAAGAGCTGCACTTGCACCATCAGCGCAAGTAACTTTCACCGCGTAAAAGCTGACAACCTTTGCATTTTCGGCTTGACATTTAATAAAAGAGCTACGTGGAATTCACGTATAGAAAACTTGAAATCTTCATTATCAAAACAATTGAATGTTTTAAAATGCCTTGCTAGTCACAAACTCAGCTGTAATCCGTCTTCATTAGTGGACGTTACAAAAGCCCTTATATTATCGAGAATTAACTACGCTTTGTGTATTTACGGACACTACGCTAAGTCGATTATATGCAAATAAAAAACTATAATAAACTCGGCCGTAAGGTTTTCCTTAAGAGCTCTTTGCTGTACAAGAATTAACAATTTGTTATATGAAGCCAATTTACTACAGCTCAATGAACAAAGAGATATACTCACTGTCAAACTATTTAAAACCTTAATTCACAGTCAACACTCTTCCCTGTTTACCATAACGAAAAGAATCAGCAAATAAAAAAAAATACCTAAAGTCCCATCTACAATTTACAGAGTAATACAAATCTGCAAAGCACAAGAAATATCATACCTTCCAATATATTCCCTCTTCAAAATGAGGTTTGCCGTTCTCTGTTCTCAGATCTAAGAACTCACTCAAAACCCACACACTTTTATTTACAGACGGCTCAAAAAATAAACATAATGATAGTTACAGTATCACAACGGTTGATAAAATAATTAGAATATCATTTCTGCCCCAATATGCCCTCTGCCCTCTGTTTTCTTGACAGAAGCCATCGCAGTACATGAAGCTATTAAATATGCCAAAAGACTCACTATCAACACTCATGGCAGTAAACAACATACTTAATGATAATTTGATGTATCTCAAATAAGAAACGCTTTAAAAAGACACTTCCCTAAAATAAGATTGATATGTATCCCTGGCCACTGTCAAATTTTACACGCAAAGAAATTTTTCGTTTATCGTAACTGAAAAATTCACCAACTATACTACGTTTGCGAACTGTATTTGCTGCAAACGAGTATTCAGTTGTCATCAACTTAAAAATATTCTTGCTTGAAACGAAAAAACATCGAACTTAATGAAATTTTATTATTGTTCTGGAAGTTCAAGTTTAGCCGAGCGTGCCGGCGTTCGAATCTAGAAACTTGAAGGACCTGGGTTCAATTCCCAACAGCAACACCAAATTTTTTTTTTTTTTTAATTAATGTTTTTTATTATTATTTTTATTATTCTTATTTTGACGGTTCCTTTTGACCAAGCAGTTAATGAAACAGAATAACAATTTCAATAATTAAATTAAAATTTTTGATACTTACACAGCCAAGAATCGAACCCACGTCTCCCGCGTGCCAGTCTAGCATGCTTCCATTGAGCTATTGTGAGATATTGTCTAGAATGAATTTTTTATTTACTTAAGCTGTAACACATTCTCGTGTCTTCGTTTATGGCAAAAATTTTACATTTGTCATCAACGAAAGCGAGCTGTGTAGCAGTTGTGTGACTGCGCATGTGATTCACAGTTGTGTGTCTGTTTGCTCACACTCTGAAAATACTTCCTTTTCGTTGATGGCAAATATTAAACGCTTTTCATCACCGAAATCAAGCAACTTTTTATGTCAGTTGAGAACTACTCGCTTATAACAAATTAATTTCTTTTCCTGCAAACGAAGTTTTCGGTTGGAAAAAATAAATTTTTCGGTTGCTGCAATTTAAAAATCACTGCCGTTTATGACAAACAAAATTAATTTCTTGCAACTAAATAACGTGTTTTCCGCAACTAACCATTATTATGCCAACTGTTCAAACGTTTACAAACAATGATTTGAAGCATGAAAAACGAAGTTCGTTTGCAGCAAACTGTCGATAAACGTTTTTTTTCTCTGCGTGTAGGAAATGAATTTGCTGACATGATGGCAAAGCATGCCAATAATGCACCCTTTACATCTACTCCAAACTTTAACTTAAGAGACATCAATAGATTCCTTACAATCTACTTAACAAGCAGACAGCAGGAAATGTTTCGAAGAACGTCCACCTGGTACCAAGCCGTAAACTACAAAAACTATCAGTCGGAGATTACTTAAAGACATATTCAAATACATATTCAAATAACTACTTAAATACTACTAAGCTAAACTAAACTACTACAAATAACTTTTAAGTCAATAGATCCAATTTCTTCTCTCTCGGAATCCTACTTCCAGAAATATAGAAAATATTATAAAATTCCTTAAACTTAGTAATATTCACCAACTAATCTAGTGTACAATTAACTCTATCTTTTATATACATATTGCTATATTTTATCAAGTATACATACATATATATATATATATATATATATATATATATTAAACTAAACATTGACTAATCATACAATACACATTGCATAAGCTGAAGGTCATTGCCGCCATTGCTTTCTCTTTATTGAATTCTTTATTTATTAATTTACTTCAAAAAATTTAAATAAATAAAAACAAGTAAAGAAAGTCTATAGTCGGTCTAGGCCGACTATGAAATACCCTAAACCTACTTTTCAAAAACAAAAAATTTTTATTGTAAATGATCGTCTCCGTGGGCGGATGAAGCCTATACTTTATATGCATTTAAATGTTGATGAAAAATTTACACATACCAAGTTTTATTCCTGTAGCTCACATTTAATTCCTTTATTGTGCTTTCGCTGGGTGTGAGAGGTTGGCGTGTTCATAGACGGATTACTCCCAATTTTGGAACACACCTTAGTTTTGGTATAAAATACATACATACCAAATATAATTTCTCTATGACAAACATAACCTTATTTATTGAGTTTTAAACTTTATGGGTTGTATGGGAGGTAGGCGTGTCCGTGAGCGGATGACGTCCATTTTTCGATGACATCTTTGTGTTGAAATAAAACACACACATACCAAATTTTATTGTTGTAGGGTAATTATGAGCTGAGTTATGCAGTTTTCAATTTTCGCGTTGTATGGGAAGTGGGCGTGTCCGTAGGCGAATGATGTCTATTTTTAACAACCATCTTTGTTTTGTAATAAAAAACATATGTGCCCAATTTTAGCTCTGTAGGTTAAACAGAGGCTTATTTATTGCGTTTTCAATTTTTGGGTTGTATGGGAGGTTGGCGTGTCCTTGAAAGTATGACGTTTTTTTTTCAAAGACATATTTGTGTTGATATAAAACACACACATACCAAATTTTATTGTTGTAGGCTAATTATGAGCTGAGTTATGCAGTTTAAAATTTTTGCGTTGTATGGGAGGTGGGCGTGGCCGTGAGCGGATGACGTCTATTTTTCAAAATACATCTTTGTGTTGATATAAAACACACACATACCAAATTTTATTGTTGTAGGCTAATTATGAGCTGAGTTATGCAGTTTTAAATTTTTGCGTTGTATGGGAGGTGGGCGTGGCCGTGAGCGGATGACGTTTTTTTTTCAAAGACATCTTTGTGTTGATATAAAACACATACATACCAAATTTTATTGTTGTAGGCTAATTATGAGCTGAGTTATGCAGTTTTACATTTTTGCGTTGTATGGGAGGTAGGCGTGTCCGTGAGCGGATTCCAAAAATATTCAATAGTGCAGATCCTTGGGTGCATGTGACGATGTGTACCAAGTTTCATCCAATTATCTCGACTCCTTCTTCTTATCCTGTGTTTACGGACAACACACAGACGGACGGACATAGATAGCTCGACTCACGTGGTGACGCTGATGAAGAATATATATACTTTTTTATACCGGACGTGCTTCGTTCTATGCGTTACAAACGTTTGCACAAAGTTAATATACCCTCACCTTTCAGGTTTAGGGTATAAAAATAGAAAATTTTTAGTATTGCTTTAGTATAGTATTGCTATGTAAGCATGCCAGCTTTTAGAAAAAAAATTTTCAACATTTTTAGGAAGTATCTTCCGAACATCTTATTCGAAATCAATTACCTTTCTACAAGGATTGGAACCCCGTACCCCTTTTAACTTCCCAAAACTATTTTTTTACATTGAATTCCGCTTTATTACCTTTTTATACCCTAAACCTGAAAGGTCAGGGTATATTAACTTTGTGCAAACGTTTGTAACGCATAGAACGAAGCGAGTCCGGTATAGAAAAGTATATATATTCTTGATCAGCGTCACCACGTGAGTCGAGCTATCCATGTCCGTCCGTCCGTCCGTCCGTCCGTCCGTCCGTCCGTCCGTCTGTCCGTCTGTGTGTTGTCCGTATACACAGGATAAGAAGAAGGAGTTGAGATAATTGGATGAAACTTGGTACACATGGCCCCATGGACCCAAGGATCTGCACTATTGAATATTTTTGGAATCCGCCCACGGCCACGCCTACCTCCCGTACAACGCGAAAATTGAAAACTGCATAACTCAGCTTATAATTAGCCTACAACAATAAAAATTGGTATGTATGTGTTTTATATTAACACAAAGATGTCTTTGCAAAATGGACGTCATCTGCTTACGGACACGCCCACCTCCCATACAATCCAAAAATTGAAAACGCAATAAATAAGCTTCTGTTTAACCTACAGAGCTAAAATTTGGCACATGTGTTTGGTATGACAAAACAAAGACGGTTTTGAAAAATGGACATCATCCGCCTACGGACACGCCTCCTCCCATACAACGCAAAAATTGAAAACTGCATAACTCAGCTCATAATTAGCCTACAACAACAAAATTTGATATGTATGTGTTTTATATCAACACAAAGATGTCTTTGAAAAATGGACGTCATCCGCTCACGGCCACGCCCACCTCCCATACAACCCAAAAATTGAAAACGCAATAAATAAGCCTCTGTTTAACCTACAGAGCTATATTTTGGCACATATGTTTTTTGTAACAAAATAAAGATGGTTTTGAAAAGTGGACATCATCCGCTCACGGACACGCCTGCCTCTTATACAACGCGAAAATTTAAAACTGCATAACTCAGCTCATAATAAGCCTACAACAATAAAATTTGATATTTATGTGTTTTATACAAACACAAAGATGTCTTCGAAAAATGGACGTCATCCGCTGAAGAACACGCCCACCTCCCATACAACCCAAAAATTGAAAACGCAATAAATAAGCCTCTGTTTAACCTACAGAGCTAAAATTTGGCACGTATGTTTTTTATGACAAGACAAAGATGGTTTTGAAAAATGGACGTCATCCGCCTACGAACACGCCTTTTTCCCATACAACCCAAAAAGTTCTAAACTCAATAAATAAGGTTATGTTTGTCATAGAGAAATTCAATTTGGTATGCATGTATTTTATACCAAAACTAAGGTGTGTTCAAAAATTGGAAGTAATCCGTCCATGAACACGCCCACTTCCCATAGCGAAAGCACAATAAAGGCATTAACTGTGAGCTACAGGAATAAAACTTGGTATGTGTAAATTTTTCATCAATATTTGAATGCATATAAAATATAGGCTTCATCCGCCCTTGGAGACGCGCATTTACAATAAAAATGTTTTGTTTTTGAAAAGTGGGTTTAGGGTATTTCATAGTCGGCCTAGACCGACTTTAGACTTTCTTTACTTGTTAATTGTATCTTAAACCTAGAATTCGGTTAATAACTATTTGAGATATTTTTGGATATTTGATTTATATCGGCCGATTTTTGCGGATTTCTTGGACCCCGCCAAAAATCATGTTCATTTTTTTTTCTGCAAAATAATATTTTTATATCCCTCAATGTTGCTGCCTGGAAAATTTGATAAATACAAAGCAGAGATGGTCATTCCGTAACCCGGTTCGTTTAAAATGGAATTGCTGACCTTGTTGTTTTTTAAGTGAAACTTCTTTGGCTGCGAGTGAAATTTAAAATTCTCTTAATCGTGACGCTTCACACTGCGTTGGTCAATGGACAAATTTTTTGTGACTCGAAACCAAACAATATTGGCTTCAATCTACAGAATCAACAAAATATACTAGCTTATAATACCCGGTGCAGCTCGAGTCTTGTGCTGCTTTTTATATGTTGGTCATGGGATATGATACGGTAAAATGCCCAACTCTAGCCATATTTTTCTTTAAAAGTTTCTGGTACAATTTACTTTTTTGGTTAATAATTTGAAAACTTTGATTTTTATTAATGTTTACTCAGTTCAAATATTAAATTTGACATAATTAAAAACAATCGTTGACATAATTAAAACTTTTTGAAAAAATCGACAACAGCGCCACCTTTCGGGTCGAAAACTATAGCTCAAACCAAACATATATTCACAAAGTTTCTTTTAAATCGGTTCTGTGATTTCGGATATTAGCGAAAACCAACAAAGTGACATGTGATTTTTATATATAAAGATAAAATAAGCAAAGAAGGTCTAAAGTCTGTCTAGTCCGACTATGAAATAAGGGTATTTCCCCCCCCCCCTATAACATTTAAGTATATATTAAAATACTAAAACAAATTGACGTAAAATCTAAATCCATGGATTCCTATCAAAATCCATGCATTATTTGTACCTATAGAATTAAAACAGGTTTAACTAATGTGGTTTGTACGGTAGGCCGGCGTGTTGTTGCGCAGACGACGCCTATTTTTTGTGCACACCTCAGTTTTGATATAAAATGTTCCCACACGAAGTTTCATCTCTCAAATATTAATCTTTTAATAGTGTTTTTAATGCTGTTGGTTGTATGGGAGGTGAGCCTGTTCATGAGCGGATGACTCTCATTTTGTGAAAACATCTTACTTTTGATACAATAATCTCACATACCAAGTTTTATCTTTGTAGCTTTATCTTTATATATAAACCTCTTTATAGATATTTTACCATAATAGGTTATATGGGAGTTAGGCGTGTTGCTGGGAAAATGACGCCCATTTTTTTGTGCACACCTTAATTGTGATATAAAATGTTTCTATGCGAAGTTTCATCTCTCGAGGTCAAATATGAACCTTTTAGTATTGTGCGTTGTATGGGTGGTGGGCGTGTTCATGGGTGAATTACGTTCATTTCATACTTTTCTATACCGGACACGCTTCGTTCTAGGTGTAGTACACGTGTGCACAAAGTTAATATAGCCTGACCTTACAGGTTTAGTGTATAAAAAAACCCTCTGAATCATAAAAAAATGCTCCCAATTTTTCACGCATTTATTCTCAAATATTGTGCTTTTTATACCCCCACGCGTACTGCGTAAGGGGTATATTTATTTTGTCACGACGTGTGTAACACCCAAAAGGAGGCGTGGTAGGTATGGAAAAGTATATATATTCTTGATCAGCATCACCACCTGAGTTGATTTAGCCATGTTCGTCTGTTTGTCCGTCTATCTGTCGACACGATTACAGCTGTAATTTTGAAGATATCGTAATGAAATTCGATATTTAAGTTTTTTTTTAAAAAACTAAGGTCAAGTTCGAGAATGGGCTAAATCGGATGAAAACCATGCCTACCTCCCATACAACCCCAAAATTGAAAACTCTGCAAAGAAGCTAATATTAAAGCTACAATACTGAAATTTGGTATATGTATATTCTATGTCAAAATTAAGATGTCATAGAAAAATGAGCATTATCCACCCACTAACACGCCCACCTCCCATACAACCCCAAAATTGAAATATCTATAAAGAGGCTAATATTAAAGTTACAAGACGGAAACTCGGTATTTGTGTTTTCAATGTCAAAAATGAGGTGTGTTAGAAAAAAAAGAAACAGTTTCGATAGTATCGTAAATGTAGACGTAGAATTCCGTTTAAGTTGTAACCTCTTCTACTTTGTCTCTTTGGTCCGATTGTTTTGTTCATTTTGCACGTATTTTTATTGATCTTACAAAAATTAACAAATTAATTAATAACACTCAATTATGGACTACTTATCGAAGCCAAAACAAAGAAAAAGTTAAAAAGTAAGTATGATTAAATGAGCAAGCAAAAAGAAACAAGCAAAATTTCAAATTTTTTCGACCATTTCGTTAAGTTTGATAGGTTGAGTTCATTGACTTAGTTGAAAAGAAGGCGAAGCAAATGCACATTCCATTGGTGCCACTTTCGTCTCTGCCCGATATATATTTAGTTTGCGAGCTACAGTCAGTTTAACTACTAATTTCAAATTAAAATGATGATCCCGATTTTTAAAAAATCGTATGGTAACTATATTTCACGCTGAGCACATGCCCTTCCCATTAGTGCCACTCTCGTCACTGTCCGACATTTAGTTTGCGAGCTACCCTTTCCTCTCTGTTCGATGTATAGTTTGCGAACTACACTGTATACAAATTAAACACATAAAAACAAAAATTAAAATTTTACGCCATCTATTGGGTAAAAGCATAAAACGAAATATGATCCAACTCGTTTTTTTTTCATAAGAGTTAAATCTAACCGGATCACAGACCCATTTCGTTAAATTTAACAGTTCGAGTTCATTGACTGAGTTGAAAAGAGATTCATGACCTCTGGTTTCAAAATAGAGCACTTAGTAAACTAGAATAGAAATGCATACATAAACCCAATGCGAACCAATGCTTACAATGCTACATATACGAACTAAAACTTCCAATTTCACGTAAGCACGTGTTACACGTGTTCACGTGTTTTTAAAAAATCAAGTGAAAACACAAAACTCAACTATACGTGTCTTTTATTCACGAACTACACGTGAAGTTCGTATTCACGTGAAAGTGCCAATGACCCACTTGTGACCTCAGATAATCCCACTGCATCCGATTGGCCATAGAATCATCCATTCTAGTTCAAATGTTCCATGAAACCCATAAAAATGCCAATGACCCATCTGTGACACCAGATCATCGCACTGCATCCGATTGGCCATAGAATCATCCATTTTGGTCCAAATGTTCCATGGAACCCATAAATGTGCCAATAACCCACCTGTGACCTCAAAAAATCCCACTGCATCCGATTGGCCACAGAATCATCTATTTTGGTCCAAATGTTCCATGGAACCAATCATAGTACCAATGACCCACCGGTGACCTCAGATAATCCCACTACATCCGATAGGCTATAGAATCATCCATTTTGGTCCAAATGTTCCATGGAACCCATAAATGTACCAATGACCCGCCTGTGACCTCAGATAATCCCACTGCATCCGATTGTCCATAGAATCATCCATTTTGGTCCAAATGTTCCATGGAACCCATCAAAGTACCAATGACCCGCCTGTGACCTTAGATAATCCCACTGCATCCGATTGGCCATAGAATCATCCATATTGGTCTAAATGTTCCATGGAACCCATCATAGTACCAATGACCCACCTGTGACCTCAGATAATCCCACTGCATCCGATTGGCCATAGAATCATCCATTTTGGTCCAAATGTTCCATGGAACCCATCAAAGTACCAATGACCCGCCTGTGACCTTAGATAATACCACTGCATCCGATTGGCCATAGAATCATCCATTTTGGTCTAAATGTTCCATGGAACCCATCAAAGTACCAATGACCCGCCTGTGACCTTAGATAATCCCACTGCATCCGATTGGCCATAGAATCATCCATTTTGGTCTAAATGTTCCATGGAACCCATCAAAGTACCAATGACCCGCCTGTGACCTAAGATAATCCCACTGCATCCGATTGGCCATAGAATCATCCATTTTGGTCCAAATGTTCCATGGAACCCATCAAAGTACCAATGACCCGCCTGTGACCTTAGATAATACCACTGCATCCGATTGGCCATAGAATCATCCATTTTGGTCCAAATGTTCCATGGAACCCATAAATGTGCCAATGACCCACCTGTGACCTCAGATAATCCCACTGCATCCGATTGGCCATAGAATCATCCATTTTGTCCAAATGTTCCATGGAACCCATAAATGTGCCAATGACCCACCTGTGACCTCAGATAATCCCACTGCATCCGATTGGCCATAGAATCATCCATTTTGGTCTAAATGTTCCATGGAACCCATCAAAGTACCAATGACCCACCAGTGACCTCAGATAATCCCACTGCATCCGATTGGTCATAGAATCATCCATTTTGGTCCAAATGTTCCATGGAACCCATCAAAGTACCAATGACCCACCTGTGACCTCAGATAATCCCACTGCATCCGATTGGCCATAGAATCATCCATTTTGGTCCAAATGTTCCATGGAACCCATCATAGTACCAATAACCCATCGGTGACCTCAGATAATCCCACTGCATCCGATTGGCCATAAAATCATCCATTTTGGTCCAAATGTTCCATGGAACCCATATATGTGCCAATGACCCACCAGTGACCTCAGATAATCCCACTGCATCCGATTGGTCATAGAATCATCCATTTTGGTCCAAATGTTCCATGGAACCCATCAAAGTACCAATGACCCACCTGTGACCTCAGATAATCCCACTGCATCCGATTGGCCATAAAATCATCCATTTTGGTCCAAATGTTCCATGGAACCCATATATGTGCCAATGACCCACCAGTGACCTCAGATAATCCCACTGCATCCGATTGGTCATAGAATCATCCATTTTGGTCCAAATGTTCCATGGAACCCATCAAAGTACCAATGACCCACCTGTGACCTCAGATAATCCCACTGCATCCGATTGGCCATAGAATCATCCATTTTGGTCCAAATGTTCCATGGAACCCATCAAAGTACCAATGACCCACCAGTGACCTCAGATAATCCCACTGCATCCGATCGGCCATAGAATCATTCTGAAGCTGAATACGAACCTATCAGTTCGTGCAAAATTAAAACAATACAAGCATAAACAACGAAACAAAAACAAAGAAATCAGCAGGCACAGCAATACATTATAAACAGCTGATGATTGATTTTCTTATATAAAAACATGCATTTTTCTTCTTATATTTTACTATTTTCTGGTTTTCATATAATAGTGACAAAATCCAAAGTTAGATATTCATTCAGCGTAGGATATATCTGATATTTAAGTATATATATTATCTTTGAACGATAAGTATTAAAGGCTGTAGGTATACTTTAAAGTATTCGCCAAAAACGTTGCATGACCTTCAAAAAATCTGTTAAAACGACCCCATACAAACCGCGCTGTAAGACGTAATTCTACGTCAAAATGGGCGTCATCCACCTACTAACACGCCCACCTCCCATACAACCCCAAAATTGAACAATCTATAAAGAGGCTAATATTAAAGTTACAAGACGGAAACTCGGTATTTGTGTATTTAATGTCAAAACTGAGGTGTGTTATAAAAATGGGAGTCATCCACCAATTAACACGCCCACCTCCCATACAACCCCAAAATTGAAAAATCTATAAATCTATAATTCTATGTCAAAACTGAGGTATGCTAGAAAAATGGGCGTCATACACAATCTAACACGCCCACCTCCCATACAACCCCAAAATTTAAAACTTTATAAAAAGGCCAAAAAGCTCTCCAATTTAAGATTCTTCCAACCTTAAGAATCGGCCGTGGGGGTATTTTTACTTCGGCCAAGTCGAAGATATAGCTTACTAGTTTATATGAAAAAATCCAAAACAAAGTGGCCACTTCAATCCTCGAAAGGACATTATTAGATCTTCTTATGAGAGATACTATTCTGCTGTGCGTTTTATTAAATTTTGTACACAATGGATCAAAAACTGGACCTAATTGTTTTATACCGAATGCAAACGGCTAAACAACATATTTTTAAGAAACTTTTCATGGAATTTATAATTCTCTGGGGTATGTGAGTATCTGCAGGGGGGGAACCAAGGCCTTTCGGCGCCAAAGACATACATAGTTTGAGCCTCAGCCGCCACGTTTTTATATTTATACCTAAAATTTTGACATTTTTATTACCAAGGCTCTCATTCAATTCAGATTCATTCAACACCTTAAATATTTAAGGCAAATAATTATCCATCAAATTTTAAAGTTATGTTATTGCAATTTGGTAGTTGCATACCTTTGTGGTAAGTAACATTCTTGGTTTAGATGTCTTTTATTAGACAAATTTCTTTTTATATAAGAACAGGCAAGTTGCTTTAAATTTCCAAGAAATTGACTCCATAGGTATTTCGGTACCTGAAATACACAAAAAGTTTTTAGTACTTATTTTATATTCTGTTGAAATAGAAAAAAATCAATAAATAATGAAAGTGCTGAATTTGAAAGTGAATAACTCGGTCATGTTACAAAAAATTTCATTCATATCTTTTTTGTTTGAAATTTTGATTAATTGTCTGTCCGATCGTTTTTTCATCTTTTTTATTTTACTTTTTCTTCTAATTTTTATAATTTTTTTATAATTGATTTCTTGAATGAATTTCTTTATATCGCAAAAAACTTTGATAAAAATAATTGTTGTTCCAAATATACATATATAAAACCAAAAATGGCTTTTTTAATGTTCTTTCATATGATATGCATAAATTTAGGGTTTATTTTAAATTTCTAGCGTTAAAATTTAAAATTGTTTTATACGATCGAAAAATCAAGCCATAAAAATCATAAAAATTGAAGATTTTTTGTTTGTTTATATTATATTAATTTTGCATGCATAATAAGTTATGTTTTAGTGAAATAATCATAACAGTTTCTCAATTCGTTTCTGAATTATAATCCTAAATACCCCTTTAAACACTCTCACAGCAACAACAGCGTCACCTACCGGGTACAACTTAAGATCTAATCCATCTACAGATCCAGCCCAATGTATTTACCAAATTTATTTTAATCGGTTCAGCCGTTTAAGCGGAGTTCAGTGACAAAGCCATGTACGGCAGAATTTTTATATATAAAGATTAGTATAATTTAGATTCTAATGTTATCTATACTACTTATATCACTTGTTTAAAATAAATATCTACGTTGAGCTTGAACATCTACTAGCCCAACTATTTTGTTATTTAATCTAACATTTTTTAGTTACCATTTTAATTTATTTACTTTTTTCCTGCTCCTCCATCTACTTCTCCTTCTTCCTAATTCTCCTTCTGCTGCAGTAGTACGTGTAGCAATAAAGACTCAATTGAATTTTTATTACTTTTACTTGTGCATCATCAACGTTTGAGTGTGCTTGTGAATGCCTCACGCATACATATGCATTTGAAACTTCTTAATGACTTTGTGCTACTAACTAACTTTTCAAAGCTCTCACTCGCTTAGTCATTCACTCACTCACCCACTTACACGCTCACCCACTACTCACACGCACACACACACGCACACACACATGCAAACTGAAAGCACCTTTTCAAACTGCAACCGGATACTTTACACAAAAACGCTCGCTCACACACTCATGAATAACGTACACATAGCAAGCATGACGTAATGCTTGGAACAAGGCAACGTAACGAAATGTTACAAATTTTATTTCGTATTACGTATTCCGTTAATGCGCGACACGTTTACGATGCGTTTTCGTGCGTGCTTCTCAAAGGAAAGCCCCCGACAAGACGAGCCGAGCTCTAGTAGTTGAGTCTATGAATAAATTTAGTCACAGACACCTTGTCGGCATGACACTGTTATGGTGTGCGTGTACTTTTGCGCACACACACAAACACACACACTCATACACACACAAAAACTTGCTGACACTGACGCTGTTGTCGTCTCCATCGCGCTTTGCTTTTCATCAGAGTAATTAAAGTCGGTTTCACGTTGTTGTGTTTCAATTGCAACGACTTCCGCTTCAATTGTTTATCAAATCATCAGGCATGCGATACTGTTAGAAAATCCTAGCGAATGCATAATGTTGTTGATATTTTTATTTCTTGTTGTACTGCTTGGTTGTTGCGACAGAAGCAGATGTTTGCAGGCGAATTAGTTCGCAGCTGTTGGATGTCGTTGAGCTTGTTTCTGTGTTTTTATTGTTTTGTCTGTCGGTATTTTATGCTTGTTTACCTCATTCGATACGTTTCATTTCCATTTCATACCATTACATATTATTGCGTTTTATTGACATCGTATTGTTATGGCTTGAGCGTGCTCCACTTTATTTTATTGCTGCGTTTTAAGGTGATTGTAAAAAAATGCAAGAAAAAAAAAAAAAAAACAAAGGAAGCGAAAGCAGCTCAACTCACGTTCATTTATCTACAACACAATTTCAAGTTGTAAGTATTTTCTTTGTGTCAGAGATTTGGTTTATTGAGCTTATAATGAAAATTTTAAAATCATTTTTTTTGTGTGCCTTCTGGACTCTCTTTCACTCATTGTTTAATTTCAAAGTTTTCTTTAGTTTTTATTTCTTAATTTTTCTTTATATACTTAAATGATTAAATGGCTTTGTGTTGTTGCTACAAGTGTGCGTCAAACACATTTAAGTTTTACAAACATACACTGAACAAAAAAAAAAACAAAAACTAGCGTGTAGCAACGTACACGTGGCATAAGTGAAGCTTCTTTAACATTAAGAAATAAGAGAGTTTAGTGTGAAATATAGAGAGAAAGTATCTGAAAAGAAATTCAATCAATACGAAATGGAATAAAATGGTGTCACATATTATCATTTATCTCTAAATTTTTATTTCTTCCGACAAAAATAAAAGTTATTTTGTGGCTTATAGTTTCTTTGGGAAAAAAAAAAAACAGTTACTTTTGACTTTTGTTTTATCGGTCAAAAATAACAGTTATTTTCAGCCGTTTATTTTTTCGGTCAAAAATATCTGGTAATTTATATATGTTCAAGTCTTTTTACCGATTAAAAAAATGTTGATACCATTGTCAACAGTTCAATCTGTCAAGCGGCCTTTAACCCTTCGATGCGTGAACATTTTTTACCCTTCAATGCGTGAACAGGTCCCCAGGGACCTTTTTTTATTATTATTTAAGTATTTTACTATGAAACAAAATTGCAAAAATTTTTTAATATGTTTTTATGTTTATTATTGTCCAAAGAACAAAACTGTATATTTATATTTTTTTTTTTTTTTTTTTTTTTTTTTTTACATGGGTCATATGAAAGTGAATAAAATTTACATATAAAACATCTTATTTTCTATTGTTGTTGTTGCTGCTGTTGGTCCATCGTGGCCTGTTCGCAAGTATGACAGCGGTGGAGGACTGTAGAATGCTCTCCACAAACAGCATTGTCGCAATTGAAGCAGTAGGCCCTCGTTTTCCGCTGCCGTCCGTACTCAGAACGGCATAGGTGGCATGACGGCCTGTTCGTCCTTGGCGCAAATGCTGGTGAATTGACTTCTAACGGTCTTGGTCTTATCTGAAAAGATAAAAAAAAAATAAAAAAAAACCAAAATTAGTAGTCTGGTTGTGAAATTGGAGCAGTTTTTTCTTACCCTGACATCAAATGTCTCCATCGCATTGCGTATCCTTGGATGCTTCGTGGTTTGGTTGTTTAGGGCCCGATTCTCAATGTTTGGCATTGCCAACTGCCTGGTGAGGAGCTGGAGAAACGCCCGTCGTCGATCACTTCGTTGGTCAGGCTGCATTTCGTTGTATATGGTGAATGCAGCAAGTGCAGCAACGTCTACCATATTGTAAAACATTGCTAATGGCCAGCGTTGTGTAGAGCGTTTGCACGAGTAATTGCCCAGCATTTGGTTCATCACATCTACGCCAGATTTATTAGCATTGTAGTCCAGAATGCTGTAGGGTTTCCGCTTTGCACTGGCCTCGTCGACAGTGCAAGTATAATGTTGAGTAGACATAAGAAGAACAGCTTTGTTTCGTTTTGGCACATATGAAGATAGTGCTATATCGCCATCGTTGAAGCCGAACAATGTGGTGAGGACAGGACGCTGGCGATTTTTCTGGATTTCCTGCGGTACGAACCTCTTATTTGCGCGAACTGCTCCAACGTAGCCCGTTTTCCTCCTCATCAAAACACGTGCCAAATCCAACGTTGTGAAGAAGTTGTCTTCATAAAGTGTGCGGCCAGTATCCATATATCTCTCCATAAGCGTAAGTACAACATTTTGGCCCTGATTTACTTCACGATCCTGGTTTGGCAATTTACCAGAATAGATCATACCTTATCATAGCAATTACCAAAATAAACTACCACTTTATTATGTTTTCAAGGAAGGACGTAATATAAATAGTACAAAAATAAACTACCACATTATTATGCTTTCAAGGACACAATAACAATTATCCAAAAATTACCAAAAATTCACAGAACACATCTGTGATATGTTGAAACAATAAAAAAATTATAATAAAGCGTAGAACAAATGCATTTATAAGTGTTTTATTGCATTTTCAGTACAAGCTCCCTAGGGACCTGTTCACGCATCCGCGCATGTATTTGATTTAAATGGGTGTAGCACCTAAACCATTGGTCGGATTGCCTTGATTTTTTTTTAAACGATTCTCCATAAAATTCTCTTGGAATACATTCTCTTGGAACTTTGGGGGGGGTGTTGTCCTGGCCGAAATAGGAGTAAATTGCGTTTGAAAACGCAGTAGGTCCCTAGGGACCTGTTCACGCATCGAAGGGTTAAAAAACACAAATTTTTGCCCGAAAAAATTAAAGTAACAGCTATTTTGGACCGATAAAATAATAGTCAAAAGCAACCTTTATTTTTCCTCGAAAAAATACAAGGCAAAAAATAATACTTAAATTTTTACTATTAAAGAATCGGTCTAAAATTTAAAAGGCACTTAATATTCGTGATGCTGAGGACATTTGTAACATAATGGTATATTTGAAAAAGTCTTTTAACAATATTTTTTATTTGAAAATTGTAAAATATCAGTTATTTTCGGTCCTTGTTTTAGTTCAGTTGGTGTTTTAGTTGCTTTGCATAGTACTCGTCGAAAGAGCCTCCGAAAGCAGAGGCAATTCTTGTTGATTATTACCTCCTGCTTCCTGATCATAATTATTGCTATGTTGAGTGAGAGCCTCGTAAAGCAGCGAACGTTGATTGTTGAGTGTATCAACTTGGTTGGCTATAAAATTTTGTTGAGATGATGGCTGAGTTCCAAAATACATTTTTACAAAGCATCAGTGTGCACGCAAAGAAATTTTTCGTTTACCGCAACTGAAAAATTCACCAACTATACTTCGTTTGCAAACTTTATTTGCCGCAAACGAATATTCAGTTGTCATCAACTTAAAAATATTCTTGCTTGCAACGAAAAAACATTGAACTTAATGAAATTTTATCATTGTTTTAGAAGCTCAAGTTTAGCCGAGTGTGCTGGCGGTCGAGTCTGGGAACTCGATGGACCTGGGTTCAATCCCCAACAGGAACATCAAATATTTTTTTTTTTTTAATCAATGTTTTTTTTAAGTAAACCTTATTTTGACGGTTCCTTTTGACCAAGCAGTTAATGAAGCAGAATTACAATTTCAATAATTAAATTAAAATTTTTGATACTTACACAGCCAAGAATCGAACCCACGTCTCCCGCGTGCCAGTCTTTCATGCTTCCATTGAGCTATTGTGAGATATTGTCTAGAATGATTTTTTTATTTACTTAAGCTGTAACACATTCTTGTTTTTTTCGTTTATGGCAAATATTTAACATTTGTCATCAACTAAAGCGAGCTGTGTAGCAGTTGTGTGACTGCGCTTGTGATTCACAATTGTGTGTCTGTTTGTTCACACTCTTAAAATACTTCCTTTTCGTTGATGGCAAATATTTAACACTTTTCATCACCGAAATCAAGCAACTATTTTGTCAGTCGAGAACTATTCACTTATAACAAATTATTTTTTTTTCCTGCAAACGAAGTTTTCAGTTAGAAAAAACAAATTTTTCGGTTGCTGCAATTTAAAAATCACTGCCGTTTATGACAAACAAAATTAATTTCTTGCAACTAAATAACGTGTTTTCCGCAACTAACCATTATTATGCCAACTGTTCAAACGTTTACAAAAAATGATTTAAAACACGACAAACGAAGTTCGTTTGCAGCAAACTGGCGATAAACGTTTTTTTTCTCTGCGTGTGGTTTCTGGAGATTGGTTCTTTGTAGATTCACCAAAAAAAACTGATGCTTCGTTAAAATGCATTTTGGAACTCAGCCGATGTTGCAATCAACTTACCTTCATCATAAGTTGCAGACCCAGCTGCGGCTGCATTTTTAAGAGCTCTAACTCGCTCTTTATATGCACGAACGCGTTCTGCTCTTGTTTTAGCTACTTTTCTTAGCTTCGGGACTTTTTTTGGCTGGCAAAAACTACTCTCGGCAGTCTTAAATATTGCACTTTTAACACTTTTTACTTTTATTATTATATTGAATTAACTGTTGCTTGCATGTTGACAATCATCTGTCAAGTATTTGATCATAACCAACGAACCAAATTAAGCTTTAAGCTCATTATGCGGCGAGCAGGCGGTAGAATTTTTCCTGCTGGATGTATCTCTATGCCTTAATATTTTCATTTGAAGCTTAAAGAAATCAATTTTCCGTACTCATTTAGTTTTGATTACATTTTGATTGCCTGTTTATCATGTGTCTACGGGGCGTAAAGGTATAGATGCCGACTCTTGAGCAACGATGGTCAGGGTTCAATTTTCGCTAGCGGCTATCATTGTTTTAATATTTTCATGTGAATTGAAAACGTTAGCCTAGGGTCATGAATTAGAGACCTTGAAATTTCACTCGCCGCCAAAGAAATTTCACTTAAAAAAAAAAAATACACAAAAATTATGAATATGTACAAGATCTCCATGAATAGCATTCATAAATTCTAGATCAGTAACCAATGGCAATGAGTCACATGAACTTTAAGGGATAGCAATGCATTAAACACACTAAAGAAATAACACGAGATCATGAATCTTTCATAAGCCTTGTGATTAGAATTCATAATATTTTAAAAAAATTATGTAAACGCCATGAAAAGATACAAGTGTAGCATGAATCCAAAGGATTATAGAAAATTTTTTTCAGACACTATGAAGGTCTAATCTGGCCATTTGCAAGCAAATCGCTTTTCAATTTTGCCTTTTGCACCACTTTCCATTCATGACATTTTCAAAATCTGACTATTTCACTTCCAGGGCATTTTACGGTATGAAGGACGATTGATAGCAAATTTGGGAAGGGGAGACGAAATCATACTTTTTCCATAAGCTATCACATATCAAATATCCAGGATGAGAACTTTTATTTTTTACACTACTTTTGGGGGACTTGAAGTCTGACTTTCATACAAAAATCTATTTTTTTTTTTGCTTTTTGGCTCAAATTTCACCATGAAGGACGATTGATCGGAACTTTATCATAGTGTCAATCGAGTAACCTTGTCAAAATACATTTATGAGCAAAAATACGGAATGTGAACTTTTAATCTTCTATCCCTTTCGACGTTTCTTCCGCAAAAAATATTCAAAATTACTATTGATGCGTTTGGTGCAAATTCACCATAAGAAGAACAATTTAAACGATCAAGAGGATAAAAATTATTTTGTTTCAGACACTATGCAGGTTTTACCTTGCCATATTCAAGCAAATCTGTTTTCAACTTTGACTTTTACACCTTTTTCCATTCATGACATTTTCAAAACCTGACTTCCAGGCCATTTTATGGTATGAAGAACGAATGTTGTGGAAAAGCACATATTATGCAATTAAACTCCAGTGTTTTTTAAAATTGTGAAAATTTTACATAACACTTTATTTTGTTATTGCGGCGAGTTCATATCTCTATATCTCTGATATGATTTGCGGCGAATTGAGCACAAATTTCGGCTGAAGATTTTGGTCTTTCTTTATAGAAGTAAGTGATTCAATTCACTTCAAAAATTCGTATTTGTCACTATTAGATTAAAAGCCAACGTGTCTGAAATTCACTTCTACATCTTAATATATAAAAGACAAGCGTCCTGCTCCGTGCTCTATATCACTTGAACTGTTATAGTTGTTATTAATATGTATTGGCTGAACATGTTAGCCTGGACCAGAACCTGTTTCGTTATTACAGTGCTTTTTATATGAAAATTTATTTTATATATATCAGTAAGGACACATCGACAACGACTGGAACAAAATAACATTTGAAGTGAATGAAAAATGTCATATCGTCTGCTACTTAATTATTTTGGATACGACCCGTCGTATGACGGGCTTCTATACTAGTTAATATATAAATGCCTACATCTATATTAAATTCAACTCGCCTGTTAAGTTGGCGCTTATGCAGTCATGTGAAATGTAAATCCAACACTAAGCCTCGAACTACAAATACACACACCCACGCTTGTGACCACAACACCAAAACCAACCGAATATTGCACGGATAAATTTGCTGCAAATAATCTGGTTATATGGCGTTGACAGACTATTGCAATATTTCGAACAATCCCAGCCAAGCCCAGCAGTTTGGCTGACAATAATTATCGTTATTTTCACGCATTGGTTTGATTGCGGATTGTTAAGGTTTTTGAATAAAATATTTAGTAGCATTAGAAATCATATGCAATATATTGCATGTAAGGACCTTTTGTTATAAACATAGTAACTAGGTGTACGAGATACATACTAACACGCATTATTAGGCATGTAACATTGTATATATGTATGAAACAGCTTGTATGCATTGTTTAAAATCGGATGATCCTATTTGAACATGTATTTAACACACATTGAAGTGTTGTGAAATTATTAACATGCTGAAATTCAATAAAGTTTTTTATGCTATTTTTGTTGTCATTTCTATGAACGCAGATTTTTTCTGTGATTTCTTTTATCAGTTTTATATTTTTTTTTTGTTCTCATACATAGATTGTAATTATTCTCTCACATTTAACCCTGGCATTTTCATTTCTTTTTATAATTATTTTCTTTCTGGCTACTTTATTAATTCCTGTCTATTTCTTTTTTTACTTTAGTTACGGTGTTTTGTTTGTTTTTGCTTGTGAGGATATTTGCTATTATTGCCCCATCCTTTTTGCATTAATTAGAACTAAATAATAGTTGAAGCGAATCAGTATCGTGTTTATTTTACTCATTAATTAAAAAAAATGTTACTTACGTTGTTTTTGTTTTTGTTTTTGTTGTTGTTAATGCAGCTGCTGTGAAAAATATCGTTGTATCTATTATGTTATTCTGTCTGGCTGGAAATAACGTTATTCACTCTTCTATGCTAAACATATGTATATTCTTTTTGACTTCTTGCGACTCAAAACGCGCTTTACTGATCTCTGTCTCTATTATTATTTTTATTTGTCATACCGAATACAGCGATTTTTCTTTGGTCATATAAAATCTTGTAGCTATGTAATTGTAAAATTGTAAAATTGTAAAATTGTAAAATTGTAAAATTGTAAAATTGTAAAATTGTAAAATTGTAAAATTGTAAAATTGTAAAATTGTAAAATTGTAAAATTGTAAAATTGTAAAATTGTAAAATTGTAAAATTGTAAAATTGTAAAATTGTAAAATTGTAAAATTGTAAAATTGTAAAATTGTAAAATTGTAAAATTGTAAAATTGTAAAATTGTAAAATTGTAAAATTGTAAAATTGTAAAATTGTAAAATTGTAAAATTGTAAAATTGTAAAATTGTAAAATTGTAAAATTGTAAAATTGTAAAATTGTAAAATTGTAAAATTGTAAAATTGTAAAATTGTAAAATTGTAAAATTGTAAAATTGTAAAATTGTAAAATTGTAAAATTGTAAAATTGTAAAATTGTAAAATTGTAAAATTGTAAAATTGTAAAATTGTAAAATTGTAAAATTGTAAAATTGTAAAATTGTAAAATTGTAAAATTGTAAAATTGTAAAATTGTAAAATTGTAAAATTGTAAAATTGTAAAATTGTAAAATTGTAAAATTGTAAAATTGTAAAATTGTAAAATTGTAAAATTGTAAAATTGTAAAATTGTAAAATTGTAAAATTGTAAAATTGTAAAATTGAAAAATTGTAAAATTGTAAAATTGTAAAATTGTAAAATTGTAAAATTGTAAAAGTGTAAAATTGTAAAATTGTAAAATTGTAAAATTGTAAAATTGTAAAATTGTAAAATTGTAAAATTGTAAAATTGTAAAATTGTAAAATTGTAAAATTGTAAAATTGTAAAATTGTAAAATTGAAAAATTGTAAAATTGTAAAATTGTAAAATTGTAAAATTGTAAAATTGTAAAATTGTAAAATTGTAAAATTGTAAAATTGTAAAATTGTAAAATTGTAAAATTGTAAAATTGTAAAATTGTAAAATTGTAAAATTGTAAAATTGTAAAATTGTAAAATTGTAAAATTGTAAAATTGTAAAATTGTAAAATTGTAAAATTGTAAAATTGTAAAATTGTAAAATTGTAAAATTGTAAAATTGTCAAATTGTAAAATTGTAAAATTGTAAAATTGTAAAATTGTAAAATTGTAAAATTGTAAAATTGTAAAATTGTTAAATTGTTAAATTGTTAAATTGTTAAATTGTAAAATTGTAAAATTGTTAAATTGTAAAATTGTAAAATTGTAAAATTGTAAAATTGTAAAATTGTAAAATTGTAAAATTGTAAAATTGTAAAATTGTAAAATTATGAAATTATGAAATTGTAAAATTGTAAAATTGTAAAATTGTAAAATTGTAAAATTGTAAAATTGTAAAATTGTAAAATTGCAAAATTGCAAAATTGTAAAATTGTAAAATTGTCAAATTGTAAAATTGTAAAATTGTAAAATTGTAAAATTGTAAAATTGTAAAATTGTAAAATTGTAAAATTGTAAAATTGTAAAATTGTAAAATTGTAAAATTGTAAAATTGTAAAATTGTAAAATTGTAAAATTGTAAAATTGTAAAATTGTAAAATTGTAAAATTGTCAAATTGTAAAATTGTAAAATTGTAAAATTGTAAAATTGTAAAATTGTAAAATTGTAAAATTGTAAAATTGTAAAATTGTAAAATTGTAAAATTGTAAAATTGTAAAATTGTAAAATTGTAAAATTGTAAAATTGTAAAAGTGTAAAATTGTAAAATTGTAAAATTGTAAAATTGTAAAATTGTAAAATTGTAAAATTGTAAAATTGTAAAATTGTAAAATTGTAAAATTGTAAAATTGTAAAATTGTAAAATTGTAAAATTGTAAAAGTGTAAAATTGTAAAATTGTAAAATTGTAAAATTGTAAAATTGTAAAATTGTAAAATTGTAAAATTGTAAAATTGTAAAATTGTAAAATTGTAAAATTGTAAAATTGTAAAATTGTAAAATTGTAAAATTGTAAAATTGTAAAATTGTAAAATTGTAAAATTGTAAAATTGTAAAATTGTAAAATTGTAAAATTGTAAAATTGTAAAATTGTAAAATTGTAAAATTGTAAAATTGTAAAATTGTAAAATTGTAAAATTGTAAAATTGTAAAATTGTAAAATTGTAAAATTGTAAAATTGTAAAATTGTAAAATTGTCAAATTGTAAAATTGTAAAATTGTAAAATTGTAAAATTGTAAAATTGTAAAATTGTAAAATTGTAAAATTGTAAAAGTGTAAAATTGTAAAATTGTAAAATTGTAAAATTGTAAAATTGTAAAATTGTAAAATTGTAAAATTGTAAAATTGTAAAATTGTAAAATTGTAAAATTGTAAAAGTGTAAAATTGTAAAATTGTAAAATTGTAAAATTGTAAAATTGTAAAATTGTAAAATTGTAAAATTGTAAAATTGTAAAATTGTAAAATTGTAAAATTGTAAAATTGTAAAATTGTAAAATTGTAAAATTGTAAAATTGTAAAATTGTAAAATTGTAAAATTGTAAAATTGTAAAATTGTAAAATTGTAAAATTGTAAAATTGTAAAATTGTAAAATTGTAAAATTGTAAAATTGTCAAATTGTAAAATTGCAAAATTGTAAAATTGTAAAATTGTCAAATTGTAAAATTGTAAAATTGTAAAATTGTAAAATTGTAAAATTGTAAAATTGTAAAATTGTAAAATTGTAAAATTGTAAAATTGTAAAATTGTAAAATTGTAAAATTGTAAAATTGTAAAATTGTAAAATTGTAAAATTGTAAAATTGTAAAATTGTAAAATTGTAAAATTGTAAAAGTGTAAAATTGTAAAATTGTAAAATTGTAAAATTGTAAAATTGTAAAATTGTAAAATTGTAAAATTATAAAATTGTAAAATTGTAAAATTGTAAAATTGTAAAATTGTAAAATTGTAAAATTGTAAAATTGTAAAATTGTAAAATTGTAAAATTGTAAAATTGTAAAATTGTAAAATTGTAAAATTGTAAAATTGTAAAATTGTAAAATTGTAAAATTGTAAAATTGTAAAATTGTAAAATTGTAAAATTGTAAAATTGTCAAATTGTAAAATTGTAAAATTGTCAAATTGTAAAATTGTAATATTATGAAATTGTAAAATTGTAAAATTGTAAAATTGTAAAATTGTAAAATTGTAAAATTGTAAAATTGTAAAATTGTAAAATTGCAAAATTGCAAAATTGTAAAATTGTAAAATTGTCAAATTGTAAAATTGTAAAATTGTAAAATTGTAAAATTGTAAAATTGTAAAATTGTAAAATTGTAAAATTGTAAAATTGTAAAATTGTAAAATTGTAAAATTGTAAAATTGTAAAATTGTAAAATTGTAAAATTGTAAAATTGTAAAATTGTAAAATTGTAAAATTGTAAAATTGTAAAATTGTAAAATTGTAAAATTGTAAAATTGTAAAAGTGTAAAATTGTAAAATTGTAAAATTGTAAAATTGTAAAATTGTAAAATTGTAAAATTGTAAAATTGTAAAATTGTAAAATTGTAAAATTGTAAAATTGTAAAATTGTAAAATTGTAAAATTGTAAAATTGTAAAATTGTAAAATTGTAAAATTGTAAAATTGTAAAATTGTAAAATTGTAAAATTGTAAAATTGTAAAATTGTAAAATTGTAAAATTGTAAAATTGTAATATTATGAAATTGTAAAATTGTAAAATTGTAAATTGAAAACAACAACTCGAGGACTATAAAGTAAGTCTCGTATTATAAAATGCCGCACAGCTCTTCGACAACAACATAAGTGCACATGTTAAACCATAATTAAAAGTTGTGTATGTGAGGTAAAACATTCAAAAACACCAATACACACAAACATACTCTTACAAATATCTAGCAGCTGATTTTGAGTTTGCTTTGCTGTTAGCATAAAAAAATGAATATAAACAACTACAACGAAATAACAACAACCACAGCTAAAAAAGTTCAAAAGCTAAAAGAGACTTTAAGCAAAGCTACACTAACACTAGTGCATATGAATTCAGAAATAACACACGCACACATAGCTATTTATAAATGCAACTGAAGGTCTGCTAGATTGTTTAAAAAAAAAAAAAATCACAAAAATACCATAGTAGTTTTTAGCTGACAGACAACAGCATTAGTAGTTGTAACAAAAAAGTTGTAGATGTTGTAGTGAAGGGTTAAAAGTGTAGAAATAAGTCAACAGAACGACACGCGCACTCTACCAAGCTTCAGCACACACATACATACATAACGACACAAGTGTGTATGTGCGACGCTTCATCGTCTACTGGGAGTGAAATTAAGTGAAGCATACGTGCGTGTCAGGACGAAGGTGAACAAGAAAGCGTGATGCTATTGCCAAAAGTTTATCCTTGCCAGTTCTTGCAGAATTTTGAGTGCTCGAACTAAGGCAACTAACAAAACAACAACAACAACATCAAGCAAGAGTAACAACATAAGAAGCTGAAAATGAAGCTTTTCTCAGCTGGCACAAAGATAAAGTGACCGTTTTTGATGAGAGCTTCTTATAGAGAAAAGTGAGTGTGGCAAAATAAAGTTTTTACAAGAATGTCAAAACTATCAAGCAAAGGTTAAGATGTTCTTACAAATGCTTACTTAAAATAAACACTTTAATATCAATCTTACGTTGCCACTCAAAAGTATCGAGAATGTGAAGAAAAATTAATATTTGTTATTTATGAACTACATCTAAAATAATTTTTTTGCTATCAAAAACTTGTTTAAATTAAACAAAATGGCATGACACACAATTTGGACACAGACAATTAGGTGTGATACATAAAGCTCACACACTCACACACATAAACGAAAACCTATTCAAATATACACCTATAACTATATCAAGTAACAGCAACACATATTCTTGCCTTGTATTTTCATATATATATATCTCTGTTATTGCTTTTATGTGCATGTATTTCATACAATCAACGAGTGACAAGCCCAGTAAAAAATAAATGCCGTAGTATGCACAAAGTTCAAATCACATCAAATAAATGAATTATTGCACAAATGTTACAAGTGCAAGTGTTGTAATAAATAAAATATTTAAAAGAAATTACAACAAAAACAATGAATATGATAGCAATAGCATCATCATCATTATCATCATCATCAAACGGTCAATATCTCATAAATGCAAACATAACGATACATGCAATTCTCGATTGGCAGCTGATAGTTACAATTGTTGTTCAAAACAGTTGCTATGTGTGCTTGCGTAGACATTCAGATCAATGTCAGTTCATCTCTATAGTTAGTTGTTGTTTTTCTTATAATTGCCTTTGCACACACACTACCTCTTATTATATATACAAATATTTAAGTTTTATTTTGAATTGGAATGCCTTACGGTTCATTATTATTACATGATTTCAGCTTTATTGTCATTGTCTGCTAGTTCATTGCAGCTTTAGTTTATTTATTCATGCATTTATTCACTCATTCATTTGTTGTGTGTTGCATCATTTAAATGTGTGAACATATCAGTTATTACTTAGCAGGACCCTCCCCCATAGGTACGGAAGAGTAGACAAATTATCAATTCAACAAATGTTGATATTTTATATAAAAATGACAAAATTTGTTTTAAAAATGAAACATTAAGGGCCGTTTTATTCACTTTTATAACTTAAGATTTAAGAATAACTTTGGGATTGTTCGACATTTCTAACTTTATTAATTTTATTCACTTCAAGTTGTCAAACATTACTTTAGAAATTCAAGTTTATACATAACTTTTGTTTGATAACTGGAGTCAACTTGTGTTTGTTTTTCGATTCAACCACAAACAGTTTCGTATGTATGAACGAGTTAAACAAATTGTAGCTGTTATGACTAGAGAGTGAATTTTTATGCAAAACTGTATGTAAGATATATGCAGAATACGCCGAGTTTTGAAACGGTTGTACCTTCAGTTGGGAATTACTTTTCTAGAATCATTAGGACGCAATTATGTTTCGTCAATAATGTTTTTACCTGTGATGGTTTCGCCAGCAGGGGGTGTTGAGTAGTCCAACAATAGCAATTGGCGGAAATTCAAATCTTAATCAGACTGCACAGAAATTAACTTTGTGTTTTTTTTGCCGGAAACACGAGTAATACGGTCGCAAAAATGTCCGGAAAATCCGATCAGATATTGAAACCATCGCGATATCTGTGAAATTTCTGGCCCTTCACCATTCACCAATGAATCGACACACGGTAGCTTAAAACAATATTATCATGGAGATCGAACCTATTTATGAAACAATTATAGTTTGTTGTTAAGATTGCTGCACCGTGGCTGCACTGTGCACCGACCTTAGACTTTGAAATTGAAAAGAAATTTAGGGGATGATGTAAAGAGCTACTGGCATGAAAAATGGTTTATATATCCATTCCTGTGGTCTCTAGTGAAAATAGTTCACTGTGTTCCAGCTACAGAAGTTGTTGTGGAACGGTAATTTTCTGCACTTCGTCTAACTTGAAGTGACCAAAGATGTAATTTCTCATCAGAAAATTTTAGCAAAATTTTGTTCTTAAAATTAAATGCCTGTCATTTTAATAATTCTCAATAAAATAAGCTTAAAATTTAATATCATCTTAGTTTCTTTTCAAATTTAGAAGAGATGAATTATTATGTCTTACAAGAAGAAAGCTTGCAATTCGATTTTTAATTTACGAGTAAAATTATTTAAAATTCTTAAACGATTTAAATGTCTGAACAAAAAAATAAAAATCAACAATCGCGTAACGTAACGTTACAAAATAATATATATCTTACATATAAAACATCTGTAATATAAAATACATAAACACTTAAATCTTTAATATAAAATATCTAATATTATTATATATTCTAAGCTGCAAGCATATTAATATAAGTTAAACCTACATGCAAGCAAAAGACAACGATGATAACAACAACAACGGCAAAGTAGCTATTTTTAGACACCAGCCAACAATAACAGCACCAACAAAACCGTACATAAAAGCGAAAGCTGCAACAACGACAAAGTACTTACTCGCAGACACCAGCCAACAAATAACCGCAACAACATCACCCTCACATACAATAGCCAAAGCTAAGACAACAACAACGAACGAAATATTAAAGTACGGACACCAGCCAACAACAATAACAACAACAACAGAGTATGACCACGGCAGCCAGAATTACACTCAAGAAGCCTCAGACTGTAGAATTCACAACTGGTTTCATTTATAAGTAATATAAGAGTGCGCAACTAGGCACTCTGGCATTCTGCCGCCCTCTGCTCGGCATGTAATACAGTCAGATTGTGCTGATTACGTTGCTAATAGCGTAATACGGTCAGATTGTGCCGATTACGCTAAATTTTGGTTGCGCTCCACTAGAGTAACCAGCCAGTTTGTGCTGATTACTCTAGCTATACATTCTGCCGCCCTCTACTTTGCATGACAAAGTCATCGTTATATATAATTACTGTCTTGCTCTGCCGCCCTCTGCTCTGCACGGCTAAGTAGGTCGTTGCCATGGAGTGGCCGAGCCAGGTTGTGCAGGCCGTTCCAACATCAAGTGGCCATACTAAGCATTGAATTCTTATACTTACGAACAATCTACTTCTAGGTCCAGTTACCAACAGATTACATTACCGCTTACTACCTGGTTACCAACCGACTACTGAATAGATTACCGTCTGGTCATCAGCCGATTACCGAACCGATTACCATCTGGTTACCAGTAAATTACCATACTGATTACCATCTAGTTACCAGTCGATTACCGAACCAATTACCATCTGGTTATCCACCGTTTATAAAACTGACAGCCATCTGCTTACCAGCCGACTGCCACCTGATTACCAGTCGATTACCGAACCGATTACCATCTGGTTACTACGCCAATTACCGACGACTACCGACTTCGCACTCGTCTAACTCAATACCCACCCACAACTGTCTGAGACTGCTTTACCATCTTGTGCTGCAGAGATTTAAATAAGTATAATAAGGAATTCATACCTGAAAAAGTATAATATTTTAAACATGCAATAACAATAGAGTTCAGCTACTACAGCTTTTTTGCACATTCTCAGCATTATTCTATTTGAAGCCACAATCCAGATCTCATTGAAATATTTCAATGTCATGAATTCCAGTGGCTCCAAACAAATTAACGTGGGAAAAATTTACCCACCACAGAATGGATTGGGCTCAAGGACAACACAGGACATAACAATAAACCATGCATACACAAACACAGATCTAATTACACAATAGCTTTCAATCTACTTTTGAGTTAATAATAAGGAATTAATACTTAAATAAACAAACTGAATTGTATTTAATATCAAAACTGCGTCTTTTATTTGACAAAGGTTAGTGGATTCTTTGTCTGATTCTGGATTGGCTGAGCTTACCTCAGCCTTTGAGAAAACTACCCTCACAATCGATTTTGATGATTTATCGATATAATAAAAATCATAAAATTATTTCTATTTCTAACAAAAAAAAAAAAAAAAAAAATCAAAAAACCAAACAACAAAATTTTTTGGTGTTTTTTTTTTTGTCTCAAAAATAAAAATCAAAACTAATTTGATTTGTTTGAGTAAAAAACAAAAATCAGAATTGATTTTTTTGTTTGAGTTCAAAAAAAAAAAAAAAAAAAAAAATTATTTTTATGTTAGAGTAACAAAAATAAATATCAAAAATTATTTCTTTTGTATGAGTAAAAAAAAATTAAAATCAAAAATGATGCATTTGCTTGAGTAAAAAAAAAATATAAATCAAAAATAATTTTTATATTGCAATCTAATATTAAAAATCAGAAAATGCTTTTTATATCAGAGCAAAAAATTTAATAAGCATAATATTATCACAATTTCTACATTTTTTCGATATTGCTCATAATTATTGCGGTCCCTGGTTTTTTCATGTTATTTTCACCACTAGACAGCTTATCTTGCTATATTAATTTTTACACAAAAAAAAAATATGGTTTTCATTATTCTATGTTAGTTTTATGTACACATCCGTTTTGAGTTCTTCAGGACTGAAGTGCAGCAACACTTCGCAATGTAACCAAAACAATTTTTTTGCATTTTAAAATAGTTTTGTTTTTTGTCATAAATCATGAAAATTTATTATTATTTTATTAAAATATTTTTATGGGATTTAACAGATTTTGTTAACAGAATATTTTATTTTCTGTTGCTCTGCTTAATTTCGACATTTAAGTTTTAACTCAAATCAGCAAGCTATGAAAGAAACTTTTTTAACAATTTCAAAAATTATATTTCATGCATTCCAAAAATTTTTTAACTTGTTTTTAATTACGTAAATATATTTTTTTTCAATCAAAACCCCCGCAATGAAAATCCCGGCTACGGCTCTGTTACTGTTCAAGCAGTCAAGAGTACATTTTTTTTCAAACTGAAGAAATATTGACAAAAATTCTTTAAAATGTTTAGCTGAATTAAGTATAGAACCAATGTAAAACGTGCTTTCCTCAGCTTAATGCAAACTTTCTTTGATCGCAACAAATTTAAAATAACAGCAACAACATCAACTACAAACTGTCATCACGCCCCCACATTGAACGGAAACTGCTGCTGTTCGTGCTCTGCAGTCGACTCTAGCATCGATTTAATGTCCAAATAATGGACAACATGACGTTCGTTAAAGATAAGGTACACATTCAATATAGCTGTGTTATTGGCGGTGAAGTTGTTGTATGCCATATTTTCTCATTTTTGCTTATCCGCATCCGAAGACGAAAAAAAGACAAAAAAAAAGATGTTTAAGAAACCGGAAATACAGAAAAAAATCCGTTGGTTCGGAAACAAAAAAGAACATCACGTTCATTTGAAAAGCCAAAAAATGCTCTAAACGTCTTTATATAAGTATAGTGCAAGTGCGATAGCAGTAGTGCGAGTAAAAGCACGATCTAACTAGAGAAAGAGAGACAAGAGAGAGGTAGTCGAAGTGATTTCTGTACCGAATCAGCTGTTAGTTATTTTCAAGTTACAGATAGAATTCAATTTCTTGCATTGCAAACGAAGTATTTTCTTATGCACTGCATGAAATTTACTATTGCACACAATTGCATATCAATATATGCACGTTCACACACACACACACATACACACACTAGCACACAAACAAACTGGCTGTCACTTTGTGGTTTTGCTGAGTGCATGGCAAGACTAGAACATAAACATGTCTTAAATTCTGGGTAAAAAGGAAATTGAAGTGTTGACCATTTGTTTTTTTTTTTTTTTGACAAAACTGGAGTTGCATTAAAAAGTTTTTGCAGCAATTGACAACATTAGTTAGATGCAATATTATAGCTGTTGTTGCTATATAAATTCTTTTCACCCAGTTTTAAATTTAAAAAGAATTATTTTTGTGTTTGCGAATCTTGCTAGCGTTCGAGTTTAATAATCAACTGTACAGGGTTCAATCGCTTACGAAGATTTTCGAAGTTCAATCGCTTACGAAGAAACCAGCAAGATTTTTTTTTTAAGTAAAACTTCTTTAGCCGCGTATACAACATACGGCGAACAAAACGGGTAGAAAAACCGATGAAACGAATGAAACTGGCGAAACTGCGGCAAAAAAATTATCAAACAATGGTTTGAGTCCGAACTAACAGATCAAAGTTTGGACTCAATCAACAAAGTTTTAAACCTTAATTTTTTAAGGTGGAATTCTCAACTAGATACATTATGCTTCAATTTCCAACCATGACACTTTACGCTGGAATTTTCAACCAATATGATTCAATGGCCAATCGAATACAATAAGATTATCTGAGATTATCTGAGAACACAGACACACAGACCCTGTGTTATTGCCAAGAACACAGGGTCGTTGGCAATTTCATTGATTCCATGAATCATTTGGACAGAAATGAATGTATATATGGCCAATCGGATGCAATAGGATTATCATTATCAACAATGTAATTTTGCAACATGGCATCGCTCAGCCACATGTTACGCAGCCGGTCAAAACATGCCTTGAAACGCTGAAATGGGAAGTCTTACACCTATTATTTGCTTTCTTTGACTACGCATGACCTTGAGGATCAGCACTTTCTAAATTAAAAACTAAAACTAAATTAAAAACTCTCTACTTTCTTGTGTTAAAGTTTCAACAACATGGCTTTGTTTCCGTTAAGTCAACTGTAACTACTTTAGCTGTTTTTTCGGAGTTCTGCATTTCTTCTGTTGCCCTGGGCAATAAAATTAATGTTCTATATACGGACTTCTCAAAAGCTTTTGATAAAGTACCTCATAATTTCCTTGTTGCCAAGCTGTCTAAAATTGGATGCCACTCATTTTTTCTAGAATGGATTAAATCCTACTTGAGCTCTCGCTCTTGTTTTGTCGCTATAAACAATGTAAGTTCCGCCAAATTTACTGCAACGTCTGGTGTTCCACATGGAAGTATACTTGGGACCTTATTTTCTTATTCTTTATATTAATGACATTTGTAAATGTTTTAGATCTTCAAAAGTTTTAATGTTTGCCGATGACTTAACAATTTTTAAGGAAATACGTTGTCCGGACGATATTTCTGTGTCGACAAGGAATAACAGCTAAGCTCATTTTCAATATTTCAGGAGAGCATTTTTAAAATTAAAATTGCTACCTAATATAAGGACACCTTGACTTTTGCTGTTTAGATTTGATGGCCTCAAACATTTAGTTTTCAAGTTACAACCATAAAAATGTGCGTACTAGTGTTTTTAGTTGCGAAAAATCGCAATGAAAGTAAGTACCTCAGTTTGTCCTAACTCGACTTTAGCGGTTATTCCTTGTCGACACAGATTTCTGCCTTACAGTCAGACCTGTATAATATTTTTAACTGGTGCAGTATTAATGGGTTACCTTTTAATTTAAAGAAATGTTTCCATATGTCCTTTTTTTAGGCTTCTAATATTGTTAATTCTAGTTATACCCTGGGTGAGTCCCTATTACAGTAAGTAAATACTATTCGTGATTTGGGGGTTACCTCTGACTCAAAGCTGACATTTATTGAACATCTAAATTTTATTATTTCTTAAGCGTATTCTCTGCTTGCGTTTATTCGAAGAAATAGTTCTGAGTTTTAGGATCCTCATATTTTTAAATGTCTGTATAATTCATTTGTAAGATCAAGGTTAGAGTATGCAGCAATAATTTGGAAAACTGTATTATGCCATGTGGTGACCGTGGCATGCAGGTTAAGTGTGTGGCCTGGCATACTCGGAGCCCGGTTTCGATCCCCAGCCGCGGCGAAAAGTTTTTTTCAATAAAAAATTTTTCTGATCGGTCACCACCTCTCTGCAGACAATGGCAAACCTCAGAGAGTAAACAATGCCATGTAAAGCTTCTTGAGAACATAAACTTTAGCCGTTCGGAGTCGGCATAAAACATGTAGGTCCAGTTCTCGGTCAATTGTGTGCAAACATTTAATAACACACACAACACAATTGATCATAAGAAGCTCGGTCAAAATCCTTTCAAGGGCTGAAATGGCCAATTTGTTTTTTTTTTGTTTTTGTGTATTATGCCACGCACTCTTTTCGATTACAAAGGATTTAAAAATCTTTTTCTAAACTTGCTTTGCGACCTTTATTTACTGACTTTATGCCCTCTTATTATGCAAGATGCTTGCTCTTGGGTCTTAAAAGTCTTAAAACGAGAAGGAAGATCTAAAGAAATTTGTAAGAATTATGTTAATAGTTTATATTTACTTTAGCTTTAATGTAATTATTGTAAATAGTTTCTAGTCTGTAAGGAATTTATCCATAGACTGAATAAAGAATAAAAAAAGTTTAAATTGACTTAAATTCAGTTTAAGTACTTGATGTGGCATAAATTTAAAAGCCATGCAGGACTTAAACTTAGCTTCAGTATTTGAAAGAGATTTGAATTTGAAAATCATCCAAGAATAAATCTTAGTATTAGTATTTGACGAGGCTTTAATTTAAATACAATTTCGGTGTCGTCATATTTAAAGTACAGGATTGTCTAAAATTTAGTCCAAGAATTTTAACCGTGTGGAAACTGAGGCAATTAAAAAAGCAGTCTCTTGAACGTTGACGCATGTCTACACAGAGAGTTTATGCTATGTCTAAACAGAGAGTTAAGTTTGAGTTACCAGTACAAAGCTGAGCTTGCCTTTTAAACGAGAAATTTTTTTGTTTTTTTTTTTGGGTTACTCTTGCGTTACTAGCACAAAAATGTATGATTTAACTCAGCTTAGCTCATTATATATTCTGAGTTTATTATGACTCAATGTAAAAAGTGCCTAAGATTATGCACAAAATAATATAAATGCTTATTTTCAGTGGTATTTTTGATGAAAAAAACACTTTTATAAGAACTGTCGAAATAGAACAGCTGATTCGTACATAATACAATTTATTTTTTTTAACTATATGTCTTTATTTTCTTTAAGAAATGAGTAAAAGAACTTCGAAAAGAAATTAGGCAATAGTGGGGAATGAAGTTTCATCTAAATATGGGATGGGCCGAGCTTTCGTATAGCAAGAAAAAAAAACCGCATATGTACGCAGAGACACCAGCAGCATTGTCGGCAAATTTAACTCAATGCTGCTACGGTATCTCCGTGTGAACAACTGCGGTTAAATAGCATAGTATTAAACTAAACTTGCTTGCTAATAAAACCCCAATTTGTGAAATGCCTAAAAGTATGCTAATGTTCAGATGAAGAGTACGTTCAGTTGCAACTTTTTACATGACAAGGTACGTTCACATTATTGAAAGTTATTGTGCTGAGAAATGTTAAAATCAGTTGCTTCTCAATTGTGCAAGTTTTTATTTGCAATTTATTATTTAAAAACAAAAACTTGGGCAAGTTTAGAAGATGAGGTTTTCTTATCAGATGAGCTGAAAAAAGCTCAGTTATGCGCGAAATTAAAAAAATTGCTGACTATTTCCATCGCCAATTAACTCAATTCTGCCGACTCAACTCTATGTGAACAGCTTCAGTTGAACTAAAGCTAAGCTCAAATCAAACTTTCTGTTTAAACATGCTTTAACCATACAATTTTTAAAATTGTTTTTAATTTTGATATGCTTTGCAACAAGAAAATTTTTCGAAAGAATGACAGACATGCAAATGCAGAAATGCAGTTTACATGGAACTATGTTTATTTATATATGTGTGCCTCTATTCGTGTGTAAATGTTTATTTGTGTTGATGCTGTCGTCAAATGTCAATTTCTGCAAATGATTGTAAGCTAAAACTTATTTCTGCTGCTTCTTGTTCTTTCTCTTCTTCTTTTTATTTTTCTTCTTGCATTTTGTTTCGCTCTCGACGACTTGCCTTTCAATTTCTCACTAGGAATTTGTTACTGTTTTTTTTTATTTATTTTTGTTTTTTTTGCTTTTCTTGCTGCTATTCTTTGTTTATTTTAAATTCAACTTTGTTGGATTTTTTTTTCTCAATTTCCTCTCAAGTGCCATCAAAAAAACTTACATTTTACGAGCTGATTGTTGGTTGGTTTACTTGTTCAAGTGCATGTTTATATGTGTATGTGTGTGTGTGTGTGTGTGTGTGTGTGTGATTGCATCTGTAAATTTCTGTTTCTCTATAAATGAAGCTCAGTTCCGCTCTAGTTTGACAGAGTCAGAGTTTCGTTGTGCTAAGCTGCACATGTGCTGCTTGTATGCGTGTGTTTCTGTGAGCGTGTCTGAGCAAGTGTGCTGTTGGTCATACACATGCCTGCTACGATATCCTTCTTGCCAACAAGCAAACAAACAAACAAACAAACAATGAAGCACACAAGTAAATGTCCTGCAGTCTTGGCTCATTGTTTGTACTTGAAATGAAGAAAATATCGAGACATTCTTCAAGTGATGCCGTTGTGTAGTGAAGCTGTTTCACATATGTGTGCATGTGTGTTTGCATGTTTATGTATGTAGCTAGATGTGTGCAGTTGCTTGTTTGAGTTCGATTTTCAATTTGATGTAAATTTCTTGACTCAACAAAGATAATAAAAATAAAAAAAAAATAAATGTTTGAAAAAGTACTGCTAGTTAACAAGCCTGCAGCTTTTTTTAAGGTCTTCAAACAAGACAAACTCAGCGAGAGTACAAGTACAATTTTGCAAAATTATATGTTTATTTTTCTCAGACTATTTAATGTATTTATTGAAATATTAATGATATATATTTATTATTCATATAGCTTTATACAGGGTGTCCCGCAACTGAGTGCAACTAATTACGGAGGTGAAAGGTAACGTCAAATTGAGCAAAAAATCGTATGGGAGGGGGGGGGAGGGTCTATTTTAACATTCTTAGGAGCTACAGGGTTAATTAGTATTTCACGGTTTTGATTCAAACTATTGTTTCTTGCACAAAAACGAACTCACAGAAAACTTATTTTGAGAACTTATTGTAAAGGCAATTAAATCACCTTTCTAACAGTATATCAACAAACCCCACCGACTTAAGCGTTCCTGAGCTGTGTTCGTCTGCAGATGAAATCAATCGGTGGAAACTACTTAATTTCAACTTTGAGTTGAAATTTCTCAGAGTTTTACGTAATAAATTAAATTTTTTTCATAATAAATCTTGTAATGCATTCAATTTTCTTTTCAATGACTTTGTCTAAAAATAAAAAGTTGACTGTGCTAAAAAAATTATACTTATTAGAAAACATATGGAGATAGGATAAAAGATCATTAGATAATATCATTGTTTTCTTATAAGTAAAATTTTTTTAGTACAGTCAACTTTTTTATTTTTAGAGATATGTTTATGTTTTAAGTGTCATTGTAAAGAGAATTGAATAAGTTACAAGATTTATAACGAAAAAAAAATTTAATTTATTACGTGAAACTCTAGGAAATTTGGACTCAAAGTTGAAATTTAGTAGTTTCCAGCGATTGATTTCATCTTCAGACGAGCACAGCTCAGGAACGGTCAAGAAGTCGGTGGAGTTTGTTGATATACCGTTAGAAAGGTGATTTTTATTGCCTTTACAATGAGCTCTCAAAATAAGTTTTCTGTGAGTTAACTAAAACTAGTTTTAATCAAAATCGTGAAAAACTTATTAACCCTGTAGCTCCTAAGAATGTAAAAATAGACCTCCCCCTCACATACGATTTTTTGCTCAACTCGACATTAACTTTCACCTCCGTAAATAGTTGCACTCAGTTGCGGGACACCCTGTATATAAAATATTGAAAAATTTAAATTTAAGAAATTCGTTTGTTTTTTTCAAGTTGAAATAAATAATTTTATAGCTAAACATATGAATTTTTATATTTATTAAATACATTTCAAGGACTTGCTGAATTGTTTATGCAGCAAAATTTAGACACCGCGCCACACCTTAAAACATACCCATGACGCACTCAAACATTTCAATATATTTCAGCGCTGTACGCTGTCCATTGAGCGGAAGTCATTTTATTTTATTTAACATTTGATGTTTATCTATAATTGCGAGCGGAAATCGAACGAAATTCGTTCAGTTGTTGTTGCTGTTGTTGGAATTTGAGGTTACGTATGACAGCCTCTGTAGAATTGCATTGCATGCTGCATGACATATACAGAATATTTTGCTTTGCATCAGAAAAATTGTACAACATTTTAGAATTGTTATTTTTCTGTTTTTGCTGTGATTGTATCTTATTTTTTCACACAATAAAATCAGCTTTTAATTTGTTATTTTTGCAAAAATACAGAGTGAAAATTATTACAAATTTTAAGCAATTTCATATTTTTTTTTTTTTTTTTTTTTTTTTGGTTGCTGATACTGCAGTTTTATTATGTTCTTCTACTATAATGCTGTGATTAACGAAAACTATTTCAAACAGACAAAAAAAAAAAAATTAAATTGAAATACAGAAAAAACCGTAATGAATGAATGCTTGGTATATATTTCCACTTATTTTTTTTTCTTCATAACAAATAAATAAGAATTTTCAGTTCACTGCATTTTGATAATGATGCTATGATTTAGCTAAAAAAATATAAAAAGAAACATGCAGCATGAAAACTAATCAATAATATGAAAAAGAAAGCAAAAAATATTGAAATGAAAAGAAGACCCCATGCTTCAATAACCTTTCGCATGCTTATAAATCGACTAATATTAAGGTAATAAAAGTAAAATAATTAAGAAATACATTTGTAAAGAGAAGCGAAATATAGATAAAACGTATTTTAGAGACTAATTTATTTTATGTTAAAGAGCTTATCTTGTCTCAAGAAAACCAGGTAAAAACAGTTTGAAAATAAAAAAAATCCTTTTTGAGCAAAAGCCAAGAAGTTATGAAAAAATAACCAAAATTATTTCTATATATGTGTTGAGGGGACTCACATCTTGTACATCAGCGTGCTTAGGATGTTTTTTTGTCTGAAGTTTTTTTTGCATTATATCGATCAACACTCACGGGAAGAGTGCAAAAAATGACTCAAGATTCAAGTAGTATATCTTTATTTAATTATAATGTTTCAGATACAAATATTAACTCAATTTAACTGGCCGTATTGCCATGTGAACATATTTTAGTGAATATTTGTAACCTAGCCAAGTACCCCAAGTAATGCCATCACCAGAACCTTCTTTTGACATTTCACCACGTAAATATTTTCCATTTGAATTGCTTAAAAGAAAAAAAAACCATAGAAAGTATGGTTTAACTATGAATTATCTTAAGATAATACCTCCAACAGCATCTGTTGTACCACCAGGCACCGTGTTTGTCAATAGCACAATTCCTATCAGTACTAATATCATTATCTTTATCTTTGGTAGTAAATTTTTCTCCTACATGATCAGTAAGCGAATCACCACCATTGCCTGTAAAGCTATCAAGCGAACTCAGTGCATATGACTGGCTCTCATCGCCGATGGTAAAATGGCTGTATCTGGCCCAACGAGTTTCATTTCAAAAAGATTCCAGTTGTATTCAGAGTTCATACAATGCAGACTTCGTCAAGGCATATAATTTATCCAAGCCTATGAAGAACTCACCCTCCAGATTGCCAAAACCTTGTTGATAGTCAGACCAGTTACGATAGAAATCAACGCTATCATCACGACGACGTTGTATAAGAATTCATGGATCATCTCCTTACTCGGAATCTTGAATACAACTGACCAGAAATGGAGGCAGTTTTGAGTTCTGTATCTGTAGCCATTGAATGTCATTTCGACCTCTTTGACACATATTGGGTAGAGCGTTTGAGAGGCTAGAAACGTTAGAGGCAGTTGCAGCAGCACTAAAAATATTGTGAACATCTATGTCAGCTATTGCTTTTTTGAGTGCTTCCAACTGCAATTTTACCAACTTTAATTCATCTGCAATATCATTAATTTGCTCATTATCGCAAATAAAGCTTATCGGTGGCTGTTGAAAAGAGTATCAAAATTGATAATATTGATGTTTCAATTATCGATTGCTTATAAAATCACTTTTACCATTGAGTCATTTGCATTGTAAGTTCTTACAAGCTGAACTAAAGCCAACATCAACTAAATTTAAAACAACATCTCTGATGTTTGTTTATTAAAAATCGACTAAAGTTTCGCTTTGATTATGACAAGCATATAAACTTGTTTCTTTATCAAAAGTTGAAAAGCTGGAATAATAAAAAATGGTTTTTTTACTTATATTTTTTATTGTTGCTAATAACACAAAAATCCAAAATTCCTTTGAGCGTTGCAACTCAGTATCTTCTATGTGCGAAATAATTTATAAAGAGCATTATCTAATATTTAAAAATTTATATGAGTTTGTTGGTTGGAACTTTAAAGAAAACCGTTCATCCTATTGCGATTAAATATTGAGCCTGATGAATAAAATCTAAGCAATTGCTTTTCCTTTGAATATCTAAGGAATCACTTAAGTGTGGTATGAATAGAAACATAAGCAATTCCTTTTTTCTTAAGCAATTCCTAATTTCCTTAGCAATGGGAAATTTTATGATCTTTTTCTTAGCTTTTTAAGACATTGCTTAAAAGCGTATGAATAAACGAAGGAATTGCTTTTGGCAGTTGGGGAATTGCTAAGGATTTTTCAAGCTGCTCTACCCGTAGCTTGAATTTGCTGAAGTTAGTTTTAATTTGTCGCTTGCTGCATATGGAAGTGAAAATGGCGCAGTTCCTTAATATTCGTAAGAAGAAATTTTATAATTATAACTTTATCGTTTTAATCGCAAAAACTTCGAATGGTTGGCAGAATATTTTTTTGTGACAACAGGTGAAAAACGGGGTGGTGCGTTAACAGAAATCAAAAAAATTAAAACATTTCTTCGCGTATTATCTGATCCAGGCTTTCAAAATGGAAAGGCAGAAGAATTGGGTGTTCACCAGACAACTGTGTCCAAAACATTTAATTTTGTCATGGAGGAAATTTTTAGGAAGGCGCATTTGTGGATTCAATTCCCAAAAACTGCTGCTGAGATTATTGAAGCTAAAAACGCATGGAGTCAAAAATATAGCTTTCCAGATTCTATCGGTGTGATAGACTGTACTCATGTACGAATTCCTAAGTCGGCTGAATTTGGTGATGAGTATATAAATAGAAAAAGGTATGCGAGTATAAACGTACAAGCTACTTGCAACGAAATGTAACTTTTTACGAGCATAGATTGCCAGTGGCCAGGCTCTTTAAATGACAGCAGATTTTTTAAAAATTCTGACATTTATCCAGTACTTAAAAATTCTACAGAATCCGGCACTAATCGGTGATGAAGGCTACTCTGTATCGACATTCCTGATGACTCCTTGGAGAAATACAATTACACCTGAACAACAACATTTGAATTAAGTATTTTGCAGAGAACGTGTCGTAATTGAAAGATGTTTTGGTCAATTAAAAGCAAGGTTTCCTATTCTTCAATATAAAGTCCGGAGTAAAATTGAAAAAATTCCTTCAATTATCACTTGCTGCTTTGTTTTGCATAACATTGCGAAGTTCTTGAAAAATGACAACTTTGATCAGCCGGAAGAGCCTGCTAACTTTGAGAAATGCATACAAGACGAGAGTTCGAATATAAGCCTGATGAGACGTTTAGGCAATCAAAAAAGAGAACAAATTTCACAACAACTTTTTGAACAGATTTAGAATTTAAATATAAGACTTAAAATAATAAAATCATTAATCAAAAATCCTTAATTTTTTTTTTATTTTTTCAGACTAGTTCTTGGCTGCTGAGACTATAAACTATACATAACGAATATTTTTTTTGAAGCTTAAATATTAGACTCTTTATAGAGTTTTCACTATTGTTGGTGGTTCAATAAAATTTCTCTGGTTTCAGGTCTTTAAATCATATGCTTTATTTTTATTTAAACAAAATTCAATATTTTCTAATACGACGAAAACATTACTTCTCTGCTTTCAATGCTTAAAGAACTTTTTCACTCTGTGATCTTATTAGATACAGTTGTTCAATTTCCTTTTGTTTCTGCATCCGTACACTCAGAGAAAAAAAACGTTTATCGCCAGTTTGCTGCAAACGAACTTCGTTTGTCGTACTTCAAATCATTTTTTGTAAACGTTTCAACAGTTGGCATAATAATGGTTAGTTGCGGGAAACACGTTATTTAGTTGAGAGAAAGTAATTTTGTTTGTCTCAAACGGCAGTGATTTTTAAATTGCAGCAACCGAAAAATTTGTTTTTTCCAACTGAAAACTTCGTTTGCAGGAAAAAAAATTAATTTGTTATAAACGAATATTTCTCAACTGACAAAAAAAGTTGCTTGATTTCGTTGATGAAAAGTGTTCAATATTTACCATCAACGAAAAGGTAGTATTTTAAGGGTGTGAACAAACAGACACACAACTGTGAATCACATGCGCAGTCACACAACTGCTGAGCTTTCGTTAATGACAAATGTTACATATTTGCCATAAACGAAAAAACAAGAATGTGTTACAGTTTAAGTAAGCGCAGCCACACAAATGGCATCTCGCTTGTACATTTGCCCTTTGTCTTAACAAAAATTTTAGTTGTTGTTTTTATAATAATAGTCAGATTGCCATTAACGTAAGTTGTTTTTAAATTGCGGCAACCGAAAAATTTTTTTTGTTCAACTGAAACCTTCATTTGTAGAAAAAACATCAGTTTCTTATGACATACGCATTTGTAATCTAAAAAAATTCATGCTACACAATATCTCACAATAGCTCAATGGAAGCATGCTAGACTGTCGCGCGGAAGACGTGGGTTCGCATCTTGGCTGTGTAAGTATAAAAAATTTTAATTTAATTATTGAAATTCTAATTCTGTTTCATTAACTGCTTCGTTAAAAATAGCCGTCAAAATAATAATAATAAAAAAAAAATAATAAAAAACATTAATTAAAAAAAAAAATATTTGATGATCCTGCAGGAATTGAACCCAGGTCACTCAAGTTCCTAGACTTGAACGCCAGCACGCTCGGCTAAACTTGAATTTACAAAGCAATGATAAAATTTCATTAAGTTCGATATTTTTTCGTTTCAAGCATACAGTTCGTTTGAACACTCGTTTGCAGCAAATACAGTTCGCAAACGAAGTATAGTTGGTGAATTTTTCAGTTACGGTAAACGAAAAATTTCTTTGCGTGTATGAGCTCTAATTGCTCCAGAAGCACCAATCTTTGTAGTTCGGAATTTGACAGATGCTTTGTTTCTGCAGTTTCTGGCATAGATTACTTTCGCTTCAATGGTGTCATTAATGATGAAGTTGATGCAGCATTTGCTGATGATAAGCTTAAACTGGCACTTACTTGAGGAAAGGATAGATCGTTGATTCCGACAGATACTGTTCCTAAATAAACACAAAAACTAGTTATTAATAAAAATTCTTTAAAATTTTGTAATATTTTTTATTACCTGCAATTTTTGTAAATACCGTATTTTTTTCAGCATCTAAAATATCTGTCAACATTTTTTCCCAGGTCTTATAGTTTATTTTTTTGTTCCCTGTTTTCTCTAGGTCAAATTTTTTTTTAACTTCGCTTTTCATATTACTTATTTTGTTTGATAACTGCTTTGATGTTATTTCAACATTGAAAATATGTTTAAATTGTTCAGTTAAAATTTTTAGAGCTCTTTCCTTTTCACTTTTTATACTGGGCACTTGTGACTTGTTAAAAATAATTTTATGTTCTTTAATTTTTTTTATAAAAATTAATTGCTTGTCGATATCGCATTCCGAACTTTCACTGCTGTCCGACATGATCGATCAGCTTGAGCAATTAGTCGCGTTTAACAATTGCTATAGGCAAAATTTGATGCTGACTGGACAAGGGGAGTGGTAATCTGGTATATTTACCCAAAATAATATCCTAGAGACACTAAAATTTGGAGCACTAAGTTTTTTTACAGCATTAAATAGTAATATTAATAGTTACTCAAATTTGCAATATCGAATAGCCATGGTCGCACAGCCTCGAAATTCGGTATTCGAACTCAGTTTATGTTGAGATGTTCCAATGGTTATATTTAATGGGCGTTTTAAGAGGGGCGTGGGACTTTGTCTGCAGCCCGAATTTTTGCTATACTTTTAAATAAGAAGTCAAACATCAGTAAAACTCGCTACCTAACTTGTCATATGCTTCCACTGGAAAAATTGCGGCAGCATTAAAAAAGGAGGCTTTGGGCAACCCATCGAATTCATATTTTTGACATCGAAAGGAACTACATGTCGCATAACAATGAAACCCAGTTTCTTCATACTATCAATTATCAATTGAGCGTGTTATACTGAAAAATTGCACGAGCTGTGAAAAACATTGCGTCCCTCCGCCTATACAAGCCAAATTTTTGATAAAGCATAGCTATGGAAGTAAAAGTCACAAAACAATGAAATTCACAATATTTTACTATATTACGCTGTCTACTTTGAAATTGAAACATGCATTGTAAAAAAGAAGAGTCTAATAAATGTTTTAAACATACTAAAAGATGTTTTATTAACTATTTAAACTCGAGAGTTATTAATAACTTAATAATTTTTGTATGGAAAACTTGAAAACGTGAGCACATGACGAAATCCTTGGTTTAAGTGTAACCCTTTGGGTCTACCGCTTCCATACCATGGAGAACAGCACCCGAGTTGATGATGCAACTCACATATCGATCAAGGTAGCTCTGTCCGTGATATGGATAGTGAGCCCTACCACCTCAAAATCCATGTGCAAAAGACTTTCCGTTTTACCAGTTTTCAAGTCCCTGGTCAGTCCTTGTATCATGTTTGCCAGCAAGTGTCATGTTTGCTAGCATGTAAACAGTGAAACTCGAGCTACATTTGCTTAGTGTAATTAAAATTTTCATGTATGCTTCATACATTTTTATATAGTCACCCGGGTGACTCGTCGGCCGAAATTTGACATAAAAGTTTTACCATACCAGTTGTACCAGTTGACAAAAACAAATATGAAAATGCTAAATTTTGCGTTTTTTGTACTTAAAATTCATTAGTTAAAGATGTCACAGAAAATTTATAAACACAATTGGTTCAAAAAATCCTTTTTTTTTGCGTGAGAAAAGTGAAGGTTAAAAGCTTTCTTCCTACTTAATTTCAATTTTTGGATCAACAGAGAGCGGGTTTTTTCTCAAAATTTTGTATATTCTCTAAGAGTGTTGGGAACATATTCCATCAGATATATAACTTATGTTAAAATTCTGCACATTTATGTAACAGTACCTTTTGAATGACATAAGTTTCATTCGGCTTGAGTTCTTAATAATGGCAAAAAAGCGTACGACATCTTATCTTATATATTAATACGTGAACATTAAAGTTTGTCGTACGTTTTTTTGGTATGAATTAAAACTCAAAATAAATAAAACTTATATCATTCGAAAAGTTATGTTGCCCAGATGTGCAGAATGTATATATAAATGATATATCTGATAGAGGGGGTTCCCAACCTTCTAAGAGAGAAATTAAAACCCGCTCTTTGATTAATATGAAATTTGAGTTTTTTTTAAAAGTAACAATTTCTTGAAAAAATTTAGTTTTATCCATTTGTCATTTGTAAAATTTGTAAAGACATATGTTTTGAATTCAAAAATTTGACTTTCCATGTAAATATCTTGGTCGAATTTTAACGGTTTTTCAATTTTTCTAATTTTTTCTAAAAGCTTGTTAAATTTTCTTTGAAATGTGATAAAAATTACAGCATAGTTCTAACCAAAAGTATTTTGAATGAATTTTCTTTATATTGTCGTTAGTTATTAAGCGTGTGTTTCAACCAAATGCCAAGAGAGAGAAAAAAAACTGTCTCAAATTGAATGTTCTAAATTGGTACGCCAATATCTCCGCCATCTGTAAATAAATTTCATATATTTCTTTTTTGTATTTAAGTTTTATCAGTTAACTCAAAAACACTTTTGAAAATAATACCGTTTTTTGTTTGTTTATATTTAAATTATTCCTTTTAAAAAAAATACCATTAAATTTGATTTATTCCTAAAATATGGAGTGAAAATGATTTTTGTTGTAAAAAAACAAAAACTCAAAATTGCATTTTTGATTTTATTTCAAAATCTTTACCGAATTCTAGGTGAATTTATTTTGTCATGACATTAAATTAATAAACTTTCCGTGCCATCAAAAAATCACGGCTACCCCCTATGATTTATTTGACAAAATTAAATTTTTGTTTAAATTGTTGTTTCTCTGTTTTTGAAAGAAATAATAATATAAAAAAAAATTTTTTTTTTGAAGAAAATTGCTTTATATCTCCAACCAATTCAGAGTTATAGCCTCGAACTTATTTTCATCACCTCGCATATATAATTATAAAAAGGCAATCAATTAATAGGTCCAATTTCGACTCCAGGCTATATTAGTAGTTATTAAACTATGTATTTTATAGTTATTAATACTGTTCACGTATGAAGGGCGGGGTAAGGTTTTGAGCTCTTTTTTTTAACCATTTCTTATGTGAATGCACAACCTCTCAAAAATATTGTGTCCAAATTTTAAGCAGATCCGAGTAAAACTAACAGAGATATGAATTTTTAAGTATATTAAGTGTATTTTAAGTGTATCTCGAACGTACAAACGTACGTGTACAAAACTTTATAGCGATTTTCCCACAAGTTGTGTTATGAAAGTACGTGTTCACTTTGGTCCCCATTTTCTACACATGAAAAACCTCCCCCCAACGTTTACGTAAATTTTGTTTAACATTAAGGGCTTTTTCAACCTAAAAAATATAAAAATTTTTCGTGGAAAATAGCAGTTAACACTTTTGATGGCCACCAAAAATTGTTAAATGAAAAAAAAAAAAAAATAATCAAAGAACGTTAGGAGGAGTATTTGATGATACTTTGCCTAATTTTAATGGCTTTGATTTCAGATACTTTTCGACCGAAATATAGTGAACACCGGGAATTGCTATTTTCCTAAGATGTTCTGGGAAAAACTATGTTACCGGCGTGTTTTTAAATATTTCCGGATGAAAAAATTACGAAATATACTTAAAAGTACACCTTATAATGTACAAAAGGTTTTCATATATTTGCTCAATCCATATTCTAAAAAAAAAAATTCACAAACAAAGTGTTTTTTACGCTGATACCCTTACCCCGCCATTAATATATGTTTAAGAAGAATAAGAACATGCATCCTATAAGTATTGGTCGGTCACCAGCTCTCTGCATACAATGGCAAACCTCAGAGAGTAAATAATACCATGTAAAGCTTCTTGAGAACATGAACTTTAGCCGTTCTTAGTCGTCATAAAACATGTAGGTCCAGTTCTCGGTCAATTGTGTGCAAACATTTAATAACACACACAACACAATTGATCATAAGAAGCTCGGTCAAAGTCCTTTCAAGGGCTGAAATGACCAATTTGTTTTGTTTTTTTAAAAACCAAAGGACAGTTATTTCTGGGACAGTCTTTATGTGCAAATAGATGCTTTATGATAAAACTTATGTGTGAAGTTCCAGCACACTATCTTAATTATTTGAATTTATGCAGTTAAATCTGTTTTCTGCACCGCTGTGAACTGTTTCAAGTTACTTCATGTACAATTATCAAAGCCATGGCTAAAAATTAATGTTTTTATATTGTTTTTTGTTTGTTTTTATTTAAAAATTTAGTTCAAAACATCAACGAAAATAAAGTAAAAAAAGTACATCTGTCAATCAACAGCAGATTAAATTGTTGTTGCCTAATTAATTAGTCACGTTAGGCAAACCGCTAACATGACGTGTATCGTTCCGCAGGTAACGTAACACATTGTTAGGCTTATGTCATGTTATGTAGAGTTACGTAACGTAATTGCATGCTGGCGCCATACAAAACAACGTGAGACTAATTGTTACCATAAAAAATGGTCACTTTGTGTGACATTAAGTGGCACACAAACAAAATTCAAGCACAGACACACACACACACACACGCACACATACATATGTTTAGGTACACACACACAATAGCACATAACAAAACTTATACACAATCACATGCTTAAAATGCTTTTTTTACACAACTACCTACCTACAAACATACATGTTTACTTTTGTATGCTTGCAAAAGTTTTCAAAAAATATTTTTAGCTTATTGAGTTAAAGTTTTTCAACAGGGTTGAATTTAGAGTAAATGCGACGAGGGTGGTGCTGCAGAATTAAACAGTTTTGGATAAGCTGTTAGTAATGATGAAGGTACAACAAAATGGGCAGGCCTTCGTCAAATTGTTTAATTAACTCGTCATCATTTAAGTTAACAAAAGTAGCAGCTACGCGATACCTGTTGCCAAGCCTTTTTTTTCGAGAGAAATAAACCGAATAAATTTGTATGTGTGTGTTCAATGGTTGAATGTTTGAGCTGCGAACGTTTAACACGGGCGCAGCTCTGCAATTTATACTTTATTTAGTTGTCATTTTTATGTTTATATATGAACATATATAGTATATAGTTCTAACTGGCCAATTAAGTTTTAATCAGGGTTAATAGTCAAGCGTCAAGACAACTCAAAGCGTGTTAGCAGTTTTTGTGCTGGTGGGTTTTTTGTTTTTTTTTTTTTTTGTTTTTTTTGTTCAGCACGAAAATGATAAAATTGTGAACAATTTAATTAATAATGCAGACAATTAGAGTCAAGTTGACACGCAGTAGGTGCGCTAAGTTGAAAATAAGTTGGCTGAAATAGTCATTATAAAGAGCAAAGCAACTCTCTTAAATATTTTCAAAACTTTAATAATAAAGAAAACTTGTCTAATTCTTAACTTTTAAAACAGACATTGAGCATGACTTTTATAAGATGAGAGCATCTGACAATTTTAAGTGAACTCATGATATAATAACTACAAAATTGGTGTTGACTTTACTGTTGGAAACTATCATTTGTCAAAAAATATAACAAAGGAGAGAGCGCTGACAATTCGCCATTGCATACAAATTATTTTCACTGGTCACATTCAGCGTACTCAACGGTTGGTAATTGTTAAGTCAAAACTTGATGCATAGAAATATGAAGTTGCGCATTAAAATGCATTTAAATATAGAACATTTTTTATTTTTCCGTAAAAATTTCCAGTGGTTTCTGATACTTCAACTTTTCTCACACTTCAATACCGATAACAGCGCTTCCCGATGTGTCGCTATTACAATAAATGACTCCACTGAATGTGGCCAATGCATATAACAACGAACAGCTGTTTTTGACAAGAGTTCGTTTAATTGTAGCTGAGAGAATCAACACCTGCCAATACTACCTGGTAAAGTTATTATATCATGAAATGAACTTTATACAAAATAACCAATGACAAAATCTGAATATATAAAAGACAAGCGTCCTACTCCGTGCTCTATATCGTAAAACATGTTCAGCCTGGAACAGAACCTGTTGTAAAATTATCCATTTGAAATGTTTGTACTTACTAAACCTTTTGCTCTATATCGTAAAACCTGTTCAGTCTGTACCAGAACCTGTTCTTAAATTACTTAATATATAAAAGACAAGCGTCCTGCTCCGTGCTCTATATCGTAAAACATGTTCAGCTTGGACCAGAACCTGTTGTAAAATTATCCATTTGAAATTTTTGTACTTACTAAACCTTTTGTTCTATATCGTAAAACCTGTTCAGCCTGCACCAGAAGCTGTTCTTAAATTATGTATTGGAAACCTTTGTACTTGAAGACTATCGTCATTTGCCTCAAATACATCGAACATCATGTCTTGCTATTATAGTGCTTCTTAAGTAACAGAACCAGAACTTATTCGGTCTGCATAAACTGAACAGCAATTATTACTTTCAGTGACGTTGGTGGCAATTGGAATTGCTAGAATTAAATCACAATGTTCGGTCTTCTGATCCAAGTTTTAGCGATTGGCTACTCAAGTTAGGAAACGGAGATGAAGATATCATAGAAATTCCCGATCATTTTATTTGTAAAAGTTCGCTTATTAACCCTTTCAATGACTTGCCTAGAATAATCGTGGACAATGTTTCTGAACTTATATTCCCATCATTTTAGCAATAAAAAGTTTAAAAAACATCCCTCTGATTTTTACATGAGCTGCTTTGCTTTTGGCAGGCTGTCTAATATAATGGACAAAACCATGATAACGTTGTATTATACAATTTTAGTTCAACTAAAACAACCGGAGACAAATGCAAATGTTATTATAAAAAAAAAAATTAAACTTTGCACACCAATCACAATAATCACTTCTTTTTTGCAAAATTTATGAACACGCGATATAAAAAAATTGACGGCTACTTGTTGGGCATAAAATCGAAAATCTAATTAAGTCAAACGTTATATATCTCTCTAAAATTATTTTTGTCATGTTGACAACTTCATTTCATAGTACCAACCTATTTGATTTTAGAAAGGACGTTGGAAAATAAAAAACAATTTTTTTCCGAAGTGTCCAATATAATGGACAAATCTATTAAAAGGGTTAAATAGATTTTTGGCGATACTTTGAGTCCGAATAACATTGTTAGCCTGTGCCCAAAAATTTCCAATGTGAACGAAGTAAACGAGCAACTTCTAAATATTTTAGTGGGTGACACAGTGAGAGACCTGAGCACGGATTTAATTGAAGACAGTGATGATAACGATAAACAAAATTACCCTGCTGAGTTTTTAAATGAATTTTATCCGTCAGTAATGCCGTTGCATAAGGTAAACCTCGAAATTGGAAGAATTATAATACTTCTTCGAAATTTCAATACCAAAAGAGATATAGAGTATCACATACGTTTTAATAGTAATTTTCTCTTTTTCAAATAAAATTTTCTTGAATTAAAATAAACTTTCACATTTTCGAAGAAATATTTCTTCAATTGTGGGAAATGGAAATATTTCCATGTCTCTAATAACACTGTTGTAGTTTTTGACTCGAAATTTTTGGTTCTGCGATAAGACCAACCTTTTCGGATTTGGGGAAGTCCCCCGAGCACAACTGTGTCTTTGGTTTAGTTAGATTGGCGCAAAATTTTAAGAAAACCGCGTTTTTCCAAATGGTCGATTTTTAGCTATTCTAAGCCTTTTGCCACGTCTATTTCTAGAGATATCTCGCATACATGTTGTACGATCTTTACAACCAATAGAGAAAACTAAAGGTATTAAAATTCTTCGTCAATTGTTCTTATACTACTTTCGGATCCGAGGATTAGTTTTTGTGTAGTTAATTAATTTTTGAGAACTTGTTGTTTTTTTTTAAGGAAAATTGGAAATTAAATTCATGGAACAAAATTTGCTTGCCTGTTCTGGCCTATTCTAGTAGAGGGTGTAAAAATTGTAAACTTTTAACCTACTTAAAAACTAATTTACATGTAAACTTTCAAAACTATAACACACGTATAACTGTATTTTATATTTCTTTCAGCATATTTTTTAAAAATCTTAAAATTATGGAAAAAACTATAAAATTGTCGTACCGTAAAATTAATTAGAATTTTTCGAAAAAAAAACAATAGTTTATGGAAAAAATTATTAAATACACAAGAACTACTCCTCGGATCCGAAAGTAGTATAGGAACTGTTGACGTAGAATTTCATGACCTTTTGTTTTCTTTATTGGTTTTTTAGACCATGCAGCTAGTTTTTTAGATATCTCTATAAATAGACATGGCAAAAGGCTTAGAATAGCTTAAAATTGCTCCTTTGGAAAAACATTGTTTTCTTAAAATTTTGAGCCAATCTAACTAAACCAAGGACGCAGATGTACTCAGGCGACTTTCCCAAATCCGAAAAGGTTGGTCTTATCGCAGTACCAAAATTGAACTACAACAGTGTAATGATAAGTATTTTTTTAGCACAAAAAAATTCTCATTTATAGAGAAAAATTTATTGAAAATGCAAAATTTTTCCTATATTTTGGTAAAAAGTGAGTTTTTTTATGAAAATGAGAAATGAAAAGTATTTTCTTCAAAAAAAAACAAATCTTTTATTTAAGCTTTTTCATAGAAGCTTTTTATAATTTTTAGGGAATTTTTAGGATCACATTTAGAGAAAAGCTTTCTCTGGAGCAAAGTCTATACCATTTTTCTCTAAATATGATGCCTTTTTTATCACATACCCAGAAAATTTTTTCTGAGTGTATAACATATCCAAATTGGAGAGTGACACTGTTTTTTTTTCAGGTGTCAAGGATTCAGTTGTCAAGGATCAGGTGTTAAGAACCAAGGATTTCAGGTGTCAAACCTATTCAGTCAAGTCTGCCTTGGTTCGGAAGATGGGTAGAAACAAAAGTAGGAGAGAAATTGAAATGAAGAAAAACAAGTGTAGAATGTTTTGTGAGAGGTGGAGCGTTATTACAACATGCGAATTTGAATCTGAGGCAAGTATTATGCTTTTATCTCAGTCAGTTCGAGTTATTAAGCAATATTATTCCAGAAGCATGTCTACCACCAACTACAACTTCCAAAGTCGATTATATTGATGAATTTTTAATTTCAGTTGATAAGAACTGAGGATAGAATTAAAGACAGGTAAAAGGATTGGACCTTGGATAGACCGAGATTCAAACCTCTGTGTTGGCAGTCAAGCCATTCTTGCTGTCCTTCTAATGTACGTGGGGAATTATGCATTTTGTTCATTAAACTCATAAACTTGTTCACGTTGCCTTTGTATGTGTTTGTGAGACTCGTGCAGTTTTGTCAGTTATCTCATGAAGTGTTCTTGTGATCCCCGTATGTGTACATGACTTGTATTCACAATAAATATGTTTGGTTCATGCTGCCCTTGCAAGTTTTCATTGTAATTACGAAATATTTTTTTTTTGGTTTATGTTTGTTATAACGTCCCCAGCCGTGGCGAAAAGTTTTTTTTAATAAAAAATTTTTCTGATCGGTCACCACCTCTCTGCAGACAATGGCAAACCTCAGAGAGTAAACAATGCCATATAAAGCTTCTTGAGAACATGAACTTTAGCCGTTCGGAGTCGGCATAAAACATGTAGGTCCAGTTCTCGGTCAATTGTTTGCAAACATTTAATAACACACACAACACAATTGATCATAAGAAGCTCGGTCAAAGTCCTTTCAAGGGCTGAAATGGCCAATTTGTTTGTTTTTTGTATGTTATAAACACACTTTAAGAACTTTTAAGACAAGTTTTATGAAATATTGATGTTTTTGGACGTTTTTCTTTTGTATATTTTGTGCATTGATATCTTGAATAGTTCATGAGACTCATATAATTGTTTACTGAACCAAAATTAAGTTATGCGATTCATAGAGATCATATAAAAATTCATAATCATTGTGTACTTATTGGAAAAAATCGATAGAAATCACATTGACAAAGGAACAAAATATTTAAAACGAAACTTTACACATTCGCGAGGTCAGCTGAAAACTTTCCCTGCAAACATTTTCAATCGCCTGAGAATCCCCAGCGAATCGCTTGGAAGATGAAACGATCGCCGGCGAGCTCTTCTGAGAGTCTTCCGGGAATCGCCGAATGTAAGCAGCTGAGGCCAAAAAAGCGATTCGCCGGGAAGATTTGCAGGCGAATCGCCAAGAGGAGTCTTAAGCGATTCGCCTGGAAGATTCGCCAACGAATCGCCGAGAAGAGTCTTAGGCGATTCGCCAGGAAGAGTCGCGAACGATTCGCTGAGAGGATTCTTAAGCGATACGCCGGGAAGATTCGCCAACGAATCGCCGAGAAGATTCTTAGGCGATTCGCCAGGAAGAGTCGCGAACGATTCGCTGAAAGGAGTCTTAAGCAATTCGCCAACGAATGGCAGAAGGGGTTTTTGTTTGTTGCAGAGCATCGTTGTTGAATGTTACAAGTTGTTGCATGTTTTAACTAGCGGGCTCTTCAGACGTTGTTTTATCCCAGTTTCATGAAATTTTTTAAAAGTTAAATTTTTTGATTAATTTAAACGATTTTTCAGAGCCTGCTTGATATAACAATGATAGATTTTGAAAAGCTTTTTAAAAAGCAATCTTCCAACGATCGCCGGAATGAGCGAAGGAAGATTTTAAAATTTTTTTGAATCGCGCATTCATCCCTTGGGCGATCAAAAAGCGATCAATCTTCCAACGATCGCCGGAATGAGCGAAGGAAGATTTTGAACATTTTTTGTCAATCGCGCATTCATTGCTTGGGCGATCGAAAAGCGATCCATCTTCCAACGATCGCCGGAATGAGCGAAGGAAGATTTTAAATTTTTTGAGAATCGCGTATTCATCGCTTCGGCGATCGAAAAGCGATCAATCTTCCAAAGAACCCTTAGGCGAATCGCTATCGTGTCGCCAAATCTTCTAATCTTCCAATCGTCTTCCAAATGTTTGCAGGGTTATTATTACTTTTGGACAGACTAGCAAAGTAAATAAAAAAAGAATTCTGTGAAGATTAACTTGTGTTGATGTAAATTGATTTTTTGCGATTTCTGATGTAATGACGGCGGTACTTTTGAGTGTATACCACGAGTGGTAGACTACATCTAATTTGAATAGTATATCATTGCTAATAGTCGTGGCCTGGTTGATATACGACGGAATTAAAACAATTTGCAAATGTATCACCTATGATACACGTTGTCGCGAATGTGTTAACTAAAGATGCTTGAAAAATTATGTCCTGATTTAAGTTAGCCGTGTATACCAGCTAGTCACTATAAAATTATGTCAAACGGAATACGACGCAGTTTTGGAAAATATATGTTTTTCTGAAACTTAAACAAATACAATGCTTTTTCATCTACCGTCGCCAAACAAGATAATTATAAAATCCAGCTAAACAGCAAACAAAATAAGTATCTCATGCATCTAGTATATCGAGTGTTGCTTGTGTCTCATTGTCAAGATAAGCCATGTTCTCTCGTTTGCTTCACTCGCTGTTGTTTATCGCATTGATGCCGATTGACTGGATATAAATTCGATATCTTTCAATTGCATTTGTGTGCAGCAGCCAATTTTCGGTCCCGGCAGACTTATTGTGTAGGTTTACACAGCTATTGTTGTTGCTGTTGTTGTTGTTGTTGTTGTTGTTGTAGTTACTACCTTTGGCGTTGGCGTTGGCGTTGACATTGCAGTTGTCGTTGTTGTGGCGTATTGGTGTGAACCAGTCTCAGATCTTCAGCTCAAATACAAGCTAGCTCGTTCACACTGCCAGCCAAAAAATAAATATACACTTCTTGCACTAAGATAATACACACACACACAAACACACATAAACACACATGCAAAAACTCACATACTTTCATGCATGTAGCTCTCAACCTCCACAAACAAACATTATTTGCAGTGGAATGCCAAAGTTTTCACCTGAGGTTATGCCAAACAACCGTAGGTACAAAGGATAACGTTTCAAAGGATAAATCGAACGAATGAACGAACGAACGAATGAATGAACGAATGAGCCAACCAACAAATGCCTTGAGGAAGATGTTGTGCAGTTAAGCGTATAGCGAATAGATGGGCAGCAGTTAAGTGAGTAAGAATGTAAAAATTGGCAGCATTCGAGGTTTCGAGAGTGAGCTGCATAACATTTAAATATAAATTTAATATATTGAGAAAAAGGCAGCTGGTAGATAGTAGACGGAATGAAAAAAAAGACAACAGGTATCAAAACAAACCGTTGCATTAAATTCAAGTTTCACAACAGTTTTTTCGATATATAAGAAAAAACGTATGCAGCAGAACCTGTCCTTAAGGATTTCTAATAGTTTTGGTAAAATAGTAATATTTTTTCTAAAAAAACTGCCTTTAATATTAAATAAACTAGCCAAAGAGCTCAGAAATGTGTTGAGAAAGAGTTAGTTTTTGATATATCATTTTTAGAACTATAAAACTATTAAAATAAAAAACATATATGTTAAAAAAATATAAATTTTGTTGAAACCTTCTTACAATAATGATACAGATTAGCTACTTTTCCCTTTAAGGCGAGACGGTCTAATGTATATGTGCTTTTTTAATGAGTTTGAAACTTTATGGAATTTTTATATTATTTCATATTAATTGGCGCATTTCTTCCCTCGTTATGAAACTGATTTTTTGATTTAGATGGTCTCAGTTTTTTTGTGATTTTTTCTAGCTTATGTAGTCTGTGAGATATTCAGATTCAAATTAAAATTTTTGATTTTTTGTTTAAACTTTTTAATTTTACAAGAATTTTATATAGTGGAGAATGCGCACCTGCTGAACAGGCCCACCTACTGAACACTGTCAGTTCTGAAGTAAATAAAGATAACAGTGTTAATGTGTTCTACTAGGGCGCTGTTTTAACCAAATGGCCATCGCGAAACAAAATATTTGAAAAAGTCGAAGCTAATCTAAAAAAGTGCCTATCAATTTGTGAATTTTCGAGTGTTCTTTTATCGAAAAAAATATGAGTACGAGTGAGTATAAATGGAATTTCAACATGCCGATAATTGGCTTATCAGCATTATGAGGAGGCTCCTGATGACTTCAAAGACTTATTTCCATTTAACCCTAGAACTGTATCGCTATTTTTTTTAACCTATTCCTATAACGCTATTCCTGTATCCCCAGCCGCGGCGAAAAGTTTTTTTCAATAAAAAATTTGTCTGATTGGTCACCACCTCTCTGCAGACAATGGCAAACCTCAGAGAGTAAATAATGCCATGCAAAGCTTCTTGAGAACATGAACTTTAGCCGTTCGGAGTCGGCATAAAACATGTAGGTCCAGTTCTCGGTCAATTGTGTGCAAACATTTAATAACACACACAACACAATTGATCATAACAAGCTCGGTCAAAGTCCTTTCAAGGGCTGAAATGATCAATATGTTTTTTTTTTTCCTGTATCGCTGGGTGAAAAAACACCCCAATTTTCAAAGGCCCGTGTCTCGGGTACAGTGACCTTTAATCTTTTGACCTTTAATCACGTGAACTAAATTGTTTTGGCCAAAAATTTGAGGGATCCGGGAATATTGACCAAGAAAGGCAGAAAACTTGAAAACATAGCAAAAATTTTATTTTCCATTAAAATTACGATATCACAGTGAGGTTTTGAGTAAATCGAGTAACTCTAACAAGGTTCCAAAGAGAAGATACTATGTTTAAGGGGTATTATAATGGTTTTCGCCAACATTTGACAAATGCTATTTATTTTGAGAAATCAAAGTGTGCAAATAGCAAGAATTTGAAAAAACGATTTTTGCCGCACAGATCGTTACAATGAATAAGAATTTCGTTTAAATTGGAAAAAAATATCTTTATTTGAAATTAAAAAATATAATTATTACATTTATCGTTGACAATTTTTCAACTTGATTTTTATCTCTCATTCTTGCTCACCGCACTCCTGACAGATAACAGCATATGGTCAGGACACACGATTCACACGTTCATTAGATTGCACGCAGTAAGCCTCAAAAACACTTGATTACAAAAATTTTATCATTCAAAGTTAACTTGCATCTCTGAAAACTTTAATTTCGAACAGCGTTACAAAGTTACACACTGTCAAAAACACTAAAAATTATACAAAAATTTAATAGGTACATGAATTTAACAGCTCAATCTTCTAATTTTATTTTGATATACTTTAGTTAATACATGTAGCTACTTATTTAATTTTTTTTATAGTTTTAAACTTTGCAAAAAAACACATTTCGAAATAATAAAAAACACAGTGGTCTAGGCCATGCGCCTGGACCACTTTTGTGGTAAATTCGATAGATGGCACGGATAATTTAAGATGATTCACAAAAGGTATTAGATATTCTACCAAAATGCATCCTGATTATTCCAGAAAAAGTTCAAGAAGAAGGCCGCCATAAACCACACGAAGACACCTCCGAGGCAATCGTTCGGCTATCGAAAATCGATACTCGAACAAGTCGGTAAGTATGTATTGATCTTTTACTTTTTGTGAGCATTAATCTTGTACCGCTTGTATTTAGGGTTGCGGCCTAAACATATTTTTTCAATGTGAAAATTTTTTCTTTTTAAATTTAAGAAAATCGGTTGTACCATATTTCATTAGTTAGTTTTTTCTCTCAGACGAAATTTAATTCAGCTTTATTTGTCATAATTTAGTTGACAATCAAATTACTAATCAGTTTTTTTATTCATATTCTGCAGTATGACAGACAAAAAATAAACAACATCATCCAGAACAATAACTAGAATAACAACAAAAAAAATAATTATAAGACATGAAGTACAAGTCAAAATATCTTGAGTGTTCAATGTTTTAAGTTTTTAAACTCAATCTTTTTGGGTTTTTTCAATGAAAACATACATATATTGTTACATATTGGTATTTGTATAAACATATTGGTTATTATGTAAAAACTTTCTTATCAACATTTTTGGTTTAAAATAAAAAACAAAAATATAATAAAAATACAAACAGTCGCGATCCTAAAACTCTATGCCTGCTTATAAATGCTTAAATCTCTAGATAGTTTTAAGGCATATTTAAAAAACAATTTAAAAAAATTGAGATTGTTTTTCAACGTCTGTAGATGACCTTGATGACCTTGATTTTTTTGTTAATTCAAATATTTTTTTAAATATATGCTGCCATCTGTGATCCAGTTTATTTATTTTGAAAATATTTCAAAAATATAATTTCATCAAAAATAAAAGCTGTTTAATGCGAACATAGCTTAACAAACAACAACTGTTCATATATTTAAAGAACATGCAGGATTTCATGCTTTAAGAAAAAATTTTAATGCTTCAGTTAAGGACGCTGTTTGAGGGTAATAATGTAGCAATAATTTTTCTAAAATTTAGTTATATTTGTTTGCCTGAATAAAATAAAAAATTTAAAGAGAAACACACAAATTTTTAAAATGAAAATGAAGAATGAAAAAGGCTAAAAAATTCAAACAGAATTGAAAGTGTTGAAAATAAGTTTTGCATGCTAATAATTTAGACGCAGTTACTACCATACTACCATCATAGCAACCAACACATACACACACATACACAACTCTATAGCCACTGCAAAACATTGCCAATTGCAAAACTCGGCTTGCAACTCACTAACACTAACATAATTGTCATCAACAGAAGAAAAAACTAACAACTTTTGCACAAACATACTTACTTGCAATTAAATACGATTATATATTTGTTAGTGTATAAGTGTACTTTAGTTTTTCTTACATAACCCAGTGTACCAATGATAACTGATTGATTTATGAAGCTTTCGGGCACCAACATTCAAACATTGCAAACAAATCGATTCTTTAAATCCTTATTAAAGAACATATTACAATGATTGAAAGGTCATGTTTTCAGACGTTCTTTCATATGGCATTAATAAGTTTTAGTATATTTTATTAAAAAAAAAATTGTAAACAAAAATCTAGTCTAGGTCTAGTGTACACCGGGACTCCAGGACAAAGAGCATGAAACCGGATCATATCCAGATATTCCGGGATGTATGGCAGCCCCATTCAAGGGCTGTGTTATGCTGGTGCTTATGGGCACATCATGGTCTCGCATGGTATCGCATCGTGGTTATTTCAATGTAAATTGAAAATTAGAGAGCTGGATCGAGAGAGTACATAAATATGTCAAACTTTATATATAAAATTATACTATAAAATTATACTGTCTTCTGGCAGATACTTGCAACCATCCAAATGGGTTGGCAATTTTTTTTTACACTTTAATATATGTAAATTACAACAAATTAAAATTTTATCCTTGTGGAAGCAGGTTCAAATAAATGTTTTTTTTACATTTTCAAAAATGTAAAGGACAATGATGCAACCGTGAGATCCCTGCCAGAACGGTATTTTCTTAATAGACTGATAATAAATCATCACTTGAAAATTTTCTAGCCTAGTGAGAAACGGGTTAGTCAGATGGTTCACTAGCTCTTAGACTATTAGAATTAACTGCAAAATTACAAAACAACAAGGTTCTAAGAATTTTTGCCAAACTTTAGTTTGAGGTTCAGTGGGATATGCATAACAGAAGGTTTAAGCTTATATTCAGAGACAACTTCCAGTTGCCGCTGTCATTAGCACCTCACTGAGAGTGAATTAAAGTTTCAGAGCAGAGTTTAACTTTCACCAACTATTATGATTAGCATCGAATTAGAAATCTGCGTTTAATACGCTAAAAAAAGTTAACAAACTTATGCGCCTGCATCCATGTTTTTGTAGTTTTTATGCATGTGATGGTAAAATGTTGCCACAGCTACGACTACGAATTGCAATTTGCGTCGACTGACAATTGCATTCGGTCAACCCGCTCACCTCAACAAGGCACACAATTTTGAAACCAAAACTAATATAGGAACTTTTTAATTAACTTGTCGGTCGTTTGGAATAAACACACAAACACAGTAAATTTTCGTAAACACTAACCAGTGTACATATAATTGCATTAACTGCTTAAATATATGTGTGTCAATAACATAAATTAAAAATTTAAGTCAACAGCTATATTAATTGTAAAACCAAAACAGAACAGACGTTAGTTTTTTTATGAATATGAATATGAATATGAATATGAATATGAATATGAATATGAATATGAATATGAATATTAATATGAATCTGAATATGAATATGAATATGAATATGAATATTAATATGAATATGAATATGAATATGAATATGAATATGAATATGAATATGAATATGAATATGAATATGAATATGAATATGAATATGAATATGAATATGAATATGAATATGAATATGAATATGAATATGAATATGAATATGAATATGAATATGAATATGAATATGAATATGAATATGAATATGAATATGAATATGAATATGAATATGAATATGAATATGAATATGAATATGAATATGAATATGAATATGAATATGAATATGAATATGAATATGAATATGAATATGAATATGAATATGAATATGAATATGAATATGAATATGAATATGAATATGAATATGAATATGAATATGAATATGAATATGAATATGAATATGAATATGAATATGAATATGAATATGAATATGAATATGAATATGAATATGAATATGAATATGAATATGAATATGAATATGAATATGAATATGAATATGAATATGAATATGAATATGAATATGAATATGAATATGAATATGAATATGAATATGAATATGAATATGAATATGAATATGAATATGAATATGAATATGAATATGAATATGAATATGAATATGAATATGAATATGAATATGAATATGAATATGAATATGAATATGAATATGAATATGAATATGAATATGAATATGAATATGAATATGAATATGAATATGAATATGAATATGAATATGAATATGAATATGAATATGAATATGAATATGAATATGAATATGAATATGAATATGAATATGAATATGAATATGAATATGAATATGAATATGAATATGAATATGAATATGAATATGAATATGAATATGAATATGAATATGAATATGAATATGAATATGAATATGAATATGAATATGAATATGAATATGAATATGAATATGAATATGAATATGAATATGAATATGAATATGAATATGAATATGAATATGAATATGAATATGAATATGAATATGAATATGAATATGAATATGAATATGAATATGAATATGAATATGAATATGAATATGAATATGAATATGAATATGAATATGAATATGAATATGAATATGAATATGAATATGAATATGAATATGAATATGAATATGAATATGAATATGAATATGAATATGAATATGAATATGAATATGAATATGAATATGAATATGAATATGAATATGAATATGAATATGAATATGAATATGAATATGAATATGAATATGAATATGAATATGAATATGAATATGAATATGAATATGAATATGAATATGAATATGAATATGAATATGAATATGAATATGAATATGAATATGAATATGAATATGAATATGAATATGAATATGAATATGAATATGAATATGAATATGAATATGAATATGAATATGAATATGAATATGAATATGAATATGAATATGAATATGAATATGAATATGAATATGAATATGAATATGAATATGAATATGAATATGAATATGAATATGAATATGAATATGAATATGAATATGAATATGAATATGAATATGAATATGAATATGAATATGAATATGAATATGAATATGAATATGAATATGAATATGAATATGAATATGAATATGAATATGAATATGAATATGAATATGAATATGAATATGAATATGAATATGAATATGAATATGAATATGAATATGAATATGAATATGAATATGAATATGAATATGAATATGAATATGAATATGAATATGAATATGAATATGAATATGAATATGAATATGAATATGAATATGAATATGAATATGAATATGAATATGAATATGAATATGAATATGAATATGAATATGAATATGAATATGAATATGAATATGAATATGAATATGAATATGAATATGAATATGAATATGAATATGAATATGAATATGAATATGAATATGAATATGAATATGAATATGAATATGAATATGAATATGAATATGAATATGAATATGAATATGAATATGAATATGAATATGAATATGAATATGAATATGAATATGAATATGAATATGAATATGAATATGAATATGAATATGAATATGAATATGAATATGAATATGAATATGAATATGAATATGAATATGAATATGAATATGAATATGAATATGAATATGAATATGAATATGAATATGAATATGAATATGAATATGAATATGAATATGAATATGAATATGAATATGAATATGAATATGAATATGAATATGAATATGAATATGAATATGAATATGAATATGAATATGAATATGAATATGAATATGAATATGAATATGAATATGAATATGAATATGAATATGAATATGAATATGAATATGAATATGAATATGAATATGAATATGAATATGAATATGAATATGAATATGAATATGAATATGAATATGAATATGAATATGAATATGAATATGAATATGAATATGAATATGAATATGAATATGAATATGAATATGAATATGAATATGAATATGAATATGAATATGAATATGAATATGAATATGAATATGAATATGAATATGAATATGAATATGAATATGAATATGAATATGAATATGAATATGAATATGAATATGAATATGAATATGAATATGAATATGAATATGAATATGAATATGAATATGAATATGAATATGAATATGAATATGAATATGAATATGAATATGAATATGAATATGAATATGAATATGAATATGAATATGAATATGAATATGAATATGAATATGAATATGAATATGAATATGAATATGAATATGAATATGAATATGAATATGAATATGAATATGAATATGAATATGAATATGAATATGAATATGAATATGAATATGAATATGAATATGAATATGAATATGAATATGAATATGAATATGAATATGAATATGAATATGAATATGAATATGAATATGAATATGAATATGAATATGAATATGAATATGAATATGAATATGAATATGAATATGAATATGAATATGAATATGAATATGAATATGAATATGAATATGAATATGAATATGAATATGAATATGAATATGAATATGAATATGAATATGAATATGAATATGAATATGAATATGAATATGAATATGAATATGAATATGAATATGAATATGAATATGAATATGAATATGAATATGAATATGAATATGAATATGAATATGAATATGAATATGAATATGAATATGAATATGAATATGAATATGAATATGAATATGAATATGAATATGAATATGAATATGAATATGAATATGAATATGAATATGAATATGAATATGAATATGAATATGAATATGAATATGAATATGAATATGAATATGAATATGAATATGAATATGAATATGAATATGAATATGAATATGAATATGAATATGAATATGAATATGAATATGAATATGAATATGAATATGAATATGAATATGAATATGAATATGAATATGAATATGAATATGAATATGAATATGAATATGAATATGAATATGAATATGAATATGAATATGAATATGAATATGAATGTGAATTTCAGTACGTATATCATATATTAATTCATATAAAACGTTCTTTGGGAATATTTTCTCAAGAGCTAATACAAAGAAGGACAAGAAAAAGGACTTGAAAATTTTGTAATTTATGTATTCCTTTTGTTTTGTTTGTTCTCTTCAAGTCTGTGACTGTAATTAACTTTAAGGATATTATAGTCTATAGCCATGTCGCTGCCTCTTCTTCTTATACGCAGAATCTGTTCGACTATCTGTGTTTGTTTGTTGTAATAATCCTTAAAATCCTTTATAATTATATTTCCTCCACTCAAAATGGTGCTCATCGCAGCCAGTCACATAGCTAGACTTAATCATGTTTGTGATTGTAATCAGCATATGGATTAATATTGCAGTTGATATTAAGAGCAACATAACAGCTCACACACTCACACAAATACACACATAAACACACTTTGGTACTAACACAAAATGCTCACTTAGTAGAAAAGGGTAAATGGTACAGGAAGAAAACAAACAGACAAAAAAAAAAAACTGTCCAACATAGAAAAATGCTTTTTGCTGATATCCTTGTAAGCAGCTACGTTGTATTGTTGGTGTAGTCATCGTCATCATTGTCGTCAACGTCTCATGCATCCTGAATGGATTACCGCTGCTTGGAATATGATTGTTCCTTTAACAAGTGGGAGTGTACGTGTGGCTGTGTGAGTTTGTGTGCGTGTGGTTTGTATCTGTTTGACGAAAGGGTATTTTAAGTCCTTTCTTGTGCCGCCTTAGCTTAGCTCTTCGCACAAAAGAAGCAAAATTCAACTTGTTTGCTCTACTCTATTCTGCTTGTCTGTGTGTATGTCTAACTTTCTGTCTGTCTGACTTATCGCTATGCAAGCAATTGTTAGACAGACGCATGTTTGAGCTCCGTTTAGTTTATGTTTTTGTTCTTATTGTTGGAATTTAAATTTAATTTCGTTGCCGTAGCCACCGCCTGACTTTGTCGAGTGGCTGATGTGTGCTTGACTGATTTTTTTTTTTTCATTTTTTTTTTTTGTACTAGGTTTGGAGCAACTGTAAAGTTAGATAGAAAATAGGATAAAAAGAACAATGTCTAAAGGACTAAAGATTATGATGAATTCTAAAATGAGTGTAAAAAAGTGGTCAAGCATTATAATTTTAAATAATGAGTTAATGTTTCCTCAGGGATGATGATGGCATGTTGATGACTTCCGGTTAAAGTTGAAAGACTCAAGTTTTGAGTTTTAAGTAAAACAAAAAGTTTATAACCAATCTTGTAAGATTTAGTTTTAATTGAAGAATTGAGTTTTAAGAATTGAGCTTTAAGCAGGGACATAACATTTGCGGCAGAGAAACCAGACCTTTTTTTAAAAATTCATAACTCAGTCAAAAACAAACATTTTTCCAAAATTTTTTTTATTATAGTAGAGAATTGAACAAATTATAAGAAAACAATTCAAAAAAATATATTTTTCACTCCAACATGGTTTTATAGAGCTCCAAACGAGGGGCAGAGAAAACAACGGGGTCTCGTTGTTGCAGCGCTGGGAGTCGCAAAAATTGTCCGATCTGGAAAAAAATTACTTTTTTAAATCTTAACAAAATTGGTCATCGTATGACAGTAGCTTTTTTAACATTTTTGTTCAATTTTTGGTGATGTTCCAAATTTGAAAAGTGTGTTTTTTTGAAAAAAATATTGACTGTAAAAATTCATAAAAAACCGAAAAAAAAATTTTAAAATAGCTCGCGTCATACGATAGCGAATCAAGTTTAAAAAAATATAAAAAAAATTTTGTTAAAAAATGAACCCGCTAGTGCCGCAACCAGTACGAAAAACATGGTTCGAGATAAACGCGTTCAAAGTTTGTGAACAAAGAAAAAAAGGGTTGAAAAAGAAAAATGCGCTCTCACTAATCCGGTTGTAACTTTTGAATCCGTAGGAATTTTGCCATGAATTTTTTTTTTTAAGAATCTTAAGAATATTTACTAAAATAAAAAAAATTATAAAAAACAATTGCAAAAAACGGCCAATGTCATGTTTCCCGTTAATTAAAATCCAAAGTATTGTAAAATTTAAAAAAAAATTTTATAACAACGAAATGGAAACAAAAACTCAAAAATATTTGTTTAAGTGTTGCTACAAAAAAATAATACAATAAGAAAAAATTCTGCTTTTATAAAGAGTAGAGAGAGAGAGTCCCGAACCGCCCCTCTTGCCTATGGGCCTGTGACGTGAAATTTAAAATAAAATTACAAGTTTTATAGATGTCGCGTACGCATGTATAGATAAGTGCTTCAGTTAGCTAGCAAATGCTTACATTTTTATTTTATGCTTTAATAAAATGCTTCAACAAATAACTCATGACATCACCATTGCTTTAATCGTGACGCAAGAAGATCGTTCCAGCTTATATTGTATACAGTTGCTATCGAGAGTCAACGGTCAAGTTTAATCTGAGTTTTTTTTATGTTGATAAAGAAAAGAAACAGTATTTATTCTTCACATAATAAAAGCAAAACTTTAGTCATTCTTAAGCAACGGAACAGTAAAGATGTAGTCTTCAATCTTGCTGACACCGGCAATAACACTCAGCTGCCGAAACTAGCTATATCAGATCGCTGAAACTATCCATCATTGGAACAATTAAGAGATATATCCTTGTTGCTTTATAATTCCACAATAGTAACTGTACTTTCTTTGCGATAGTGATGATATCGACGTTAAACATAAATGCGAACATATAACATAAAGTGGAAGCTTTAAATATGTTGTGAGTGTCGGCTGGAAAGCTGCTACCGTGTCATTCACTCGATCTAAATTTCAAACCCAATACTTAGTTTAATGCGTGTCAATGTCATTGAAAATCTCCAGCAAGTGATAATACTTGGAAACTTATTCAACATCATCGTGAATAAAGCAGACTGGTTTGACTAACAACAAGGTTTTGGCAATCTGGAGGGTGAATTGTATGAATTGCATGGTGTTACATTGTATGAACTCTGTATATAAATGGAAGATTTTTCGAGGTGAAACACGTTGACTTGATGGCTTTATAGGCAATGTTGGCGACTCTTGACTCAGCTTTAAGCATATCTAGTTTTAACCAAAGTTAGTTATAATGATTGAAGACCACATACAACGAACTGTGCTAAAGACAAAAATGGAGCTTGGTTGTTCAAACAATACTTTGTCAGGTTTGTGCATAAGACAACTCAAAATTTTATTATATTTTCTATATATTTAAAATTTTTTTATTAAATTTTGTTTAGATAAAATAATTCATACTTCATTTACATACTTCTAAGGCTGATGACCAAAACTAAAGCTAAAATGGCTGTATTTTGATGCCTGATCTAAAATCGTTTCAGTTAATTTTTAAATGAAACATCTATGTTCAATTTCAAACAGATTTAAACAAAAAGTAAATTGAAATTACTTTAGTTATGTTTCTATTCACACATGAAGCAGAGAAAAAACAAAAACCACAACCGTAAAAGGCCAGAATTCTACTTGCTAGTCTACTTGTGAACATCGATGGCAGCTACCGCTTTTTTGAGTTCTTTAAACTGTTGATAAATGTTTAAATCAAAATAATGATGTTACAGTCTCATACTACAAAGCTTCATTGTAAGTGACAGTTATGACATATTAAAAGCATCCAATTTAAGCTGCATGTTCTGATACATCAATTCGATCATCAACTTCAATCTATGTGCTATATCATTGATTTGTTCATCATAGCAAATAAAAGACATCTGCGGTTGTGAACAAATATAACAATACAAATATATCTGATATAATTGAATCGTCGATCACCCATATTAATCACTTTTACCGCCAAGTCCTTTACTTTGTCAATTTTTTCTAGCTGTATCTTTGCTAGCGTCATCCAAATTGTAAATCCTTTTTGTTTTCTTACTGTGACATACATAAATACCTTCCAAGATTCCTTTTATCGAAAGATAAAAAACTCAAAATATCCTTGACTGTCAAACCTCGATAGCGGCTGTCTTAACTACACTCTGAGTTATGATGAGTATAATCTGTTCATATTTATATATATATATATTTATATAGTCCCTTGAAGATTTTGTGAAGTAAGAATAAAACTTACTTAAAAAAAAAACACGAAAAACGAATTGGCCATTTCATTAGTCCAAAGAACTTTGACCGAGCTTCTTATGATCAAGCTGTGTTGTGTATGTTATTAAAAGTTTGTACACAATTGATTGAGAACAAGACTAACATGTCTCATGCCCACACTGAACACATGGTATTCATGTTCTAAAGTAGTTTTACTGGCATTATTTGCAAGGATGACAACCGATGAGAGAAATTAATTTCTATTGAAGAAAAATATTTTTGTCACATGGACGATTGAACTTGGGTTACCGCGGATTGTTGGTTCGCACGCCACGTCCGCAACATCATATGCAGAATGCTCAAAAATTTCTTCAAAGTAATGCAATAGTGTATTGATCATATTGAAGAATATTTAAAAAAAAAAAAAACAAATAAATACAACTATTTCCATAAATAAACTGCTGTGTTTTTATTGCTAGCCATAAGAATTAACCTAATTTTTTATAAATTTCATGATAGTTGTTTTTTTGATAGGTTTTAATATGCAATGTATTTGTCTAAGCAATATTTTAAAGTTTTTTTATTTTTTTTTAAATATGAATGTGATAATTTTTAGCAATTGTAAACGTACAGTTAAACGATTACAAAATGTTATGGTTTTTGTCATCAATTTTTAATTTAATATTTTAGCATACAGATAAGAGCCGTTTAACTTTAATGCCTTATATTGAAAAATTCAATTTTTCTCACATGTAAAGACAACTACTGTTGTTCCGCATAAAAATGTTTACTGTTCATTTCCGGAGAGATCTCAAATTTATGAAATATAACTTGCAACTTATAATCATAGTGAACGGTGAACAGTTTCATTTCAAAATTACTTAAGTCCTATGGACAGGAAAATAAATATTTATCTTTACAACACAAAACATGAAAAAAAAACAAGTAAAGAAAGTCTAAAGTCGGTCTAGGTCGACTATGAAATACCCTAAACCTACTTTTCCAAAAAAAAAAAAAAAATTTTTTTGAAATTGGGCGTGTCCGTGGGCAGATGAAGCCTATATTTTATATGCATTTAAATGTTGATGAAAAATTTACACATACCAAGTTTTATTCCTGTAGCTCACAGTTAATGCCCTTATTGTGCTTTCGCTATGGGAGGTGGACGTGTTCATGGACGGATTACTGCCAATTTTTGAACAAACCTTAGTTTTGGAATAAAATACATACATACCAAATTTTATTTCTCTATGACAAACATAACCTTATTTATTGAGTTTTAAAGTTTTTGGGTTGTATGGGAGGTAGGCGTGTCCATAGGCGGATGACGTCCATTTTTCAAAACCGTCTTTGGTTTGTTACAAAAAACATATGTGCTAAATTTTAGATTTGTAGGTTAAACAGAGGCTTATTTATTGCGTTTTAAATTTTTGGGTTGTATGGAAGGTAGGCGTGTCCATTAGCGGCTGATGTCCATTTTTCAAAACCATCTTTGTTTTGTTATAAAAAACATATGTGGCAAATTTTAACTCTGTAGGTGAAACAAAGGCTTATTTATTGCGTTTTAAATTTTTGGGTTGTATGGGAGGTGGGCGTATCCGTTGGCTGATGATACCCATTTTTCAAAAACGTCTTTGCTTTGTTAGAAAAAACATATGTGTCAAAGTTTAGTTCTGTAGGTTAAACAGAGGCTTATTTATTGCGTTTTCAATTTTTGCGTTGTATTGGAGGTGGGCGTGTCCTTGAGCGGATGACGTCCATTTTTCAGAGACATCTTTGTGTTGATATAAGATACATATATATTCAATTTTATTTTTGTAGGCTGTAACGAAGTTTTTTTAGCCTGGGTATATCTCGCCGGATACCCAGGGTTCTGTACAAAAATATTTATATATTTGAGACCAAAAGCGTTTTTTTAAAAGTAATGAAGTTCTGATTTATTATTTAAGTTCACTATTATTAATGCTATGATTACAAATTTGATTAATTTTTCATTTATATTATTAAGCTTATCATTCAACTTTTATTATTTCACTATAGTTACTAATCTTCCTGTTGTCCTGCGATGTCCTGCGTTTTCTCGGTCCTCCGGTCTTCCGCTCCGTTTGCTGACTCATGAAAGTGGGATTTTAGGAGTTTATGTGGGTTTTTGAGGTTCCAGGATGTATCTAGTGCTACTAGGGTAACCGCTTAGAAAAGATCGAAACCCGAAACATACAGTTTTCTCTAGTTCTACTAGGGTAACCGCTTAGAAAAGCTCAAAACCCGATCTTATAAATAATATTCAAATTCTACTAAGGTAACCGCTTAGAAAAGCTCGAAACCCGGAATAAAGGGATAGGAAGGGATGTCTTACCTTTCACGATCAGCGATCAAAGGGATCGATTCTGTCTTCAGCCTCCCTTTTTATAGCACAAAAATCGCATTTGCTAACGGGATCTTGTTTGTGCGATTTTTCATCAAATGTTTTTGCACATCTAACTGTGCACCAGTTTCTTGTTGTTGTCCTTAACCCGCGTGTTTGCTTCTTAGCTTTGTCTCAAGCTCTGGCTCGCCTACGTTGTTGTTATTGTGCTGTGGCTTTGTTGTTGTTCATATTTCGGCGCGTGTTTAACATTGTTGTTCTAATTGTGTGTGCCTGCATTACATACCGTTGTTTGGTGGCGTGTGCAATTCTTGTAGCTATGTGTTTTTGTTTGTCTGCTATGCAGTTTGTTACTGTTCTTGGTTTTGTGTTTGTTTATATTTTATTGCACCGCTGTTGTTGTTGTTGCTGCTTGGCTTGTTATTGTTCAAAGCCTGCTACTATTTCTTCTTCATGTGCCCGCTGTTGTTGTTGTTGTTGTTGTTGTTGTTGTTGTTGTTTGTTCTAGAATTGAACTATTGTTGTTGTAGTTGTTGTGGTTGTTGTTGTTGTTGTTGTTCATGTTGGCGTTGTTATTTAAAGTTGTTGTTGTTGGAAATAAAATATTGTTGATGTTGTTGTTGTTGTTGGTGTTGTTGTTGGTGTTGTTGTTTAAGATTGTTGTTGTAAAAAGTAAACTATTGTAGTTGTTGTGGTTGTTGTTGTAGCGGCTGTTGTTGTTGTTGAACTTTCATGTGGGCTGAAATTTGTCCCAAATTTCAGTTCCTCACAAGGCTTATTATGAGCTGAGTTATGCAGCTTTAAATTTTTGCGTTGTATAGGAGGTAGGCGTGTCTGTTTGCGGATTCCAAAAATATTCAAAAGTGCAGATCCTGGGGTGCATGTGACCATGTGTACCAAGTTTCATCCAATTATCTCGACTCCTTCTTTTTATCCTGTGTTTACGGACAAGACACAGACGGACGGACGGACGGAAGGACGGACATAGATAGCTCGACTCACGTGGTGACGCTGATCAAGAATATATATACTTTTCTATACCGGACTCGCTTCGTTCTATGCGTTACAAACGTTTGCACAAAGTTAATATACCCTCACCTTTCAGATTTAGGGTATAAATATTTAGAATATTTTTCTCATACATTTTATGAAAAACTCGTGTAAAAGCCCGTCCTACGACGGGAAGGAACCATTTAGAGTACCATTTATATACAAAGGTTTTTGTTTGAAAACATGTTTATTAAATTATTTTGATAAAACTTCTTTATATACAACATTTCTAGTACAACTAATTCTTAGAATTGTTTACCAATTAACCTTGTTCCTTGTCATCTATAATGCTTAGTTTTACATAATCAGCCCGCTAAAACTGCCCATGACTAAATACCAATTCTTTTAGAAAAACTCCTACTTTCTGCAATATTTAACCTTGCAATTTATTTACGTTCATTGAAAATGTCAGTTTAACTGGAAATTGTCGCCTCCGGAGAGTGAAAGGCAAATCTGAGTTTGTCGGGGCCAAATCAATTGTAGGTATGAAAACTATTTCATGTTCGCCAGTGCGCCTGTCAATACCTGTGCGATGATTAATTAAGTTTTTAGGTTTTTCAAAACTAACCACCTTCCATTACAGATATCTCTTTTGGTATTGAAATTTCGTAGAAGTATTATAATACTTCCAATTTCGAGGTTTAACTTATGCAGTGGCATTCCTGACGGATAAAATTCAATCAAAAACTCAGCAGGGTAATTTTGTTTATCGTTATCATCACTGTCTTCAATTTAATCCGTGCTCAGATCTCTCACTGTGTCACCAACTAAAATATTTAGAACTTGCTCGTTGACTTCGTTCACATTGGAATTTTTTGGGCACAGTATAGCAATTTTGGAATAACGGTTTATTCGGGCTCAAAGTATCGCCAATATATATTTAACCATTTCAATGTATTTGTCCATTATATTGGACACTTCGGAAAAATTTTTTTTTTTATTTTCAAACGTCTTTTCTAAAATCAAATAGGTTGTTACTATGAAATGAAGTTGTGCCAAGATGACAAAAATACTTTAAGGGAGATATATAACGTTTAACTTAGTTAGATTTTCGATTTTATGCCCAACAGTAGCCTTCAATTTTTTTATATCGCGTGTTAATAAATTTTGCAAAAAAGAATTTATGATTATTATGATTGGTGTGCAAAGTATAATTTTTTTTTTATAACAAAAATTGCATAAATAACGCATTTGCATTTGTCTCCGGTTGTTTTAGTTGAACTAAAATATTATAATACAACGTTATCGTGGTTTTGTCCATCAAATTAGACAGCCTGCTAAAAGCAAAGCAGCTCATGTAAAAATCAGATGGATGTTTTTTAATCTTTTTATTGCTTAAATGATGGGAATATAAGCTCAAAAAAATTGTCCACGATTATTCTAGGCAAGCCATTGAAAGGGTTAAAAAGCGAACCTTTACAAACAAAATGATCGGGAATTTCTATGATATCTTCATCTCCATTTCCTTGAGTAGCTTGAGTAGCCAATCGCTTAAACTTGGATCAGAAGACCGAACATTGTGATTTAATTCTAGCAATTCCAATTGACACCAACGTCACTGAATGTAATAATTGCTGTTCAGTTTATGCAGACCGAATAGGTTCTGATTCTGTTTATTAAGAAGCACTGTAGTAGCAAGACATGATGTTTGATGTATAGTAGTTGAGGAAAATGACGATAGTCTTCAAGTACAAATATTTTCAATACATAATTTAAGAACAGGTTCTGGTCCAGGCTGAACAGGTTTTAAAAAGTACAGCACGTAAAAAGATTTCAAAAAGATAATTATTTAACAACAGGTTCTGGTCCAGGCTGAACAGCTTTTACGATATAGAGCGAAAGGTTAAGTAAGTACAAACATTTCAAATGGATAATTTTACAACACGTTCTGGTCCAGGCTGAACATGTTTTAAAAAGAATAGTAAGTACAAAGATTTTAAATGGATAATTTTATAACAGGTTCTGGTCCAGTCTGAACATGTTTTACGATATAGAGCACGGAGCAGGACGCTTGTCTTTTATATATATTAAGAAGATATGGCCACAAATGTTGGAAAAAGTGATTGAAAATCAGACCTACAGATTAGATTGCGTCCGAACTAGCCGTGATGATCATATGCCAATCATTATATTTAATTATAATGCCAAAAGATTATCTTTTAAATAAAGTCAATTCCATGTCAATACCTGTTCTGCTTCCATGTCAATACCTATATTCCATTTCAATGTTTTTTACCTCTAAAAAGAACACCCCTGCACATATCAATTCGCATAGCTACTCAGAGTAAAGGTCAATTAATATATAATGAGAAAAAATTCAAGGTTAATTGTAATTAAATCTTTGAGCTACTCAAAATATTGGAGAATTCAAGAAATAATACTTCATGATATCACAAAACTAAACTTAACTGTATAAATCTGATGACGCGCATTCAATATAAATTAAGATTATTCCCACACTAACTAACAAAAGTTTTGTAATTTTTCATTTTCGCATAAAAAAATGATAAATATTTTTTTACAATTTAAAATAAACAGTATTATTTATAGATTATGCTGAAATTTATGTATTTATTTATTTTGCACATAGGCGATATCAAGAGTTGAGGGTCAAGGGTAATCTAGGTTTCTTTATAATTGAACAACAAACACAAAACAAAAATTGTTTTTGAAAAATAGCGCCTTTTTAATTTTTGATAAAGAAGTAAGTTTATTTATTCTTGTCATAATCAACGCGAAACTTAAATCAAACTCTAGACACGAAAGAGAAAAGATGTTTTTTGTAATATGGACAACGCTCGCTTTAATACAGCTGGCACAAATGGACAATGTACAGGATACAAACAATGTACAGATGGCACATATGAACAATGTACAGGATACAAACAATATACAGGTAACAAACGATAAACAGTAATAAATGTGATAGAATTGAACACTTTAATAATCTCTAATATGTATTTTTTCACAGCCGCCATTATCATATATTTGTGATGACGATCAAATCAAGGAAATGGCACATGAATTGAAGTTCTTACAGTTAATGAATGAGAATATGCAGTTGAAAATGGATGCTTTTAGTATGTCGTAAGTATTGCGTTCAATGAATATTATTAGTTCCTATCAATTTAACTATAAAATCATATCATTGATTTCAGCATTAATCAGCAGTATGAAGATATAAAAAGAGCACTAGCTGCAATTGATATTCAAAAAGTTAATGCAACTGCCTCTAATGCTTCTTACTTCTCAACCACCCAAAATGATGATATAGCACTTAAATTGAAGCAAATCGAGATGATGACTCAAAATATTCAATCTAAATTAGAAGCTTCTGATATATCGTGAGTATCAGCTGCTATGAATATCATTTGTAAAAATTTGACTTTGAAGCCATATCGTTGATTACAGCATTAACAAGCAGTTTAAAGAACTTAGAAGAGCGGATGCTAACAAGCATGAGCAGCAGTTCTGTGATTGCAATGCAATATTAAAGGACTTATTCAATACCTCCATTGCTGTTGGCGTATCCAATACCATACTAGGTGCTACCTTTAATGCAAACTCAACAACTTCTGAAGACTGCTCGTCTGCCTCCTCAAGTGGTAGTCAAAACAAAGTGACAGTCATACCAAAATTCTGTCAAAATGGTCGAAGTGGCATTCAGTCGATACATGTTCCTTATGCAAAACTGAGTCCATTGCTGGTCAATTGCATTCAAGATTCTCAGCAAGACGATAATCCTTGGATTCTTATACAACGTCGTCGTGATGGTAGCGTTGATTTCTATCGTAACTGGTCTGACTATCAACAAGGTTTTGGCAATCTGGAGGGTGAGTTCTTTATGGGCTTGGATAAATTACATGCCTTGACACAGTCTGCACTGTATGAACTCTGGATACAATTGGAAGATTTTTCAAATGCAACCCGTTGGGCCAGATACAGCCATTTCAGTATTGGCGATGAGAGTCAGTCATATGCACTGAATACGCTTGGTAACTTTACAGGCAATGCTGGTGATTCGCTTACTAATCATATTGGATACAAATTTACAACCAAAGATAAGGATAATGATGTACATAATACATTTAATTGTGCTAAAAGGTTTCTCGGTGCTTGGTGGTACAACATATGCTATTTGAGGTATGTTCTAAAAGCAATACATATTTTTGTCATGTTTTCTATGGTTTTTTTTTTTTATAGCAATTTAAATGGAAAATATTTACGTGGCAATTATTCAAAAGAAGAAGGAGAACAAGGAATAAATTGGAATATGTGGCGTAAAAATTATTCACTTAAATATGTTCACATGGCAATACGACCAGTTAAATTTAGTTAAAATTTTTATCATAAACTATATAATAAGCAATATAAATCAAGCATTCCGTGAAAAAAATAAACCGTAGGATTATTATTATCTGCTAAATGTGCAACGGTAAAATCATCAGTTTGAATTGTCAAGCGATGATACTTAATTTATTATCAACGCACACCAAATTCTTCAAAACAACTCTAGAAATAAAATTGTTATAAAAATCTTTTTAAATTAAATTTACTTTTGCATATTTCCGGTACGCAACTCAAATTGTTGTTTTATTTTTTGTCGAAAATTTTGAATGACAATAAAATAATTTTTTTTTTTAGTTAACTTACACATATGAGTTTTAAAGCTATAAAACAACTTGGCAATCCTCAAGTTTATAATTTAAAAAATGGTTTTCGATTTAAAACAACCATTTTGCGATCCATCACACAGTGTATTCTACTCATACAAGCAATGGACAAATTAAACTCCGTCACATAACTATAGTCCACTTTTCAAGATTATTGTATAAAATAACGAAATTTATAGAAAACTTGCTTACTCTCTTCTTCTTCTTTTTACCTCATTTCTTTTAGTTTTAATTTCTAATCTTTGCATATAACCGTTAACAGTGGCGTGGATAACTTTTGGTTCTGTGAGGGGTTCAAAAAAGGAAAGACCTGTAATACGCTACGTAAAAAACAAAAAAAAAAAAAAAAAAAAAAATATATTTTTACTCCAACATGGTTTTCAAAGAGCTCCAAACTGGCGACAGAGAAAAAAACCTCGTGGTTGCAGCGCTGGGAGTCGCAAAAATTGTCCGATCTGGAAAAAAAAAACTGTTTTAAATCTTAACGAAATTGGTTATCGTATGACAATAGCTTTTTTAAAAAAAATTTTTTTCAATCTTTGGTGCTGTTCAAAATTTGAAAGTGTGTTTTTTCGAAAAAAATATTGACTTTAAAAATTCATGAAAAATCGAAAAAAATTGTAAAAAAAAGCTGGTGTCATACGATAGCGAATCAAGTTTAAAAAAAATAAAAAAAAAAATTTCGTCAAAAAAAGACAGCAGCAAATTTAAAATCAAGTCCTTATACATAGTAGTATTGTATTAGTCCTTACAATTGGCAAATAGAAACATTTTATAACATCGCTTCCATAAAATAATTTATTATGTACTGAACTTGGCATATAGTACCAATTATATTTTTCAATAAACATACTTCGGCACTCTGCCAGAAGCTCATTAAATGTACTAGTATGAAGTTTTAGGCCACAGAATGATTTTCTGAGTATAGTTGAAAACATTAAGATAAGTCGCTTATTAACTTTTGTTATTTCGGCTGATGTCTCTAACCAAAAAGAGCGGTACCAAACCTTGCCTTACGTAGTCAACTAAAAAGTAAAAGAGATAGAAGATCGGATAGGAAACATTGCCGTCTAAGAAATTAATACAGCTTACTTGAAGCAATTGCAGAAAAAAAAAAAAATTGACGGGGTCCAAGAAATTCGCAAAAATCGGCCGATATAAATCAAATATCCGAAAATATCTCAAATAGTTATTAACCGAATTCTAGGCTTAAGATACACTCAGAAAAATATCAACTGTAATATTAACAGTCGGCCGCTGTTATTTCAAAACACTGTTTGATTGAATGATTTGCGCTTAACCCTCTAACCGGCAAGACCGTCAAAAGACGGTCTTTCATTTTTTACCTCTAGAGCGAATTATGTATTTTTTTGCAATGCAAACTAGCGAAAAGTATAATTGTTGTTGTTTACTTAACAATTTAATAATCATATGATTGCACTCCAACCACGCGGTGGAGATCAGTTATTAGTTATGTGCGAGCAATCAGCCAAATAGCATAAGAAATTATTTGGTTTTTTTTTTTCTTTTCGTTTGACAAAAAAACACATTCAAAATTAAGTGATCATCTCAATATTTTCAGGGTAAGTAGTTAAAACGTTTTATTTGAAATGTATAATGAAGATGAAGTGAAAAAAATAATTGAAAGTGTGTTATAGAAACTAAAAAAGCAAGACCGTCACTTGACGGTCTTGCCGGCTGACGTGTAAAAAGTTCCCCGTTGCATTCCTTTTGTGTTTTGAATCATCATTCTTCATGCATTATTCAAATATTCTCCCCCTTTAATTTTTATTTACTTTTTATGTGAAGATGGATCGTACTCAGCGATATTCAAATAAAAAAATAAATTTAAATAAATTATCTGATGAGGATATTCGGGAATTCATAGATTCAGTGGAAAGCGAAGTTGAAGCATATAGTAGTGACGATAGTCTGGTCGACCCAGATTATGTTGTCGATAATATTTAGCCCGATAGTTCAGACGAACTGGCAATTGAACAATGCATCAATGACATGAATCAAGCTGAGAATACTGATGCATTTATTACAGAGGCAATAAACATATCATTGAATACCAGTTCAATCGATCAGCCATCAGCGTCTTCAACATTCGTCAAAATACAAAACAAACAAGCAATCGAAGTGGTGAGTGAAGCAGTCGAAGTCGGTAATGAAGCATTTGACCCACAGGTACCGTCCACATCAACTCCATCACTCGTACCAAGCAAACAATTCAAACCACCCAAAAGACTCCGATCTCCACTACCAACCATTGAAGATGGTGGACTATTAGGTCAACCTACTACCGGCGGATTCACTGAGCAAAGTATATATTTTAATTGTTGCTACTTATAATTATTTATCTCTATTTTATATTCTAAGGTCTGGCTGCCATATCAAAGGACTGAAAAGAGCTATCAAATTAATCTGGCGTAAGAGCTCCATGCATTTGCATGTAAACGAGGTGGCTTTTCGTGGAAATATTTCCCTACCACTCCCCATTACAAACCGTGACCATTACAAATTCGTGAATATAATGTTCACATGGGTGGGGTTGATCTGATGGATGGCCTCATGGGCCGGTAACATATCCGAGCTAAAAGTCTAAATATTATGATTAGACTTTTCTACCATTTCGTGGATATGGCAGCCACAAATGCATATATCTTATCCAAACGTATTCGTTCAGAGAATCTCACTGATTCCAACAATGTGGACGAAGAAAAAGAGCATTTACAGCTTCCACAATTCCGTGAGGAAATTGCTGCTGGACTCGTTTCTTTCAAAGCAAAAAGGCCTAAAGGTCGACCACTATCATCTTCCGAACGATCAGTGTCACCACAGCCTGGCACATCAGGTATTGGAAAAAGAACTGTGCATAAGGTCGCTGATATTCGATTCGATGGTGAAAGTCATTTCCCGAAATGGATGGATAAAAAAGGGAAAAAAAAGATGCAAACATTGCAAAAAATCCGATACACAAATGTTTTGTATCAAATGCGAATTAAATTTATGTTGCACAGCCGATAAAAATTGTTTTTGGCACTACCATCAACAAAAATAATTATAAATCATATCATTATTATCAAAATAAAATCTTCTATACCTCTTTTTCTTATTAAAAATTGCTCGATACAAAATTGTCTACCTGTGTTATATTTTATGTATAAACCGGCAAGACCGTCAAAAGACGGTCTTCAGTATTTTGCACCTGGCGACCCTCAGAGATAAGATTTTTACCTGCAAATTTGGATTTTAAATTCTTTTGTCATTATAAACTAGTAAAAAAAATATCAGATGAATCCGACAGCTTTTACGATGTTGCCGGTTAGAGGGTTAAGTAAACAATTTTCTTTGTTGAATGAACGTTTCAAAGTATTTTTGTGCTGTTAAAATCATCTGTTGAAATATTTTTGTACTTATATTGAATTGTCAATTTTTTCTAAGCAATGATCTTTATATGTGTTTTGCTATATTTATAATGTAGTTTTATAATTGAAATAATAATAATTCTGTTTCATTAATTGTTTGGTCAAAAATAACCTTCAAAATAAAATGCTTACAATCTTGCAAAAAAAAAAACAAAAAAAATTGCAAATTTCATTTTTTTATTAAAAAAAATATTTTAAATAAAAAAATAATTTTTTAATGGCCTTGCCGGATTTGAACCGTGGACACTCGAGTACTAGACGCACACGTTAGCACACTCGGCCATACATGAACTTTCAAACCAGTGCTCAAATTTCAATAAATAAGTTTTTATACGGGTTTCGTGTTCCATAGACCAACAGTCAACCGACTGTTGATTTGAAAGTTTCATTTGTTAGATGGTATTTAACAGTGAAATCTGTTATTTCAACCCATGATTTGTTTGATAAAACAGCATTTTTTCCCTGAGTGTACAATTGAAAAAGTAATTAAGCGGAATTAAATGGAAAAATAGTTTTGGAAAGTTAAATCGAGTACAAGGTTCCAACACTTGGGTCAAGGTAATTGATTTCGAATAAGATGTTCGGAAGGCACTAAAAATGTTGAAAAATTTTTTTCTAAAAGCTGGCATACTTACATTTTCAACAATACTAAAAATTGGAATTGGGAATTACAAGTGTTTAATAGATATGGTAATTTTAACACTGAAACAAAAACAGTTTTGATTTGACAAAAAACATTTAAAATTCTCGAGTTTAAATTAATCAAAAATAAAATAAAAAAAAATAATCAAAAACGTGAATGGCTCCTTTTTAAACGCGCGGAGCAAATAATTAAAGCAAATTCTTAAATGTTTTCAAAAATAAATCAACTTTTTAGACCCCGTTGCCATAATACTATACCTGAATTGAAAATACCTGTATCTTCAGATTTTCTTTTGTCTCAAGCTGGAATTGATGTTACTTCCATACCTACGATTGAAAATAACTTCATAATAGGCGAAGATGTCTTAAAACTTAATATTATTGGATCGCATTTTAAAAGTGTACATCATATAGGAACTTTGCCAAATAATACTGAAGAGTTAGTTAATACTGATATGTCAAGATTTCTTAATATAAGTGACTACTCAAATACTCTCTTAATTTTTTTCCGATGAGTTAAAATCTGACAATTTAACAGAAAATCAAAAAAATAAATTACTTTACAACGATATCAGAACTAAAAGAAATCTTCAGAAAACTTAATAACAAACAATCATCAGGCTTGGATAATATTCCAAATATAGCACTTAAGCATATTCCAACAGATATCATTCAAAAATATTGCATTATTTTTAGCAATTTTTTAAACAACTACTACTTTCCGACCTATTGGAAAACTTCAAAAATATTTCCAATTCCAAAAAAGAAAAAAGATCCTTCTAATCCAACAAATTACAGACCAATAAGCCTTTTACCAAACATTGGAAAAGTATTTGAAATAGTTATAAACAAATAAATTTTATACATATGTGACCTAAACAACGTAATACCACAAATGTAATTCGGGTTTAAGAGACAACACTCCACAGTTGATGCTATAAACAAACTCACATCAGATGTCTTTTGGCATTTAAATGATAAAAGTAATAAAGCAGCTTGCTTAGTAGATATTGAAAAAGCATTCGATACGGTTTGGATTGACGCTCTTATATATAAAATTATAAAATATGACTTTCCTAAGGACTGCCACAAGGAACAGTTACCGCACCCATCCTATTCAATATACACCAATACCTCACTTTGCGTCGTGGGTACGTTCCAAAAAAACAGGACGCAAATTGAAACGACGCAAAGTGAATGATGATTTTCTATAGCAAACCATGTAAAGATCGAAGATAGGTTCCAGGGTTACGAAAATACTACTTTTTGAAAAGAAAATTGAACAAAGTAAACATTTAAAAAAACAAAAATACCCAGCAAACATTATGACTCTTAAAAGACTCTTTCAAAACTCATATATATGCGGGTTTATCATCATATTGCGCTCAAAAAGACTCTTATGAGTACATTTTCGTATGTTGTGGGCCCCAAAATATGATTCATAAAAATGATTGTTTAATGAGTCTTTTTGGACTCATAGTAATGACGGTTTTAAAACTCATATTTGATACTCTCTTAAGACTCATATTACATACTCTTTTAATACAAATATTTAATACTCTTTTAAGACTCACATTAGAAGTATTTTTGCAACGAACATTTGTTGTATTTCAATTGTAATGCATGTTTATAGCAATAAACAAACAATGCTCCGAAAAGCGACGCTTAAATAGCATGTGTTCATAACGGACATTTACAAAGTTGCATTCAAATAAAAAAAAATACGCTCTTTTAAGTTCTTATTTATTTATTAGATATGCTTTTTTGCAATAATCCGAATCTATTTTATCATGAAACACTCGTATATAAAACTCTTGATGATTACGCATATATCAGTCAATATATGATCCTTTTATGAGTCTTTTTTATGAACAATCTTGTCACCGTCTTATTTAGGACTCTTTAATGAGTCTCTTTTATGCGTACTCATAAATCAGATACAATAATGACTCTTGTATGAGTCTTATTTTCGAGTTATCATTTAAAAATCATACTAAAGACTCTTTCATGAGTCAATTTAATGAGTCATCATAAAACATGCATAGAAAACACTCTTTTTAAAGTCTTTTTTTGGAGAGCCTCATAAAATGTTTGTAGGGTAATATAAAATTTTATTACATACATACAAAAAACAAAAAAAAATAAAATAAATTTAAACAAAATAAAATATTCAATTAATTTAAAAAAAATTAAAAAATTAAAAAAAAAACAATATAAAAATTTATCACTGTCAGATGAGTCCATAGTGGCTGTTGTCGTAAGTCGGCTTTCTTTAAAAAAAACATTGGTTCAATGTTTGCTGAACAGCTTTTTTTCAACGTAAAAGGAATTTCCTGGCAGCAATTGCTATTCGTAGTTACCGCCTGGGACACTTAAAACCTCCTTCCGTTGTCAGGATAGTTTTTTTTAGAAAATCTACATAGCTTCGTCAATCAAACACATCGCTTTGGAAATTTGTTTGGAGGTGAAATTTTGTTCTTCGGAGATTTTTATTGAATGGTCACTGTCATCTTCTTCATTAGCAAATTGCAATTCAAGTTGCAATAGTTCTTTATTATACAATTCTTGAACAATTCGCTGATGTAAGTTTCCTTCATACCATACCACCAGCAGCGCCCTTTCCACTCATTTGGTTAACAAAATTTCAAGTATACGTAAAAAAAAAGTAATGTAACTCTGCCAATTAATAAATTGGGAAAATATTTACCTCTTTTGTAACCAGAAACAACCCGAAAAAATTTATTATTTTCTTTAAAAAAAAAAAGCATAAAACACTTATTGAAACGTTACAAAAAGCATAAAACACCAATTGAAACTGAACTCTGAAAATACCTTTTCTGTATTAAAATTGCGATAATTTTCAGTTAGAAAAGGAATCTCCGAGTTTTGAAGGGATGTTGCAATTAGAAACAAAAATCATGCCATCTTTTAGAAAAAAATTAAAAAAATTAAAAATTAAAAATTAAACTCGAACCCAAAACAACGCAACTTCGAAAATCTAACGATGCACAGTGAAAATTAGTACTTATTCAGCAGCGACGCAACTTCGAAAAAACGCAAAACGAAACGAAGCATAGCGAGGTATTGGTGTATACACTTCTCAAATTTTAAAAGAAATAGATATGTCCATTGCTTTTGCTGATGATATTGTTTTATATGTACATTAAGCCGGATCGATTTTGTATGGAGAAAAAAAAAGTCATCTGGACACCAACTCAAAAGTTAGAGGGACTCTTAAAAACTATTTCTGCATAATTTTTTTTTGGATCGGAGAAATCCCCATGGAGCGGTTTTGGTTCTCCTGAACCCTTTTTTTTGGCCAAAAAATCAAGTTTTTTGCCTATAACTTTTTTTTTCTTCAGGATGCATACCCAAGATAAGCAAAAAAGTAAAAATTGTGATAGTACACATATATTGGTGAAAAATAATTTTGAAATTTGTTGTTCTTACAAACTCTTTTGAGACCCCAAAAAATCGATATTTCATCATTTTCGAGAAGGTATTTTTTTTAAACACCTATAAAATATACATTTTTCGTAGTATTCATATGCATTTAAGCTTATTGGTAAAGTATTGAGCTATTCTTTCCATAAGTATAATGTATGGAGTGGTTTTATCAAAAGTGAGTACCATGAAAAATACGTATATTGTAGGCGTTAAAAAAAATATTTTCGAAATTCAAGCATTTTGTACTGGAGCGCCATCTGGCGTATACTTTTCTAAAAAATGGTCGCCAGAATTCGATTTAGCGTACCTAAAAACTCAAACATACCAAGATTTGTCAAAATCTAACGGTAATTAAGGCAATTAAATAATAATTAAGCTGAAGAATCCTTCTGAATATCAATTTCTCATGTTTTATATAATTGTGGCACTTAGTTTTGGTTAAACTACACCATAAGATATATCAATGGAAAGAAGAGCTCAATATCTTTTCACTAAGCATAAATGCATATGAATTGCTTGAAAAATAAATATTTTATAGGTGTTTAAAAGAAACATCTTTTCGAAAATGATGAAAAATCGACTTTTTGGGGTCTCAAAAGAGTTTGTAAGGACAAAAAATGTCAAAATTTTTTTTAACCAATATTTGTGTACTATTACAATCTTAACTTTTTTGCTTATCTTGGGTATGCATTCTGAAGAAAAAAAAAAGTTATAGGCAAACAACTTGTTTTTTTGGCCAAAAAAAGGGTTCAGGAGAACCAAAACCGCTCCATGGGGATTTCTCCGATCCAAAAAAAATGATGCAGAAATAGTTTTTAAGAGTCCCTCTAACTTTTGAGTTGGTGTCCGGCGATATATAAATTTCGATCCGGCTTAATGTACGTGGCACAAAAATTGAAGACATTCAAAATAAATTACAAGCTAAATTTAACCATTTTCAAAATTTTTGTGACAATTGGAAACTAAAGATAAGCTACGCAAAATGTGAAGTTATACTATTTCGTCCCCCTCTTAGTCGCAAATAGTCTTCAGATTCCAACAAAATTGAATGTTAAATACTTAGGAGTTTATTTAGATAAATTTTTTTAAAACTGTTTTAGAAAAAGCAAGATCAGCTTTTATGTCACTGAAAAAAAACCTCTTCTACTCTCGATATTTAAATAGTGATGTTAAAGTCATTTGTTATAAAGCATTTATCAGGCCAATTGTAACATATGCGTGCCCAATTTGGTGGAACATAAGTCCATTGTAAATGGAAAAATTCCGCTTGTTTGAAAGGAAATGCCTAAGAGCATGTATGCATATGTACCGAAGTCAACATTCAAACTATTTGCACAATATATCCAATAAGAAACTCTTAGATGCTTCTAAACTATCAAGAATAGACAACGTAATACTTCAATTAATAAGAAATCATTTCGCACGAGCAAAACAAGTAGAAAATAACATTATTTCAGCAGCATTCTATCCAAATCCTTTGTATTTCGAAAAAACTTTAGAAAGGAGATTAATACCACCAGAAGCATTTTTATATGTCGAAGCACTAGGATATATATCAGATTCATGCAACATCCCGATAATTTATCATGTCAATAGAAGAGCTACGGACAAAAGAATACAGCATATTTTAATGGTAACACCTAACCGTCTTAAAAACTGAAGATATTGTAATAATATACCTGAACATGACAAATTAAATAATAATCGATTGAATATAAACAAATATTGGTGGCTACAATGGGATGAAAGTATCAATGAGACATAACAAAGTTCTTTTTGCATTTTTGTTTAATTCTTATATATAAACAAAAGCGATACATAATTAACAGTTTTAATCTAGTTTTTCTGTTTAATTTATATCTAATATTATAAATAATTAACTAAACCACAAAATAAGCTATTGATAGTAAATAAAATTATATCTTATTATTGTATGTATTGAGCACCTATTTAGGACATTTACATATAAACTTTTATTGTTAGTAGTTATCATTACTCTACTTGTTGTATTTATAAATATATTGTTAAACATGAGATTAATAAATGAACTTTAAAAAAAGGCTCCGTTTTTATTCACATTTTTTATTCACAGTTTAAACTAAGAATTTTGTTAACAACTGTTGGAGATATGAATTTTCATAAAAATCTATTTTGGACATTTTTACCGATTTATGTCGATTTTAAAGACTCGTAGACCGTTACTCCACAAAAAATCATGCCAAATTTATTGCCTGAAAAATAAGTTTTGTCTTTCCGTTGATGATTGCTGCCTGCAGAATTTGATCCAAAACAATGCATATCACATATTCTTCTTCTTAATCTTTTGTAGTGAATTTTTACCGTTCATCCTAGACTAATATTATTAGGATTATTATCGGTTGTAAATAGATAGAAATATTAAAAATTGCCCACATTAAGGCATGGATTCTTCAAATTTTAATTAAAAAAAAAATGAAAAGCAGTAAAAAACTTTTTCAAGCATCGCTGTTTTCTGTTTTTCAATTTTTTTCAATAAACAGCTATTTTACTGTAACTGTTTAAAACAGTTAAGAATAACTACAATAAATAAAGCACAAGAACAGTAGTTTAAAGTTAATGAAGTTAATCTCCAAAACGTGGTGTTTCAAATGGGCAGCTAGTTGTTTGTCGGAAACCAATTCGTTTTACCAGCAGACAATAAGTGTGCCACTAAGAATATAGTATAGCTTCGTTTTCATCTAAAAGTATTGAAGTAATTTTTTATTATTTTACCATTTTGTACATATTATTAATAAAAAAACTCGCGTGTAGCAACGTACACGTGGCAGAAGAGAAACTTCTTTAACAGTAAGAAATAAGAGAGATTTTAGTGTGAAATAGAGAGAGAAAGTATCTGAAAAGAAATTCAAACAATACGAAATGGAATAATAATTTGTTGATTCAATATTTGCATCCAGGGACCGTACCGAATATGGTTTTTGTCGAAAGTGTCAAATATTAACTTTTATCTCTTAATTTTTATTTTTTCCGACAAAAATAACAGTTTTTTGTGCCTTATAGTTTTTTTGGGCAAAAATAACAGTTATTTTCTGCCGTTTATTTTTCGGTCAAAAATATCAGGTAATTTATATTTGTTCAAGTCATTTTACCGATAAAAAAATGTTGATATTATTATTTTCATCTCATCGGTGAGACATTTTACACATGGTGTCAACAGTTCAATCTGTCAAGCGGCTTTTAAGAAAACACAAATTGCTTGATATTTTTGACCGAAAAAATTGAAGTCACAAAATAACTGCTAGTCAAAAGTAACCTTTATTTTTCCTCGAAATATACTAGGCAAGAAATTAACTTTTAAAGAATCAGTTTCAAATTTCAAAAAGTCTTTCGACAATTTATTTTCATTTGAAAATTGTAAAATAACTGTTATTTTCGGTACTTCTTTTAGTTCAGTTGGTGTTTTAGTTGCTTTCGAATGTCTTCTCAATATTGTTACTTTTTGAATGCTGGATTGCATTTGCATAGTACTCTTTGAAGGAGCCTCCGAAAGCAGAGGCAAATCTTGTTCATTATTACCTCCTGCTTCCTGATCATAATAATTGCTATGTTTATAGAGGGCCTCATAAAGCAGCGAACGTTGATTGTTGAGTGCATCAACTTGGTTGGCTTTAAAATTTTGTTGAGATGCATCAGTGTGTTTTTTGGGGATTGGTTCTTTGTAGATTCACCAAAATACACTGATGTTTCGTAAAAATGCATTTTGAAACTCAGCCGTTGTTGCAATCACCTTACCTTCATCATTAGTTGCAGACCCAGCTGCGGCTGTATATTCATGAACGCGTTCTGCTCCTGTTTTAGCTATTTTTCTATTTTTTTTTCCGTGCATACTTGTAGGATGAAAATTAATGTTACGGTTATGTTAATTATGTAATGTTAATCTAATGTTAATGTTAATTATGTTATTTTCAGTATGTTACGCGTTCAGTTTTAATTACATTTTGTTTGGCTTTTCATCATGTGCCTTCGTGGCTTAAACGTATAGATTCCGGTTCATTAGCAACGATGTTCGGGGTTCAATTCTCGGCAGCGGCAGTATTTTTTTTTAATTTTCATATGAATTGAAAACGTTAGCCTAGCGTCACGAAAAAAGACCTTGAAATTTCACTCGCCGCCAAAGAAGTTTCACTTCAAAAAACACACAAATACTCTAATATATTGCCTTTAAAATTACAATTAAATGTTTAAACTTTATTTTTAACATACTTTTAGAGCAGCTGAAGCAGCGGATATTTGCAAGTGTTTTAATAAAAAAAAAAAAAAAATAAATTGCTCAAGCCTGGAACGTCTGCATTTTAGCAAACAAAATACAACTTAAATATACGTCATTTTAGTATTGTGTATTTATTTTTTTTATAAATTTTAAGATAAAAAATTAACTCAATTTAACTGGTCGTATTGCCATGTGAACATATTTAAGTGATTTTTCATTGCTCCACTTAATCCAAATTATTCCCTGTGTTGCTTGATTCTTAAAATGTTTGGAGGGTAAATATTTTCCATTTAAATTGCTACAAAGAAAAACCGTAAAAAACATAGAAAAGCTGTTAATTATCTTAAGATCATACCTCCAATAGCATTGTTTGTACCACCATGCACCGAGAAACCTTTTAGCACAATTAACTGTATAACGTTCATCATTATTCTTATCTTTGGTTGTGAATTTGCTTCCTATATGATTTGAAAGCGAATCACCAGCATTGCCTGTAAAGTTACCCAGCGTATTCAATGCATACGACTGGCTCTCATCGCCAATACTGAAATTGCTATATCTGGCCCAACGAGTTTCATTTGAAAAATTCTCCATTTGTATCCAGAGTTCATACAGTGCAGACTGTGTCAAGGCATGTAATTTATCCAAGCCTATGAAAAACTCACCCTCCAGATTGCCAAAACCTTGTTTATATTCAGACCAGTCACGATAGAAATCAACGCTACCATCAAGACGACGTTGTATAAGAATCCAAGGAACATTGCCCTGCTGAGAATCTTGAATGCAATTGACCTGGAATGGACTCAGTTTTGAGTTTGGAATCTGTATCGTCTGAATGCCAGTTCGACCATTTTGACATAATTTGGGTATGACGACACCTGGGGAAGTCGAGTAGTCACCAGAAGGTGTTGAGTTTGCGTTACTGGTGGCGGCACCTTCTGTGGTAGTGGATACTCCAACATCAGTGCATGTTGTAGATGTTGCATTGCAATCACATAGTTTATGCTCATTCTTGTTAGCATTCGCTTTTCTAAGTTCTTCAAACTGCTTGCTAATGCTGAAATCAACGATATGGCTTCAAAGCACAACTGATATAAATGATATTCATAGTAGAAGATACTCACGATATATCAGAAGCTTCTAATTTAGATTGAATATTAAGAGTCATCATCTCGATTTGCTTCAATTTAAGTTCTATATCATCATGTTGGGTGGCTGCGAAGTTATAAGCATAAGAGGCAGTTGCGTCAACTTTGTGAATATCAATTCCAGCTAGTGCGTTTTTTATTTCTTCATACTGCTGATTAATGCTGAAATCAATGATATGATTTTATAGTTAAATTGATAGGTACTTATAATATTTATTGAACACGATACTTACGACATACTAAAAGTATCCATTTTCAACTGCATATTCTCATTCATTAACTTAACTAACTTCAATTCATGTTCCAAATCCTTGATTTGATCGTCATCACAAACATATGAAAATGGCAGCTGTGGAAAAATTAATATTTAGGCATATGTAATTGTTTAATTCAGTTTTGTTTATTGCTGTACATTGTTTGTATCCTCTACATTGTCCATTTGTGCCAGCTGTATCAAAGCCAGCATTGTCCATATTACAAAGAACATCTTCTCTCTTTCGTTGCTAGAATTGAACTAAAGTTTCGCTTTGATTATAACAAGAATAAGTACTACTTCTTTTATCAAAACTTACAAAGCGGGAATTTCCAACCATCGACTCTTGATAGCGCATATGTGAAAAAAATACTTATGTACATTAACTTCAGTAGAATCTATAAATAAATTGTGTATGTTATAAATTGCAAAAAACTTTATTTTATAATGCAGTCTTGAAGTATTATTTCTTGAATGCTGCAATGTTTTGAGCAGCTCTAAGATTTTGTTGATAACAGCCTACATAGTTCTTTTTATTACACTATGCGGCAAAATAAAAAAAAAATTTCTGTACGGCATCGTATTATTTTTTTTATACCCTAAACCTTTTTTTTATATCCTAATAAACAGGGAAATAAGCTAGAAAGGTAAAGAAAAGTTTATATATTCTTGATCAGCGTCAACTCGTGAGTCGATTGATCTCTGACCGTCATTCTGATCGTCCGTCCGTCCGTCTATGTGTTGTCCGTAAACTCAGAATAAGAACAAGGAGTGGAGCTAATTGCATGAAACATGGAGCAATTCAATAAAAATTTAGTGTTTTTTTTTTTTTTTTTTTTTTTTTGGATTCGCCAAAGGAGTGAGAAATCTCATAAATACGTATAGCCCGTACTATACGCATGCACGACTTACATTCTACAACATTCCGGATTAACCGGAAAGATAGAATGCACCTACGTACTAAAAAACACACCCAGTTGGCGAAGTATGAATTTCCACTAAGCACATAACTGGCTTTTCAGCGGAACTTAAAAATTTTATACAAAAACACGAATTTATTAAGAATATTTGAATTTAAAAAAGTAAACAACATCAAATAAGTAGTAAACTTTACATAAAACTCTAAAACAAAGAGACCAAAGTAACTATAAATAATATGAATATTAGTAAGTTTGCGGCAACTATCCAACCCAAGATCCTACGTGGAAAAGAGAGTAAACTCTTAAACACCAAACCAATTCCAATTATAACAGAGATATATACGTGTAAATATGTACAAACATATATGTGTATATATATACGGGTCACTATGTAATTTTGGAACACCGTGCTAATGTTATTAGTTGGATATGTATTTGGGCCAACGCAGGCATAAACTTGCATGGAAAAGAGATAAACTCTTGCGCACCAAACTAAGTAACTAATAAGTCAACTGAATAAGAAAAATTTTAAAATTTTTTGAATAAAAACAAACAAGTTAAAGCATACATATCGTATTCGATGGTATTTACTTCATCAAACGCAATATTATAAAGGAAAACAACTGAAACGATCTCGAATATATGGAATAACTTCAGCCAACATTTTAACAGAATATAACAATATTATTAACCGAGATAATGTTTGAAACAAAATTCTAAAATGTATCAATTATTTAAATGTAAAATCATTTTCCGTTTCAAGGCATCCACCGACTCACAAAAATTAATTAAGCTGTAGCTATTATTGAAATCACTACACATACATCGTAAAGGGTCATGAAGGGCAAAATTTGAAGTGCACTGGCTCAACTTAAAAAGCACAAAATGTCTAGATCCTCTTCTTGGGATGTTAAAGTTAAGAGATGAGAGAATATATTGGGAGTCAATTTCACCACAAACTAATTTATATAGGAAGGTGACATTAGAAACATTAAAGACGTTTAATGTATGATATTCTATTCAAGAAGTTATTATACTCAATAACGATATATTCAGTCTCAATAATGATATAAAAGATCGTTATCTGAATGGTTTGACTTGAAACATATGATATGACACTCAATTTTTTAATGTAACTGTCAAAATACGAAGACGGACTTACACTTTTATTACTACTGAGACAAACATTATTACTATTCGAAAACATCGCAGCCTAACTCTTCCAGCTATAAAACATAACTAATTTAAAAAAAAACGCAGTGAAAAATAAATTTAAGACATAATACTAAGAGATATTTCAGAAATTAATAAAAGGTACTTACAGAACACTTACAATATCGATTTATAACACCTTTAGATGAAAAAACGCCAAAAAACCCAAAAAATTTTTTTTTGAAAACCGTTGAAATTTGACTGAGTTGTTTGCTCGGAAAGTGGAATTTTTAATTTTGGAACTTCATTTTTCGGACAATTGACATTTGAGGAATGCATAAAAGATAAGTTTGGTTAAAAATTTTTAGATTTGAAAAAAATTCAAATTCGACCAATTCATAAGCTCTTATCAAACTAAATTTTAAATTGATTAAATATCGGATTTTTGTACAAAAATTTTATTTCTGTTTTAAAAGGTTGAGAACCCTCTGAAGCGAAATCACGCCTATTAATTATATAGATAAGCAGGATGATTAAAACAGATTCGTGGCTCTAACTTTTTATTGGTTGTAGCTATAATGCAATTTTTTTCAAATATATTCTTTTTGAAGCTTGTTGAAGATTTAAAAAATATAAGAACAACATTTAAAAAAAAAAAAATTCGAGCAAAAAACCATAGAGGGTAGCGTTGTTTTTTCGATGACACATAGTGTTTATTAATTTTTCTGTCAAACAAAAACCAATTCGTCTTAAATAAACTACATACAATGAAAGAAAATCAAAAATGCAAATTTTAAATATATTTATTTTTACAACAAAAACAATTTTTAATACATTTTTTGAGAAAACATTCATTTTATTGGACTCTTTTTTAGGGCAATTATTAAAATATAAATAATAAAGTGACAGTAAAAACTTTACAATTTTTTTAAAGTCAATTAATTGCAATTAAATACAAAAAAGAAATAAATGAAATTTTTTAAAAAGTGGCAGAGATATTCGCTTCCAAATATAGAACTTTAAATTTCAGACAGTTTTTTTCTCTGCCTTGGCGTTTGATAAAAATACACGTTAAACAACTACAGGCCATATTAAGAAAATTCATTAAAAATACATCTGGTAAGATAATTACTGTAATTGTCAACACACAAAGAAAATTGAACAAAAATTAAGAAAAACAAAAAAAAATTTTGAAAACCGTTAAAATTTGACTGAGTTTAATTTCCACGGAAAGTGGAACTTTTGATTTTGGAACTGCATTTTTCGGACAATTGACATTTTCGGAATGCATAAAAGATAATTTTGGTGAAAAATTTTTAGTTTTGAAAAAAACTCAAATTCGATCAATTCATAAGCTCTTCTCAAACTTATTTTCAAATTGATCTACAGTCTAAACCTGATTTAATGACATTATGAATCAGACTTCAGTCTGGGAGGAGTTGAAGTCACAAAAATAACTATAGAACTTTAAATTTCAGAGAGTTTTTTTCTCTGCCTTGGCGTTTGATAAAAATACACGTTAAACAACTTAAGACAATATTAAGAAAATGCATTAAAAATACATTTGAAAAAATAATTACTGTTATTGCCAACACATTTCAAAGAAAATTAAACAAAAATTTAGAAAAACAAAAAAAATTTTAAAACCGTTAAAATTTGACTGAGTGGTTTGCTCTGAAAGTGGAACATTTGATTTTGGAACTGCATTTTTCGGACAATTGACATTTGAGGAATGCATAAAAATTAATTTTTGTGAAAAATTTTTAGTTTTGAAAAAAACTAAAACTCTACCAATTTATAAGCTTTGCTTAAACTTAATTTCAAATTAATTAAATAGCGGATTTTTGTACAAACATTTTATTTCTGATCACAATTTTTAAAAGTGGTTTGCAAATTTACAGTCTAAACCTAATTTTATGAAATCTGAATCGATAAAATCAGTTCATTGGTCTGCGAGGCGTTGAAGTCACAAAAAAACCTTAACCTTTTAATTATATAGATTATATGCGAGATGGTTCATATAAGTTCTAGGCTATAACTCTTTATTTATTGGAGGTAAAAAATCATTTTTTTGTATATTATTATTTCTTTCAAAAACAGATAAACAACATTTTAAAAAAATTTAATTTTGTCAAAGAAATCATAGGTAGTAGACTTTTTGTTTTGAAGGCACGGACAGTTTATTAATTTAGTGTCAAGACAAAATAAATTAACCTTAAATCCGGTAAAGACTTTAAAAGAAAATCAAAAATGCAATTTTGAGTTTTTTTTTTTTTACAACAAAAATCATTTTTACCCATATTTTAAGAATAAATACAATTTTTTGGTATTTTTTTTAAAGGAATAATTTAAATATAAACAAAAAAAAAACTCATTATTTTCAACAGTTTTTTTAAAGTAAACTGATAAAACTTAAATACAAAAAAGAAATATATGAAATCTATTTACAGATGGCGGAGATATTGGCTTCCCAATTAAGAACATTCAATATGAGACAGTTTTTTTCTCTCTCTTGGCATTTGGTTGAAACACACGCTAAATTACTAACGACAATATTAAGAAAATTCATGAAAAATACTTTTGGTTAGAACTTTACTGTAATTTTTATTAAAATTTAGAAAAATTGAAAAACCGTTAAAATTTGACCAAGATATTGACATGGAAAATCAAATTTTTGAATTCAAAACACATTTTTTTACAAATTTTACAATTGACGAATGCATAAAACTACATTTTTTTAAAAAATTGTTATTTCTAAGAAAAACTCAAATTCGACCAACTCTAGAACTCTACCTGAACCAAATTTCATATTAATTAAAGAGCAGATTTTTTCTCAAAAACTTAATTTCTCTCTTCGAAGGTTGGAAAGCCCCTCTATCAGATATATATAATTTTTATATACATTCTGCACATTTTGGCAACATAACCTTTCGAATGATATAAGTTTAATTTATTTTGAGTTTTAATTAATACCAAAAAAAACGAGCGACAAACTTTAATGTTCACGTATTAATATATATAAGATATATCATAATTTTTATACCATAAACCTGAAAGGTCAGGGTATATTAACTTTGTGCAAACGTTTGTAACGCATAGAACGAATCGAGTCCGGTATAGAAAAGTATATATATTCTTGATAAGGGTCACCTCGTGAGTCGAGCTATTCATGTCCGTCCGTCCGTCCGTCCGTCCGTCCGTCCGTCTGTGTGTTGTCCGTATACACAGAATAAGAAGAAGGAGTTGAGATAATTGAATGAAAGTCGATACACATGATTACATGAACCCAAGAATCTAAACTTTTGTATATTTTTGGAATCCGCCCACGGACCCGCCTACCTCTCATACAATGCAAAAATTGAAAACTGCATAAATGAGCTCATAATGAACCTACATCAATTAAAATCATCAAACAAACACGCCCACCTCAATACAACCAAAAATTTAAAACTCAGTAAATAAGCTTATGTTTAACCTACAGAGATACATTTTATGTATGTATTTCATGCTAAAACTAAGTTGTATTCAAAAAAATCGTAATCCGTCCACGAACACGCCCCCCTCTCATACAACTCACAACAGCAAAAATACTATAAAGGCATAAACTTGTGAGCTACAGGAAAAAAACTTGAACATATGATAAATTTTTGTAAATTTTTCATCAAAATTGAAATGCATATGGGCATCTCCCAGTGGCACGGACGCGAAATTCGCACGGTTTTAATTACTTGAAAAATAAGTAAGAAACAAAAAGAACCGATATGTATTTTAGGTATTCTAAAGTGATGAAAGAGTGTTATAAAAATATTCGCAAGATTAGTACAATTTAGTACAAAGTAATAAGCAATCATTCAATGGAACGGACGCGACAAAAAATATAAGTTTTTTTAAGCTCGTATAGAAATATGCAAAATTTAGCAAATTTTGAGAATTTTTTTTGTATATAATATATATGTTAATGGAGGTCAAAGGGTAACTATTCTTCGTAGACCTATGAAATATTAGAATTATCTCTTAGCTTTTTTTAAAAAGATGTAGCATATATAGATATAGAATACATTATATACATTCATTATAAATTTTAATAAAAATACATCATAATAAGTAAAATTCAAGTTACATAACAGTAATACTAATCAAAATAAAAAAAAATGAAGTTAAAAGTTGTTAGAGTGCTTTATTTTAATGTTTTTCTTCACTTTTGGTGGACCTTTTTAGCGAGATGCCCATATTAAATAAAAACGTCATCCGCTCACGGACACGCCTATTTTCAATAATTATATTTTTTTTTTTTTTGAAAAAGTAGGTAAAAGGTATTTCATAGTCGGGCTAGACCAACTTTAGACTTTCTTTAATTTTCTTTCCTTAAATTTTCGGAACATAAAAATAGGAAATCTTTAGTAAAAATAACACGGTAGAACACTCAAGAAATCCTAAGAGGTTTCTCAACGGTTTCTTAAGGTTTTGGGTTCGCTGAATCCGAATCTGAAGTCAGAATTTTCGGGTCGCCATAGGTTTTCGAGCTACAGGGGAGGCATAACCCTAATCCCCTACTGTTAATGAAATCAATATGACCGACCCCCATTAGTTTTTCAAGAGGAACATTTTTTACCTTGGAACCCATCCCCTCCGACCCTTCCGTGTGGGAGCTTCCATACAAATTTCAAGATTTTTGTATATATTTTATATGAAAATTTTATTTAAAAAAAAACAAACTTTGTTAATATTAATTTATTGGAACACAAAAAATGTGCTTGGAACTATTTTTTGATTTGTTTTTAATATATTTTATTAATACTATTTATTTTTGTTATTTTTAGTTTAAAGTTTAGAACTCTATATTATTATAAATAGGCAAACAGAATATTTGTCGAGGTTTTTATTTAAATAAAAAACTTCATAAATAAAATACATGAAAATCATAAAATTTGTATGGAAGCCCCTGTACGGAGGGGTCGGAGGAGATGGGTTTCAAGGCAAAAATGTTCCTCTTGAAAAAGTAATGGGGGTCAGTCATATTGATTTCATTAACAGTTAGGGTTCAGCCTTCCCTATAGCTCGAAAACCTAGGGTGATCCGAAAATTCAGACTTCAGATTCGGATTCAGCGAATCCAAAACCTTAGGAAACCGTTGTGAAACCTCTTGGGATTTTTAAAAACTTCAGTTTTGTTGTACAGTGTAATTAAAAAATTTCGTGAAAAATATCAATTTTAACCTTTTCGACCCTAACGTTGTTTACTAGCAACTTTGATTTCTTAGCAACGTTTAATTTGAAACAAATCGAAGCAACTCATCAAAGAAGACATCGAATTGAATACTTGCAGTTTATAAATAACTCAATTTATTTAATTATAATTATATAAATTGAAATCATAAATTTAAAAAACAAGTACGCAGTTTTAGCCATAAAATGCAAAATAAAAATACAAAAATAAAATATTGAAAAAAAAAACGTAAATTATAACAGACTTACATACGTATGTGCAAGCTTAAAATATTAATTGACACGATAACTCAAGAAGTCTGAAATCTTCAAAAATGCTTATGAAAACAAAATTTTCTGACAGCTAGTTCAGGAGAGGGGTCGAAAGGGTAAATTATTAATAGCCAACTTAAAATTTTGCGTAACAATTCAAAATAAATACTTAAATGCAATATTACTATACTAAAAAGTTAGATTCGTCATCTAATAAAATTTTATGGAAAATTTTCAAATAAGGTAAAAATTTTTACATCATTACTATAAAAGTATTCAGTAATAAGTGTTTTATGATAAGAGTGATCTTTATGATGATAAAGATTAATTCAATACACTTTAACTATACATACTATTTAAAACTATTTAAAATTACACCATGATAAAGATCCATTCAATACTCTTAAACTATATCTGAGTTTCTTTTCTGAATGACTTACGGTGTAGAAGATAGAGCAGTTTTAATACATGTACTTTTTTATTTTAAAAAATTTTTTTATGTTCTTCTCAGGGTATAAATTTGCAATAAAAAGAACGCAGTTATTATATTTTTCAGAAGAACTATCCACCAATAAAGTTTCAGAATTTTCGAAAATATTGATGTCAGAAAAGTGCGCTTTTTGACATGGAATCATCGATACGTAAAAATTCTATGAGTAGATAGACAAGTTGAAAATGCATATTTATAATAAGGTTTTTAACTTTATTGTTTTCGGTTTGGTGTGCCGAGTCTCAGTTATTCGGCCATATTGTAATGCATTTTATATGCGGCTTTTTGGCGTCATCATCGTCAACATCATCTTTAACTCAAGTCGTTATCGCACTCGTTATCCTTTCGCAGCATTATGAGGTGTAATACTTTTTTTTCGAATTCTGTCATACTTATTCATTCACTCATTTCTGTTCTTCTTTCCGTGTCTGGGTGTGTGTTTGTGTGGCTGTTTGCTTGTGTTATTGTGCTTAGAACTTTGTTTGTTGTATTTTTTCTGCATTTGCTCTATTGTTTTCAAGTATTTGTGCGGTAAAGTTGAATCTTTGTTTCAGGGGCGCAACCAGGATTTTTTTTGGGGGGGGTTTTATCAAATATTGGACTTTTATATAAAATCAATCTAACAAAGGCTTCAAATCAAAGCAATAAGTTCTTGGGTGTTAATGAGTTCTTGGGTGTTAATGAGTTAAGTTAATGGGCTATGTTGGTTTCGAAGGCTCAACCAAAGAATATGATAACTAAATTTTGTTAATATAAGAAGAAGGGTTCCAAATTTTAACAAGATTAGTTATAACTTTTAGGGAAATCATGACAGCTAATTTGCAAAAATAAGTTTGGACTCAAGCTTTAGGAAGAATATTCTGGGAAAAAACAAGAAATATAAGGAAAAAACAAAATTAATTTTCAAACCAACCCAACCCCTTAAAAAACAGTCATATATAAAATTTAAGTTGAGTTTTTATAAATAGTATTTTATTAATATTAAGAAATATTTCAAAAATTGGTATAATTGTATACTTTTTCCACCGAAATATGCAAGTCTTGCATTCAAGATTGAATATCGGAATCTGTTTGTTCAAAAATGCAAAAAAATAAAAAATTAAAACAAATGTATATAAAAATCGAGTATCTTTCTCAAAATTTGATCTCTCGCCGAGTAAAAGTTACAATTTTGTAGTTCAACGAAATGGAAAAAGTTGTAAACCGGATGTACAACAGGCACAGTCAGGAAATGTTGGCCGTACAAAAGCTGTACAGCAGTGGTAGCGGTCATTTTAAAATTAACTGTCTTCTGCGTTGTTTAGGTTCTTTAAAATCGGCCAAAATGTTTTGAAATCGCCAGTTTTACAGCCGTTTACGGATTTTTTTTCTTGTTCTAAGTAGGTTAAACGAAGGATTCAGGCAGTTATACGAAGATTTTAAAGCTTGAGCTACAATATTTTTAATTTTTCTCGCGGAAAATGTAATTTTTTTTTCCCACAACGACTGAACACTTCACTTCGTTGTTAAAATAACCACTTGGCGCTAGCCTTAAAATTCGTCCTTCGATGCGTACTAATGAAGCTCATTTCCGAAAATATAAAACACAAAATTTCTTGGGACTCTTGGGATTAAAAACTAAGAGCCGAAATATGAAAAAATCGTTTCAGTCTCTCGCCATCAAAATAACCGATGAAATTTCCTTTCAAATCGACTTTTGATATCGTCATATTTAACACTAACATACTAACTCTTTCTGTATGTAATATTTGAAAAATATTTTTTAATCATAATCTTCCATTGGATTTTCAAAATCAGTTTCATGAAAATGCTTCAAAATTGCACAAATATTATTCGATTTTAATGAATGATGTTTTTTTGGAAGAGTGTTGTTAAGACTTTCGTTAAAAAAGATATTTTGTCGATTTAAGTCAGCATTTCCTAATTCATGCTCATTGGTATAACTTTATTATATCTCTGATAATCTGATGAACAGAAGCAAAATCAAACCAACATCTTTTTTTCTAATAAGACCATTTTTCTAAAAATCGAATAATATTTTACAATTTTGAGAAATATTTATGAAACAGATTCGGAAAAATGCGATGGAAAATTATGAATTTTAAATTTTGCTCAGTTGCAGAAATCAATCGGAATTATTTTTTTATTGAATCACATGACTTCACTATAAACTTAAATCCTGCAGAGTTTGGGTTAGTTTGTGTTTAAAAAATAGTTAGAAAAAAGAATGAAACATAACAATTTTAGAGGAAATTTCCTTGTTCACCTCGGTGGCGAGGGACTCGACCGCTCTTCTTCAAATTCAGGTTTCCTTATTATACCCTAAACCTGAAAGGTCAGGGTATATTAACTTTGTGCAAACGTTTGTAACGCATAGAACGAAGCGAGTCTGGTATAGAAAAGTATATATATTCTTGATCAGCGTCACCACGTGAGTCGAGCTATCTATGTCCGTCCGTCCGTCCGTCCGTCTGTCCGTCTGTGTGTTGTCCGTATACACAGGATAAGAAGAAGGAGTTGAGATAATTGGATGAAACTTGGTACACATGGTCATATGAACCCAAGGATCTGCACTATTGAATATTTTTTGAATCCGCCCACGGCCACGCCTACCTCCCATACAACGCGAAAATTGAAAACTGCATAACTCAGCTCATAGTTAACCTACAACAGTAAAATTTGGTGTATATGTGTTTTGTTTCAACAAAAAGATGTCTTCGAAAAATGGGTGTCATCATACAACCCAAAAATTGAAAACGCAATAAATAAGCCCCTGTTTAACCTACAGAGATAAAACTTGGCAAGTATGTTTGTTATGACAAAAAAGAGATGAGTTTGCAAAATGGACGTCATCCGCCCACGGACACGCCTACCTCCCATACAACGCGAAAATTGAAAACTGCATAACTCAGCTCATAATTAGCCTACAGCAATAAAATTTGATATGTATGTGTTTTATACAAACACAAGGCTGTGTTCGAAAAGTGGACGTCATCCGCTTTCGGACACGCCCACCTCCCATGCAACCCAAAAACTGAAAACACAGTAAATAAGCCTCTGTTTAACCTACAGAGCTAAAATTTGGCATGTATGTTTTTTATGACAAGACAAAGATGGTTTTGAAAAATGGACGTCCTCCGCACACGGACACGCCTACCTCCCATACAACCCAAAAAGTTTAAAACTCAATAAATAAGGTTATGTTTGTCATAGAGAAATTAAATTTGGTATGTATGTATTTTATACCAAAACTAAGGTGTGTTAAAAAATTGGGAGTACTCCGTCCATTAATACGCACACCTCCCATACCGAAAGCACAATAAAGGCATTAAGTGTGAGCTACAGGAATAAAACTTGGTAGATATGTGTAAATTGTTCATCAACATTTAAATGCATATAAAATATAGGCTTTATCCACCCACGGACACACCCATTTTCAATAATATTATTTTTTTTTTGGAAGAGTAGGTTTAGGGTATTTCATAGTCGGCCTAGACCGACTTTAGACTTTCTTTACTTGTTTTGTATTACTTTTGAATTCATTTCATCTAATATTTCAAGTAGTTTAAGTAGGTTCCAAGCTAAAAGAAGAAGAGACTACTCAAATCGTAGTATTGTCAAGAACCCCTCAAGAAGTCAGAATCAGTCTGAATCAGACAGAATCGATTTGAAATATAAATTTGGGGTTTTAACTCATTTGATAAGATATGTGTTTGCTTTTCATATGAACCACTTTGATTTAATACTATTTTGCTTGGTATTACAAATATTTTTGGAGGGCTTTAAACCCCGAAACCTCCCTTTGGTTGTGCTATTGCTTTGTTTGTATATGTGTTGGTATGGATGATTTTTGTCTTATTCGTCTTATTTTTAATTGTATTAAAGGTTTGCTTTATTGTTTTGTGTACTTGTTTTGCTGAACTGAGCTTGTTTTATTGTTTTTTTTTTTATTTTTTGTTGAGCTGTCGTCATTTTGCAATTCTTTTGGCATGAGCTGCGCAACAATTCTTTGTTGTTAGTGTTAATTTTATTATTCTTGTAGTTGTGTGCATTGTTGGTTTTCTTGTGTTTTTGTGTGCTGGTAAATTTTTGCATTTTTTTGTTTTCATCGCTCTCTTGGCTTGTCTTACAACTTTATGGTTTAATGAGAATTTTAATTATGAAAGCATCCGTTTAGAATATTTTTAGATTTTAAGCAAATTAATTGGATTAATGCGGACTATGCGCTTCTTTAAGGATAATTATTTCCTGCAAATTATGCTGCTTTAATGTTAACAAAATGGTTTATGATACAAACCGAAGGCAAACATTGTTTTTATTCAAGCCTAGTGGTGTCCGATTCAACCTTTTTAGATCAGAAAGTTTTTATAGCTAAAAACAAAAATTAAATTTAATTATAATATCCGACATAGAATTCTTTTTAAGAACCGGTCTTTGTATATTTGGTTTACATTCTCAACTCTATATTTTGACTGAACGTCATGCTTCTTGAGTGGATTTCAATTGCCTGTTTAAGCTTTAATAAAATTGCACTAAATTTTATACAGCGAGAGAAATATGTTCTTGTAAACTGTTAAAGATTTTATAATATTTTAATGCAAATATTTTAAAGTTTAAAAAACTTGTAAAAATTAATAACTTCAAGGTTTTCTGAATTTAGTTCTTAGCACATAACGAATTGCCGATCTTAAAACTTGGTTACTTTTGCAAATAAACTCATAAAAATTTAATCTTATTTAGAAAAAAAAAAAATAAGAAATATTTTTGGCTTGACCCAAAAATTTCTTTTACTGCAGAAAAAAAGTTTTCCTGAATATCTCTTATATTTTTATCCCTTAGGACTTTACCATTTTTGCATGAGACTCCTCGTATATTCATACATTTTTGCTTTATATGCTATTTAAATGGCTGCTGGCTTCGTTTTAAGAGTGCTTTTATATCATGGCATATACATTAGTTGAAATTTTTGCTTGCGTGCGTTTCAAAAATATGCACAAACATACACACATGCGCATTCACATATTCTTAAACACATTATTAACTGAAATCCTTCTTATCGCAAAGTATAACAAAATGTTACCAGTTCGTTTTGCCAAAAATAGGCAAGCAACTGAAGCGTAACAAATGCAGAAAAGGCCAATTTACAACTGCACACTTACATTCATACACACACACATACACGAAAACACCCACATGCATACAGTCGGCTAGCAGCTGGTCAAATTTTTCAAAAACTCTACGCTCAAAGGCTTTCATACGCACTCACAATCCAAAACACACACACACACGCACACGCCTACATGCCCTGCCGTCAATAAAATATAAACTTAGCTTTGAAGCAATCTTAAAAAAGTAAACATAGTAAAAATTGATGCTGCTGGCAGGCAGAGAGGAGGGGGTTTAGAACAGAGTAGTAGCATTAGATACAGAAAGCCAGTCCAGCTTTTTAGGCACTTAAAATACATATCTACACACTCATACATGCAGCAAAGTAAAGATAAATATACAAAATTCAAAACGAAAACTTTAAAATGCAATAAAAAATATTTCAAATGAAACTGATTCGCAGTGCAGGCAAGTTGTGTGAATGTTGGTGTGTGTGTTTCAAGTCTTTTTCTGTGGCAAGTTCACTTGAAGAATGTACTGTCAGGCACCGATTTTGGTGATACGGCTATGGGTAGTGTCCAATTTACTCTATTCTATTTACTCTATTGAGCTATTGAGCCATGCAACTACCTCTTAATCTCGTGCGTTTTAGTGTGTGGCGAAGGACGAATAAGGCATGCTTTGGTGCAGCCATCCAGTTTTGTTAAGAAATATCAGTATATCTCTGATCCTTACAGTTGAAAGATCCTCAAGGTTGTTGAAGATGGGTTTTCTCAGTGCACTAAGTTTGCATCTTGCCAGCTCTGGGCATGTAGATAGACAGTGTATAACTGTTTTCTTTGTGTTCGGGTCGTTATAGCCTCAATATTGACAGTCGAAAAGAATACCAAGTCTTTCAGTTTCAATACAAATGCACCAATGATCTCTACTAGTTGCCGTTATTCTGGTTTTATCAGCCCGTGATCTTGATAACAGTTCATGAGTTTTGCTAAGGTTGTATGAAGACAATGTTTTTCTGGCTGTAGGACAGTTTATTAAATTTTTTCTGCGATTTGTTCAATCAAAGTAGTGCAGGTATAATTTCCGCTTAACCGAGTTCTGAGGAACTAGAACCAGTGGTTCAAATTTTCTACTCTAGTAATTTTGAGAAAAAAATGCAAAAAATTCATACATGCTTTGTGAAAATTTTGATTACATAAAATTTAATATTCGCAAATCGAAAGTGAACACAACAGAAACTGAAGCACCTTAAATGGCATGGCATGGTTGCAATAAGGCTTTAGTCAGCAATATGTTGCCCGTGAATTGCACCATAGCCAATCTTCGGTATGTAGATAGTACCCAAGATACCAGGAGACCGACTCTTTTAGTCGTAGACCGGGATCAAGTCGGCAACGCACTACTTCTGCAAGATATGGTCGCATCGAGCTTAAGAAATCGACATGCTACCCAAGTAAGCCTCCAGAAAGAGCACTTGCGAGTGCGTTGAGTAGCTGTTAGTGAGTGGACTATAAGAAGAAGGCTTAAAGAAGCTTCCCTCATCTCAAGAAGACCAGCAACAGGCCCATAACTGACTGTAGCGCACCGTCAAGCCCTTCTTATATTTGCTCAACAGCATGCAATTTGGAGCTTAGAACAATGGAGCTCAATTCCTACATGGCAGCAATAGAAGAGAATACATCTATAGGATGCCAGGTGAGCGTTATGCACAATGTTGTATTAGAGGAACAGTGGCGTACGGAGGAGGATCTTGTATGATGTGGGCTGGAATATCATATAACGAAAAAACAGATCTTGTTTTTAAACATGATGAAGGCAAAGAAAGTGGTTAAACGGCTGAACGCTATACCCGGGAAATTCTCCAAGAGCTTGTTGTGCCTTACCGAGCAATTTTAGGTGACTCCTTATTTTTATTCAGGTTAATGCTAGGCCCCACGCCATTGATTTAATGGACTGGCGCGCCCAAGCCCAAACCTGAACCCAATCGAACATATGTGGGACGAAGTCAAAAGAAGAGTACAGTTCAGAATTGTAGCTCCATCGACCGTGGCTGGCTTAAAGTCAGTGCTTCTAGAGGAATGGCAACAAATTCCACAGGAAACTGTCAGAAAATTAATCCGTTCAATGAAAAATAGGTGTGAAGCTGTCATCAGAGTCTGAGGAGGTAGTACGAGTTATTAATTTTTCTTATAATTTCCTTTGTTATTGTTTATTGCTCCAGTTTACTTTGTTGATCTAATTTTTACATGATTAATTTCTGTATTTTGATTAGTTTTTACTTGATATAAAATTGACCACTGGACACAGAATATAAAAACTTTTTTCTTTAAACACAAAATGTCTCTCTTTTAAGTGTTGAACTCTGATATTTTTTTATAAGAATGGAAAACACAAAAAAACAACATTTAAACGAAAAAACAATATATGTGAATCAGTTTCATTGTTCGTCAGTGTATTTTTAAGCGTTTATCCCATATTTCTGTATTATTCTAATATATTCTTGTTCTAAGTTAGTTGCCTTTTATTTATGTGCATTTGTTAGAATTGTGTGTGCTTGCGTGCTTATTTTTAATAAAATCTGGCGCTTGCAAAAAAATTTATTTTGCATTAGAGGAAATTGCAGTACAAATGCAACCCCTTGGCTTGAACACAAGCGACCCCACACTTGCACACACACGCATTTAAACTTATTCTTTATCTTTGAATGCAAGCATGTGAGTGTATTTGTGTGTGTATTTGTGAGTGCGTAATCACTACAGTCTCGCATACGGGTTAAAGTTAATGCGTTGCAGATGAGCTGCGTTGCATTCACTGTGAAAGCCAAAAGCCAAGAGTTGCTTCATGTGTCCATGGTTCACTGGACACAAGCGAACATTGGCCAAAATCGAGATAAAATTTTCAAACAACCACACAACTACAAGTTTCTTGCTATACAAGGTTGTGATTGTATGTGCTGTGCTCTGTTCAAATAATATAAAGCAAATTTCAACAACATTTGAGCTCTAAAAGAAATTTTGTAATAAATATTTAATGTTTGCATCAAAGGAGCTGAAAATTGAAGCAGACAAATTTGAAGATGAAGTAAATATGACACAAAGAACGAAAGAAATAAATAAAGAATATTAACAAAATTAACAGTTAATTACATTTTTCATAAAAGAAGAAAAAAATTAAATTTATTTACAACCAGCAAGCTATAGAAAGAGAAAAAACTGCAGCTACAGCAACAGAAACAACAACAACGCAGTTGATTCGATTACATGCTCAAGTCTGGCGGCAGCTGATGATAGTTGGTGACACTTTACAGGCAGTAGTCAGTGACTATAATAAACATTCAGACATGTTCACAACCAAGCACATACACAAACCAATACACATCCACATGCTGTCAACAGCTTATGCATGTATTCATTATAATTATCCTTCGCTGTGCGCTGAATAATACGGTCAGTAAATTTAATTAACTTCTCATAAGGATGAATAGCCGTTACAGCCACAAAAACAATAACAGCACCAAAAACAAAAAAACAATAACAAAAAAAGACTTTTACTATAAAGAAGCAGCTACATGCACACGTTGATAGCGTATAAAGCACTACATGCTGGCTGCACTGTCATAAGTTATCAACTCAAAATTGAGTTACTCAATATATCCTCGTTATCCTCGGTGCGCTAAGCTTTAAGCGTCATTTTGTAGATTTCTGCTACAGCTTGATGCACGTTTAATGCTGCATTAGTTGTTATTTCTGCGCGGTTTGTTTGAGTGTACAACATGACGTATGAGTTACATTAATTAAATTTTTCTGCAAACTAGCGTTGCATGCAAACTGTAAATTGTTCTTTAGAACTCTATGGCTGGTTTCTTCAAAGCATTTTTTTAATCTTCAAATTAAAAAAAAACAAACGTAGTTTTTAAAAGTATTTACCAACTTATGCACTAACGACCGGTTTGTTCACAGAGTTATAAATTTGCTTATAAAGCGTTATATCTAAAACCAGCTATATAAAAAAACTTCTTTATAACACGTTATAATTTTTTCAATTTGTTCATTAAATTTTTTCTGTCGATTTGTAACGCGTTATAAACTGGTGAAATGCTTTTATAACGTGGTGAAAAAGTCAAAGCATCAAATATGTATACATTTTGTAGCGTTTTGATAGAACTGACATTTAATTCATAACCAGGCTATAAAACTCGTTACAAATTTGAAACAAATTTTTTGGCATTTAAGCACAACTGAATTCTTATTTATAACGAGGTTTAAAGTTCGTTAAAATTTGATTTATAACGAGTTCTAGATGGCGAAAAAACCAATTTAGTCACAAAAACAGTTACAGAACAAGTAAGTTTTATATTTATAAAAAAAAAAAAAAAAAACAAATTGGCCATTTCAGCCCTTGAAAGGACTTTGACCGAGCTTTTTAGGATCGACTGTGTTGTGTGTGTTATTAAATTTTGCACACAATTGACCGAGAACTGGACCTACATGTTTTATGCCGACTCCGAACGGCTCATGTTCTCAAGAAGCTTTACATGGCATTATTTACTCTCTGAGGTTTGCCATTGTCTGCAGAGAGGTGGTGACCGATCAGAAAAATTTTTTATTGAAAAATACTTTCCGCCACGGCTGGGGATCGAACCCGGGCTCCGAGCATGCTAAGCCACACACTTAACCTGCATGCCACGGCCACCACACACTATATTTATAAGTCAGTGAACAAACCGGCCATAATAGTTTTAAATAATTGCTAAGCGATATTTGTTACATTTTAAAAACGGCCTTAACTTATTGTAGAGAGTCTGCTAGAACACAAAAACAAATATAACGTAAATTCCCTAAAATAAGCTCATTTATGGACGATGCTGCTTGTCAAATATTGATGAAATCAAAAAGAAAGAATATCCCTTAGCTGCCACACAATCACAATGTCTTTATATATAAAATAAAGAAATGATACCCTTTTTGATGATGTTTTTTTTTTCATTCCGAACAAATATTTGTTTTTTTGGCTTTATGTTTTTCATGCTTGTGTAGAAAAGTGTTCTTCCAAAATTTTAAGGTAATTTCTTTAAATTGTTTAACCCTTTCAATAGCTTGACTAAAATAATCGTGGACAATTTTTTTGAGCTTATATTCCCATCATTTAAGCAATTAAAAGATTAAAAAACATCCCTCTGAGTTTTACATGAGCTGCTTTGCTTTTGGCAGGCTGTCTAATATAATGGACAAAACCACGATAACGTTCTGTTATAATATTTTAGTTCAACTAAAACAACCGGAGACAAATGCAAATGCGTTATTTATGCAAATTTTATTATAAAAAAAAAATTATACTTTGCACACCAATCACAATAATCACAAATTCTTTTTTGCAAAATTTATTTACACGCGATATAAAAAAATTGACAATACAATCGAAAATCTAACTAAGTTAAACGTTATATATCTCTCTTAAAGTATTTTTGTCATCTTGGCACAACTTCATTTCATAGTACCAACCTATTTGATTTTAGAAAAGACGTTGGAAAATAAAAAAAACAAAATTTCCGAAGTGTCCAATATAATGGACAAATCCATTGAAAGGGTTAAATTGTTTTTTTTTTTTGTTCATACAAACAAACATTAACTATTAATTAAGAGGAAAATAAAACACTTAAATCTTATTTCTAAAATCACGTAAGGGGTATGGCTCCGGTTGTGAACTCACTTGCGTTTTTCGCTCATAACTTTTTTCAACTCAACATTATTATGCAAAAGTACGTACACCTGTAGAAAGCTAGCGACCTCAGCTAACTTTTCCCTGAAGTTACTATAAAGATTTAGTCGATCAAGAAAATTTTATCAGAAATTTTGTGAAGGGCTCATTTTTATCCAAACAAATTTTTTACCCGGTTGTGGACGCCCTTGTGAAATCGATTAAAATCTAAAGAATATGAAATAATATACATACATAAATTACGGTGGGACATTACATTCGGGGCAGAGAAAACAGACTTTTTTCTTCAAAATTCATAACTCAGTTAAAAACAAACATTTTTCCAAAATTTTGTTATTATATAATTTTATTATTGTAGAGAATTGAACAAATTACAAGAAAAAAAAAAATTAAAAAAAATATTTTTTTCACTCCAACATGGTTATATAGAGCTCTAAACTGGTGGCAGAGAAAAAACGGGGCCTCGTGGGCAAAAATTGTCCGGTCTGAAAAAAAAAATTACTTTTTTAAATCTTAACAAAATTGGTTCTCGTATGACAGGAGCTTTTTTATCAACATTTTTTTCAATTTTTGGTAATGTTTCAAATTCGAAAGTGTGTTTTTTCCTAAAAAATATTGACTTTAAAAATTCATAAAAAATCGAAAAAAAAAATTCAAAAAAACTCGTGTCATACGATAGCGAATCAAGTTAAAAAAAAACAAAAATAAAAACAAATTCGTCAAAAAATGAACCCGCTAGTGCCGCAACCAGTACGAAAAACATAGTTTCGAGATAATCGCGTTCAAAGTTTGTGAGCAAAGAAAAATGCAAAGAAAAATAAAAATGCGCTCTCACTTATTCTGCTGTTACTTCTGAACCCTTAGCAATTTTGCCATGAAATTTAGTTGTTATAATTTATATAATATATATAATATAATTTATTTTCCATTAAATTTCATTGAATCTTAAGAATATTTACTAAAATAAAAATTATAAAAAAGTCGATTTCAAAAAACGGCCAATGTCATGTCCCCCCATAAGAGTATATATTTATGAAATATGCAAGAAATATGTGAGTCTTGTCAAAGATAATGTTTTTTAGAGTGTTAACGCATTATAACGTAAGGTTTAATCTATGTATTGATCATAAGAAGCTCGGTCAAAGTCCTTTCAAGGGCCAATTTGTTTTTTTTTTTTTTTTTTTTTTGGATCTGTCTATAAGAGTTATCAATATGAAAATGAGTGCATATCTTGAGTTAATTTTGATATTGTGCTATAAATGTGTTTACAAAAAAAAATATAGAGCAGAAAATTTTAGAGCAAAGTGGCAAATCCAAATGTCGCTATAAAGTTCTTCATACAGAAATTAAGTGAAGAACGTTAAAATTATCAAATACAAAGAAAACAAGGTTAAAAAAAGCCCACAGTGTTATCTGAGCAAATCTCGACTTCGAAATGCCCTTCTTTAACACCAACGAAACTTCTTCTTCGCGTCGAATGTCTTCATGCAATGAAGATATAGTACATAATTTGATCCATTGTAAAGGAAGACAGCCTGTTATAAAAAGTTAAAGTTTTTAGTTTAAGTATTTAAACTGCTTGCATTAAACAGAACCAAATACATAAATAACAAAATGAACACAACAACGACAACAACTGATATTTTTAAATCTATATTTAAATACTCAAAAAACTTCAACATGCCAATATTCTGAGTAAAAAACTAAAGATATTAGAGTGGAAATAAAAAAAAAAAATTTGAGAATTAAGCAGAGACAGAAAATAACTGTTATTTTACAATTTTCGAATGAAAAAGACACAATGAAAAAATTGTCGAAGGACATTTTCATATATACCATTATGATACAAATGGCCTCAGCTTCACTAATATTTAGAGCTTTTTTAATTTTCGACTGATTCTATAAAAGTTAAAAATTAACTGTTATTTTTCGCATTTTATTTTTTTCAGACAAAAATATCTGGCAATCTGTGTTTTTTAAACGCCGCTTGTCCGATTAAAAAGCTTTTGATACCGGTTACCTTTGACTTTTATTTTATCGGTTAAAAATAACAGTTATTTTATGACTTTTATTTTTTCGGTCAAAAATAACAGGCAATCTGTGTTTTTTTAAACGCCGCTTGTCCGATTAAAAAGCTTTTGATACCATATGTAAAACGTGATCACCGATGAAATCAAAATAATAGTATCGATAGGTTTTTGGGCAGTAAAATGGCCCCTGAAAAAAACACAAATTGCCTGATATTTTTGACCGAAAAAATAAAAGGCAGAAAATAACTGGTATTTTTGACCGATAAAATAAAAGTTAAAAGTAACTGTTACGTTTGCGCGAAAAAATATAAGACACAAAATAACTTTTTTTTTTGTCGGAAAACATAAAAGTTAAAAAATTACAGTTAATATCGGACTTTTTTGATAAAAGCCATAACCCTGGCACGGTCTCTGGAATTAAGGCATATAATAAGCAGACATCATGTCGTATGAGTGACATTTATTTACAATTAAAAAAGTTATGTTAATATTGTGCATAACAAAGCTTAAAAGCATAGAGCAAAAGTTAAAAAGCTGCAACTCTTAGAGCATTTGGGAAAAGTTCACCAGCGGCTTGACTGCAGCAGCACTTGGGAAGCAGAAAACAAAAGTCAGCTGAAACAGCAAGCAGGAGGAGGCAGGAGAACAAGTCAGCAAGCAGCAAGTCAAGCTAAGTAAAGACGTACGACAAGCAGGACGACACGAAAGGCACAAAGCAGCTTTCTTTGAGTTGAAATTTTAATTATAACTTTTGCTGACATCATTAAAGAGGACATGTTCAAGAAGAAAACTAAGAAGAAGAGAAAAAAGATGTCAGCAGCTGGCTGTGAAGCTAGTGGGGCAAGTGAACATCTTCGAATAGCAACAGCAGCGACAATAATAATAAAAATAATAATAATAATGACAAAAAACAAAAAAACACAAAAAACAACAACAAAAAGTGCTGCAATACAACAACACTACAACAAGAGACGCATTTACGCTTATTAAAAGCAACTTGAAACGAAGCACCGAAAACTTAATTGTATGCAACAATTCCTCTGAGAAAAAGATGTCGTGTTAATTTTGTTGTTGTCATTGTTGTTATTGTTGTTATTGTTATTGTAGTTGCTCTGTTGCATTGCAGTTATGGTGCGTTTTAATGTAGCTGCAGATCAACTGACTCAACACTGCGTTGTCTTGACTGCTACCCACTGACTGCCTTTTAAGTTGACTACAACAAGAAATCCTCGAGCAAGCATTAACAGCAAAAAAAAAACAAAAATCCTATATTATGCGAAGAATCTGTTGAAGTTGTAGTATTCTTCTGTTTCTTCTTGTAACATCTTCTTGTAATTTCTGTCAACTACTTTTATTTTTTTGCTTTAGCTGCTTCCGCTGCTTGTAAAATTGTACCCAAAAGACTAATAAAACTAAAGTATTTATGTGCGCGAACGCGTTAAAAGGACACTTGCAAAAATTTAAAAGGAAAAAAAAAAACAAGAAATCAGCAAGCCAACCGGCAGCAGGAAGCAAATAATGCAACAAGGCCAAACGCGCGACGAGATCCGTTACACGACTTCCTGTCGTGCGCGGATTTGTTTGCTGCTTTTCTTATGTGCCGCTTATGATTTGTTGCACGTTAAAGTAGTTTTTTACTTTACCAATTTTTTTATTTTATAGCAGCCTCTGCTGTAACATTGTTTGCGTGGGTATTTTTCTCAGTGCGCCTCTTTTGCCACACTCACATTTTCAGCACTACTTTTTTATGCACAGTCAGCACTAAATTTTATTGTCTGTTCATGTCCAGCTAAATTATGTAGCAGCAAATGTGCTACTTTCGCTGTTGCTGTTCCGCCTTTATTTGTATTATTATGTGTATTTTTTTTTTTTTTCTATTTTGCACTGCCTTTAGCCGAACTTCGCTATGCATCTTAAGATGGTTAAACCTACAACCATCGCTCACTGGGTGCTGAAACAGCTTGTGAAATAATTAACAGCTTCTCTAGCAATGAAACAAGTATAAAAAAAAAAACAGCACCAAGCAAGTCAGCAACATCGGTCACAAAGACAAGTTTGCAAATTTCTTAGCTTACAAACTGAGCATGAAATGTCAACTGAAAATGGCAACAACTTTGCACTGACATTCCGAATGACCCTAATTTTATGCATTTTTCGTTTGTGAAATTAACATCATAAAATACAGGGTTCTTAACAATTACATACAATTTCAACGCTGCGTACACAACCAACAATTACTTTCTTTATTTTATCCTAAAAACTTTTTGAAGTGAAATTATTAAGAATGACACGTTAACGATTAGCTCAAAATGAAATCTATAAAATAATTTTAAACTCTTCTAGCTTATTTTGGAACAATAAAAGTGAAAATTATTATTTTAGAACGCTTTTATATCGATCTTTTAGACCCCCGCCAAAGAGATCAACACTCTAAGAAACATTGTCTTAGACAAGACTTACAGAGCTTCTTAAGAGAATTAAAACATAAATATTACGTAAGCACAAAAACAATCATATTTTTTTTTTATCAGCATTATTCTTATATACAATATTTCCAAAATTTTTATATCTATAATATTGTATAAGATTGGTCTTAAATTTTATCAATTAAACGCATAAATTTTATTGCGATGGAAACTTTCTCTTAAGAATCTCATATTGCAACTCTGTTAGATGCTGCCCTTTTTGCAAGGACCAACATTAAAAGTTTCATTTAATTAATAAATTATACTATACTCTCAAAAAATGCACTATGAGGTAGTCCTAGGAGTTGATGTCTCGATACAAGTGTACAGCTCTTACTACAAAAGGGTAATTTTTTTACAAACTGAACACAATTTTGACTGACACATTATTGATTTGCAAACAACAATTTTTTTGAAATTTTTTTTTTGGTTTGAAAAATTTTGGTACACAAGTCGTGACACGAATAAATTTATGTCACGCTCACGCACGAGAAAATATTAATAACGCACGATCACGAATTTGTCGTGATTTTTTTATTGGTTCGCTCACGTTCACGACGTGATTCATCATCGTGACACTTCGTGTCACGTAAAAATTCGTGAAACGCGCCCATCTCTAGTTTAAATTGAGTTATGATTTTTGAGATTTTCTTGATTTTTGCCTTGGAGACTTATTTTCAAAACTTCATAGCTCCGGTAATTTTTAAGGTAGAAAAAAGTTTTTTCATTTTGAAGATAAAATAATGCATTTTAAGAATAAAATAGCTCAAAAGAAATTTTTAATAAATTTCATATTGTTCAATTCAAATGCTAAAAAAATTTTTACCATTTTTCAAATTTTTATCATTTTTATCCCACCACTAAGCGTGTTTTAAGTATAACCATCGTATTCTGCGCTAAATTTTACATAGAAAATGCTTTTTTTTATCGTTGGAGAAAGGATAACTACTATAATAAAAAATTAAACAAACTCACGGCTTAGGCGTGCCAGTTGCAAAGTACACCTCTTATTCTCGCCTCATATCGTTGTTTTCTGTATAATATGACCAGTAGAATAAATAAAACTAGTAAACCTGTTGCCCGAATTCGAGCAATTCAATAAAAATTAACTGTTAGAAACATTATATACGTTTAATATATGATATTCTATTCAAGAAGTTATTAAACTCAATAACGACATATTCAGTCTCAATAATGATATAAAAGATCATTATCTGAATGGTTTGACTTGAAACGTATGATCTGACACTAAATTTTTTAATGTAACATTCAAGATACGAAAATGGACTTACACTTATATTACTACTGAGACAACATTATAATTATTCGAAAACATCGCAGCTTAACTCTTCCAGCTATAAAACTCACTAATTTAAAAAAAAAACGCAGTGAAAAATAAATTTAAGACATAATACTAAGAGATATTTCAGAAATTAATAAAAGGTACTTACAAAACACTTACAACATCGATTTATAACACCTTTAGATGAAAAAACGCCAAAAAACCCAACAATTTTTTTTTTTGAAAACCGTTGAAATTTGACTGAGTTGTTTGCTCGGAAAGTGGAATTTTTAATTTTGGAACTTCATTTTTCGAACAATTGACATTTGAGGAATGCATAAAAGATAATTTTGGTTAAAAATTTCTAGTCTTGAAAAAAATTAAAACTCGATCAATTCATAAGCTCTTCTCAAACTAAATTTCAAATCGATAAAATAACGGATTTTTGTACAAAAATTTTATTTCTGTTTTAAAAGGTTGGGAACCCCCTGAAGTGAAATCACAATTTTTAAAAGTGGTTTGCACATATACAGCCTAAACCTGATTTAATGACATCTAAATCGATAGAATCGGTCCATTGGTCTGGGAGGAGTTGAAGTCACAAAAAAAACCTTAGCCTATTAATTATATAGATAAGCAGGATGATTAAAACAGATTCGTGGCTATAACTTTTAATTGGTTGTAGCTATAATGAAATTTTTTTCAAATATATTGTTTTTGAAGCTTGTTGAAGATTTAAAAATTATAAGAACAACATTTTAAAAAAAAAAAAATTCGAGCAAAAAACCATAGGGGGTAGCCTTGTTTTTTCGATGACACTTAGTATTTATTAATTTTTCTGTCAAACAAAAACAAATTCGTCTTAAATAAACTATATACAATGAATGAAAATCAAAAATGCAAATTTGAAATTTTTTTATTTTTACAACAAAAACAATTTTTAATACATTTTTTGAGGAAACATTCATTTTATTGGACTCTTTTTAAAGGCAATGATTAAAATATAAATAATAAAGTAACGGTAAAAACTTTGTTATTATTTTAAAGTCAATTAATTGCAATTAAATACAAAAAAGAAATAAATTAAATTTTTAAAAAAGTGGCAGAGATATTCGCTTCCAAATAGAGAACTTTAAATTTCAGACAGTTTTTTTCTCCGTCTTGGCGTTTGATAAAAATACACGTTAAACAACTAAAGAAAATATTAAGAAAATTCATTAAAAATACATTTGGTAAGATAATTACTGTAATTGTCAACACATTTCAAAGAAAATTGAACAAAAATTTAGAAAAACAAAAAAATTTTGAAAACCGTTGAAATTTGACTGAGTTGTTTGCTCGGAAAGTGGAATTTTTTATTTTGGAACTGCATTTTTCGGACAATTGACATTTGAGGAATGCATAAAAGATAATTTTGGTTAAAAATTTCTAGTCTTGAAAAAAATTAAAACTCGATCAATTCATAAGCTCTTCTCAAACTAAATTTCAAATCGATAAAATAACGGATTTTTGTACAAAAATTTTATTTCTGTTTTAAAAGGTTGGGAACCCCCTGAAGTGAAATCACAATTTTTAAAAGTGGTTTGCACATATACAGCCTAAACCTGATTTAATGACATCTAAATCGATAGAATCGGTCCATTGGTCTGGGAGGAGTTGAAGTCACAAAAAAAACCTTAGCCTATTAATTATATAGATTTGTTTTACATTTTTAATTATACAATTTTATTTATTAATAAATAACGCTTTATAAAAAAATTGGAGCGGACGGACTTAAATTAACAATAACATTATTTCAGCTTATAAAATTACAAAAATCTTACGATTTCAATTCATTGGTATTAAAAAAAAAACTTATTTTAACTATATTTTTTTTTTCATACAAGGATAATTGCTTTTTTTTCGAACTCTTGATGTGAGATGGTAATCATACAATAATATTTTAGAGTTCTTTTTATTATTATAGCTTTTTGCAAAACGGTTTTGGGTTGGTCATTTTTTGTTCAAATCTGTACGGTTTGGAAAAGAATGACCCAAAAATAATATATTTAAGTATTTCACATACAGGAGTGGTACTCTACGAGTTGGGTTCAAGCACCCATTCACCCATTTTTCGAAAGCAATCATTAATAAAAAAAACATTGGCCATTTCAGTCCTTGATAGGACTTTGATTGAGCTTCTTATGATCAATTTTGTTGTATTTGTCATTAAATAGTTGCACACAATTGCCTAAGAACTGGACCTACATGTTTTATGCCGACTCCAAACGGCTAAAGTTCATGCCATTCATTTATGCCTAGTAGTATTAACCCTTTTATCGCAATAGTGCAAGGTTAATGGAACTTATTTCATTACTTCGCTTTGAGAATTATCAATAAATTTCTGCTATAAAGAATATGAAAAATCTAAGTCAAAAGATTTCTTTATGTAACCAAAAAATAGTTGAACCTCGCTTGGGGCTGTATGCCTGACTGTATGTGACACTCTTCTAGTCGCTAGTTGCTCTTAAAATTAGATCAATACTTTTCTAGTGAAAGTGCTTTTCTTATAAAAAAATGTAATTTTAGGATTTAGTTTTTTCTTTACTGACTTTTACATGACCCTTGACTTTGCAGTATATAAAATCAAATCAGAGCTCTTTAAACAAAAGCCTTGGAGATATCTTTAAGACTTCATATATAAGCTAAAACTTTTCAGAGTGTGACTCTGATAGCTGAAATCTTGTACAAGTCTGTAAGAAATGGCTTGTCAGATACACCGTCTTAAGACATGTCAAAAAATTCGTCCCAAATTTGATGTCACATTGTGTAAAAGCTCAAAACTGAGTCTTGTGACAATGTCTTGCACAAGCATTGTTTTTTGTTTCGTAAAACTTTCCATGTAACACAGGGTTGATTACAAAGAAAAACGAAGTGAGCTGTTTTTTGTTACATATTTTTTTAAATGTATATCTTTTCCAACAATTCAGAAAAGAGATTTGGTGAAATTTTTGAAAAATTTTGAAAGCCATTCAGATCTTTAAAACAGATTTCTTTTCCACAGTCTCTTTGCAAAAGCCATGCACGGCTACACAGTGCTCTATATCTTTTCTATTTTCCTTTTGTTTCTTTTTAATAGCATTGATTAAAATAATTATGTTAGAAAATGCCAAATTGCGCTTGTTTCTGAATCCATTTTAAAAATTTTGTTTTTAGCAGAAACAGCTGTTGTTGTTAACATTTTTGTCACAAAGAAAATACGTTCATGTGGAACACTGTAAAAAGTAAATCTTCACATTAGGTGAAAAAACTGTCTTAAAGTAAGCTGCAACAGCATTAAGATGGCTTTTGTTGAAATTAATTTTGCCTTTTTATACTGTAAAACAGCATTCAATGATGTCTGACTTAAAGGCAGTTAAATGGTAAATGCAGCCTTACCTTCTTTGAATTTCAGCCCTTATCGTTAACAAACTGGCTTGAACAGCAATGCAAACTATCTTATATTAAGACCCGTATGATGAATTGTAGCCATTTTTAACATAAAAACCCATAAATTTAACTTGCCTTAAAATCAACTTCCAAAAGCTAACTTCAAATATGTTTCTTTAGGTTTTTAAGCATTTAGAATATTAAAATGCAAAACCTGCTTAAATTCAGGCACAAGTTGATTTAAAGGCAGTCTTTAAAATATGCTTTACTTTTTACAGTGAAGCAAATTCATAAAGGCATTTCAAATAATACAACATTTGACAGTCACACGAAAATTTGTCTTAAGACAATGTCATGTCGTGTGGAACCAGCTTTTGATAATATGAAAAAGAACAGAACACTTATAGAACACTAGTTTTGCTGTAAATAATTTGTAAGGGTATTACTCTTGCTGATCATCCTTATCAGTGTGGCTTTCGTCCTGGCAAGTCCACCATAGACCAGATTTTTACACTACGCCAAGTCCTGGAGAAAACCCTCGAAAACCAAGTCAACACCCATCATCTCTTTGTTGATTACAAAGCTGCGTTCGATTCTCCAAATCCTGGAGAAAAGCCTCGAAAACCAAATCGACACCCATCATCTCTGCGTTCGATTCTCTAAATCCTGGAAAAAACCCTCGAAAACCAAGTCGACACCCATCATCTCTTTGTTGATTACAAAGCTGCGTTCAATAGCCCGATTCGGGATTGCCTGTACGCAACAATGTCTGAGTTCGGTATACCTGCAAAGTTGATAAGGCTCTGCAAGATGATGTTGAGCAATATATGCAGCTCCGTTAAGGTAAGAAATGACCTCTCCGAAACCTTTAATTCCGAACGAGGTTTCAGACAAGGCGAACCGCTATCATGCGATCTCTTCAATTTCATCATGAAAGAGATCCCACAAAAGGCAGGTGTACATCGAAATGATACCATTTTCTAGAAAGGTGTCCAGCTCCAGAATCAGCCAAAGTGAGTTTGATGGTGAATGAGGGCAAAACAAAGTTTATGCTGTCTGCAAATAGGGAAGTGCGGTGTCTTGGCTCCCATGTTACAGCAGGCAAATATAACTTTGAAGTTGTCAAAGAGTTTACATACCTTGGCACCGCCGTAAAAAGCAACAACAATATCAGCCTGGAGATAAAGCGAAGAATAACAATTGCTAATAGGTGCTTCTACGGGCTTAGTTAGCAATTAGGTTCCATAGTACTCTCTCGATCGACAAAACTAACACTCTACAAGACGCTCATCCCCCATCTCGAAGACCCCAAGACGAATTTTCCGCTCTTGGGGTCTTCGAGAGGAAAATTCTCGTAAAATTGTTGGTGCTGTGTGAGTTGGCAACGACTATCGTATTCGAATTAGCCATGAACTGTACGACAACATTGATTTAGTCCAGTGTGTAATAATTCAGCGACTACGTTGGCTGGGTCATGTCTTTCGTATGGATGAAGAAGCTCCAGTGAAAAAGGTGTTTGAGGTGAAAACCGATGGTCGAAGACGTAGACGATGCCTCCGATGGATTGAACAGGCCGAGGAAGCCTTAATCGCGTTTGGTGAAAGAGATTGGAGACGGAACGCGCGAAGCAGAGACGCGTTTCTAGAGCTGATGAAGTCGGCCGTAACCCGACAACGGGTCATGGCCACCTAAGTAAGTAGGTAAGTAAGAGTAGTTGGTTGTGCGTGTGGTAAAGTAGCACAACATATTGTTACGAAAAACCAGAATATGTAGTACAACAATAAAATTTTATTTTGTTCAAGTGGCTTGCACTACTGTTGCTCTAACAAAAAATTCAAATACTTTTAGACATAATGAAATACTAAATTGGACGTTCTCTCACTGAAATGACATGTAAAATTATTGTTTTTTTCCGGAATGAAATATCAATTTCTACTATGCGTTCTTATACTTAAGTAATTTTTTTACCGAAAAATCACTTGTTCTACACTGAGAAAAAAAAACATACTTTAAAATTAAATAAAAATTTTTAAAATATAAATTTAACGCCTTTGCGTTTCTACAAAACAAAATTTAAAAAAATTGTGTTTAAATTTCAACTATACACTCCTTTCAATTTTTTTTCATTCATTATTTCTTTGAAACTTTCTTTGACATTTTTTGAATTTTGAATTTTCATTCGTTTGAAAAATATCGAACATAAAATAAAATAAAAACTAATTCAGTTTTTCAAAATTGAAATATTCAAAATGCAAACTTCATTGAAAGGAGTTGAGATTCGGTATTCGGAGGGTCCCAAGGCTCGCTGATTACGAATCTGTCATCAAAAACTCGGAAAAAATTAAAAAATGGCATCGAAAAATTATGCTTTAAAACGTTTGTTTTAAATTTAAAAATTTTTGTTTTAAATTTGTTTTCTTATTTAAAAACATTGTTTTACAAACAAAACCCTTGTTTTAAATTTAACTTTAAGAACAGTTGTGTTTAATTTAAATGAATTTGTTTCAAGCTCTATTTCAAATACAAATTCGTTTAAAATGAACACAATTTCATTTAATTTTAACACTTATTTCCCTCAGTGTACTATTCTAAAATTCTTTTGTAAAAATTTCATGAAGAAAATCGCCAAAAACGATTCTTTTATGTAGTTTTCATAAGTTTTCAAAACTTAATCGATTATTCGCATAAGAAAAATTTGGTAAGAAAACATCATTCAGTTTTTGCCGTTTGTCTGTTGTTTAATTTTTTAATATCTACTAACGTTTATTAAAAGTTCTTGTCTTTATTTTATTCAAAGTTTATTTAAAGCTTTGAAAAATATCTGGAATTCATTGTGACACAAACAAATTTGAGAAATTCTACCTAATTTAATATCAAGAATTTAATATTTTTTTTAGTTAAAAACTTGGCACAGTGGTTTGTCAGTGGTATGTAAAATTTTTTTATTCAATAGTATATTTTTAGAAGTAAGAACAGGCTGCTTCCGATCAAATGTTTTTGAAGTTCTTGAATAATTTCAGAATTGTTTATAAAGTTTTCAAGTTGTGCCAAAACTACGTAGTTACATAATATTTCACGTGGTTAGCAAATTTAGCATAAATTTTAGCATTTCAATTTTTTTAACAATATAAATTTCTCTTTTTTTCCTATTTGTTGGACTCTACTTGAGGATTAATATGAACTCAAATAGTGAACGAGTACTTAGATATATATATTGTTGGAATTTTTGATGAATAAATATATATAATGTAGCATGCAACGTTTTAAATGTTATAATTGTTGTTATTGGGCAGATGATAAGCGACGGAAGCACGCTTGGATTTCCGTCTCTGGCTCGTCAGCTTTTGGGGTGGGTTATCTTGTAGCCTATCATCTTGAAAAACAGTTACTACAGCGATACTTATTTAAATTTGCGTGCAAAAAATAGGATAAAGGTAAGAATAAGAAAATAAGTTTTAGAAAAAAAGAAAAGAGAATGTGCGCTCGAAAATGTTGTTGTTGAGACTTGGTGATCTTGTTTCAACCTTTGCCCTCCCATCCATTATCATAAAAAAAAATTCAAAAAATTAAAGCAAAAGATGATCCCAAAAAAAAAGTTACACAACTTACTCACAACGCTCGCATGAAATCAAACATGTATTTAACAGATACATTTCAAAACAATTCAATATCTTTATTTGAAACTATAAGAATATTTCATATTTTTGCTTAACCCCAAAAGTAACTTATTCAAAAAAAGAAATCTACATCTAAAAATATAAATCTAAAAATATATTGTTAATTCCATTAAAGCTAACATTATAAATATATTGCTTATAAATTAAATCTAAACAGATATAAACAAAAAAAAAAAAAATCGATTAAAAATAAAGTTAAGTCTTTTCATTGTTTTGGTTTGTTTTTTTTTTTCTTAAAGCGCGAGTAAAAGTTCGTTCTTTAATGTTTTAATGTTGGTTGTTGTTTTTATTGCAATTTTCGTAAACATAATTTTTTTGGTTTAAGAGAAACAGCCTTTTACAAATATTTAATAATAGAGAAATTAAGAGAAAAACACTTACTTTGGTTGAATCTGCTGCTCCCGCAATGAAAGATCTTTCACGTTGATGTGTGTTTGATTTTGTGTAATTTTAAAGAAAAAGAGCTTTTATTTATTTGAGTTAAGTAATGAGACTAAAGCTTAACTTTAACAAACGCGCTCATATTTTTATGTTGTTTTTTCTTTGTTTTTTTTTTTTTTTTCTTAACAGAGCTTTAATAACATTATGTTACTAACTTTAGTAGCCGCGCTTAGTGACTTGCTAAGTGTGGTGAATATTAATTAAATGCAAAACTTGTTTTTCATGCTTTTTCTTTCGACTAATTTTTTTTCTTTTCTTTGTATAGTACTATGTTAAGTACAAAAACAACACCAAAACCATTATTATTGTTTTAAGCTAAATTCAAGTTTAAAGTAGATTAGTTTTAGAATTGTTTTAGAATTAAGTTCTTAATATATATATTTAAGCGGAGCTTAGATTCATTTTCAATTGTATTTTAATGTTTTTTTAAGATATCAAGAGTTTTTAGTTGTGTCGATTTTAAGCTTTTAAGTTTTTATTCTAAGCCTTTAGCTTAATTTAGAGTTTGTTTTTGTTTATTTAAATCTAGAGTTTTCGTTCAGAGTTTTTTTTTCACAAGCATGTAGCTTTTAAGTTTTACACTAATTCTTAGAGGTGCACATAGTGGTGAGATTTGCATGCACGTTAACTGCACTATAAATATGTAGTTTAGGTGTACATATTTTTTTTGTCTTTTTAATTTTTTTCAACATTAATTTATCTTTTTTTTATAACTAAAGTTTATTTAGATTATTTTTTTTTCATTTTTAACCGATTTTAACTAATTTTACCATCTCATTTTTTTTTTGTTTTAACACAATTTCCACATTTTCTTTTTTTAATATAAATACCGCACTTTGTATTTTTCTCGTGGCGAACTAAATTTGTGCTCAAAGCATGTTGTCCCTTGTTGCATGTGTTTTTTTTTATTTTTGGTGAAAATTTGATTTCTTCTTAATTAAAGGTGTCTTCTCTTCGGCTTTTCTGATTCTGCACAACTTATATCAATTTTGACAAATATACACAAAATTTCAACAAAAATTTTAATGGTGCCAAATTTAGAGAGATTTGTTTTGTTATTAATGTTTTAATATAATTTTTTTAATAAATCGAAAATATTACCTTTATGGTGATGGCACCTGATAATGAAATTTTGCTTGTTTAAGCAAAGAAGATTTTATGACAGCAATTATTTCGTCTTTAATCCTTTTTTATAAAAAATTAAATTTAACATTTGGAAGTAAGAAAGCGAATATCTTAATATGAGCACTTACTTTTACATTTTTTGTTCATAAATCTAAAACTTTTATGTTTAAGGAGATGAATCCAAAATGAATCAAAATGCACAATGCAAAAATTTATTAAGTCGATTTGACTAATAAATTAAAATAAAATTAGCAAAATTAAAAAAAATATGTCGTACTTAAAGTACAGTCAGATACTTGAATGCTAAATATTAACTTTTTTGAGACTCAAGTTTAAGTGATCTTCTTTGGATGACGCTGATAAAGAAAAGAAAGCTTAAATCTTTCGATCAAGCCACGATTTTTTTGCTAACATTATTTCAGAAATAAATAATCTGCAATAGCGTTAGATTTCCAATAAAAATTCTGAGAATTAGTAGACAAAGGAAAATGAAGAATCTTCGTTTAAGTGAGGTGAATTTCTGTTTTCACACCTAGATGGTGCTAGTTTTGATTCAGTTGGGTTTGAAAAAGAAAGTATATAAATTTAAAAAAAAATAAAATAGCTTATTTTGCTACAAGTGCCAGTACAATAAATATCATGTTTCTTGTCAACAGGATCCCGTTGAGGTTTTGAGTAAGCTTACAAAGTTTTGAGATTCATGAGCTTCAAGCAAACTAAATAAGCCAGCAAGCTCAAGAATTTGAGATCAATCTCACTTATACTGAGAATTTTGCTATGAGATTGATCATATTGTTAATGCACACCATTCTGAGATTGAGACTGAGAAAATTCTAACGAGACAATTCTTGAGCATAATCGCACACGATCGAGCTCTGAGAAACATCTAATTTTTATGCATAAGACCTTTTATGTGGAAAGTCACTCCAAATTAGATCAGTTTAAGTCAGTTTAAGGTCAAAAATTGTATGAAAGCTAAAATAGGTTATTTTATTTAAAATTTTTTAACGATTTTCTAAAAACATGAGGTTCGTAAACATGAGGTCATGTAAATTTTAAATATATTTCAAATAAATGCTGCATCAACCTGTATGTCGGTTTGAGAATATTGCAATTTATCGCAACACTTTAACTGCACAGCGAAAACTGCTGCATTGAGTGAGATTACTTGGCACCAAGATTCATAGGATGAGCCAGTGGCTGTGCCAGTGCAAAAATAGACACAATGACTTTGACAGTTAAAGGCAGTTGATTGTGATTTCATTTTACTTTTATGTTTACTGCTCTAGTTTTAAGCAAAAAAAAATAAAGAATTGACTAAATTATTAAGTAGCAAAGAGCAAAGACAAGAACCAGTATCACTTAAGCAAGAACAAAAAAGTCAAGGCAAGCTGCAAACAAAGTATTTGATTTATTTATTATAATTGAGTGACTGCAGCAACAGAAGCTTAAGTTGTTCAATTTGACAAAGATTTGCAAAGAATAGCCAGTTTAAAGCAAAAAAAGAAAAAATAAACCAATTTAAATAGAGCATTATTTTGAAAAGTAGCTTTAAAATATCTACAGCTATAGAATATTTAAGCAGTTAAGTATTCAAAATCTCAGCTCAAAAAGTAGATTTATTTGCTTTTGCAGCCATCACTCATGCCGAGCATCAGATTCAACACTATCAGCGTCAGTGTGCGTTCATCAAAGATTGCTGCAGCTGGTCACGATTTTGGGAAATTTTTATATTAGGCTCTCGTTTATGTGAAAATTATGTGCGACGAGGACAAACGAACAGCGACAACGACATCGTGCAAACGTTGCAATATTGTGCCTCTTACACGTAGTGCCATTTTTTGCACAACATAGTAAATAAAAGTAGGAAAAATAAGAAAACTGCACCTTGTGACACACTCGTACGGCGCACTGTACCAATCTGTGTATGTGTGTAACATATGTACGCAGAGTTGGCCACGTTCAGCAAAAACGCTCAATTCAAAGGCCAAAAATAGTGAGACTAGAAAAACAACAACAAAAAAAAAAAACAAAAAAAATCATCACACTAACAACAAGAAACATGGCCACGGCTGTCGAACGTACATACATAAAGTGCAAGAAAACCTTAATGTAACGGTTAACATCAACGAAAATCCAAGCACGTATTTTTTAAATGGCTTTTACTGCCTGCTGCACAGCAGCTGAGGCAGCAATAGTAGTGGCAGCAACGTTTGCTTCAAGGCAGCTGTTATACATTCACATAAAGTTACACATCCATACACACACTTACTCTAGCATTTGCTATAAAGCTGCAGTTTGAACATTTAACTGATCGGCCAAGTAAGAGTGGCGTATGTTGGCTGCTACTGCTCATGTTTCTGTCTATGTGTGTGGTTTGGTCAACAGCAACCGCAGGCAATGCGACATTGGTCGACTGCATTATTATCCTGACATCCTTTATTTCTCATATATATATATATTTTTTTTTCTTTTTATCACAGTTTCCTCTCAACCAATGACTTATGTTGACAGTCGTTGCGCTTTGACTTTGATTATATGAATCATTTTTAGCTTCAACAGCAACAACACCATTAGCAGCATCGTCAACACTTTATTGCTTGCTTTCAAGAACCTTTGATATTGGCTTTGGTAATAGCCACATGTTGTAGTTACAGTTGTTGTTTTTGTTGTTTTGGCAATACAGCCGGTAAAATTGTCTTGAGTTGCTTATTAATATCACTCATACGCCACGCAACGACGAGCATTAGTTTCAGTTGCACAGATGATTTGCATATTTGTAGTTGTAGCAAATAATAACAGAAAAATATTGCATATTTTACGGCGTTCAATAGCATTGCAAGTAAAATGCATTTTATTATCAAAACGTTCATTCAAGACCAGACAATGTGAATTACGTGACTGCGGCTAGACCGCACAGATGATGAGGTGAAAATTGAGAATTCAAGAAAATCTTGAAAAATCATATCTGACAGTTAGACCAACAGATGTTGGTATGAGAATGGGCTACAAGAGAAATAAAATTAAAAGATTGCGCACACAAATAATACTGAAAAAAATATATATGATTTGAAAAATATTGTTTTAAAAATAGTTCGATGGTTATGGTTATGGTGAGGTTCGAAAGCGACATAACATTCGCGGCAGAGAAAACAGAACTTTTGTAAAAAATTCATAACATAGTCGAAAACAAACAATTTTCCAAAAAAAAAATTTATTATTGTAGAGAATTGAACAGATTACTAGATAAAAATACAAAAAAAATATATTTATCACTCTACCATAGTTTTATAGAGCTCCAAACTGGCGGCAGAGAAAAAAACGGGGCCTCGTGGTTGCAGCGCTGGGAGCCGCAAAAATTGTCCTGTCTAAAAAAAACGATTTTTAAATCTTAACAAAATTCGTTATCTAATGACAGGAGCTTTTTTCAATGGTGATGTTCCAAATTTGAAAGTGTGCTTTTTGCAAAGAAATATTGACATGAAAAATCCATAAAAAATCGTTTTTAAAGCATACTTATTTAGTTTATAGAAATGCATGAAAATTTTCAGTTCAATTGGGTCAACAGTTCTTGAAACCGTGGCTGCAGCTACTGAGACGAAGTTGTATTCATATTTAACAGAGAGAATATTAATTCTTCATTTTAATGTCTTGAATGGTGTGGAGAATTATTGCCATCCGCCAATATGACTTATTGCCACAGTCTTATATTCAAAAATTCCTGGAATGTGAATTATTGCCATCATATTTTACCAAACGATATCAGGTAAATATAAGGTAATAAAAGCCAAGTGGAACTTTGGCAAGAAATGGTTATGGTTATGGTTATGGTTATGGTTATGGTTATGGTTATGGTTATGGTTATGGTTATGGTTATGGTTATGGTTATAGTTATGGTTATGGTTATGGTTATGGTTATGGTTATGGTTATGGTTATGGTTATGGTTATGGTTATGGTTATGGTTATGTTTATGGTTATGGTTATGGTTATGGTTATGGTTATGGTTATGGTTATGGTTATGGTTATGGTTACGGTTATGGTTATGGTTATGGTTATGGTTGTGGTTATGGTTCTGGTTATGGTTATGGTTATGGTTATGGTTATGGTTATGGTTATGGTTATGGTTATGGTTATGGTTATGGTTATGGTTATGGTTATGGTTATGGTTATGGTTATGGTTATGGTTATGGTTATGGTTATGGTTATGGTTATGGTTATGGTTATGGTTATGGTTATGGTTATGGTTATGGTTATGGTTATGGTTATGGTTATGGTTATGGTTATGGTTATGGTTATGGTTATGGTTATGGTTATGGTTATGGTTATGGTTATGGTTATGGTTATGGTTATGGTTATGGTTATGGTTATGGTTATGGTTATGGTTATGGTTATGGTTATGGTTATGGTTATGGTTATGGTTATGGTTATGGTTATGGTTATGGTTATGGTTATGGTTATGGTTATGGTTATGGTTATGGTTATGGTTATGGTTATGGTTATGGTTATGGTTATGGTTATGGTTATGGTTATGGTTATGGTTATGGTTATGGTTATGGTTATGGTTATGGTTATGGTTATGGTTATGGTTATGGTTATGGTTATGGTTATGGTTATGGTTATGGTTATGGTTATGGTTATGGTTATGGTTATGGTTATGGTTATGGTTATGGTTATGGTTATGGTTATGGTTATGGTTATGGTTATGGTTATGGTTATGGTTATGGTTATGGTTATGGTTATGGTTATGGTTATGGTTATGGTTATGGTTATGGTTATGGTTATGGTTATGGTTATGGTTATGGTTATGGTTATGGTTATGGTTATGGTTATGGTTATGGTTATGGTTATGGTTATGGTTATGGTTATGGTTATGGTTATGGTTATGGTTATGGTTATGGTTATGGTTATGGTTATGGTTATGGTTATGGTTATGGTTATGGTTATGGTTATGGTTATGGTTATGGTTATGGTTATGGTTATGGTTATGGTTATGGTTATGGTTATGGTTATGGTTATGGTTATGGTTATGGTTATGGTTATGGTTATGGTTATGGTTATGGTTATGGTTATGGTTATGGTTATGGTTATGGTTATGGTTATGGTTATGGTTATGGTTATGGTTATGGTTATGGTTATGGTTATGGTTATGGTTATGGTTATGGTTATGGTTATGGTTATGGTTATGGTTATGGTTATGGTTATGGTTATGGTTATGGTTATGGTTATGGTTATGGTTATGGTAATGGTTACTCAGCACAGCTTAGTGTGCCTTTTAATATTATTGTTTAAGATTTTGTGTCTATTTTACAACCACTTATAATTTAATTGCAGCAGTAATCTTAGAACATTACGTTGCAATTAAATGTAAATTTCCTTTTTATGCTGCAATTTTGTTCATTCCATTTTTAATCGGTTGAGAAGAAACCATGAGATTTAAAGTCCGCTTAAAAAAAAAATTTAAACTCTTTCCACCAACTGCTGACTATCTCGAATATTACATTTAAAATTCCAATCACGACATAGCAGCTGTAGTGAGAAGTATACACAGTTTGGAGCACACATTTTAATATTTTTCTAGTTTTTGTTTTTGTTGTTGCTTTTCTTTAAGTTTTAATTTTGTAGGCTTTTTTAGCATTTTTTCTTTATACACCAAATCTGCTTGCAAGGTGAAAACGTGGCGTTGCAAAAATTATTTTGAAAACGTGTCTGAAATATGATGTTGCAAACTCAAGGTCTTTTCTTAAAATTAGTATTCTCAACAAAACCAAATTGAATATGAATTTAAGACATTCGTTAATTATTATTATTTTAATAATATATGTCGCTGAAGTATTGACAAGAGTCATATGATGAAAAAGTCAACATTTTTACTTACATTGGTAGAAAAACGTTTTTCATACCTTAAAATTTCTTGTTCAACTATATCGTTACTTTTAGAAAAAATGTCTCTAGCGATTATTTGAAAAAGTCCATCGAATCATGACTAATAAAGCCACAGAAATGTATTTTCAAGTATTAAAAATTTAATTGTACGAATGAGGCTTCCAGAGTTTGGCTTATGTGGGAGATTTTTTGTTAAAAAACAACTTCTGACCAAAGGAAAAAGGATCTCCTTTACCGTAGTCAAATATGCAAATTGGGCGCAGAGTGCTGGCGACAAGCTATTTGGTCAGTCAAAAGCAAATTAAGTTTATGAAAAGCTGAAAAACTCCTGCTGTGCGCCGCATCCCGGAAAATAATATAAAAAAAATTATTTTATCAAATATTGAAGATTCCACATGGAAAGATATTATGGGGATGTTTTTCATAACTTGTTAATGATCCTATATATTTCCTGAACGAAACTATGAATGCCCAATACTACGAGTAATATTAGGGGCCATGCACGTGGCAATGAACTTTTATTGTATGAAATATTTTATTTTTTGGGTACTAAACTAAACTTTACGAATAAATAATATTAAGCCGACCGCAACCAGCTAATATTTTGTTCAGCTAGCTTGTTCTAGACGAAATACTGTGCGGTGTTCCTATATTACAGTCCTGCTAACGTTAAAAGATTTTGTTTTGTTTTTCTCGCTTGATAGCATTTTTTTATCAAACATTTAAAATTACTTGGCCATAACAGCAACAAAATTAAAGTTTTGTTCCTTACAGTACTTTGCTCGTTGTGCACTTTTAATTATTCCTGTTTTATTGTAGTAAGAGCAAAGAGGACATTTTTATACCCACACGCGTACTGCGTAAGGAGTATATTGTCAAGACGTGTGTAACGCCCATAAGGAGGTGTGGTAGGTATAGAAAAGTATATATATTCTTGCTCAGCATCACTACCCGAGTTTATTTAGCCATGTCCATCTGTCCGCCTGTCGACACTATTACAGCCGCAATTTTGAAGCTATCGTGCCGAAATTCGATATTTAAGTTTTTTTTTAAAAAACTAAGATCAACTTCGAGAACGGGCTGAATCGGATGATAGCCACGCCTACCTCCCAAACAATCCCAATAATGAAAACTCCATAAAGAAGCAAACTTTAAGCTGCAAAACTTGAGCTTGATATTTGTGTAATCTATGTCAAAATTGAGGTGTGTTAGAAAAATGAGCGTCATCAACCTACTAGCACGCCCACCTCCCATACAACCTCAAAATTGAAAACTATATAAAAAGGCTTCTACGTAAGCTAACTAAATAAAATTGTGTATTTATTCACTTAATATCAAAACTAAGGCATGTAAGAAAAATGGGCGTCACCCACTCACGAACACGCCCACCTCCCATACAACCCCAAAATTAAAAACTTTATAAATAGGCTTCTGTCGAAGCTACAAAAGTGAAGTTAAGTATTTATTTCTTTTATAAAAAAATTAAGATGTGTTAGAAAAATGGGCGTTATCCACTTACGAACACGCCCACCTACCATATAACCACAAATTTAAAGCTCTAAAAAAGTTTCTCGTTAAGTTACAGGAAAAAAATTTGATACGTTTGTATTTTATGTCAAAACTTAATTGTGGAAGAAAAGTGGGAGTCATCCGCCTTCAAACACATCCACCTCCCATACAACCCATAATAGTGAAAACTCTATAAATAGGCTGATAGTCTAGCTACGGACCTGAAATTAGGTATTTGTGTATTTTATATGAAAACTGAGGCGTGTTAGAAAAATTGACATCAACCACTCAAGAACACGCCCACCTCCCATACAAGCCCTAATTGAAAACTTTATAGAGAGGCTTGTCTTTACGTTGCAGGTAAACGTCATTAAAATAGTAACATTTTTTGAAATCTCATACAAAAAGAACTACAATTTTAGATTTTGTACCATTACGAAGCGGTCCCCGGGGTATTTTAAGTTCGGGCAGGTCGAAGTTATAACTTACTAGTTTTATTTTTTACACTAAGTACACGGAGAAAATTACTTGCGTGTGATTCATAGATAGTCGACTCATAAATGTAAATGCTCCTCTCATTTTTGAATTCATACGACTTAACACAAAGATTGTTGCTTTAACTCACGTGTGCTGGCATCCTTATGCATCATTCTTGCAAAGCCTGGCACATAAAGTTATGCATGGCACATGGTTACTGTTCGCATACACCATACTCAAAAATTCACTTGTTAAGGTCTTCTTGCTCATGAATTTTGAGAACTATTTCATAAGCCATATTTTTTGTTAAAAATTATATTACATTTTTGTGAGCAACTATTTCATGAATCATGTTTTATATTCTTACAAAAATTTTGTTTATAATTCTATATTGAAATAGAAACATCAAAATTCATTGCCTTGTTGGTCGAGCGTGCTGAACGTTGAGATTTAAAAATAATGGACGCAGGTTCGAGCCCGGGTTAGACCAACAAATTTTTTTGTAATTATTTTTTTAAACATATATAAATGTCAATATGATTAGTAATAAAAAAATCAATTTTATGGTTCATAGCTACGCTAAAATTATATATGAAATACAGAAACCTTAGTGTTTTTGTTTGAATTTTCTGACAGTTTTTGTGATGAGCAGTTCTAAAATATGTTTTGCTACAATTGATTTATAGTTACCAACATCTCAGTGGAAGTGTGATGGGCTGGCATGTGGAGGGACGTAGGTTCGAACTCCGGCTGTGTAAGTATCAAAATTTCAAAATTTAAATTTAATTATTAGAATTCCAATTCTATGTCACAATACTTGCTTAATCAGAAATAACATCCGAAATAAGATTGCACTTGCATTCAAAAAATGTGTTGTCTTACATGTAATATTTTAATTTATTTAAAAAAATAATTATTTAAAAAAAAATTTTGCCGCCCTCATCTGGGTTTGAACCCAGGCAGTCCAGCGTTTAAACCAAACACCAGCCAGCACGGCTAAACTCGAACTTTGGAAATTGTGATTCAATTTCATTAAGAAGGTGCCCGTTCGTAGCAAAATTATATCATTTTAGAATTTAAGTGCAAGTAACCACGAATCATGCGATCATAAGTCATATACCATGAATTCTGTTTTAAAGCATAGAATCAACGCTAATTTTTGCATGAATTGTGTGCTAAATGCTTTATTCTTGCGCTCAATTCTCTCCGTGTAGTCAAAAAAAATGTGTATTAGTTTTTATGTCTGATCATTGATTTTTTCACCAATTTGTGCAAGCGTAGTAATTGTATCTAAGCAAAAAAAAAAAAATAATTTTTGAGTTCAGGTAGGTGGAGCAGACACTCAAATACATATGTCCCTTACAATGGACATGAGTAGTAAGGAGTTGCAAAGTAAGTGTAAATTATATAATTATCCATACAAAAAACGTAATGAATCGACGTAAGCCTTTGTCTGAAAAACAATTATTAGAATTTCTGAACAATTTCTTAGATTTACAGGATGAATCGGATGGAGACGAAATGGAGTTCTTAGCAGTGAAACATTCTGAACGTTATCAAATTGAAGGGGATCAAGGTGAAGGATAAAGTGATGAGGAATATACAAATGAACTTAATATGGGCGTTATGGAAAAATTTCCATTAGCCACGCGCTCACTTGCTCCAACTACAAATAGTGAAGAAAGTGTTCCTGAAAATTCAAATTCTTCGGTAGGAATATTGCGCTCGACTGGTCAAAGGATTGTGAATAAACCAGCCATACACTGAGGTGAAAAGTGAATACGAATATTTTTAAAATTATTTGCCACCAATATTTTTCAAAGATGTTTAAAATTTTACCAATATATATAGTGTACCAGAGGAGTCAAGTTTTTAGTCAAAAAATGCCGAAGAAATTCGGAAGTTTTTCGTCTTACACTGTATGATGGGTATATTAAAATTTCCACGCATCTCCAATGCTCTGGCAGAAGGGTACTGCATGGCCAATATTCACCAACAACATAGTTGATACTCTCATGCAACTAAATGAGAGATAAATAAGGGATAAATTTTATCGAGTAAGACCAATAATGAATGCGATTCGAAAACGAATTTTGGAGCACCATTTGGAGGAAACTTTTTGTGGCGACGAGAAAATTATACCGTTTAAAGAACGCCTTGGAATGAAGCAATATATCCGTGGAAAGCCTTGCCCATGGGGCATAAAGCTTTATGTTCTCTGCAGAAAAAATTGGAATACGTATGATTTTATTACGTATCAAGGTTCATCCACTGAAATAGAAGCTGCTCTTTGAAATAAAATTGGCTTCAGCGCTTCCATTGTGCTTGAACTACTGAAGAGAGTACATCGAAATCGATAGACCTGAAGTTGTTCAGCTTTATAATAACAGAAGGGTAGCGTAGATCTATTGGATCTGATATTGCAATACTACCGAATATTTATAAAATCAAATAAATGGACTCTACGTGTAGTAATGCATATCTTCGACTTGTCAGTTGTTGCAAGTTGGTTTGAATATATTGCAAATCTTTTCAAGAATAATATACATCAAAAGGATCAAAAGAACTGGCATCCGTTCAAAAAAAGACTAGCTTATACTCTTGCTACTCTTTCACCAATGCTTCAAACTCCCAAAAAACGGGGCCGTCCTTCAAACTCTTCGAATCTTCATCAAAATGTTACCACAATCAACAACGACGTTGAACAAAAAATCACAAAAAGTGTAAAATATTTCAACCAACCACCACTTGACACACGTAACGATCAAGTTGGTCACCTACCCAGATTTGATTCATCACAACATAATTCAGTACATTGTAAGCGAGTGGGATGCAAGCAAAAAACTTAAGGGCTATAATAGCCACATGCTGGCAGACTGAATTGTCAAAATGAAAGCGAGCTCATATAAATATATAAGCATACCCATAATTAGAATTGCCGCAGTTTCGTTAAGTTTCCTTGACTTTCATTGGCTTATTGGAGAGCGATTCAAATCGCTCACAGCATAGGCAAGTGTCAAAAACAAATTGAAAACAAAAGATTCATACAGTTCAAACAAAGCTGTGCTTGTTATTTTTTTTTATATCATTTTATATATTTTTTTTCAAAAAAACTGACAAGTAAGCACAGACAAAACAAAATAATTTTGTGACAATTCTCAAAGCCAACGTCGGGCAATTATGAGTATTCTTCAATTTTGACAACAGTCGGTTGGCTTTCCGTTCATTTTTTGACATATGCGTATGCCAGCATGTGGCTATTATAGTTAGCCCCTTTACTTCTATTAATCGAAATGCAATGCACATCTATGTATTTGTCGGAACTCTGAATGTTTCTTTGAGTATCATCAAAAATAGATGAGTTAGTTGAAATAAAATTATGTACTGATCTTCTTATGTCACATAGCTTGTACAATATACTTTCTTATTATATGTTATTATTATATGTATTATATGTATGTTTAAACAAAAAAATAATTTTTACATTAAACTATGCGTTTGCCTTTCTTTACACTTAAATTTTTATTTTTTCAATTGCCTACCTTGACTACTCATGTCCACTCAGGTGCATATCTTATATCGGCCATGACCATCGAAGTGGTTGAATATTTTGTTTTTTTTATTTTATATCACAGCACCAACTCCAAGGATCAAAAACAATTTTAGGGCAACTGGTTTAGGAGCGGTAGTGAAAGTATTAAGCAAAGGATTCGTAAATTTATTTATATTTGTATAATGTTTTAGCAAACAATGAAACACAAATTAAGTTTTATTAATAAAGATTGTCAAGATAGTCAAAAGCTGGTTGACCAGAAAAAATTTGCGGCCTCTGCTACTTAAAAAAGATGCTTGCATTAATTTAGAGCTTAAACAACAACCACCACCGACTTACCTGCATTATGTGGCAGTATAGTGCCGCCCGAACTCTATCTAAGTGAGTGATATCTAAAACGTATCAAATTGACTCTGTCTGTTTAATTTTGCTTTACTTTTTTTTTAACCAGCTTGTAACTAATTTTTTTCATAAACCACTAACTTCTTATGCTTCCCGAGCAGATAGCTTCTGCAAACTGTATAAAAATAAAATTTATGCACATTAAAAAAAAGATACACAAAATTTTAATAGCCTATTTATGGATACACCTTTTCAACTTGCTCTTAAATCACATTTTAATGGCATGCTATATAAAAATTATGCTTGTTTGTGTTGTTCTTTTTTTTTTTTTTTTTTTTTTGAGAACTGCTCAAATATGGCTGTCTAATTGGCGCCAATCAGTTTCATAGCAAACGCTAACTTCCGCTTCCGCTCTGGCGCTGGCAGCGCATAGCGGCCATTAAGAGAACTGTGTAAAAAAATAGGTTAATTTCCTGTAGCAAAAGTTTTATGAGAATTTCTCAACTTTGACTAAATTTCAGCTTGTTTTGTGCTTTTCGAGAGTTTTTTCTTATATATTTATATTGCTGCAGTGTTTTTTTGTGCCTGTTTTGATTTTTTTTTATTATTATTTTTTTTTAGTGTTGTTGTTGCCTTTGCTGTTTCTGGTTTTGTTGCTTTTATGACATTTCTGTCTGCAGCGCTAACTAGCCAAAGTTTTTCTAGCCGCTTGAATTTTTTCAGCCGTTCGCAGCAAAACTTAGCCGATGATGTACTTAATATAGTTTTATAATTTGTTTTTTCTTTTTCTATAGAAATAGTTTTTTGTTTTTTCTTTTTTGTGCCTACTATCGAAATCTCATTATCGTTTGATGGCTAATTAGTTATGTCGAAAAAGTTTAGTGCAACATTTTTTTTTCCAATCTTTTATTTACTTCGTGTAAGCTTCTTATAGTTTGCAGTTAACATAAACTGTAACGAAAAAAATATGATATTGTAATTATAATGAATTTTTTAACTGACAATATTTTTAAAGTGTTTTATGTATATTTTTTTATCAATTTTTTTTTTTTTTTAATTTCAAATTAATATTCGTTTCGTAATTTATTTTTATATATAAACTAGTTCTTTCCCTTTAAAAAATGACCGGCCCGCTTTTAATAGAGGAAAAAACAAGTATTTTTAAAATATCTTAAGGTAAAAATGGAAACTATAGTAAGTTCGACGAAATAAATTTAAACATTTTTTGTAAAACTGAAAATTTAAAAATGAAAACAATATAAAAAGTTTTTGAAGTTGCAATAAATCACAATATAAAAAATGCCTAAAAATATGCTATGAAATTTTTTAAAAAAAACAAGCGTTCCACGCTCACATTTAACGGAATTATGTTATAGTAACAATAATAATAATAATAATAATAATAATATTAATAATAATAATAATAATAATAATAATAATAATAATAATAATAATAATAATAATTATAATAATAATAATAATAATAATAATAATAATAATAATAATAATAATAATAATAATAATAATAATAATATTAATAATAATAATAATAACAATAAGTGAACGATAAAAATTGTTGTATGAATTTTTGATATTAAATAGAACAGAAGGAAAATGTAACTTATATCATCCAAAAGGTACGCAGATGTGCAGAATATATACATATGTGTGTAATATATCTGCTGGATGAGTTTTTCAACCAACCTAAAAGAAAACAAGGCAAAGTTTTTATAAGAGAATATTTTTTTTTAATATATGAAATTTGATTTATATACAACTAATGAGTTGTTCGAATTTGAATTTTTCTCAAGATTCTCAAGATTTCATGAATTTTTTCTTAAAATTTAGTTTTATGCTTTCATCGATTGGCAAATATGTAAAAAAATAAACTATTTGAACGCAAAATTTTATCTCTCTCAGTCAATATTTTAGGCGTATTTAACAGTGTTGCCGTTTTGGCTATGTGTATCCAAAAGTGGCTATTTTTGTTGCTCGTGATCAGTTTTGGCTATTTGGCGATTTTATTTTTCATTTGGCTTTTTTTATACCCTAAACCTGAAAGGTCAGGGTATATTAACTTTGTGCAAAAGTTTGTAACGCATAGAACGAAGCGAGTCCGGTATAGAAAAGTATATATATTCTTGATCAGCGTCACCACGTGAGTCGAGCTATCTATGTCCGTCCGTCCGTCCGTCCGTCCGTCCGTCCGTCTGTGTGTTGTCCGTATACACAGGATAAGAAGAAGGAGTTGAGATAATTGGATGAAACTTGGTACACATGGTCACATGTACCCAAGGATCTGCACTATTGAATATTTTTGGAATCCGCCCACGGACACGCCTACCTCCCATACAACGCAAAAATTTAAAACTGCATAACTCAGCTCATAATAAGTCTACAACAATAAAATTCGCTGTGTGTGTGTTTTATATCAACACAAAGATGTCTTTGAAAAATGGACGTCATCCGCTCACGGACACGCCCACCTCCCATACAACCCAAAAATTAAAAACGCAATAAATAAGCCTCTGTTTAACTTACAGAGCTAAAATTTGTAAAACTTCCCATACAACGCGAAATTTGAAAACTGCATAGCTCAGCTCATAATTAGCCTACAACAATAAAATTTGATATGTATGTGTTTCATACCAACACAAATATGTCTTCGGAAAATGGACGTCATCCGCCCACGGACACGCCCATTTACAGTAAATTTTTTTTTTTTTTTTTTTTTGAAAAGTGGGTTTAGGGTATTTCATAGTCGGCCTAGACCGACTTTAGACTTTCTTTACTTGTTTTACTGGGCTATGGTTTTGCATTCCGGCGAAAATTAATTTTTTATTTTACGTCTAACATTTTCACTTGCCTGAGAATTGCCAGCGAATCGCTTGGAAGATCAAGCAACTGCCTTTGAGCTCATCTGAGAATCATCCGGGTATCACCGACTGTAAGCTGCTTAGGCTGATTCGCCGGGAATTCAACAATTAACCGCCAAGAGGAGTTATAAGAAATTATAAACGGTGGCAAACGAAGTCCTTTTAAGAGTCCTCAGCAATTTGTTCCAAATCGAATTCAAAGAATTCAAAGAATTTTTTCATTCATTTTTTTGTGAATTTGTTTTTATTTCACTTCGAAATAATGCGACGTTGCTTCAAAACTATACTAGATTAACTTTCTGATTAATTGTAACGATTTTTCAGACCCTGCTTCATATTCCCATGAAAGATTTTGAACATTTTTCAAAAATCCATCTTCCAACAATCGCCGAAATGAGCGAAGGAAGATTTTGAAAATTTTCGTGACTCGTGCATTCATTGCTTTAACATTTGAAAAGCGATGCATTTTCCCAAAAACACTTGGGCGAATCACTGGTGTATCGCAAAATCCACTTCTCTGCCTATCATCTTCCAAATGTTTGCAGGGAAATGATGTAATTTGAACACGACCTGCCAGTGATGCTTATCGCGCAGCCGAGCGCAAGAATATCTATCCTTTAAATAAATTTAATAACTTTGATCATTGAAAGTAATTATGGTTTGTTTTTTAAAGTAAAATTAAGCAAGTCAGCATGGAAAAGTAAGTTTATATAGCCCTCCGCTACACATAAAACATTCTTCACTTGTTTCACTTAATTTTACTTTCTCACCTACTTATCTATCGCCAATTTCTGAACCAAGGCAGACTTAACTGAAAAGGTTTAACTCCAGCAATACTTGGTTAGATGCTAAAAAAAAAATGTAATACTTTTTTTACTTTCGAAAATGCAAACATTATTTTTATGAAGTTTTTCTACTCTTATCAAGTAAAAAATAAATTAGCTAAGATCCTTCTATATTAAAGGTCCGTCTTTTTAAAGGATTTATGTTTAATATGTTTAAAATGTACTATTATATTTTAAATATATAATTTTTTATAACATGTTTGTAAATCTACATGTTTTGTGGTGACCGTGGCATGCAGGTTAAGTGTGTGGCTTAGCATGCTGGGAGCCCGGGTTCGATCCCCAGCCGCGGCGAAAAAGTTTTTTCAATAAAAAATTTTTCTAATCGGTCACCACCTCTCTGCAGACAATGGCAAACCTCAGAGAGTAAATAATGCCATGTAAAGCTTCTTGAGGACATGAACTTTAGCCGTTCGGAGTCGGCATAAAACATGTAGGTCCAGTTCTCGGTTAATTGTGTGCAAACATTTAATAACACACACAACACAATTGATCATAAGAAGCTCGGTCAAAGTCCTTTCAAGGGCTGAAATGGCCAATTTGTTTTTTTTTTTTTGTTTTTTTTTTTTAAATCTATTTACAGTAAAAAACGGTACTGTGTTGTAAAAAAAACAAGTTAGTTAAAAAAGGTATGAATGTTAGTATTGTTTCTTTTTGATTATAAAATTAAACTTACTAATATATAAACTTTTGGCTATTTTTTTACATTTTGGCTATTTTTATTTTGTGTTTTGGATATAAAAATAAATTTACTCCGGCAACACTGGTATTTAAACGGTATTCAAATTTTGCAGTTTTTTCGTGTTTTTAAGGCTTCGACTTAAATAATCATTTTTATATAATTTTTTTTTTATTATATTATTCTTAAAACTCAAAAAACATGTTACATACAGATAACTAAATGTGTTTTATGTAAAAAGCAATTTTAATTTCAATACTTTTCCAACCAAATTGTTTGAATTGCGATTTCAGGCCGTACTAGTGTACAATTAATGGTTACTTTTAATAAATAGACACTCATAGCCATACTCACACAAATATCCATTTATATACAAGTTCATAAGAAAAGCTAAACACATGCCTATAAATTTGTTTATCTTTGAACGAAATGTGAGAAAGAAATGTGCACCAGAAGCAGCAGTTTGATATGATTACAACGCTGACTTGGCGGAATAAAACCACAAGAATGCACACACTCACACATATATTTAAAAAGGATACTGACGAAAACGCCAGCATTTGTATAACGAGTAAAGCGAGTTACTTAATAGTAAAAGTGACAACAGCAGAGGCAGCAGAAGGCAACAAACAGTCACACTCACAACAATAAAACGACGTTAAATAACAACAATAATGCCAACGACGGCGACGACAACAACACTGACAGTAGTGTTGAGCAACCGGAAGCGAAGCTTTAACAGCCGGAAATGCGGTTTAATGTGACCAAAGTGTGCAACTTTGGTGCCGGCAATGACGGCGGATCTCAGCTAACGATCAAAACTCACACACACACAACACATACACACTAACCAAAGAGACACACTCAAACTCTAACAAACTATTACAAGAGCGCATCCATGGCAACCATATGAATACGTACATATATGCTAAATCAGACTACTTGCTGCGGCTGTCGTAGTTATTGTTGTTGTCGTTGTTGCTTGTCATATCCGTCCAGTGATAGTTTTGGTTGCTATTCGCTGTCATTACCTGTGATTGCGAGTAAGCATACTTTAGTATCTGTGTCCATATCTCTGAGTTTGACTAGAAATGTGAGTGTGTGTGTGTGTGCTTGAGGCATGTTTGAATGTGTGTGTGTTTGTGGAAGTGTGTCCTTGCGGTTGCTTATAAGCATTTATGTAAGTCATTCGGCTTCATATGATTCCGCTTAAAATGCGGTCAATTTGGGGATTGGCAGTAACTGTTCGAATGTTACAAAATACCTAGGATACTTATTATTGTTGTAGTTGTAGTTGTTGCTATTGTTGTGGCAATTGTTGCTATTGTTGTTATTGTTGACGTTGTTGTTGCTTTAGCTGCCCTACTTCAAACTGTCAATTATTACATAAAGCTTATTTATGCTGCACGTTTGCATATTAGTGCCTTAGTAAGTGTTTGTGTTGGTTGCTTGCTTACACATAACTGTCATTATAGCGTCAATTTGTAAACTCTTGCTGTTTGTTGTTATTTTTGTTGATACATCAGAACCACACAATGGTTGTGTGTTAACCACCTATACAAAAATTGGTTAATAAATGGAAAATGTACAAAATATTTTTATATACACCCCAGCAATCACATTCACTTATCTTTAAGCAGACAAATTTAAAACAATATTCTTATTATCCTATTGATATGATCCGTTGTTACGACCATTCTTTTAAAATCTTATACATCGTCAACTTAAAAGTGAAGTCAACTTTGTTTTAATATCTGTTTTAATTTTTGTTTTAATTAATTTCATCTAGCTTTTGTTCTTATGAACATCTGAAAGCTAATAAAATCCATTAAAATTTTAATTTTTTATTAACTGAATAAAACCGAATGACTGAGTAGAAACATGGCAGCCAGGACCGTGCATTCTAAATGTGCGCTCTGTGAGCCAAGAAATCTTTGTAGACCCGGACACAAAAAGTTTTTTCCATAGAAATATATTTTTCTTATTGAGTGTTACCTCTGTGCTGACAATGAAAACCTCAGAGAGTAAACAATGTCATGTAAAACTTCTTGAGAACACGATTTTCACTCAAATCAGCTTTGTTTGAACCTCAGATCATATCGTACGAAATTTGGTTTTGATCGGGTCATGGAAATTGAGCCCGGTGACTCCTTGAAATTAAAAATGATCTTATATAATAACCAAAGTTTTACCAAAACCATAATAAAGTAAGTGTTTCAACGTAGTTATAATTTTGTTGCAAAAAATTCGTCGTTTTTATTTGTTTTGCAGTTAATTTATTTTGCATTTACTGACAAAGTTAGAACCATCAAACTAAAAAATGGTAAATTCTAAGAGATTTCAAAAGCACTGGACAGTTGTTTATTTGAAAAACATTCAAAAAATCTCCGAAAAACATGATTTTAAGTAAAAATTCGATTAGCGCGACCTCTAAACCTTTTCTAAAAAATATGAGAGAAAATCTCAAAAACACCTTACCCCATTAGCTCTGAAATAAAGATTGAGCTTTTATGAAATGCGAAAAAATATGAATATCAAAGAAACTAGGGACATATCACTCCATTTCAATATCTTTGAAGATATTATGGGGCACAGAATGTTGGTTTATTTGAATTAAATTAAACACCGAGAAAAAAAACCCATAGGTAAATCATCTAAGATGGCTTTTCGAAATATAAAATGTACTGAATGAAATAACTATGCACCTATAATTACAAAAGCTTTAGTGTGATCTGAACATGGTTTTAAAATGAAATATTTGATAATTTATACCAAAACAAAGCACAACTTTGTAAAATTAACCAAACTCTTGTATAAAGTACTCAAAGTATGGCTGGTATCTAAAAATGAAAATAACACAAACACTGCGAACAAGGGAGATACAAATAGTTATCAATTCCTTTTGTTCACGCAATATCGACATTCTGTTGCGGGCTAGGCTTTATATTTAATTTCGTCGTGAACACTTTTGAGGAGCGCAAATTACGTTTTAATTAAAACACAACTTGTTTCTTTGCTCAAGAAAAATCAACTACTTTATTCAATAAGCTTAAAATCTAACATAGTTTACTTATGTCTACATATTTGGTTATAATATATATCTTCCATTCTTATGCTGAATGTGCATTAAAGTCACGTTCAGCTAAAATATCTTCGACTGTTTCTTCAGTGGTGGATCATGTTGCATATTTTGGTTTGATGCAGACATAACTCGCACGTGCTGTGCTGACATAAAATATTATGCCATGATCTCTGCTATTGGAATCACCACCGCCAACACCACCAAAGTAAGTCATTGTGAATATAATTAACTGAAGAATATTTTTAAACTTTTAAAGATTTTTGAACTCCAATGCAACAACCGTAGCTTACATTAATAACACGATCATCACAATTATCTCCACTACCACCACCACTACAACAGCCATTACCACCGCCACAACAACCATTACCACCGCCAACATAATTATTTTCTTTTAATGTTTTTCCAAAAAATTAATTTTTAAATAAAAAGTATTCTTTTGTATTCATGTACAAAGAAGTTATTTTATAGGTTTCTTCAAAAGCTGTATTTTTTGCATTTAACAATGTTGAATCATCAAAAAATATAGATAACATTTCACTTAAAATCGTGTACAATTTTTTTAACCTAGAACGCATAACCGGGTACCCGTGTGTTCACCAGCAGCTTTGAACTGCTGTCTCTGAAGAATCAATCATAGTAGAGCATCGGATCTAAGAAATATGAGTTTTTTTGCGTCGTATGAGTGATCATCTCTATGAAATTCGGTTCAGTGGTTCCGCAGCTGTAAACTGCTAAAGTTAACACCTACGCAAACACATAACCAGGGTACACGTGTACCCCATATGAAGAAGTAAGCGAATATCTTTTGTTCATAATTATCGTGAAATTTTTATTTAAAAAAAAAAAAAAAAAAACAAATTGGCCATTTCAGCCCTTGAAAGGACTTTGACCGAGCTCTTATGATCAATTGTGTTGTGTGTGTTATTAAATGTTTGCACACAATTGACCGAGAACTGGACCTACATGTTTTATGCCGACTCCGAACGGCTAAAGTTCATGTTCTCAAGAAGCTTTTCATGGCATTATTTACTCTCTGAGGTTTGCCATTGTCTGCAGAGAGGTGGTGACCGATCAGAAAAATTTTTTTATCGAAAAAACTTTTCGCCGCGACTGGGTATCGAACTCGGGCTCTGAGTATGCTAAGCCACACACTTAACCTGCATGCCACGGTCACACGGAAATTTTTATTAAGAATATATAAAAAAAAAAACATTTAGAAATAAGAACACAAAATTCAAATGAATATATTATGAAAAATATACTAAGTATTTCGGTCACAAAGGATGCAGAAACAATTTGTCACCGATTGCTCCAGGCACATAGGTTTTTTGCAGTTGCTGCATGCTTTTCCTGGTTTTCTTCTACGTTTTGTTTCCTGAATGTAGCATAAATAGCAAGATCCAGTTATTGGCTTCCTCCAAGGTGCTGCAGAAGATGTTAATGGACCACTGTCGTATATTGTTTCAAGTGGTCGGTTCAGATAACTTTCTATCGCTATTTTAGTCGTGAAGTGTCGAGTGGTTTGTCGATTAAGTGCACCTTCCTCAATGCGAGGCATGCACATTTCTTCAGCCACTTCCCGAAGGAAAAGCTTTCGTCTATTGGCAGAATGCGGGATCATGTTATTGTGCATATAGTATAATTTGAAAGCTACCAAGGCCGTTATGTCCATGTTACAAGGCCAAGGCCGTTATATATTGAAAAAAGTGAAAGTGTGTACCTTTGTTGTGTTCTTTGAGAACAACTGGTCCGTAATGTCAACGCCACCTTTGGTCTTATTATAAAATTCGATTATATCGGGCTTACCACTGTCAGCTATCTCATCATCATAGTGCATAGTAGAAAGCAGCACCACATTCCTTTATTCTTGCGAGGAACATAGGAACAGAACCAATGGGTCTATCTTTCTGCGCTTTAATTTCTGCTGGAATTTATGTTTTGGTTTTCCTGAGCGTACTAACCAGCGTTAAATCCCAGGATAGTAAATGCGCTGCTAGCGGCAATGTTGTGAAAAAGTTGTCCATTGTTATATTTCGGCCAGATCCTTTGTATTTTTGCCTTGCCTAGTTTCTCTTCCAGATTCAGCTTGGCCGGTGTATATTTGTTCATGTAGTGCAAAAGAGTTCTTTGCGTCGCAAATCCACCAAAACTTTATCCCATATTTCGCAGGCTTTGAAGGGATGTACTGCGTGAAACGAATGCGGCCACGATATGAAAAAAGTTGTTCGTCAATAGTCACATGTTCACTTGGCTTGTAGAGAGAAGCCAAATTACTGTTCATCCATACGTCTTTTATCGGTGCAGCTTTATCCATTTGTATTCGTACAGCCCGAGAGTCTGCGTTATCAAATCGTATAAATTGTATAATAAAACAATGTACAAAAGCGGTTGTTTCTCATTACTGCGCGATACAGTGAAAAACTTCTGGTGCTCCATAAATCGCGAACGCTATCATTGCTTCTGCGATTTGTGCCTGCCATAATTAATATTCCAAAAAAGGCATTTAACTCTGCTACCGTCACTTCTTTCCATACCTTTGAAGTTGCATTGAGGTGGCTTGCATTCCATGCGTTGTAAAAATTTCTTGCCTTTTTGTTGGTATGACGCATAATAATGTCCACCATCTCTAAATTCATGAAATTCTTCAACGTTTGTTACATGGACATTAGGGCGTATCGAAAAATTTAGATCGTATTCTAAGAGGTCTCAAAAGTTGCATAGGCTTGTCAAGATCACCCAAAAAAATTTTATAAGAAATAAAGGACATCTTCCTGCCCCGCAAGGACTAAGTTGTTTTTTGGGAAAAACAATAAAAAATAACGATCTTAATATGCTTTGATTTTTTTAAGAAAAACCACATATGTCTTGAAGAAAAAGTAATAATGCAGTTTAACTAAAAATTTCTTGCCACACATGGTGCTACTCATGATTTTTACCAACAGTGTCCTGTATGAAGGATATTCCAGGCGAAAGTTGTACTTGGGATAGCACAAGACTTTTGATTGTAAGCATTGGTTATAAATTTTGGTGGTACTGTTAATAGTGTTGATGTATTCCATAAATATCATGAATTAATAATTTGCATAGTTTTTGCATTTGTTTTCTCTTGTTTTAGAGAAATGTATACTAGAACGCAAGTTTTTAACTTTTTCCAAAAAATGAATATAAGATTTTATGTCAAGTGATTCAGAAGTGCTGTCGAATATAATCTTCTTAATTTGAGTATTTTGAAAATTTCTGAACATGATACTGCATAAAAATATTTAATTTTTATTTAGTTTTCTTTTTCGTTATTTTATAAAAAGTTATTTCCTGGCATCAAATTTCTCAATTTGAATTTTGTCCCCCTCTATGGTTATAATTTCATTAAAACACATTTTAAAAACAACTGTTAAGTCTTTTGAGACCGACTGAATGGCATAAAATGTATTTTAACGATATTATAACCATAAAGAAGATTGAGAAATTTGATGGTACGAAGTAAAATTTTTTTAAATATTAATATATAAATAAAAAATCGTGGTCTAAGCCTGGCATATTAAATACATATTTTAAGGTAGGGTCATGTACAGAAACATTTGAAAAACCCAAATTGAGAAAATAATCTTCGACACCACTTCTAATGCTTGTGATATAAAATCTAATATTAATTTTTTTGAAAAAGTTAAAAAATTGCGTTCTAGTATACATTTCTCTAAAATAAGAGAATTAATATGCAAAAACTATGAAAATTATTAATCCATCATATTTATGAAATACGCCAACACTATAATCAATGCCATCAAAATTTAAACTCAACGGTAACAATCAAAAGTTATGTGCCATCTCGAGTATAGCTTTTGCTTCGAATATCCTTCAAAGAGGATACCGTGGGTAAAAATCGTGAGTGTCATCGTGTTCGATAAGAAATTGCTAGCTAAACTGTATTTGAATTTGTTCCTTCAGAAGTATGTAGTTTATTTTTACAAAAATCAAAACATTTTAAGATCGTTATTTTTAACTGTTTTTCTCAAAAAACAACTTTGTCCTTGCGGGGCAGGAAGATGTCCTTTTATTTTCATAAAATTTCTTTTGGCAGATCTTGACAACCGCATGAAACTTTTGAGATCTCTTAAAATGTGAAATTCGAAAAATAATGTAATTCGAAACGCCCTAATGTGTAGTTTCGAATTTGGATTTTTTTATAAGCGGTTGTAGTAAACAATTACACTGGGGAACAAAAAAGAAGTTTTTTTCCGCGGCACAAGTTTTTGGAGTCAATTAAGACACATGGGATAATGAAGTTTTTACCCTTAAACTTACATTGTTTGAATAGACTCTGGTTCTGGTCTGGTTCATCACAGGTTTTGACATAACTCCAGAACAAATAGTCTGATTTGATAAAATAAAAATCCAAAAATCCGCTGCTTCAAGTTACATCTAAAATAATTTTTAATTAGCTGAATAGTTTCGAAAGTATTTAGAATGTTCTTCTTCATTATTATGATATTACAAGTTCTTTCCCGTCAAAAATTACGGGCCCGGTTTTTGTAAAGGAAAAACATGATATATGAATTTTTTATGTTGAATTATAAATCGACGATGGTCACATATTCGATTTTAAATGGTCCAAATAAAAATTTTTAGTTCTAGTAAATATTAATAAAATACCTTAAAGTAAAAACGCAAATCAAAGTAGTTGCAACGAAATAAGTTTGAAAATTTTTTATAAAACTGAAAATTTCAAAATTAAAAATATATAAAAAATTTTTTAAGTTTTAATAAATCAGTAAACAAAAAATGCCTCAAAATATACTATGAAATTTTTCAAAAAAATCAAGCGTTCCGCGATCACATTTTACGAAATTATGTTATAGTAATAATTGTGTTATTTCATGATTCATAAAAAATCAACATGAATTCGAATGAAATAAAATATTTAGAAGTTTTTTACTAAACAGTGATAACTACATTAATTGTGAATGAAAACAAAACATGACAATAGAATTGAATGGAATATGACTTATTTTCTTTATAACATATGTGTGTTTATAACTTAATATCCAAAACAAGCAATTTTAACGTTTTTGATTTTTTATGAATTGAGAAATAATAAAAAGTTTATATTTTGCAACAAAAAATCTTTTTTCAGAAGAACATTCTGAATATTTCCGAAACTCTTTAGCTAATTAAACAATAGTTTCGATGTTACTTGGAGGCAATTAAGCTGCAGATTTTTGGATTTTTTATTTTATCAAATCAGACTGACTGTTCAGGAGTTATGTTAAAATCTGTGACAAAACCTCCTTGATTTTTAAAAAAACGGTTTATTGCAAGAACCAGAGTCGATTCAAACAATCTAAATAATGGACCAAGATCTTCATAAATGTATATATATGATATGCTTCTAGCTTGTTTGCAAACAAAAGTTCGCGGTTCATGCGCAGTAAGCCGGATCGAAATTTAGATATCGCCGGACATCAACTCATAAGTTAGAGGGACTCCTTAAAACTATTTCTGCATAATTTTTTTTTTGGATTGGAGAAATCCCCACGGAGCGGTTTTGGTTCTCCTAAACCCTTTTTTTGGCCACAAAATCAAGTTTTTTGCCTATAACTTTTTTTCTTTTCTTCAGAATGCATACCCAATATAAGCAAAAAAGTAAAGATTGTGATTGTCCTTACAAACTCAAAATCGATATTTCATCATTTTCGAAAAGGTGTTTTTTTTTTAACATTTTAAACATTGTTAAAACACATCGCAATTTTAAGCAATATTGTAATTCTCTTCATCGTTTTGCATAGCCAGTGCAAGGGCAGAAATGTTTTAAATTTGAGCACAACTATTTACAAAAAACCTACAGGCAATTACAATAAATAGTAAAACCAAAATGGTTGCAACACCTTTAGAAACACTTTCAACATAAACAATGCCATAAACAACTTGGCCAACAAAAAAAAAAAAAAAAAAGAAGAAAATAAATATATAAATATATTCTATGCAGCTTGAATACTTTAAAAGTATGCAAAGCTTAAGAGTAACCTAAGCTAGATTTTAAAATAGTTTATCTACTTCCTGACATTCCAAGGATGTCAGAACTAGCCAGATGGCTGCAGTTTTCTTCTGCATCATCTTCTTCTTCTGTGGGTGTTTTTTGCAATGCAGCTCAGCTACTGTGTAGAATGCAAATTTTTGGATAATATTTTAGAGAAAACACCTCAGCTCTTGCTTGTCTCTATGCAGAACAACGTTTACAAGCTTTATTTTATGTTTACATAAAAGCTAAAGAGAGCTAAGATGAACTTAGCCATAAAGGAAAGTGTGAATTTTTTCAAATGCTGACAACAAAGTTAAGGTTCTAACTTGTTGTTAAGCACTTGGCAACAATTCTACTTAATTTGAAGTCTGAAAAACTTACTGTTATGTATAGACAGCAATCAACAATTGTGCATGCATGTGCTTGAAACTGATTAAGTCATTACATTGTAAATAAAATTTAGCTAAATTCAACAGGCTTGCTTGTAATGAACTCAATAATCTATCAAGCAATTTATTTTGCTGATGCTAAAAGTTTTTTTTTAATTTATTTTTATTATTAGTGCTTGAGAAATATTTTTAAAAATCAAACATTGATTTTTTCACAAAAATGTTGAATACTTTTTAATTTTCTCTGTTAAAAAATGTTTGATTTTTGAATTCCATGCCAAATATTTCAGGTAAACCAAGAAATTTGCATGTGAACTCGCTTAAATGACCTGGTTTCTCATGAAACCCGTGTCTGCTACCAATAGCTTAAAGATAACCTCCGAAAGCAGTGAAAAAATAACTTTAAGTAGCGCCAATATGGCAATCGAGAGTCATGCATGTACCGCACGTTGAATTGCCAGGACTTGCAAGCAATTTGCTAAAGTGGATATCGAATGTATTTAAAGCATCATCTGACCTTAAATATCTCTGCGTGCAGTTGTTGCAGCTTTATTAAGCTCTTTATCTCACATGTTTTTTTACGCCTCACTCCATTTTGCTCTCGCACATAATACTGACTGCTGTACCCAGTTGCATTAAGAGATCGCATAAATAATCCAAAGTGGAAACAGTAAAAAAAAAAAAAAACTGCAAGCTGTAACGAAAGCAAGCTAGCAAGTAAAATATATAAAATATTATTATCTACTGTCACACACACACAGAGAAACAATTGCTCTCAATATCATAAGTATGGCGACCTAGTGCTGCAATGGTTCAGCGAATGTGTGCGACACTGTGCACTGCCAACTTGACAATAATTTAAATGTTTCATTTAAAGACATTCAATTTGTAAAGAATTTTGTAAAATCTAATTAAAAATAATGTAACAAGAATTTTATTTACATATTTTTTTACTCTTGACCAAATCTTTAAATAAAAACAATTATACGTACGAATAATTTCATTCTATGACATTCACTCAAAAAGCCAATAAATTTGTCGAACTTACATGTACAATACTTCTAAATAATACCCAACATAGATTTCAATTCCTGTAAATTTGTTTATTTGTTTGTTACTTTAAAAAATCTTAAAGCGTATCTTAATGTTTATATTTTGAGATCCTTTAATATCTATTTGAAGAAAATTATTCAAATACAACATTGTTCGGAATTTTCAGACAAAGAATAAAATTGCAGTTTCCGAGCAACTTCCACTTTCCGAGCAAACAACTCAGTCAAATTTCAACGGTTTTCAAAATTTTTTTGTTTTTCTAAATTTTTGTTAAATTTTCTTAAAAATGTGTTGACAATTACAATAATTATCTTACCAAATGTATTTTTAATGAATTTTCTTAAAATTGACTTTAGTTGTTTAACGTGTATTTTTATCAAACGCGAAGGCAGAGAAAAAAACTGTCTGAAATTTAAAGTTCTATATTTGGAAGCGAATATCTCTGAAACTTTTTAAAAAATTTCATTTATTTTTTTTTGGTATTAAATGCAATTAATTGACTTTAAAATAATTACAAAGTTTTTACCGTTACTTAATTATTTATATTTTAATCGTTGCCTTTAAAAAGAGTCCAATAAAATGAATGTTTTCTCAAAAAATGTATTAAAAATTGTTTTTGTAGTAAAAATAAAAAAAAAAATTAAAAATTTGCATTTTTGATTTTCTTTCATTGTATGTAGTTTATTTAAGACGAATTTGTTTTTGTTTGACAGAAAAATTAATAAATACTATTTGTCATCGAAAAAACAACGCTACCCCCTATGGTTTTTTGCTCGAAATTTTTTTTTTTAAATGTTGTTCTTACATTTTTTTAATCTTCAACAAGCTTCAAAAACAATATATTTGAAAAAAAATTGCATTATAGATACAACCAATTAAAAGTTAGAGCCACGAATCTGTTTTAATCATCCTGCTTATCTTTATAATTAATAGGCGTGATTTCGCTCCAGGGGGTTCCCAACCTTTTAAAACAGAAATAAAATTTTTGTACAAAAATCCGCAATTTAATCAATTTGAAATTTAGTTTGAGAAGAGCTTATGAACTGGTTGAATTTGAATTTTTTTCAAATCTAACAAGTTTTAACCAAACTTATCTTTTATGCATTCCTCAAATGTCAATTGTCCGAAAAATGAAGTTCCAAAATTAAAAATTCCACTTTCCGAGCAAACAACTCAGTCAAATTTCAACGGTTTTCAAAAATAAATTTTTTGGGTTTTTTTCATCTATAGGTGTTATAAATCGATGTTGTAAGTGTTCTGTTAGTACCTGTTATCAATTTCTGAAATATCTCTTAGTATTATGTCTTAAATTTATTTTTCACTGCGTTTTTTTTTTTAAATTAGTTATGTTTTATAGCTGGAAGAGTTAGGCTGCGATGTTTTCGAATAGTAATAATGTTTGTCTCAGTAGTAATATAAGTGTAAGTCCGTCTTCGTATTTTAACAGTTACATTCAAAAATTTAGTGTCAGATCATACGTTTCAAGTCAAACCATTCAGATAATGATCTTTTATATCATTATTGAGACTGAATATATCGTTATTGAGTATAATAACTTCTTGAATAGAAGTTATTAAACTTCTTTGCTCGAAACTTCTTTGCATTAAACTTCTTTAATGTTTCTAACACTAAATTTTTATTGAATTGCTCGAATTCGGGCAACAGGTTTACTACACTGAGGGAAAAATGTTTTAAAATTAAATGAAATTGTTTTCATATCTAACGAATTTGTTTTTGAAATAGAGCTTGAAACAAATTCATTAAAATTAAACACAACAGTTTTTTAAGTTACATTCAAAACAAAAGTTTTTGTTTTTAAAACAATGTTTTTTTTATGAAAAACAAATGTGAAACCAAAATTTTAAAATTCAAAACAAAGATTTCAACGCATATTTTTTCGGTGGCATTCTTTTAGCTTTTTCGAATTCTTAGCATCAGAATCACAACCAGCTACCTCCGGGACGCTCCGAATGCCAACTGTTAGCTCTATTAGATGAAGTTTCCATTGAAATAATTTAATAAATAATTAATTAGTTTTTATTTTATTATATGTTCGACATTTGTCAAACCAATTCAAAAAATTCAAAAATTTTCATTGTGTTCAAATTTTTGTTTATTTTTTCAAAGAAATAATGAAAGAAAATTAAAAAAAATAAAGAAGTTTATAAGCTGTTCAAAATTAAACACACTCGTTTTAAATTTTGTTTTGTAGAAACGCAAAGGCGTTAAATTTCTATTTTAAAATTTTTTGTTTAATTTTAAAATATGTTTTTTTTCTCAGTGTAGTAATAATTATTTGGCATTAAGCTATAAATATAATTCTTAAAGAATATGTTCTTTAAGAATTATAAACTACAAAAGCAAATTAAAATGCTACAATTTTATAACTCAGGACTAGTTTTGTTTTGCCCTTTAAAAAAATATCTTTACGACGGCTTTATTATACCCTAAACCTGAAAGGTCAGGGTATATTAACTTTGTGCAAACGTTTGTAACGCATAGAACGAAGCGAGTCCGGTATAGAAAAGTATATATATTCTGGATCAGCGTCACCACGTTAGTCGAGCTATCCATGTCCGTCCGTCCGTCCGTCTGTCTGTGTGTTGTCCGTATACACAGGATAAGAAGAAGGAGTTGAGTTAATTGAATGAAACTTGGTACACATCGTCACGTGGACCCAAGGATCTGCAATATTGAATATTTTTGGAATCCGCCCACGGACACGCCTACCTCCCATACAACGCAAAAATTGAAAACTGCATAACTCAGCTCATAATTAACCTACAACAATAAAATTTGGTATATATGTGTTTTGTATCAACACAAAGATGTCATCGAAAAATAGGTGTCATTTGCTCACGGACACGCCCACCTCCCATACAATCCAAAAATTGAAACCGCAATAAATAAGCTTGTGTTTAACTTACAGAGCTAAAATTTGGCACATATGTTTTTATGACAAGACAAACACGTTTTTGAAAAATGGAAGTAATCCGCCTACGGACACGCCTACCTCCCATACAAACCAAAAATTGAAAACGCAATAAATAAGCCTGTGTTTAACTTACAGAGCTAAAATTTGGCACATATGTTTTTATGACAAGACAAACACGTTTTTGAAAAATGAACGTCATCCGCCTACGGACACGCCTACCTCCCGTACAACGCGATAATTGAAAACTGCATAACTCAGCTCATAGTTAACATACAACAATAAAATTTGATATCTATGTGTTTTATACCAACACAAAGATGTCTTCGAAAAATGGGCGTCATTTGCTCACGGACACGCCCACCGCCCATACAACCCAAAAATTGAAAATGCAATAAATAAGCCTCTGTTTAACCTAAAGGGCTAAAATTTGGCACATATGTTTTTTATGACAAGACAAAGATGGTTTTGAAAAACGGACGTCAGCCGCCTATGGACACGCCTACCTCCCATACAACCCAAAAATTGAAAACGCAATAAATAAAGTTATGTTTGTCATAGAGAAATTAAATTTGGTATGTATGTATTTTATACCAAAACTAAGGTGTGTTCAAAAATTGGGAGTAATCCGTCTATGAGCACGCCCACCTCCCATAGCGAAAGCATAATAAAGGCATTAACTGTGAGCTACAGGAATAAAACTTGGTATGTGTGAATTTTTCTTCAACATTTATATGCATATAAAATATAGGCTTCATGCGCCCACGGACACGCCCATTTATAATAAAAATTTTTTTGTTTTTGAAAAGTGGGTTTAGGGTATTTCATAGTCGGCCTAGACCGACTTTAGACTTTCTTTACTTGTTTTCCTCATAAGTTCGTTTAAAGATTTGATTTCATATGGAAGTGCACTGTGGCGTATGAGTGATATTAATTCATATAAAATGCCTTCAATTGCAATTGTCAAAACTTTTTCATTCTGGAGTATTTCTTGGTTAAATTAAAAAAAAATGTAATGATATAGAAGAAAATGGAAAAGTATGCTTTAATGTCATAAGTAATCACCGTAAGAAAAACACCAACAGTAAGAAAAACACCAACTCTCTGTGATAAAAAATTTCTGCATTTTCGATAAAGCAATTTTCTCTATTTCAAATAAATTTACCTTCAATTAAAATAAATTTTCACATAGCTAGCTATTCGAAAAAAATATTTCTTCACTTCATGAAATAACTACATGTCTCTTATAATAATCGCACTAAAAAAAATTCTCATTTGTTTGAGAAAAATTTATAAAAATAACAAATTTTCTTTATTATAGATTAACAATTCACATGCAAAATATTTTATTCAATAAAACACATCCTTTATCAAAAAAAAATTTTCTTGGCAAAAAACGATATATTTTTCTTAAATTGAAATAGGTACAAAAAAAGTAGAAGGTTTGAGAGCGAATGAATGATGTTGTGAAAAGCAAGTGTTGCATTTTGTGGCGATTATTCTTTTAAACAGAATTTTGTTTTTTATTTGACGTTTATTGTTTAAAAGTCACACAAGTGACGTCGTTTATTACAACTAGTTCTTTAGATGCATTTAAATCGTTTTTCAGAAGAAATTTTTTAAATATTAATGAGGATATGAAGATAAGTTTTATTTATTTATTTATTGACCAAACAACGCAACAAACTTTTTCTAACAGGTTTATGTTAATTTTTTTTCCCTATTCCTATTTTTTGTTTTTAGGTTCTAAGCTATGTTAATCGAAGTGGGCGCAATCCACCCACCTGAATGACACGATTGCAAGAACTTGTCAAAAAAAATGGTGAAAAAGAAATTTAATATAAAAGAGGAATTCACATACTAATGGATTTTATATATAAAGAAGTACATATTATAAATTCATGCTGACTTATAATTAAGGGAGAACAATTAAAGAAGCATGGGTGGTGATAAGGCTAAAGGTTCAGGGTGTTTGGATAAGGAACGCTTGAATATTAATTTAAACATTGGTGGAGTGTGGAGCTCACTCATTCAATATCTTACATCTTTTATTTATGGGCTCGTTGCTAGCGTAAGTGGTGAGGTGCTGTGACGTTCAAGTACCTGACCAAAATGGGTTAATTGTTATGGCTTTCAATAAAAATAAGACAAAATATAAATATATAAGTTATGAACACAACTTTTGTAATCTGATGAGAATGTGAAATGACAACTGGCTTGAAGTTTTCTTAGTCTGAATTGCACTAATCTTTCAAAGAGCACGTACAATATTTAAAATATATTGTATTTTAGTAAATAATACTTTTCTTCTCTTCAATAAAAGGGGCATATTTTCGAATTTGAGTATCAAGAGCCAGTTTAAAAATTAAAATTATAAAAATCAATGATTTAAATATAAATAATTTTACTGTCATTATTTCAAAGAAAGATTCAAATAATTTTGTTAGTGATAGATTTAAAGATACCCCTTAATTTCGCCATTGTTTAGTTCTGCACATTATCTGTCGCTGGATGTTCGTGACTCTGCTGTTTTTGGTTTTTGTAGTGCGTTGTTTATATCACAGAAAGACAGATTAAAGTGTTATAGTTTTCTTATCATTTTTCAATCAACTTAACCATGTTAGAAGACATCAAACAAGACGGTTACAGCTATATTATTGTCATTAATCAATTGAAGTTTCTTCGTCTAGGCATCGTCAGCTGTCTAATTCACATAAACTGTGAAACTCGAAGTAGGTCTCTCCAGACAACTAGATGCATGGCTCCGTTATTGTGGATGAAATTGGCGATTTTTTTCCAGATTATACTCAATATTATAAATATAATGAAAACAAAAAGAAAAACTTGCCTAAGTTTCTTCTTCTCGTGACGTGCTACTGAATGAATATTCTTATTCTTCCAATCAATTCAAATCCATTTTAAACGAACAAGTCTCTATTCATAACTTTTCTGTGCACATAATATGTGTCGACAAGTAATTACCGCTAAAGTCGAGTTAGGACAAAATGAGGTTATTACTTTGAATGCGTTTTTTCTCAACGAAATATACTTGTACGCAAATTTTTATGGTTGTAGCTTGAAAATTTAATGTTTGAAGCCATCAAATCTAAACAACAAAAGTCAGGGCACCATGTTAATAGACAGCGATTTTAATCTTAACAATGCTCTTCTAAAATTTTTGAAAATGAGTTTAGCTGTTATTCCTTGTCGACACAGATATTATGAAATTAAATTTTACTCATACGCCTCAGTGTACTTTCATATCAAATTAATTTATTTAAGGAAAGACATGACACTGATCGTTTTTTGAAATAAGCTCTTTTTTATAATTTCGTATTTTTAAAAAATTTATTTATATATTTTTAGGATTCTAAGAAAAAATAAATTCATGGAAAAATTCTTACGGGTTGAAAATTTACAGCCGGATTAGTGACAGCGCATTTTTAATTTTCGCCTTTATTTTTCCTTGTTCACAAACTTTGAACGCGTTTATCTCGAAACCATATTTTTCGTACTGGTTGCGGCACTAGCGGATTAATTTTTTGACAAAATTTTTTTTTTATATTTTTTTAAACTTGATTCGCTATCGTATGACATAAGATTTTTTTAAATTTTATTACGATTTCTTATGCATTTTTAAAGTCAATCTTTTTTTTGAAAAAAACACACTTTCAAATTTGGAACATCACCAAAAATTGAAAAAAAAAAAATTTTTTAAAAAAGCTCCTGTCATACGATAACCAATTGTGTTAAGATTTAAAGAAGTCATTCTTTTTCCAGATAGGCCTTTTAGGCTAGGGTTTTTTTTCTGCCGCCAGTTTGGAGCTCTATAAAACCATGTTGGAGTGAAAAATATATTTTTTTGAATTTTTTCTTGTAATTTGTTCAATTCTCAACAATAATAATATAAAAAAATGTTGGCAAAATGTTCGTTTTTGACTGAGTTATGCATTTTTAAAAAAAGTTCTCTGCCGCGAATGTTATGTCCCACCTTAAACGAAATTTTGGGAAAAATTAATGTACCGTGTAGAATTGAGCGTAGAATATGAAAAATCAATGATTCCAGCAATAAAAAGTCGTTTCCAGTATATTGATTCGCTCTTATGTAAATCATAAAATTTGTTCTACCATAAAGCTGTCGAACATTACAATATGAGTCATGTTGCTTAACAAAAGTCTTTGCAGTGCTCTAGATTTCTGAAGCATTCGAAGAAAACAGAAAATAAACAGAAAATTTGTTCTCTTAAGATGAAGTCTTTACGTTATATGCCAGAATCTTTAATGTTCTTGTCGAATACAAACGAACTAGCAATGATGTCAAACTCTTTTTACGCATATAATATAAAAGATATGTTCTTATCAAATGAAATATTCACTGTTCTTGAAAATGAATAATTTTGTAATTTTTTATTATGAAAAGCACTGTATTCAAATTCAAAATTGGATACATTTACAGATAAAACTTGAGAGTAATCTTATTGTAGTTTATAAAAAATGTGCATGACATCATTTCAACCACAATCACTGTGATAAAAAGTATATAGAACAATTATTAAATTGTATCTATTTATAAATTCTATGAATTTAAATTTTCTACAAATGCTATCGAGATTAAGTTGACTCAACTGTAGAAAGCAATGCAAGTGTTGGCAAAAGTTTGACAATTTGAAATGCTCGAAATACGCATTTCACAGCAATGCAAACACTTTGCTGAACTCATGCCAAGACTTAAATTTAAAACATACACACATAATACACAAGAGAGCTGCATAGTTGAACAAGCATAGGACAAAAGCATCAAAAAGGATCTGCTGTAGAGCACAAAACAAGTGATTGGAAAGATAAGCGGCTTGCGTTTGGTTGTTCTTGCAAACAAACAAAGTACAACAACAACAACAATAACACAAACAACGACAAACAGTATGAGCAGAAGAAGTTTAGCAACAGAACAACGACAGCAGCAATAGTGCAGCAAGAGCAACAACAATAAACACGTCCAAAGCAGGAAGCCAAGTAAGCACTGATTATCAGCCAGGTTTTCCTTTGGTCGAGCATGATTTCCAGGCATCTTTAGCAGTTGGCTGGCTGCTGACTGCACCAAGTGCAGTTTAGCCAAAATTGCTGCAACAAAACTACCAGACAAACACACACACACACAGACAAGTCAACGGAACAAGCTTGCATTTTGTAAATGTTTGTCTGGCTATGGGCTATGGCTTGTTTGTTGTTGTTATATATATATGAGTGTGTGTTTGTTAGTGTGTATCATATTTATAATGAATTATGAACTCTGACTGCTTAGCAAAGGCATCCGTGTCCTTGGTCTTAAGTTTGATAAAATGTTGATTGGTCCTAAATAAATTCCTTTCAACTTTCTTTCTCTTTCATTTGCTTACGCTGCTTTAAACTCGCTTTTGCGTTGCTTTTCTGACATTAGTTACGGTTTCTTATCATTAGTTTTTGGAGTTTGGTTGCTTAAGTTTTCCCTTCCTTGCAACTAACTGCAGTTGTTGTTTAAGCTGTTGTTGTTTGTACTGCTGTTTCTGGTGTTGCTCACATTGCAGTCATCGGGTTGCTCATAATTTGTGCTACACGCAATTAACAACTCCAAATCATCTTAGCTTTTCCACAATGTTGCTGCGTCTTGCATACTTTATTATTGTTGTTTTATTGTTGCTGTTAATGTTGTTGTTGCTGACATCTTGCTGCTGCTGTTGTCGCATACTCTGTTATCCTTGCACAATTTTTAAGCTGCTTGTTATTCTAGCAGTTGTTCGTAGCCTGTAATTTATGCATTCTTGTTGCACTTTTCTTGGCTGCCACTTCAGGGGGGGGGGCTTCATCTTTCTTATGCTTAGCTCTACTGCTTGTAGTTATTTTCAGCTTTTCTCGGAATACTACTATGAAGTTTTTTTAAAGAACTATTAAGTGAGTTTATCTAAATTGCAGCAGTTTTGTTTTTGTTGGCTTAGAAACCTTTTAAAAGAGCACTTGTTGTTAAAATTAAAAACATTTAATTTTGTGCCTTGCAGTACAAGACACTGTTAATCGAATTTCAAATAAAAATGAATTTATAAAAATGATTACAACTTTTTTCAAAACTATTTTTTAAAAATTCTAAATAAATAATGCTTTGATTTAAGTATTTACTAGATTTTGCACTAAAAAAAAAAAAAAAAATGGCCGTTTCAGCCCTTGAAAGGACTTTGACCGAGCTTCTTATGATCAATTGTGTTGTGTGTGTTATTAAATGTTTGCACACAATTGACCGAGAACTGGACCTACATGTTTTATGCCGACTCCAAACGGCTAAAGTTCATGTTCTCAAGAAGCTTTACATGGCATTATTTACTCTCTGAGGTTTGCCATTGTCTGCAGAGAAGTGGTGACCGATCAGAAAAATTGTTTTATTGAAAAAAACTTTTCGCCGCGGCTGGGGATCGAACCCGGGCTCAGAGCATGCTAAACCACACACTTAACCTGCATGCCACGGTCACCACTAGTAACTTTTAATTGTTGGCTGACTGATCTTTCATATTTTTTGTCTAATCACTTGTCTATTGATTACAACCTGTTGTATGATTATTTGTCTCGGATCTGCTGGGATGATTGTTGGTTCTCTCAGTCAGTTGATGATAAATTAAATGTTCTTGTCTCTCATGTAAACTATGTCTTTGAACACTTCGTCCCTGTTCGTCGATAGTTGTTAACAAGTCCTGTCCGTGGTTTACGTCTCAAGTCAAATCAGCTATTAAGGCTAGAAACTTGGCATATGCAAAATGGAAAAAATGTCGTAACAGTGTGAACTGGGATCATTTCAAGCTATCTCGGAACAAAGCCGTTTCAATTGCCAGGCAAGCCAAGAAAAAATTCTTTTTCCGGAAATTGAATTACCCACTTCCCTCTAAAGTACTCTGGAGAAATATTCGATTCTTAGGTGTTTGCAGTAAAGAGGAACAAAAGTGTGAGGTTGAACCGAATAGCCTTAATAATTTTTTTCTGTCTCTTGCTTCGTCTGGTTTCAATAATTGTCCTCAAATTAATGCTCGTATTGTTCGTAATTGTCCTGTTAATGACCAGTTCTCCTTTTACAATGTTAGTGAGAATGATGTTATTCTGACAATTATGAATATTAAATCATATGCTATTGGTGACGATGGCATTCCTTTAAAATTCATAAAAATTATTCTGCCATATATTATTAAACCACTGACACATGTAATTAACCATTGTTTTACTGTTTCCTGTTTTCCTAATTCCTGGAAACGAGCTACAGTAATTCCAATTGCTAAAGTGACAAATGCATCCGATATGCAAGATTTCAGGCCTATCAGCATTTTAAGCACATTCTCAAAAATTTGTGAATCACTGATGGCAAAACAAATAAATGCATACTTAGACACGCGGAAACTTCTCTCACGTTACCAGTCGGGTTTTCGTGCGGGACACAGTTGTGCAACAGCTATGCTAAAGATACTTGACAACATTCGTATACATTATGACGCAGGAAACATCACACTCCTTTGTCTACTTGACTTCTCTAAAGCTTTTGACAGTGTTAACCACGCTCTGTTAGTTAAAAAACTCAAGGTATTCTTTGGTTTCAATGAAAGTGCTGCTTCTTTAATTTCTAATTATCTTGATGGTAGGATGCAAAGAGTGAAAGTTGGCAATACTTTCTCAGACTATTTGTTAATTAAAGATGGAGTGCCTCAAGGATCTATTCTTGGGCCTCTTCTTTTTAGTTTATTTATTAATGACATCTTTACTGTGTGCAAAAATATGTCGATGCATGCTTATGCAGACGACGTTCAATTATATTTTTCTAATCGAATCGGCCTAATTGAGGACTTGTGTTGTAGAACTAATGAAGACTTAAGCGCAATATATAAATAGGCATCTGAAAATGATCTCTGCCTCAATGTGAATAAATCCTATGTTCTTCCAATTTCCAAGGATAAACTTGACTTTTCCCAAATTCCGGAAATTACTCTTAATGACAGACAGCTCCAAATGGTTGACAAAATAAAAAACTTGGGCTTTATTGTGAACTCTAAACTAACGTGTACTGACCATGTAAACAATATAATTAGGAAAATCTATTTTACGCTTAGATGCCTGCGTTTATCTGCAAAGTTCACTCCCACGTTGATAAAAAAAAGACTAGTTATCCAGCTTATTCTACCCCTAATAACTTATTCTGAACTTGTTTATTGTAACCTTGACTCTCATTCCGAAAATAAAATCCTCGTTGCTTTTAATGATGCGGCGAGGTATATATATGACTTGAGGCGTTTTGAACATGTCTCCGCAATAAGCAAGCAAATTTTGGGTTGTACCATTAGTAACTACATAAATGCCAGAAACTGCATATTTCTGCACAAGCTGATATCTAACAAGACTCCATCATACCTTTATGAAAAACTACGTTTCACTGTTTCCAATAGAACCTTTAATTTAATTATACCGAAATATTCCTGCTTACATACAAAACGACTCTTTTTCATTAGCGCCATTAGGTTATGGAATTCACTTCCTATTAATATTAAATCTATAATCAGTGCGAACAAATTTAAGCTTTCGGTTATGTCCTTCTTTTCTGTCTCCTAACTAAATTTTCTAAGCTTTCAAATATATCTTTTCTCAATTAATATTTGCCTCTTAATGCATTTTTCTTCTTCTCAGGTTAAGCATAAATTTTAAGTTAAGCTTTTTAGTAATTTTCTTCATTAATTTTTACATATCATATTTAAAATCTTAATTGTCAAATTCTTGTTACTTTATATATTAGCTTTAAGCAATTTGTTTTCTTTTATATAATGTTATCTGTTGATGATATATTCTCTCCGTTGTACGCTAAAAGATCTCTTATAATCTTATTGTACTAATATAAACCTCAAATAAATAAATGAAATGAAAAAAATGAAATAATCTCTGTGTGGAGAAATATTCTCTTCAATTAAAGTTAAATTTTCTTTTTGCTTAAATCTCTTAAAACTGTGCAGCTTTTTCGATGTTTTTTCCGAAATCCAAACTTAAAGGGTAGATTTTAAAATCTAAGTATGGAGTAAGACTAACTTCGGGTATTGTGATCTGGTTGGGTAAGTGATATGTTTGTTAAATATTTTGTTAAATACACAATTTTTGACAAAAATAAACATGCGAACATTACGGCAACAGAAAAAGAGACATGCTGCAGTTTAATGCGCTCTATCATTCACTGTGTTCGCTCTTATCTTGTGCAATTGTTTTATCGGTGTAATCGCTATTTTTGTTTTTGAGTGCACTTTGCAATATGAATGAATTACAATAAATAGAGCAGAATTGTAAGCTGAAATAGATACATTTATTAGATTTAGAACTAAGTTAGCCACAAATGAGGTGAGATATTGATTTTCTACAGCATATTTTTACAAAAATAACCTTACTATTTTGAAACCCGAATTCGGCTATTCTGATATAGTCAAAGTTGGGTTATGTGATATACCATCTATTCATACCAGATCTATTCATTCCATTCATAATATACTTTTTATTATGTATTTTTTTTTTAGTTTTTACGTGTGTATTTGTATTTAGTTGATTTTGTTTGTATTTGTGTTTTCTTTTATGTTAATTTCACTGAAATAATAAAATTATATGAATAATAACAATAAAACAATTTTTTTTTTCTTTTCAATAACATGTTTATTTTTAATTTTGGTTGAAAAAACAATAGATACTGCTGTTGAGCACTGTTCGGGAAATGTGATATTAGTACTTAGGGCATATCACATAATCCGAACAAGGTATATCACTTTACCTGACAATTTCATTAAAGGGAGTTACATGATTGTTTTGTATTGAGTTGAAAAAGCCACAAATTGGGTTATAGAGAATTTTTAGGATAGATTTAGAGAAAGGCATTCTCTGGAGCAAAGTCTGTACCATTTTTTTCTTAATATGATGCCAGTTTTATCATATTCCGAAAAACTTTTTTCTTTTCTGGAAATTTTGACGTCTTCTTTTAAATACTCATACAAAATTTGTTAGTTCCATTGAATATTTTCAATATATTTGGAGAAATATGAGTGTAAATTCGAGTGTAACATTAAAGAAACAAAAACTTGATATCATATGTACACTGAGAAAAAAACATACTTTAAAATTAAACAAAAAATTTTAAAATAGAAATTAAAAGCATTTGCGTTTCTACAAAACAAAATTTAAAACAAACGTGTTTAAATTTCATTTATCAACTCCTTCCTTTTTTATAATTTTTCTTATGTCTTTGAAAAAACAAAAAAATAACTATCTGAAAAATATGACAGTTTTTGAAATTTTGGTTTTGCAAGTAACGAACATAAACGATAAAATAATCACTAATTAATTTTTTTCAATATTTAGAAGTCAAACTTCATCGAGTGGAGTTGAAATTCGGTATTCAGAGGGTCCCAGGGGTCGCTGAATACGAATCTCGTGTCGAAAACGCAGAAAAAATGAAAAACTGGCATCGAAGACATCAAGCTTAAAACATTTGTTTTAAATATTAAAATTTTTGTTTTAAATTTGTTTTTACATTTAAAAAACAATGTTTTAAAAACAAAAACTTTTTTTTTAAATTAAACTTTAAAAACATTTGTGTTTAACTTTAATGAAATTGTTTCAAGCTCTATTTCAAACACAAATTCGTTTGATATTAACACAATTTCATTTAGTTTTAACACATATTTCCCTCAGTGTACGCTACAAGACCGGATCGAAAAAAGAGATGACTTGCCGATGTCTGAAATAGTAGTTTAGGTCGAGTAAATAAAATAAAAATTTGTTTTTACAAAAAATTCAATGAGAACACTCATGCGATTGCCAGCATTGTAACAAGAACTTAATTTTTGTAGACAGCCGGGTATACCAAATAATTTTTGTTTGAATTTTTTTTTTTTAATTCAAATATATTCTGCATTTACAAAATTTTTGTATCACTTTGAATATTTTGCTCACGGCAGAGATCCTGTGATATCTACTACAGCGGCCATGCGAAGAAGTTGGATGCAGATTTATAGTTGCCAAGAGAAAACGACATCATGTCCTCCGATTGGCAACCGTGGTCGTTCGGGCTAAATGTATGTCGTGTTAATAAACGAAGTTCAAATCTCACCTCGCGCAAAAGTTTTTTGAAATAAAAATAAATTTTTATGTTCGGCAGACCTCAGAAAGTAATAAAATGAGCAACGAAGAGCTTCTCAAGAAGCATAAGTTTCAGCCGTTCGGAGTAGGCATAAAACATGTAGGTGCAGTTCTCGGTCAATTTTTTGCAAACACTTAATAAGACACACAATAAAATTGATCATAATAGGCTAGGTCAAAGTCCTTTCAAGGCTGATATAGTCATTTTGTTCTTTTGTTAATGTACTGAACAACATCGTGTAACATTATTAAATCACAGATCATATCTGATTAAATATTAGCGTCTTTGAAACCCTGTTGACAAGAATTTCGGTTACCAGAGATCCATCGTAAACTCTTCTAACAATATTAGCATTGAGATCAGACGAACGATAACTCTTGCCAATATGTGTTACTTTGGGCTCTGTAGGCAATTGAGAAGCAGAGCTCTCTCTCGAAGAAAAAAACGCACGCTTTATAAGTAAAAAACCATGCCTATCTAACTATATGAATTACAAGCCTGGACGTTCTGATAAGAGGACATTGCTTAGACTTTAGACTTGGACTCATCTGATTAGGATGAGCGTTCTAGAGGAAAATCCTTCGTAATGCTATTTCTACACAGATAGTTGTAAAATGACGCTACAGTCGTGGTCAGACAAGCAAAGATCAATGTCTTTACTTCTAAGCTTAATCCCAACTTAAACTCTAAACTATTATGGTAGAATAAAAAAAGATACGAAGTTTTTAAGAAAAATTGCAGTAAATGCAGTTGAGATCCGGATGAGTTAAACAACTTTTTCTTAGCTAGTGGAAACCTCATGCCAACAACTAGTTCTAACAGTGCTGAGCTGCCAGTCATAATAAATAGCTCTTTGTTCCTTCCTTTGAATTTAATTCAGTAGGTGAGGATAACGTTACTAAATGTATTTTAAAGATGAACTCAAATGCTGTAGGGGTTGATGGAATGCCTATAAAGTTTATAAAGCTAGTTTTGCCTCTTAGTATATCACCTATTACTCACATAATAAATCATTGTTTGACATGTTCTCAATTCCCCGATATATGGAAGGCTGCCATGGTTTTACCTGTGGCAAAATCATTATCTGCTTCTGTACCAAATGACTATAGGCCTATCAGTATATTGCCTGCTCTAGGAAAGTCCTTGAACGTATCATGGCCGACCAAGTTGCCGAGTACCTCAATTTAAATAAGTTACTTTCACCGTTGCAGTCAGGTTTCAGGACTGGCCACAGTTGTTCTACTGCACAGTTAAAATTCTTGACAACATCAGAATTTGTTTGATCAGAACTTGCTTACCCTGCTGTGCCTTGTCGATTTTTCTAAAGCTTTCGATTCTGTCAATCATTCACTTCTTTGCAATAGACTTAGTCATTATTTTAAGTTTAGTCGTAGTGCTGTTAATTTTATATACAGTCAAACCTGTTTTTGTGCGGTAGATAGGAACCGCAGAAAAATACGCACAAAAAAAAATTTTCTGAAACTTCTGGTCCTGGTCCTGATCTGGTCCTGGTCCTGATCTGATCCTGGTCCTGAACTGATCCTGGTTCTGACCTGATCCTGATCCTGAACAGATGGTAACCAGCCGATTACTTTGGAACAGGATCAGGTAAGGACCAGGATCAGATCAGAACCAGGACCAGATCAGGACCAGGACATGAGTCATCAAAAATGAGACATTTCGGTGAATTTTGAGAAAAATGAGAAAATTTTGGTAAATTTATAGATCAAAATTTTATATGGAGATTTTCATACAAAAAGTGTTTTTTTTACTCTCGTACCTTATCTACTCTTACGCCGATGACATTCAACTCTATCTCGCTTATTAACCTCGCTGAATAACTGGCTCATTACGAACATGCTTCTTATTGAATTTGTGTTTAAGGAAAAAAACTTAGGATTTATAATCAACTCTTACCTGACTTGCATTGACCATATAAATAGCACAATAGGAAAAATTTATACAAGGATATGGTTTACTTGAGTATATTAACATCCGCAACATTTTATTCCTATATAATCTTATTCAAACTCAAAACCCTCTTTACCTTTTAGAAAAACTGCAATATGCACAGTTTCACCGATCAAATAACCTTATTGTTCCTAGGTTAAGCTATCTCAATAGTAGCAGATACTACTTCATCAGCTCCATTAGACTTTGAAATGCATTACCAAATTCTCTAAAACAAATCACTTCACGAACCAGCCTCAAATATGCCATCTTTAATGATTTCAATACTTTTAATCAATAAATATATGTTTCTTTTTACTGCTATTTTTCTCATCTTATCTCAGTTCAATCCTTGCTCTCTTTTTTAAAGATGACCTCGAGAGGATTCCAAAAACAAAACAAAAAAATTTTTGAACAATTTTGCAAAAGAAACGTCACAATATAATCTAGATTGTCAAAAAAAATACCTACAATCGTCCTCTTCGCTTGAGCAAAGAACATAACCAATGGAAAAATTTGATATTGGAGGTATGCTCTACATTTCATCACATACATACATCAGCCATTTGAATTTTTTAAATTTGCAAAAGTCAACTGTCTTTGAGGAATCTTATCAAAATCGGTGCAGCTACATTGGGCATTTGTTTCTATCTTACATTTGCCTTGACATATAAGAAAAATCCGGTTCCATTCCACTTCCTTGTATATATGTGGATGTTTTAATTAATCATAATGTTCTTTTATGAGACTTGTTATGTACCTCCGAACCGTCGTTTTACCTCCGTCGGAATGTTTGCACGATGCAACAGTTCTTGAAGAATTTTTTCAAACTCTGTGACGTTTCTTTTACAATTTTGTTTATATATTTTGTAAGTGTTTGTTGACTAAAATAAAAGTTATTTTTTTATAAAAAAAAAGATTATGTCATATATTTGAACTATTGTAACTTCCTTGTTTTTAGACTAAATAAATAATTTTTGAACACAAATTACACAAATTGGAAGGAGTTCAATCTTATGAGAAAAAAAAAAAAATTTGAGGGGGTAAATCGGGCTAACTTATTTACTTATTAGTTGAATTTTACCTTAAAAGTCAAAATGTTCTGATAAAACCATGTAGTGCTCAGTAGAATCTTTTCAACGACAACAATTTTTTAAGATCTGTCATGTTATGCTTAAGTTATGCAAAAAAGACCTTTTGACTGTTTTTCCGGTGGTCCAAAAAAAATTCTTGTTTGTTTTTGGAATCCTCTTGAGGTCATCTTTAAAATAGGGGGTGGTATTTTCAAACTTTTTTTTTCGACCCACTATAATGTACACGCAGAGACACCAGCAGCATTGTCGGCAGATTTAACTCAATTCTTCTACTGTATCTCGGTGTTAACAACTTCGGTTAAATGTTAGTTAAAGTTAACTTAACTCTTTGTGTAGACATAGCATAAGATCTTTGCTAAAATCTACGACAATGACGAGTAACGAATTCGTGCCGACTAGATTTTTCACACATTAGATTTGATATTTAAAGCATACTCTAAGTTTAAAATTTGAAACACATTGGATTCAAGTTGCATCCAAGCTAGAGTATATCGAAAATCTGACCCCCAATTCCGGTACCAAAATTAAATAGTACATGAAAAATCCTTTCCATTGGTGTACTTTTTTTTATTTGAACCAATTTTGGCGTCCCCCGAAATGCATTTTTGTGCATTTTTTTTGTCAACTTTTGTGCTGGAGACCCATTAAGAGTTGATTTAAACAGAAAATCAAGCTTATCAATCAATTTTTTTCATATAAAAACACAGAACTGCAAATTTTCATCCGTGTTGACAAATGATCTGACGAGATAAAACAGTTTTTTTTCAACGTGAATCTACTTGTTATTTAATATTTGATATGTTTTTATTTTCTGTATGAAAGTATTTTTAAACTTTTAGCACGTTTAAGCATATTAAGCTCATCACAGAGGCGTCAGTGGATGCTGCTTCTGCAGAACGAAGAAAAGGAATAATGTTATCTAAGTTGGAGGGCCGTTCAAAAAGGCCTAAATTCGAAACAAAAAGCTATTTTTAGGCCTTTACAGAATCTAAACAAAAATTGTTGTTACTATTTGGTTAACTGTAATAGTTTAAAAAAACGTTACATTTGCATTAAGCAATAAAAAAAAAAAAATACTTTCATACAAAAAATAAAAACATATCAAATATAAATAACAAGTAGAACACCTTGAAAAAAACTGTTATATCTCATCAAATCATTTGGCAACAGGAATGAAAATTTGCAGTTCTGTGTTGTTATATGAAAGAAATTGATAGATAAGCTTGATTTTCTTTTTAAAATCAACCATTAATGGGTCTCTAGTATAAAAGTTGATAAAAAATGCACAAAAATGCATTTCGGGGGACGCCAAAATTGGTTCATATACAAAAAGTACACCAATGGAAAGGATTTTTCATGTTCTATTTAATTTTGGTACCGTAATTGGGGGTAAAATTTTTCCCATACAAGTCGATACACTCTAATTCACGCCCATACAAAGTGACTTCAAGCTTAAATAGCTTTGCAGATACTTAACGTTGCTGTGGGGTAATTTTAACTTAAAGTAAATTTTAATTTATTACACATTGAAAAGTGTTTGAGATTAAATTATTCTAAAGAAAAGTATTTTATATATTAAAAAAGGTATACAGTTCTATTCGATATACGTCTCAACAAAAAAGCTTTTAATATTTTTTTAACGTATTTTGATTTTCGTTTTTAATTTTATTTTTTTTTTTTTTTTGCTCATCAGTGAACTTCTAGCTTAATTAAGAACAAGTTCAGACAGAGACTAGCACAGCACATGTTTGTTGCTTTTGTTCTTGCTGTTATTTTGTTGTGGTTTCGTTGTTTTGCTTGTAGACAAGAGCCACGTTTTCCTTCCAGCTATCCTACTTTATAAGCAAAACTTTTCATTTCCGTTCTTAGCTAGAAGTTATAATTACGAACATGACCATAGCATCGTTTTCATGTGTATATGTGAGTGTGCGTGCATGTGTGTTTCACGACTATATATGTCTGCCGTAGGGAATAGTTGTTGTACTTGTATACTTGATATAGCTGAAAGAAGAAAAAATACACAACAAAAAAAAAAAAATCGCTCACCACTACATTCAGAAGAAGCTTCGAAATTCTTTGCATGTATCTTTTTACGGTTATCTAAATTGTTTTAAAGTTCCACAAATACTAAAGCACACATGCATATAAGGATGACTTTATATGCGATCGTGTGTCTAACTATAAGAAAGTATGAGTGCACACTTTGAGTATTTACGTATGTATGACAGAAGTTACGGTATGTGAAAATGGCTTAACACGCCCAGCTCTCACTCTACTTAACACTTACTTGCAACTTACGAACAACTAGCATGCGTTCCTTTCTCCTAACGAATTTGACTGTCAAAATATTTATAGCTGATTTTTTGTTTTTTATTTTGTTTTTGCTTGTGTCTTGTTATAACTTCAGCAGGTCTCTTAATACCTTGCCTTATTCGTCGACCTTCCGCCCTGCTGTTAACAGCTTGCCAAAATGCAGCAGAATTTTAAGCTTTTTGCAGAATTTTTGCTTACCTTCTGGTATTTTGGCTAGCCAAGCCAATCCTCCGTTAGTTGTTTCATAATTGAATATGGTTTGTTGAGTGTCAGCCGGAAAAATAGTTTTATTAATGAAGCTACTTTGGCAAGCTAAGCATATAGCTGAGGTGTAACTAGAGACGAACAGAGTTGAAAAGGTAAAGTTCGTACGGGAAGCATTAAATTACGCTATGAAGAACAGGAGCATCAATTAAAATTTTAAAATACTATCGAAACAGTTTTTGTTTTAAACTACAACTAGCTGTAAAATAGCTTCATGTAGAGTATCTACAAAATAAAGTCGAGTTGAGATAAAAGTTGTTAGCAATTTTAAACTATAATTGACTTTATTTAGTGGTTTTAGAAATGTTAACATTATATGATAGATGGCAAGCGAAGATCATATCGTAGAACTCAATTAATTAAGCTTTATATGTTTTCCTATGCAGCCTTTTACTAGTCTGTTGAAAGGCTGGGCTGTTTTTAGCTTACATTAAAACTTTTGTTATCCTCTATTGCTGTTGTTCCATATAAATTGTTTTTGTTGTTGCACTCCGCTTGTCTTGCATAAGTAATCAAGTACTTAAGTATCGTATATGGCAAATTTAAGTATTGTTCCTCCTAGTGTTTTTTTTTTTTTTTTTTTTTTCCCGTGAGATGAAAAGCATCGAAAGCCTGAGTGCGGGACTTTAATCCGCTAAAAACACCTCTTCATCTGACCCCTATATCCCCCCGGGACTACCGTAAAGTATTGCTTCGGAAGAAGGGAGGACTGAGCACCTATAGCTCACTAGTCAGCTGTCGTTAGTATTGTCATGTTTCTATGTACCCCTTCTATTATCCGTGTAGGATACTTGCACTCTGGTACAGACACCCAATACTAATTGAAAACAAGAACTACCGTCCGCTAGCTTTGCAGCCATGCTGAATTGGTTGCTAACCTTTTTTCAAAATTAAAATGTTTATTCTACGGGGGGAGACCGCTTCGGGAGCTGATCCCTACACGCAGGCGCATGGTCTGACCCCTGCGGTCTCTTCTTGTAAGGGGATGACGCAAACGCAGCGTCGACTACGGTCCCTAGCAAGATGAACGTTTATGTTCAAACCCCCTGGCAAGGTTGAGTATTCTTTACTCCTATATACTTCTTATTGCGTTACGAAGTCTTTCTACTCGGCGCAATTCTTTCATTATTGCACATGCCGTGTTGCAAACTGAGGTCCAGTTTCCTTCTGAGGTAAGCATAATGTCCACCAAAGTTTCCACTGTTGGCGACCTACCTACTTTATTGCTTAGCTCTAGTCTTTCTGGGTTAAACTTTGGGCAGTCAAAGAAAACATGCTCTGCATCTTCAATAACATTTCTTGTACAGAAACTGCAGAAAGGATTTTCTTCGTGCTTGAATCTATGTAGGTACGATTTGAAGCAGCCGTGCCCAGTAAGTATTTGGGTGAGATAGTAGTCTACCTCACCGTGTCGTCTATTCAGCCATGGTTCCAAATTTGGAATAAGACGTTGCGTTCATCGTCCCTTGTGTGATGCCACCCAGCGCATCTGCCACATCGCCACACTGCGGTCACGTGTTATCCTACGTTTTGAGGATTTAGGCAAGTCGCTTGGGAGTGAGCCATATATCACGCTCTCAGTCGCTAGAAGATCTAGAGGGGGAGCTCCCGCCACAACCAGTGCTGCGTCTGAAGAGACAGTTCGGAATGCACAGCATACTCTTAGTGCGCAGATGCGATAAACCGAATCTATGCTTCGTAAATAGGAGCTAGATTTGGTAGCCTCAGCCCATATGGGGGCTGCGTACAAGAGTATTGATCTAACGACAGTGACAATAAGCCGTCTACGGTTTTGTCTAGGGCCTCTGGTATTCGATAGAATCCTTGTTAACGCTGCAGCAACGCTTCCCGCTTTTTCGCTTGCGTATGTGAGATGCTGCTTAAAATTCAGCCTATGGTCAATCATGGCGCCAAGGTACTTAACGAATGGTTTCGATACAATTGTATGGCCACCAACCGATATTTTAGCAGACTCAACGACTTTCCGGCTGCTTATTAGTACACTCCGCCTGTGATCTTATACCGTTCTGAGCCCACTTCTGTTTCGTAGTGGAGAATTCTATCCTCGAGGTAGTCTCGGATAATTCTACGAAGGTAGAAAGGGACACCAAAGTGAGCAATCGCCTCCAATATTTTGGTCCAGTTAGCAGTATTAAAGGCGTTTTTGATATCGAGTGTTGTAACTAAACAGTACTCTTTATCACCGTGCATCCATCGAGTGCCTGCAATTGCATTAAGCGCCATATTTTTTACGGCTCCAATGGCATCTGTAGTTGATCGGGCCTTGCGGAATCCGAACTGCTGGTTAGAAAGGTCCCCAGCATCTTTAATAGACGCCTGGAGCCTATTGCTTATCAACCGTTCTAGGATTTTGCCGGCAGTATCGAGCATACAAAGCGGACGATACGCCGATGGGTCCTCTGAGGAATTAGTATTCTTCGGGATTAGCACCAGTCTTTGCCTCTTCCACATTTGTGGAAAGACGCCTTCTTTTAGGCACGTATTGTACAGGTTAACAAACACCTCTATTTTCTGCATTATCGCCAACTTAAGCACCTTGTTTGCGATTCCGTCAGGTCCGGGGGCCTTTTTATCCACAACTTCTTTTGCTATTTTTAGGAGCTCCTCATTGGTTACATTTTGAAAATTTTGCAACTCTACTTCATCTCCTCTGTTTATTGCTGGCGTGTCGGACTGTTGTGGAAATAGTGTGTGAACTATATTCCGCATCAGTACGGGACACGTGGGTGTTGGTTGTCTAAACACCGAAAGCTTCTTCATAACAAGCTTATACGCAAAGCCCCATGGCTGTTGCTCAGCATCGTCACAGATTTGATTGAAGCAATGGGATTTGCTGCTTTTTATAGCTTTTTTTATAGCTTGTTCCTCCTAGTGTGTGTGTGTGTGTGTGTGTGTGTGTGTGTGTGTGTGTGTGTGTGTGTGTGTGTGTGTGTGTGTGTGTGTGTGTGTGTGTGTGTGTGTGTGTGTGTGTGCGTGTGTGTGTGTGTGTGTCTCTGACTGTATTATTATTATTGTACGTGAGCAATTATTTCATTGTGTGCTTGCAGATTTACTATAACACACATTCAATCACACTTACACACGATATATAATAATAACATAGTTCTATTATTATTATTGCAATAGCGTTGCCAGCAATCGTTGAGCTGAAATAATGCACAAATTTACACAACTAATTATCGAGCACAGATAGCAACCATTTATATTGAAGCAACAGAAAAATTTCTACAAATCATTATTGCTCAGCTTTGTTAAACCAACACACACACACACCCCACAAAAATCTATAAATAATGTTTATAACATAAATTGTTTCACAAAACATTGCATATAAGCTCAATATTGCTTTTGGACTCTGTACCAAACCTGTACGTTTTTGAATCGAGCAGCCTACAGATATGCCATGCTTTATGCGGATCAGCAAAGACAAGAACCTATGACACTTGCTGCCAGTGCGCTCTCAACTGTATTTATAACAGGCTGATTCAAAAATATTTTTAATTTTATTTAAAAAAATTTCATTATGTATACAAAAATAATAGTTGCATACTCATGGATCTAATATTATATGTTTGTAGATAAGGAACAAATCTTGAATGTGCTTGATATAAGTATGAGTGAAAATGGGTGTAATGTTAGTTTTGATGCATTTTTAACGCCTTAGTGAATATTAAGTCATTGATTTCGCAAAGATTCGGGTTATTTAAGAAACCGTTTAATTACACTATACGCCAAGTTTTTTGTACACGGCATCACACTATTTTTTTTCTTTGAGGTTGGGGTTTCTATACAGGAAAATCGCAAACAAATTTTGCTTGGTTACAAAAGACTGTTCCAGAAATAACTGTCCTTTTGTTTTTAGGTAATTTATAAAAAAGTGTTACCTCAATAGCAACATATTTTGTACCTTAATACAGTATAAATATTGCAGATTAAAAAAAAAATACTCATTAGCAAAATAAAAGAGCTACTGAAAAGTTATCGTCTCAACAAGAAGAAAAGCGGAAAGCAATTATTTGCAAATAACTGGAAAATCCAAACACCACGTACAAAAAGATCGCTAAGGAAGTTGGCGTGTGCGTAAAAACTATCGGAAGGGACATAAAACGATACAAGCAGCTTACCCCTTTATCAAAAACACCAGGCTCAGGGAGAAAAAGTGGTCCAAGCGGTGGCCCAGAACGTTAAGCGGCTGTTTACTCAGAATACAGGCACTTCGGTTCATGATAACGCAGCAAAAGCGGGAACATCAAAGTCAAATGTTCAACAGATTAAAAAATTTTACAAACTAAGGAGCTATAAACTACAAAAAGTACTTACTAGGTCAGAAGAAAAGAGCGCCGAAGCCAAGAAGAGGGCTCAAAAACTGTATCGTGATTACCTGCCAAAATTTGATTGGTTGAAACGTACTGCAAAGCGGATTTCAAGCAGGGGTGGAGCATCCTCTAAATTTACCACCGAAAAACATAACAAATTTCCATAGAAATACATGGTGTGGCAGGCCATTTGCAAATGTGGCCTTCGAAGTAAGGAATTTGTGACAGATCGCACAATCAACACCGAAATTTACACCAGAGAGTGTTTGGAGCGGCGTTTGCTGCCTTTTATACATCAGCACCAAGGTTCAGTACTATTTTGGCCTGACCTAGCAACATGTTATTACGCCCAGAGAACGATGGATTGGTATCAAGCCAATAATCTCACTGTGGGCCCAAGAGAAGCCAATCCTCTGAATTGCCCCGAACTTCGTTCAATCGAAAGATATTGGGCTTTAATGAAAATAAATCTTAAGAAGACCAAACAAACTGCTAAAAACATTGAAATATTTTGACGTAAATGGCGTCGGGCATACACTTAGGTCAACGAAAGGTCGATAAAAAACCTGATGGAGGACCTTAATATAAAAGTGCATAATTTTTTTAAGTGTACTTTTCTCAGTGTAAATAAAATTTTCATTTATTTTGTAATGTTCACTTAATAATAAACTGAAGTCATTTTTTACAAAAACATCATTGGTTTTTTTGCAATAAAAAAAGGACAGTTATTTCTGGGACAGTCTTTAAGTTGGTTGAAGCTGTTGCTTGCAAAAGATATTGAAATAAATTTTTCAAGAGAATTGGGTATTTGAAGGCTATTTTGCCCTTGAAAGAAATAATCTGAAATATTTTTCGTGGAAGTTTTTGAGCCCTCAATAAACTCAAACACTTCTAACTCCACATTCCGTGACAATCGAGAAACTATTTTCTGTGGGAATTCTTAAATACGCAAAAAAACCCAACCTTTTTTCCACTACTAAAATATATTCTAACAAAAATTTTTACAAAAAATCAAGAGCAACATACACACAGTTACATAAGTCAAATTAAATTGAAAGACATTAAAACTTCTTAAAACAGTTTTTCTTATAATCAGGTTACCTGGGTTTTTCTTAAAATTTGTGGCAAAAAAAAATAGTTTTCTTTCATTTAATTTTATCTATCAAAACAAGGTTTCCATAATATTTCATGCTTATGCATGAAAGAGAAAATAAAAAGTTAATAGCAATATTGGTTTTTTGTTGCTTTTTTTTTAATAAAATTCATGGAATATTTAGTAACTTAAAATTTTGTGAAAAGAAAAGAATAAATATTACAATAAAAATGCAGCCAATGCGTATTATAATCTATCGATATATACAAAATAACGATAAAATTAAACAAACAAAGTTGTTCACAGTTTTTCTCCGTTGATATGATGTGACATTATGTGACATCCTTTGACTTTTCATTGATTCATAAAATTTTTACTTGCTTGACTATGTTTGGCAACAATTTATGGCCGCCTGCATATTAAATAAATGATGAATAAAATTTTAATAACGTAACTTTATAGAATATGCAAGTAAAGGATGTATACAACAATAGTATAAAAACCACGAGCAAGTGTGCATGTGTATGTACTCTCTCTCTCTGTCTTTCTCTCTATACCTGTGACAGTATGCATTATTTTATCATTTCACATCATTAGCCCCTGAGGATGCAACCAGTTTTTTTTTTGTGTTGTCTTTTTATTATTATAAATTAAACATCATGCGCGTAATAAAACACAATTAAACACAATTGTGAACACGTTAAACTGCACAAGCACGAAATAATATTATATATATATATACGTATATATAGAGTGTATAAATGTATAACTATGTGCATGCATGTTGGTATGTTCATAAAATATATATTTTGACAGCTGTAATTAACGCTTTTGTCCGGTATTTTGTTCAGATGTCAACATTAAATAAAACAACAACATAAAGCGAGCCAATTTTGATATTTTAATTGCACCCTGTAGCTAAATTGTCTGCTAAAAGATACGGCCTGAAAGTATGCTATGCTATGTTTATATGAAAATTTTCATTTATTTTTTGGGTAAAATATAATAAAGCCAATATATTTAATGAAATTCTTCAAAATTGCAGTACAGGCAGGTTTGATGATACTTAACCCTTAGGTGAGCGATAAACAAAACACTTTTAGCAGAGACGTGGTACTCATGTCATACTCATTTAAATAATATTGCAAAATAGCATGCAAATATATTGAGGTACTTCTTATTTTTTAAAATTTTAAAGAAATATTTTTATGAGAACTGTTTTATAACAATCACTTGTACAAGACCAAATTTTTTGCACATTTTGAGGAATGTTTTGGATCAATATCCTGCATCAACATCCATCTTATAGGCGTTTTGTGCTTAGAATATGGCAGCATAACTGTTTTAAAGGGGGACATGACATTGGCCGTTTTTCTAAATCGATTTTTTTATAATTTTGTATTTTAGTAAATATTCTTAAGATTTTAAGAAATTTCATGGAAAAATTTTTAAGGGTTCAAAAGTTATAGCCGGATAAGTGAGAGCGCATTTTTTATTTTCACCTTTTTTTTTTGTTCACAAACTTTGAACGCGTTTATCTCGAAATCATGTTTTTCGTACTGGTTGCGGCACTAGCGGGTTCATTTTTGACGAATTTTTTTTTGTATTTTTGAATTTTTTAAACTTGATTCGCTATCATATGACACGAGCTTTTTTTAAATTTCTTTTATGAGTTTGTAAGGTCAATATTTTTTTCGAAAAAACACACTTTCAAATTTGTAACATACACAAAAAATTGAAAAATAATTTTTTAAAAAAAGCTCCTGTCAAAAAACGATGACCAATTTTGTTAAGATTTAAAAAAGTCATTTTTTTCCAGATCGGACAATTTTTGCGACTCCCAGCGCTGCAACCACTAGGCCCCGTTTTTTTCTGCCACCAGTTTGGAGCTCTATAAAACCATGTTGTAGTGAAAAATATTTCTTGTTGTAATTTGTTCAATTCTCTACAATAATATTTTTGGAAAAATGTTTCTTATTAACTGAATTATGAATTTTTAAAAAAAAAGGTCTGTTTTCTCTGCCGTGAATGTTATGTCCCTCTGTAAGTATGTTGTCATAGTCCCCAGCATATTTGCAGTATATTAAAGAAAATATGATCTACAAGACATGAAGAAAAGCAGTCTCATATTTTGACATTTTCACCGCTCAGTTTTAATGAGATCGTATGTTATCTTTTTTTGTCGTCTTACCTACGTAGCCTCATCAGCTTCAAAAATATCCGCCTGTGTTTCCTCTGACCATAGACCGCTTTGCCCATTTTCTAGAAAAGCATATTTGTTCCAAAAATAAGCTCCACTTCGTTGATGTTGGGGTTCAAATATAACACTTTTTTCGGTCTTTTATCCATCAATATTTCCTTATTCAAACTATACCTGACTATATTTTTTGTTACCGGTGCTTTTTAATCATTTTTGAGTTGCTCTAAGGTGTCAAATGGATTGTGTTTTACTTTTCGCACCAACAGCAAGTCTGAAGTAGTAGTAGTTTTGCGTATTCTGTACATTATTTCTGGTTAAGTGACTGAACAATGCACTAAATATCTACTTCGTTAAAATTCCAATCAGTTCTGCTATTTCTCGAATTGAGTTTTCTTCTTTTTTTAAGAGTTTCGATGATTTTCTTTTCAGAACCGTTGCAATAAGCTTCACATCATATTAGTTTTAATTCTGTAAGCAAAAATTTCAAGAAAAAACTAATTTTAAGCGAAGAGAGCAGTGAAGTTATCAACTTGATTCATATTTTGATCAGATAGCTGAACTACACTCAACCAAAGAAGTATAATTATGAGTTTTTACATGAACTGCATGAATTGCTGTGATGAATTTTGGTCAAGTAACCCTATTTTACGAGCCACATGAACTATTCATGATATCAATGCACAAAATACACAAAAGAAAACAACACATGTGAGCATGAACACGTCGTAAGGCTAGTGTTTGTAACCCTGTGGTCACTGAACACAGCCGCACCCAACCATCTACCCGCCGTTGCGGCAAACAGGGCGCTGCAGTCATAACGGAGGTCGGCTCGCTCGGCACCTTCGTGATGTACAAAGAGCCCGAAGCAGAGATTGAATTCTAAGCTCAGGCAGAGAAGACGGACATATTTGAAGAACCCACCATTAAAAATTAAAGAGAAGACATCAACAGAAGACAACCCACCCAACAGAGGACATCAACATCAACATCAACATCAACATCAACATCAACATCAACATCAACATCAACATCAACATCAACATCAACATCAACATCAACATCAACATCAACATCAACATCAACATCAACATCAACATCAACATCAACATCAACATCAACATCAACATCAACATCAACATCAACATCAACATCAACATCAACATCAACATCAACATCAACATCAACATCAACATCAACATCAACATCAACATCAACATCAACATCAACATCAACATCAACATCAACATCAACATCAACATCAACATCAACATCAACATCAACATCAACATCAACATCAACATCAACATCAACATCAACATCAACATCAACATCAACATCAACATCAACATCAACATCAACATCAACATCAACATCAACATCAACATCAACATCAACATCAACATCAACATCAACATCAACATCAACATCAACATCAACATCAACATCAACATCAACATCAACATCAACATCAACATCAACATCAACATCAACATCAACATCAACATCAACATCAACATCAACATCAACATCAACATCAACATCAACATCAACATCAACATCAACATCAACATCAACATCAACATCAACATCAACATCAACATCAACATCAACATCAACATCAACATCAACATCAACATCAACATCAACATCAACATCAACATCAACATCAACATCAACATCAACATCAACATCAACATCAACATCAACATCAACATCAACATCAACATCAACATCAACATCAACATCAACATCAACATCAACATCAACATCAACATCAACATCAACATCAACATCAACATCAACATCAACATCAACATCAACATCAACATCAACATCAACATCAACATCAACATCAACATCAACATCAACATCAACATCAACATCAACATCAACATCAACATCAACATCAACATCAACATCAACATCAACATCAACATCAACATCAACATCAACATCAACATCAACATCAACATCAACATCAACATCAACATCAACATCAACATCAACATCAACATCAACATCAACATCAACATCAACATCAACATCAACATCAACATCAACATCAACATCAACATCAACATCAACATCAACATCAACATCAACATCAACATCAACATCAACATCAACATCAACATCAACATCAACATCAAAATCAAAATCAACATCAACATCAACATCAACATCATCATCAACATCAACATCAGCATCAGCATCAATATAAACATTAAAATATCAACACACATTGTACAAGCCACAACTTAGCCTAAACCCAAAGGCAAACAAAATAAAGTAAAATTGTATTATTAAAACTCAAACCCTAATTTCTAATTCCTTTTCTTTTCCGCAACCCGAACCACCCACGTTCATCACCCGAACAGCTAGTGTTTTAAGATACATGAATTAGTAAGAAATACAAGGCTAACATCAAGGCTAACATGAATCATTCATAATTTTTTTAATAACATTCATAAAATTCATGTAGGAATACGAGAAAAGCGAGAAAATTTCGTGAGTCTCAAATCTTTTTATTAATACTGTCATTAATCCTAGTTCTAAAATGTGTGCTTATTATTGTTTTCAATATTGTGTCCAAATATGTTTTCTTATACTTGTCCTTATCTTTGTCATAAGCCTTGGCCTAATCTCTATCCAACCATTATCCTAGGTGTTGTAAATTCCTTGTCCTAATGTGTGCCCTAGTTTTAGTCTTAATCCGTCCTAATCTGAGCTCTAACCTTCGAACCAATGATTGTATTGATCTTTTCTCTGAACTTTATCTTGATCCGAATCTTAATTGTGTCAAAGTTTTTGCTATTTTGTATTCTGAATCATTGAACAAATCCTTGTATAATCATTGTCTAATCCTTACCTTTATCCGTGTTCAAATCCTTGTCTTAATCATATTCTTAATTCTTGTACATACAAGTTTTTCTCCGAAGTGCTGTTCTTATTCTTGTTCTAATGTTTATCGTAATCCATTTTTTTATAAAGGGTAATTTTTTAAGCGTTTAGCTTTTGAAAAATGAAAATAGAACAGAAAATTTGCAAGAGTGAATAAAATGTTTACTTGGAGCTATACATTAATGCCTTACATTTACTTTTAAAGATTATTTCATGTAAATGTTACCCGTGGCTATGCCTGAGGTGGGCCATATTCGCACACAATGTTGTTTTCTAGGGTTGCAATTGTGACTGACTTATCTCTATACACGAGAGACTTTGCATGTTCTTCGCGGTCATTGGACTTTTCCAAAACATGAAATTGATTGCTCATCAAACTCGCCTGTCAATAGATCCATGGTATCTCGTGCCGTGTTGCATGTGACACCGTCTTCTTCTTAGAATCACATGTCAACCAGTCATGTGCCGTGTGCCTAACAATCCGTGTGTTATAATTGCACGATACCATTGAATGTAATGTTTTCATAATTTTCATTATTTTCATAAACAGTGAATTTAGGGTGTATCCATTTTTCAGGAAGTAACCCAAATCTTGAACTGCCTCTGGCTGCTTTTGAGACCAAATTCGGTAATTTAATTTGTATACTTACCCATTGAGAGAAAAAAGAGCTTATCACTGAAGAACATTTTTCATTAAAAAGTGAATCTTAATCCAACTTTTTTTTGACCCATTCACCAAACAAATGTCGTTATGGGTAGGCTTCAATTCTTGAACCAGCTGTACTTTGTATGCTTTCATACCAAGGTCTTTACTTAAAATTTTTCAAGTGATCGTACAACACAAGCTCAATTGTTGAGAACGGTGACGAATTGACTTAAAGCGATCTTTATTGACACTGGCCGATACAGCAACAATATTTATTCTTCTCGATATGGATTCTCCGCATACGGATGAATAGATTGATAACCAAGAAAGTGAAACCGAATGGAAACTCCAATGGCCCGTTTGGTGAGTCGATTATGATGACTATAAACTGGACGTAATTTGCTTAACACATTCCTCACAGAAAAATTTAATGATTTGTACTTTGATTTTTGTTCATTCCACCGGTGAACACCCTGTACATTGTCATCGGTCGAGTAAGTATCGGTCATTTAAAACCATCTCGTTTTTTATTTATTATTCCGGAAACTCCCCTAATTAAAAGTTTTATTAAATTTGGATTCCATACTCGACTCAAAATATTTACAATTTTAATTTTGATGCTGATTTTTATTTTGATTTGGAAATGGATTTGAATTTGGATTTGGATTTCGATTTGGATTTGCATTTGAATTTGGATCTGGATTTGGATTTGGATTTGGATTGGGATTTGGATTTGAATTTGGATTTAGATTTGGATTTGGATTGGATTTGAATTTGGATTTGGATTTAGATTTGGATTTGGATTTGGATTTGGATTTCGATTCTGTTTTGGATTTTGATTTTGATTTTGATTTTGATTTTCATTTTGATTTTGATTTGGATTTGGATTTGGATTTGGATGTTGATGTTGATTTTGATTTTGATTTTGATTTTGATTTTGATTTTGATTTTGATTTTGATTTTGATTTTGATTTTGATTTTGATTTTGATTTTGATTTTGATTTTGATTTTGATTTTGATTTTGATTTTGATTTTGATTTTGATTTTGATTTTGATTTTGATTTTGATTTTGATTTTGATTTTGATTTTGATTTTGATTTTGATTTTGATTTTGATTTTGATTTTGATTTTGATTTTGATTTTGATTTTGATTTTGATTTTGATTTTGATTTTGATTTTGATTTTGATTTTGATTTTGATTTTGATTTTGATTTTGATTTTGATTTTGATTTTGATTTTGATTTTGATTTTGATTTTGATTTTGATTTTGATTTTGATTTTGATTTTGATTTTGATTTTGATTTTGATTTTGATTTTGATTTTGATTTTGATTTTGATTTTGATTTTGATTTTGATTTTGATTTTGATTTTGATTTTGATTTTGATTTTGATTTTGATTTTGATTTTGATTTTGATTTTGATTTTGATTTTGATTTTGATTTTGATTTTGATTTTGATTTTGATTTTGATTTTGATTTTGATTTTGATTTTGATTTTGATTTTGATTTTGATTTTGATTTTGATTTTGATTTTGATTTTGATTTTGATTTTGATTTTGATTTTGATTTTGATTTTGATTTTGATTTTAATTTTGATTTTGATTTTGATTTTGATTTTGATTTTGATTTTGATTTTGATTTTGATTTTGATTTTGATTTTGATTTTGATTTTGATTTTGATTTTGATTTTGATTTTGATTTTGATTTTGATTTTGATTTTGATTTTGATTTTGATTTTGATTTTGATTTTGATTTTGATTTTGATTTTGATTTTGATTTTGATTTTGATTTTGATTTTGATTTTGATTTTGATTTTGATTTTGATTTTGATTTTGATTTTGATTTTGATTTTGATTTTGATTTTGATTTTGATTTTGATTTTGATTTTGATTTTGATTTTGATTTTGATTTTGATTTTGATTTTGATTTTGATTTTGATTTTGATTTTGATTTTGATTTTGATTTTGATTTTGATTTTGATTTTGATTTTGATTTTGATTTTGATTTTGATTTTGATTTTGATTTTGATTTTGATTTTGATTTTGATTTTGATTTTGATTTTGATTTTGATTTTGATTTTGATTTTGATTTTGATTTTGATTTTGATTTTGATTTTGATTTTGATTTTGATTTTGATTTTGATTTTGATTTTGATTTTGATTTTGATTTTGATTTTGATTTTGATTTTGATTTTGATTTTGATTTTGATTTTGATTTTGATTTTGATTTTGATTTTGATTTTGATTTTGATTTTGATTTTGATTTTGATTTTGATTTTGATTTTGATTTTGATTTTGATTTTGATTTTGATTTTGATTTTGATTTTGATTTTGATTTTGATTTTGATTTTGATTTTGATTTTGATTTTGATTTTGATTTTGATTTTGATTTTGATTTTGATTTTGATTTTGATTTTGATTTTGATTTTGATTTTGATTTTGATTTTGATTTTTTATTGACTTTGGAATTAGGCCAGGTCTGCAGTAATTTCGAAAATCTTTCCTTTAGTACACCGATGAGCTGACAATCAAACATCCCTGAAATTTATTTCAAGCGAAATAAGAACACTTGTTTTTCTTTATGTGGATTTTACTGTTTTTTATTTCTTGTTTTTAAATAAAAAAATTCTTTTCAATATTATGAAATGATTTCACATTTCATCATACATGATTTCATTAAATATTTTCATTATTCGTCATGATCGTAATAATGATTAATAATAGTTCTTACAATAAGAATAAAAATATTAATAAGTTTAATAATAATCATCATAATAGTAATAATAATGTTTGCTAATAAATTATCTTCAGTTATCTGCTTCATCTTCTTCTTAAATTACGTTATTTTATCTCATCAAATATTATAAATACATATACAAATATAGTAAATATATATTCACAAAAAGCAGCAGCAACAAACAAGCGCGTTGATAGCAATAAAATTAATTAATGAAAAAAAAATAATTATCAAACCCAGACAAAATTCACTAATCTTTAATGGATGTCTACATAAATGAGCGCGTAATTATTAAATAGTTTCTTTAGTTTAGAACATATAAGGACAGCTAAATTATATTATTAATGAAATATATATAGATATATATATTTTTTTATGACATATAATTTATATAAGTATGTAGATTTAAGCTAAATTTAGCGCAATCAGTTTATCTCTATATTTGGTTTTAATACAAATTCATACGTTTTCAGCATTCTAACGTTTTCATTTTATAATAATACAAATATTTTTCATAGAGAATTAAACGCCGAACAAGTGAGAAAAACTGTGTACAATTCACAAAGTATAAGTATAAAAAGAGATGAGACAGATTTAGAGAAAAGAAGAACAATATTCAGCAGGTAGGAATATTGCTAAAAAGAATATCGTTTATATAATATTAAACCAGCTCCTACAGTTAAAAAAGAATTGATGAAAAACTGGATAAAAGAAGTGTCTTCTTGTCGTGAATTAAAAAACTTGCTGGCTATAAAAAGAACAAATTTTACAAGGCTTGCAAAGAAACGTTTGGTTATGGAATAAGTGAAGTGAATAATGACGACGGTTAATCATATAAAAAATTTTTCTAATAATTTTGTTTTTTGAAAATTTGGATATTTTTTGTTCCAATAAAATATTTGAAAACAACGAACGAGAGCAATATTTTGAACGAGAAAAGTGTTCGGATAGCTATGCAGCATGAAGTTATTAGTAAAAAAATTTATTTTTGTGTGCATACTTTCAGGCTTAGCATTTTTTTTTTTGTATTATAAAAGCACTGTAATAGCAAGAATGCACAGTTTGAGTGAAAGTAGGTGCAGAGCGTAACACTTGCCTTTTATGTATTAAGATGATTATTTAAATCAAGTCCTGTATCATTCAGAGCACTGTATCATTTTTCTCTGACTAAAATTTCTAGGTGTTCTTGCTTTGGATTGACATTCATATATCGATGAAATTATTTAAAAATATCAAATGTTTTTTTTTACTCTCCTTGCGATTTTATAATTATCGATAATTTATGTCTGCTCAAAGGTTATTTCTTGTAACGAATGGTTGCTTGCTTCGTCTTGCTACTTTTTCGCTTCAAAAAAGTCCTGTTTTGTTCCATTTACTACGAGCTAATGCACTACTCGATACAAAACAGCGGAATGCTTGCTTCAAAAATTTCATTAACGTGTGAACATAACCATATGGCTTAAACATAATAGTTATTCTCATTGGTTCAGCTATTTTTAAAGCCAGTTTTGGCTCTCGAAAATATTTCTCTTACATTAATTATTACAATCGTCATTTAACTGCAAAAGTGCGTTTAATAAGTTGAGTGTGAGTTAGGGATGCCCGAAATACATTGATGCATCGAAAACTCCGATGTTTTTTTTCACAAAATTTTGATGTCGATACATCAATGTTTTTTTTATTTCGATGTGTTAAAGTTTCCGATGCATCGATGTATTTTTCAAGTTTCTTTGCTCTGCAATTTCTTGTAAGCTTGTTAAAAAGTTCGCTTGAAACCTACTGAAACTATAAATATTATAAATGACGAATTGTCAATTTATTAAAGAGGTCCCGAAATGAAATTCCTTTGGAGATAATCTTTTGGAGATATGGAAGGAATTGAAGTCTCAGTTCCCAATTCTGTATAAATTGGCATTCAAATATTTATTATTTATAGCAACTTCAGTCCCCTCTGAGAGACTTTTTTTTCAAAGCTGCTCAAACTTTAAATCAACAAAGAATCAGACAAAAGGGAAAACGGCTTCATAAATTGTTGTTTTTGCAAAGCCTTGAGCGTTGCCACTGGGATCCTTTCCAAAGATATACATTTTTATATTCATGTAACTCTTTATAAATAAATCAAACATAAAAACTTTCGATTCTTGTTCTTTCTTTTTGTTTTTAGCAAGGAACAAAAGTAATAACATCGATGTTTTTTGTCGATGCATCTATGTTTTTGGGTGATACATCGAAAAAAAATATATAGATGTTTTCATGCCATGTGATGTATCGAAATGTATCCATGTATAATTTCGATGCATCGTATCGAGAAAAATATCGATGTAATTTCTCGATGGGCTTCCCTAGTGTGAGTCCAGAGATGCCTGAGAGTGCAGTTTTGCCAAACCGTTCGATATATGTGATTTTTAAAAATTTGTCCAACTTGAGTCCCATAATTCAATACTATGATAAAATCAAATTTTTCATCGGATTGACCTTAAAATTTTTTAAATTTAAAATTTTATTTCAATTATTTCTAAAAAAATTTAATAATTTTATTCAATTATTTTTAATCACAATTTTAAATTTCATACATTTTTAGAAAGTCTAATGAAGGATTAACTTTTTCTAAAATTGTCACTTATAAAATTTTTTTTTTTTAATTAAAATTTTAAATTTCAAACAAATTAGGATTACTCCGATAAAGGAATTTCTTGTTCTGAAATCGTCACATTTTTTAAAATATTTTTTTTATATTGAATTAAAGAATTTAAGTTTGAAAATTGTTACAAAATGGTTTTTATGTCCATGTATATAAACAGACTGGTTTCACTTTCGTAAAATTCATAGCGTTTATTTTTTTAGAAAAACTTCTTAATGCTTTCAATAGTATTGATATGAATGTAACATAATTTTGGAATTAGTAAGTTTTATTGTTCTGCATTAGGAATATAAAATGCAACCGAAAAATGTTTATTTTTGATTTCCGAACACACAGGAGTTGCCAGATCCGGCTAGTATGCATTGAACCTAAATCATATGCAACCATTTTGAATGTATTTTTATGGCAACACTGAGTGAGGGTCTTAGTTTGGTCTTCCGCTCTATCTCTTTCTCTCTCTTTTCCTTTTTTTCTCAACCTAAGCTAGTAATTCTCGCCATTACCCTCAGCTTACGTCTTTCGCCAGCTATAAAATTTACTTAAACGTGTATTTTTTAGTACCTCAACCCTTCCTTGTCTTGACGTTTTTCCCTACTTATTCACGCGTTTTATTTTAATGCTTAAATTATTTGAAAAAGAAAAATATATATAATAAAATTATGCTTTGCATGAATTTTTCTATGATTTTAACAATTACATAATCAAATTTTAATTTTTTATAACTATTTTACAGCATTATTTGCAAAAAATGTTTGCGGTTCTTACATATAAAGTATCTTAATTAAATTTTTTTTTTAATAAATTTTTTTCAAATTTTTACTAATAAATATTTTACATTTCTTTTTTGTTTTTTTTTTTCTTTTTAATTTCCTTAGTGTTGTCTTAACATTAAAAGTGTGTGTGTGTGTTTGTTTTTTGCTGCTGTTCATGTGCAAATGTTTCGTGTTTTGCATCGCTTAATTTTGCCTTTCGAACCACTTAGTTTTGACCACTTGACTCAATCTTTTTTTAAACTTTTTTCTTTTAATTCAAGTTTTGCTTTAAACTAAACGCTTACTTGTAATTTTTTTAGTTTTTTAATATATATCATATATTTCAAGCTAATCTAATAAATTTCACATAATTTCTTAGCATTTAAATTGTTTTTTTTTAGCTGTACCGTTTCAACTCTTCTTAAAATTTATGTTTTTTTTGTTTTTTTTTTTGTTTAAATTAATTCTTTTACAAAAATAAGCATATCCTCTGATATATCTTGCTACGTTTTGGTTTTATATTCAGTAGTTTTGGTAGTTTTTTCAATTCTCGTTCCTTACTTTTGTTGTGTAGTTTTTCTCTCTCTTTAATTTAATCGATCGTTGAATAAGGTGTAAAAAATCGTTATCATTTCTTATGTTATTTATTTTTGCATCACGTTCCTGGCTATTTGTTTTTTTTTTTTTGTTTCTTTTTAATCTAAATACATCTTATTTTGATCTCGTTTATTTCTAAAATATTAACTTATATAAAGTTTTCTATGTTTTCTATGTTGTTCTAAATATCATTTAAATATGAATCTGTCTCTTAAACTCTTCTGTATACGACATTATAAATTATATTATATATATCTTTCTATATATATATATTTAAATATATATATTTTTATATATTTTAACTTAACTTCTATATATTTTTTTTTTCGATTTTTATATATGTATGTTAAAATTTTTCTCTCTCTTAAATAACCATCATTTTTATGTAGCAAATTCGTATTTTTCTCGTAACGCATTTAATTCTGTTTCTGTTTAAATAGTTTTTACGTATATATCGTGAAAACTCTTTGATTTCATATTGTTCTTTAGTGAAATAGTTCAAAATTTGAATGAAGAGAAAACAACAAAATATGTGAAAATCATTTTTATAGGTGTAGAAAACTTTTATTTTCTTTGAGTGATCCTTGGCTTGAGAGGTCAGAAATCATGTGGTTATTCTAATCGAGAACAAATATACTTTTCTATACCTATCACACCTCCTTAAGGGTGTTACACACGTAGTAACAAAATTAATAAACCCCTTAAATAGTACGTTTGAGTTTAAAGATATTGTCAAATATCTTACAAATGGTATCAGTGTGCCAAAGAAAGGTTTAAAAAAATTAAAATGTAGGTCCTCATGAGTACAATGCAATTTTAGTTAAAATCTTGAATGTGATTTTATTGAATGGAATGGCAAAATAAATAATAATAAGCGAAAATAAAGCTGAGGTCTTGGATATTCGAAGAAGAATTCATAAAAAGTTCTTAATAAGATCTGCATTGAAAGTGAATCAAGTCTAGCAAAAGAAGTGACTGAAGTGGATTCAGCAAAATAAGTGACAGAAAAAGGGCTCGTAGATGTTCATCCTTCACAGATGTTGTAGCTTTAATCACAAAATTTAAATGAGCATTGAATTAAAAACTTTTAAATTACTCTGAGCGGACTAAAAATCAATGTTGCGGCAATTGAAGTATGGGTAAAAATTACTAGAAACATGTATTTGAACACTATGGCTGGTTTATATGACAAGCACCGTTGTTCTTTAAATTGTCAATAATGTATGTCAAATTAACTTTAAACTTTGATTATCTAATTTATATAAAAATCTAAAAAAAATAATAGCACAAAAAATATACAAACATTTTTTTCAATAACGGAATTTAATATGTAAAAAAAAAATGTTTTCTTTGACAACTAGCTATTGAAATAATTACAAGAAAAATAACCAGTACACGGTTAAAAATCTTGGAATACATTTTAAAGCAATTGTTGAAATAATGCATTTTTTAATCGTTTTTTTTTTATTACAATTGATGCTTTTCAAAATACTTATAATTTATTCAATTAAAGCTGTAATAAATATATTAAATTGGAAATAAAATTTGAATTTTAGCACCTCAGGTTTATAAATTATAATACAAAATAACTAAACGATAAAATAATTAGGTGTCATTTTTGAACCAATCGTTGAAATAATTAATTTTTAATACTTCCTTTATTAGAATTGATACTTCGAATTGATAAAATACTAGAACTTTTTTGGTCCAGGCTGTACTAAAATTTAATAAATTGGGAATTAAATTTGAAATTTAGAACCTTAGGTTTAAAATTGAATACAAAATAACTAAAAGGTTATGAAAGCTGTATATTTGTTCATTCTTCAGCAAGCAATAGGTAAGCCCGAGGTAAAAACAAACAACTGTAATGTGCTGGTTGCCGCAGTATGCGGTTTGATACTAGGACGTGGCAAAAAATTAAAATGTTACACAATGCAATTTTTACATTGAATAATTAATAATTTAATATTAATAATAAACAAAATTTAAAAACGGTTTAGCTGAGGATCAAAACAGGGTCACTATTCATCAAATCAAATCGGCAACCGCATAACCAACTCACCCACGGAATAAAATTTTTTGCACCGGCTAATTGTGTACTTTTAGGGAGATAAGGGGAGATAAGGGGGCGATCTTCACATGGCAACGTGTCTGACTGCCTCAACTTGGCGAGGCCAGCATTATCCATGTCGAAATCGTCTCAAGTCGACTCAAACCTCCGCGTGGTGTCTCCTGGAAACGTCAAAAAACTATCATACCGATATACTTTGGCGGCGAATCTGAGCGGCGGGCTTCCTTTGGTCATCAAGCAAAGGTTGTGCGTTGGGTTTGAAGCCCACCATGTAATAAAAATATTTCAATGAAAAGTTTAAGAATGAATAAAAGAATGATCCCCAAATCTGATGACGACTACCGCAAACGAAAAACTGATAATGATTTACGGATATGCACCTGGAATGTCCGAACCCTAAATTGGGATGGTGCCTCTATCCAACTGATTGATATCTTGGAAAGATATAATGCTGATATCACTGCAATCCAAGAAATGCGATGGAAGGGACAGGGTTGCTTACGGCAAGCATCCTGTGATATCTACTATAGCGGCCATGCGGAGAAGCACGAGTTTGGATGCGGATTTGTAGTTGGCAAGAGAATACGGCATCATGTCCTGCGATTCACTCCTGTGAACGAACGACTTGCCATAATCCGCTTCAAGACTAAATTTTTTAACATAAGCCTAATATGTGCGCACGCTCCGACAGAAGAAAAAGATGACGAGACCAAAGAAAGTTTTTACGAGCGCCTTGAAGACGCATACGAGCGCTGCCCCCGTCATGACATAAAAATCGTGCTTGGTGACTTCAACGCCAAGGTGGGTAAGGAAAACATATTTGGTCCTACAGTCGGAAAGTTCAGCCTCCACGACAACACATCCGATAACGGAATGAGGTTGATTGACTTCGCCGCAGCACGAAACATGGTCGTTAGTAGCACTAGATTCAAGCATCTCAATATTCATAAGGCCACCTGGTTGTCCCCTGATCAAAAAACATGCAACCAAATTGATCACGTTTTGATTGACGGAAGGCACTCTTCCAGTGTACTAGACGTACGCACGATCCGTGGTGCTAACATAGACTCGGATCATTATCTTGTCGCAGCCAAGATCCGCACACGTCTGTGCGCAGCTAAGAATGCTCGCAATCCTACACAAAGAAAGCTAGACGTCGACAAGCTGCAGTCAAAACGGACGGCCGAAGCCTTCGCTACTCGACTCTCACTCCTGCTTCAAGAAAGCACTCCTCCGATCGACGATATATGCGGACAGTGGACGCACATATCCCTCTCTATGCGTACGGCTGCCGAAGAGGTGATAGGCTACCACCGCCCTCGCCGAAACCAGTGGCACGACCAGGAGTGTCGCGACGCCACTGCAGAGAAGGACGCCGCCTACAAAGCCACCCTGCAGTCGGTTGTGACGCGTGCTGTTAAGGAGCGATACCGAGAGAAGAGGAGGGAAGAGAGACGCATTTTCAGACGAAAAAAACGAGAGGCGGAAATGCGTGAGTGCGAGAAAATTGAGATGCATGGCGACAGGAATGAGACTCGAAAATTTTTCGAAAAAATAAGACGCCTGGCCGATGGTTTTAAGACCGGAGCCTATTCCTGCAAGGACGAAAATGGGAATCTAGTGACAGATATCCAGAGTACACTGATGTTATGGAGGGAGCACTTCTCTAGACTTTTAAATGGCGACGCTGTCAACAATCCCGCCAGTGGAGATGATATCCCGGAAACCCCAATTATGGATGACAGCGTTGAAGTTCCGCTGCCCGACTATAATGAGGTCTTAACAGCTATAGCTCGGCTTAAAAACAACAAAGCCGCAGGAACCGATGGTCTACCGGCTGAGCTGTTTAAGACCGGTGGCGAAGCTCTGTTTAAATGCATTCACAGACTTCTATGCAGAATATGGTCGGAAGAATGCATTCCAGATGATTGGAACCTCAGTGTGCTCTGCCCAATCCACAAAAAAGGCGATCCCACCATTTGCTCCAACTACCGTGGGATCAGCCTTCTTAATATCGCATATAAGGTCCTGTCGAGCGTATTGTGTGAAAGACTGAAGCCCATCGTTAACCAATTGATTGGACCTTATCAGTGTGGCTTCAGACCTGGAAAGTCCACCATCGACCAGATCTTCACGCTCCAACAAATCTTGGAAAAGACCCTCGAAAAACAAATCGATACACACCATCTTTTTGTCGATTTCAAAGCCGCCTTCGACAGTCCAATAAGGAGTCACCTATATGCCATCATGTCTGAATTTGGTATTCCTGCGAAGCTAATACGTCTTTGCAGGATGACACTGAACAACACCAGCAGTGCAGTGAAAATCGGGAAGGACCTCTCCCTTCCTTTCGATACCAAGCGAGGTTTCAGACAAGGTGATTCCTTATCGTGCGACTTTTTTAATATAGTCATGGAGAAGATCATCCGAGCTGCTGACCTGAGACGCAGCGGCACAATTTTCTATAAGAGTGTTATGCTGCTGGCGTATGCTGATGATATTGACATCATTGGTCAAAATACGCGCGAAGTCAGTGCAGCATTCTCCAGGCTAGAAAAAGAGTCGAGTCGAATGGGTCTTGCAGTGAACGCAGATAAAACGAAGTATCTTGTGTCAACAAACAAACAGTCCCAGCGTCTTGGAAACCACGTCACTGTTGACAACACCTCCTTTGAGGTAGTGAAGGACTTTGTTTACCTGGGATCCAGTATAAACTCCTCCAACGATATCAGTATTGAGATTAAACGAAGGATAACTCTTGCCAACAGGTGTTACTTTGGGCTCAGTAGGCAATTGAGAAGCAGAGCTCTCTCTCGACGAACAAAACTGACGCTCTATAAGTCAATAATCATGCCCGTCCTACTATACGCATCACAAACCTGGACGTTGAGCAGCTCTGATGAAAGGACTTTGGGAGCGTTCGAGAGAAAAATCCTTCGCAAGATCTATGGTCCAATCTGCGTCAATGGCGAGTACCGAATACGATGGAACCATGAGCTGTATGAGCTATATGCCGACATCGATATAGTCAAGCGTATTAAAATTGAGCGGCTTCGCTGGCTAGGTCATGTCGAGAGAATGAACGACGAAGCTCCAGCGAAAAAGATATTGGATTCGGTACCCAGCGGTGGCCAACGCAGACGAGGAAGACCGCATCTCCGTTGGAAAAACCAGGCATTGGATAACCTGACAACGCTTGGAGTTTCCAACTGGCGCCAGCAAGCGCACGACAAAAGAGGCTGGCGAAAATTCTTAGACCAGGCCAAAACCGACCAACGGTTGTAAGCGCCATCTAAGTAAGTAGTAATTGTGTACTTAAATGTTTACAAATTTTACAAATCAAACCAATAGAAGCTTAAAGTTTAAATTTTAAGCCCATTCGAAACTTGGTTTTTGAATTTGACGTGGTTTCAATTTTAAGCCCATGCGTGACTAAAACTTAATTTCAGTAGGTGACGTGGTTTAAATTTTAATAAAATATTGGGTATGTGGGCTTTTCTTAACTGGCGTTATGCCATTTTTTTACGAAAAAATTAAAAAAAATAATGAAGAAGTCTTTTTTTTTATATTTGTGAAGTAATTAAGTAGCACTATATTAAGTAAAAAAAAAATTATAACAATCGACTCTAAGAATTAACAGACATAAGCAAAATTATGCACTGGCGTGACGTTACAAAAAACAGAAATGGTTTTCGACTTAGATTAGAAAATTTGCAAAACTCTGCGAATTGAGCAAGACTTTTTATACAAAACTTTATTTGGAAGAATTTAAAATAATATGAGTTTATTTTGCTGGTTATAAAATAAAAATATCTTTTCTCGGTTTTTTTTTTTATTAGTCATCTGGCGTGACGTTACTGGCATTACGTTACTTAAATTTCTATCCGAAAATTTTGAGTTAAAATTAAGTTTAAAAAAATATTTGACGTAAATAAAACATAAAGTTTATCTATTATTTATATATTATATTTTTTTAACTCCTACCCCATCGACCATGAGAAGTTGGAAAAAAAGTCCACTTAAATACCTACAACCAAATTTAGTAACGAAATCAGGCAAATTTCTAGCAATGTGGCGTGACGTTACTCAATTTTGAAATTTAAAATAAAATTTACGGTTTTTCTTCTCAACGATTTTTTTTATAAAATTTACTCAATTTTATTAAAATTTATTAAAATGCAAAATTTCACGCACTTTTGAACGTCAGCGTAGAAAAAGATAGCATGAAATACTTTTTAGTTTGTTTTGGCGTGACGTTACCTCAGAATATCATTAAAAACAAATGAAAATTTTACCGTTAATTGATATTTGTTTGCTCTTTGCATTTATATTTCTGTTAGTTGTTGTTGTAGCAAAAGCTGTGCATAAAAGTGCAATTGCACAATTACTCTTAGAAATTGAAATTGTGAAAAGAAAATGCTCATCGAAATAACAAAATTGACCAAAACTTTAACTTGAACTTTTTAGTCCGATATCTTTGCCATCGCAACATGGGACAAATTTGAACTCTTTACTTAAATTAATTTTGAATATACCTCTGCGGAATTTTTCTCTATATGGGCGGAAATGCCCATATACAGTACAGGATTGACAAAAATTTAGTCCAATATTTTTAACCGTGTACTTTTTCGTTATGGAAGTAAACTGTACACAAATTTTATCAGAAATGACTTGAATATTAAAAGTAGAGTGCGGGTTTATGTCAACTAAAAATATTGAAAATATTCACTTAAAATTAAGAAATAATCGCTAAAAAATGGAAAGTATGCCTTCAAAATGTATTAATATGAAAAAAATACAAGTATTTATTTTGACAAAAACATTTAATGAATACAAATTATTTCTCTTTTGAAAATAATTAAATCAATTTTGTTAATTTTAATAAAAAAAACTTAAAATAAATCAATCAATTCAAACTCATTCTTCTAGAAACGATAATACTGTTAATATAATCATAAGAGAGCGGGTAAATAAGTCCGTAAGGTTTTTAGTTTCTCGTTTCTCTTAACTGAAAGAGCAACACTGCTCCTGTTCATGATAGAATAACAAGGTAAGCGGAGGTGAGCTAGATGTCAAAATCAGCTGTTCGAATTTGAGTTGTTCTAATTGTTGTTGTCGCCTTTTTAATTGACGTTAATAGCACTCACAGCATTGTTTGTGTAAAACAACAAATTTGAGCAGCCATATTGCTATGTTGACTCCTGTTAAATTTTGGACTGGCTCTATCACTTAGTTTGCTAAGAAACACATGCATTGTGTTGAAAATATAAAAAGTGAATTAGGTTAGCTCATCAATCGAGAAAAAACCATAGCTCAAAACCCAGGTTAAGCTTCATAAATAATTTGTGAACTCTGCACCATCAATATCTATGGTAATAAAGTGTTCACTATCAATATCTCACCATCTGAATTTCATTCCGGCCATACAAACACGAGAGATGCCGAACGTTCTGGACGTTCAATTGAGGTCGCCAGTGTTGCCATCAAAAAAATTATCATATCGTAACTTTTGACTCAGTTCGTCGGATTCCCGTCGGATCCGTGAAATTTTAAAAAAGAACAACAACGTAGAAATATTCCGAGAAGGCAATTGAACATTAAAGAAGAAATATAAAAATCAATGTGGAAGTTTTAAGATTTATTATTAAACAAATCAAATTTTGCTTCAAAAGTCAGTTCATCTAATGTTTCTAACATGATAATATATAAAAAATATTCTGATAAAATATATTGAAAAATACTTTTAAGCACACAAAATAGAAGTAAAAATTAAAAAAAATAATCTTCATTTAATATTTTGTCATTGGTTAAAAAGAGTTGACACAGAATTTTTAAAACAAAGTTTAAAGTTGCTATCTTGCTAACTTGCTATTTTTATTTTCGGACGTCGTAAATCGGACGTCGGATCTATTTTTTCTGAAATCGTAACATTTTGGAGAATTATGGCCATATATCGGATCATCGGATTCAAGACTGAAAATCGTAACAAATACGATATATCGGACCATATGGCAACACTGGAGGTCGCTATTCCCAAATTAAAAAAGATCACGAAATGGTGTTTAGCGATCGGAGAATGAAAGTGTGGCATATTGGGGAAGCCATAAGCATATAATACGGCTCAGTGGTTTCGATTTTGAATTATCACTTGAGTATGAAAAAGTTGGAAAGAAGTGGTGACCGTGGCGTGCAGATTAAGTGTGTGGCTTAGCACGCTCGGAGCCCGAGTTCGATCCCCAGTCGCGGCGGAAAGTTTTTTCAATAAAAAAAATTTTTCTGATCGGTCATCACCTCTCTGCAGATAATGGCAAACCTCAGAGCCTAAATAATGCCATGTAAAGCTTCTTGAGAACATGAGCCGTTCGGATTCGGCATAAAAAATGTAGGTCCAGTTCTCGGTTAATTGTGTGCAAACATTTAATAACACACACAACACAGTTGATCATAAGAAGCTCGGTCAAAGTCCTTTCAAGGGCTGAAATGGCCAATTTGTTTTTTTTTTTTTTTTTTTTTTTTATATGAAAAAGTTAGCCGCAAGATGGGTGCCTCGTTTGCTCACAATCGACTACAAACGCAATCGTGTGACTATTTCGAAAAAAATGCACGTTGCAAATGCGGCGTTGTTTAATCGCAAGTCATGGCGAATTGATTACCTTCAAAAGGGAAGAACAGCTACTTCATAGCAGTGTTGCCACGACGGTTCTAAAAATAGTATCCATAAAAAGGTCAGAAATGGATCCAAAAGTATACACTTAAAAAAAAATAAGTACCTATCCAGGTATCAAATTGCAAAAAACTATATTATATTCACTTTTTAAACACAAAAAAGTAGTTTTTGATTCTTATCTCAATCAATTTTCATAAAAAGTATTTAATTAGAAGCGGCATATACTGTGTTTACATGCAGAGTTAACTCGGAGCTTACTCGTAGTGAGCTCTGCATGTAAACAAGGGTTGAGTTGAGTTTCGTTAAACCCAAGAAAACTCCACAAAACTTGTTGGATCTAGCTGAGTACTATCTGTTAAAATCTTTTATCGTATTTTTCACTTGAAAATAGTTGCTGCAAGAGTCTGTTGAACAAGAGTCTATTAAGCTGCCAACAAACAACTTGCTCTAAACAAACTTGACAAATCTAACTCAATTCGACGTCGCGCTTGTAACCCTAACCACGGGTTTACAAAATTACAAAAATACACAATAATGGCAATGCTTACAATAAAAAGCATATTTTCTGAGCAAACATTATGACTCTTAAAAGACTCTTTCAAGACTCATATAAATGAGGGTTCATCATCATAATGCGCTCAAAAAAGACTCTTTTATGAGTACATTTTCGTATATTGTGGGCTCCAAAATATGATTCATATTTTTGACTGTTTTATGAGTCTTTTTGCACAGTTTTGCAACAGTTTTTAGACTCATATTTAAAACTCTTTTAAGACTCATATTGAGTACTCTTTCATTACTCATATTTAATACTCTTTTAAGACTCATATTGAGTAATCTTTTAATACTCATATTGAATACTCTTTTAAGACTCTCTCTTTTAAGTTATTTTAAAACGAACATTTGTTGTAGTTCACTTCCAATGCATATATATCGCCACAAATAATTCAGGCGAGTTACAAAATTTTATATAATTAAAATAAATATTCTCGATTAAGTTCTTATTTATTTATTAGATATGGTGCGTTTAAAATAATCCGATTCTATTCTCTCATACAACACTCCCATAGAAGGCTCTTTTATGAGTCTTCTTTCTGATTACGCATATATCAATCAATATTTGATTCTTTTATGAGTCTTTTTTTATGAACAATCATGTTACCGTCATATTTAGGTCTCCTTAATGAGTGTCTTTTATGAGTACTCATAAAGCAGATACAATAATGACTGTTTTAAGAGTCTTATTTTTGAACAATCATTTCACAGTCATATTAAAGAATCTTTCATGAATCCTTTTAATGAGTCATCAAAAAACATGCATAAAAAACACTCTTTTACGAGTCATTTTTTGGAGAGCCTCAGAAAATGTTTGCAGGGTTCATATAAAATCAAAAAATTCCTATCTATCATTTGAAAAATTTTTCAGAAGAACCAAAAAACTTTCTAAATTAAAAACAAAACCATATTTTTCACAATAATTTTGTTAATAAAAGCGTTGATTTTAGTAGTAGGAGTGTAACATTTTGCATTAAAATATATTTGGATATGGTGCATCATAATCAATCAAAAACTCGATTTTGAATTTTTGGTAATTTAGGGCATTTTTGATTTCATATGACTATATTTTCATATAAAACTGATTTTTCAATAAAAGTATCCAAATTTCCACTAAGGCTAAATAATAAGTATCCATCAATTTTTGAAGAAAAAAAGTATCCGAATGGATCCAAACGGCAACACTGCTTCATAGCTGTTCAATTTAACTATTGTGATTGACTGAGAGTGTTACTTGAGCTCATTCTCTGTAAATTTGTATAAGAATTATGTTTGAGAAAAAATCATTTCTTTGACAATTTTCAATAAATAAAACTTCAATTAAAGCGTTTGATTTAAAACAGATAATATTGAAATATTAAACCATGAAAACTGATTCTATAACTGAAAATTAATGCTAATGCCTAAAATTGAATCATAAGAGCCAAACGATTAATATGGAAAGCAATATTTTCTTAACTTCTATAAAAACTACGGTATTGTTATTAATTTTCTTTTTTTGCCTCTTCACTATAAAACAGATAAATGAATTTTCTAGAAATATTTCACTTGTTGCTTAAAAGTTTTGTAGTTTTTTCAAAAAAAAAAAATTCAATTTTTATAGTTTTGCGTTTTTATAATTCTATAATTTCTTTTGTTTGGTTTTTTTTTGTTTTTTTGTTAATAATTTATTTATATCTTGGTTTTTGCATTTATCTGCGGAACACCTCGTTGACCAGTCTTTGAATTGTTTACTTGGGTTGCTTAAATGGTAGACTTTTTTATATAGATATATACTTATTTCTATATTTATGCAATACAGTTTTGTGTGTTTATTTTTTAATGCTAAGAGCTAATGAATCGAAATATGATTTTTAGTTCGTTTTTTTTTTTGTTTTGTTTTTTATTCAAACTATAGAAATTTTGATAATTTTTGTTATTATCTCACTTTGGTTTTTGCTGTTGTTTTTATTAAAAAATATGGAATTTTGCTGTGCAATTGTTTTTTAATTTTTTTATTACTTTCAGTTTGCTTTAGTTTTTAGGTTTCTGAAATTTTTGACACATTCTGGATTTGTTTTTTTTTTTGTTTTGTTTTGTAGTGATTAAATTTTTCCTAAAATTTAAAATGGAAAAATGTTGCTTATGACAAAAAATTTGTGTAAGATTTTTTACGAACGGATGCAAAAATTATGTCTATATTTTGTTATGTTACTGTTGGCTGTGTAAGTATGAGTGTCTATATGATTGATTGTGTCTCTGTGTGTGTTAAGTGTGTTAAACTCTCTGTATATGATTTTAAAATTTCTTGTTGTCTTGCAGTGGAAGCTTAAATTAACTTGGAAGCTTCATTTTAATTCTTCTTCTTCGTGTTGTCTTCTATGTTTTATTGTGTTTTATTTTTGTTTTTTTTTTTTTTTTTCTACAACTTTAGCCAAAAAACTGAATTATGAGCGAATTTGCTCTTTTTGTAAGCAAGTTTCTCTAGTGTTTAGCTAAAAGCTTAAACATGACATTTTTTAGTTGGAACTAAAAATTAAATAACATCTAAATTTATAATAAAGCACAAAAAAGCATTTTTCTCTAATTATTTTAAACTAAATTTATGCAATGTTTTTTTCGACTTATTTCTTACAAATATAATCTATGCATTAAGCTTAAATAATATGCTCAAAGCGCAGCTTTTATATTTAACTAAATTTTTGTATATATATTTTTTTTTAAGCTTTTTGCATGACAATTTATTTTATTTATAACTAAGTTTGTCTTTTCTAGAATTTTTCTTAAAAGACTAGTTAAGCCTTAAATTAACTCTTTTTTATTCTCAGTTTGTTTTCAGTGATCACTTTTTTGACGCTGCTCTTTACAAAGCGTCTGCTTACTTAGCATGTCCTCTCACTCGTTCACTCGTCTTAGTTTTTATTTCGTGCTAGTTTTCGTTCTTATTTTGTGCTTCTTAATTATTTCATTAATTTTGTTGTCATTTCTACAGCACTGTTTTTGCTTTCATCATTAACGTTGTATATCTAAAATTACATGCTGTTGAGCTCGAAACGCATTCAACACACCAAAATATAGCAAAATACAGCTGATTTTTTCCTCTCTCTTTTCTACATTTTTGTGTTTGTTTTTTTTTCTTTTTATTTTGTTTTGTCATATTATTTTTCTTCAAATGCTGGATCACAGAATTTTTCATCACACAAACGATAGCGAATTTTTTTTAACTTCCACTTCTCTTTGTCTTTCAGTGTATACATTATTTTCGAAAAGAATATAAAACAATAATGTTTATATATATAAAAAATTTAATATTAAATTAATTATTTATAATAAGAACACAAAAAATTACACAATATTAAATATTAATAGAAACAAATAAGAAGAAATGCAGTGCATTTTAAAAATTAATACTAAAAGTTGATTTGCATGAAATGTTCATAGTTTTTAAAATTTTAATATAATTTAATTTAAGTTTTTTAAAGATATTATTAATTAATAAAAATAAATATTTCCAAAATTACCAATAAAGCGTCGAAATTTTCATATACTTGACTTAGAATAGACAAGAAACAGCAAGGACATTTGAAATATAAGACAATCAAGGTTATATAAAAAACTTCGATATTAATCTTTATTATTATTTAACTGTAATACTATTTATTATTATTTATTTTACTATTTAATTCAAAATCTGAAATCCTTTCTGTTCGTTTGACGTTTAAAAAAAAACCCAACAGCTGTTAAGTTGTACAAATTATATTTATCAAAGAAAAGACAAAATGTTTCTTGCCATGCAGGCGACTATATTCAGCGAGAAAAAAAAAGTACATGACGCTATGTTTTATGCTAAAGTTTTCAGAATTCAAAAAATGAACAATTCAAAGGGTGAATGAATGTACTAAAATTAAGATTATAAACATGTGAAAATTAAGGCTCATCTAGACAGTAAAATTTAATGATTTGCAACATCTTGCCCCCTTTTGAAAGCACCTGCTTTCAAATATCTATAAGCAATGGACAAAATTTAACAATCGGACGCTTGTAGAAACCCTAGGTTGTTTTGACCGTGACCACTCTAACTAAGCCATCTGCCCCTGGATGGGTCTCAACAACCTTCCCAATGCACCATTGAGTTGGTGGTAAATTATCATCTTTGATAATAGCAACATCATTGCATTGCAGATTCTGCAGTTTTTGACTCCATTTAGGGCGTTTTTGAAATTGACTTAAATAATCGATGCACCGACCACCTTTTCCAAAATTGGTTGACAAGACGTTACAAATATTGCCATCGGTGCAGATGATTGATTTTTGCTGGAAAGTTATTTGCATCTGGTACAGACGCCATTGGACGAAAAATTAAAAAATATGCCAGTGTAAGTGGATCACAATCACCATCAAATTTAGCACAAAGTGGTCAAGAGTTGAGGCAACTTTCAATTTGGCACAGGATTGTGTACATTTCTTCAAATGTTACTGAAACATCAGCTAAGATGCGGTGAATATGAAATTTTGTAGACTTAACGCCTGCCTCCCATATATCACCGAAATGTGGGCCTGATGGAGGAGAAAAATGCCACTGAATATTTTGATTGGACGTCTCCTTGCTAATACTGTCTTGTGTAGTTTCCTTTTGCATAAATTGTATAAAATTTCTTAATTTTTGGTTGTAGCCGATAAAATTTGTACAGTTGTCTGAATAAATATGTACTGGTTTGTCTCTTCTTGCAACGAATCTGCGCAAAGTTGCTTTAAATGCTGCAGCTGAAGGCTCTGTCACCAACTCCAAATGAATCGCCCTTGTTGTCAGACAAATAAAAAGTGCTATCCAGCATTTGTAGATCTTACTGCCACGACCCTTCCAAGATCGTATCTGAAGAGGACCAGCAAAGTCAACTCTTTTAATAAATGCTGACACTGTTTCAACACGATGTCGCGGTAATTTTCCCATTTGTTGTTTGAAAGTTTGAGCACGAAATCGCATGCATGTTGTACATTTGTAAACACATCTTTTTATTAAGTGTATAACTGAAGGAATCCAGTACTTGAATCCAAGAAGATATTGCAATTGGCAACAACTAGCATGCAAATATTTGTGATGGTAGTCTCTCACAGTAAGTTCTGTCAGATGACTATCCTTGCATAAGATTAATGGCTGTTTTTGACCGTAAGATATATTTGCATTGTCCAATTTACCACCGACTTGCAGCATATTTTTATGATCGGCAAATGGTGCAAGCGCTGCTAATTTGTGATTATTGCCTATATCACAATTATTATATAGTTGTTTACCAGATGACAGAATTTTTATTTCCGATGAGTACGCTTTCTTCTGTGCCTTTTTGATAAGAAGGTGATTTGATGATTGGAGCTCATTTGATTTTAAAAACCTAGACGATTTTGCGTATTTGTGCGGTTGACAATTTTGTGTAAAGCGCAGTATTAATGCTGTGATTCGAAGCAGTTTATTGAAGTCCGAAAACAGTTCAATTAAATCGGGTTCAGTCTTTGTACACACGTGAACAGTCAAATTCTTCCCCTCTTTCATGTCAACATCTGCTGGTATTTCGAAAGTTTGGTCTGAAGATCCATTAAATGTTTTTAATATTGGTGGTCCATACCACCATAGATGATTATTTATAAGTTCTAAACGCGACGTTCCGCGAGAGGCTACGTCAGCCGGGTTGTCTTGCGATCGTATGTGATGCCAATGCTGAGCGGGCATGACATTGATTATATACGAAGTTCGATTGGCAACGAAGTTTTTTCATCTACGTGGATGATCTGCTATCCATGATAACACTATAGTTGAGTCTGAGCAACCAAATAGTGTTGCATTTTGAAATTTCAACGAGTCTTGGACTTCCGCAATTAGTTTTGTCATCAGGTGCGCAGCACACAATTCAAGGCGTGGAAGTATAACCTGTTTAGCCGGTGCTACTCTCGTTTTAAAGCAATTAAATTGGTATAAATCGAACCATCTGAGTGAACAACCTTCAAATAGATTGCAGCTGCATATGCAAGTTCTGAAGAATCTGCGAATTCGTGTAACTCAACAGTGTGTTCATTTGAATATTGAAGCCACCTTGGAATGCTAAGTTCAGAAATACTGTCAATGCTATTGCGAAGCTCGATCCACTGATTTATAAGATCATCTGACAACTATTGATCCCAGCTGATTCCTTTAAGCCAAAGTTTTTGCATAAAAATTTTCATCGAAATTACAACTGGGGATAACCAACCAATGGGGTCGAATATTTTGGTTATGGGGTCGAATATCGAATATTTTGTCCTTTTGGATATATTTTGCAGCATTGGCAAAAGATTAACGCTATACTTGAATGAATCAGTAGCAGTATCCCAGTTGGCACCAGAAAAAAATAGAATTCAATCAAAAACAAGTACTATGAAAAAAAAATTTTATATGATTTTTAAATGTATGTTTGATTTGTATGTATGTTTTCAAGATGGTCTCTAGATCACTTGCATTTAATTAATCAACGTCTAAATCAGTGATGCCCAGAAAAATTATTTGAAGAGTGCTACAACAATTACAACAAAATGCCAACAACAACAACAAATCTTTGGATTCGTGGCACAATAATTTTTCTAACAACAAAAACACATAAAACAACAACACGCATAAAACCTACATCTGCGCCAGCGCAAAAGTTCATAAATATTGAACACACAAAACCACAACACGAATCCTTCAATGTTCGCAAATACAACAATAAAGTAATAAGAAGTAAGGGTGAAGCTGAAAACTTAATTCGGCGAATAACAACAATCATTGCAATATTGAAGTTGTTGTAAAGAGTGCAAAGAGTAGAGCATGTTAAAAACAACAACACGAATTCTGGCAGCGCTCAAGCAAAAAAAAGACATACAAACAACAACACGAATGCTGACCGGGCCCCAAGCGCACAAGTTAAATTGTTGCACACAAAAACAACAACATGCAAATGCAAGAAGCGTTATTTGCTGGCTCTTAAAAAACAACAAAGCAATAAGAAGCAATGATTTTTCTTCAAACTGAATTACAAAAATCATGAAAACATCGAAGTTGTTGTAAAGAGTGGAAAGAGTGGAAAGAGTTATTTGCATAGGCTATGCAAATTCTACAGAAGAGTTTAAAGCCGCAAAACGTCAAGGCTTCAAACAAATGAAGATGTTTTTCATAGAATGCTTCTACATTACGATCCTGTTATTACATTCCCTCAAGAACTTTCAGGCGCTGGGCATCTCTGGTCTAAATGGTAAGCATAAGTTAATTTTTGGTATAAAAACGATATTCAATTTGAATGTATCTGTCCAGTGCATGAGCTAGAACTTCATGTTGACTTTCCGAAACCCGGTTATGGCTCAAGTAATGATGGCAATACTGCCCGGAAATTTTTTTACAAAGTTTAAAATTTTTTCAATTTACAACCAATTACTTTAATATTTGATTTGACCATTGATACACTCTTTTCAGGCATAGAAACTTAACTAATTGAAAGTTTTCATAACATTGTAATTGTGGTTTTATGCGGCTTAGATATAAATTTTGATGTTTTTTAAAGTACTAGATATTTTCCTTGGTACTTCATGCCTTCAAGTGCTCATGTTTTAGAAACATGAACCATCGCTAGTCAAGAATTGCATTCTTTCAATAGGTCAATTATCTGAGAAAGCTCTGGAGACATAACATAGGCTATGCAAATTCTACAGAAGAGTTTAAAGCCGCAAAACGTCAAGGCTTCAAACAAATGAAGATGTTTTTCATAGAATGCTTCTACATTCCGATCCTGTTTTTACATTCCCTCAAGAACTTTCAAAAACACATAAAAAGAAGTTACCCGAAAAGGTTATTAAACTGTTAAACAGCAGTAGTTGCTCAAGTAACTATTTTAAATCTGATGATGATTCTGAATTAGAATTCAGTGATGATTAGAAATACTTTGTATCAAAAGTATAAAAATATATTAAAACAAGTAAAGAAAGTCTTAAGTCGGTCTAGGCCGACTATGAAATACCCTAAACCCACTTTTCAAAAACAAAAAAATTTTTGTAAATATTTTTGTAAATGGGCGTGTCCGTGGGCGGATGAAGCCTATATTTGATATGCATTTAAATGTTGATGAAAAATTTACCAAAAACATACCAAGTTATATTCCTGTAGCTCACAGTTAATGCATTTTTTGTGCTTTCGCTATGGGCGGTGGGCGAGTTCATGGACGGACTACTCCCAATTTTTGAACACAACCTTAGTTTTGATATAAAATATATACATACCAAATTTAATATCTCTATGACAAACATAACCTTATTTATTGCGTTTTTAATTTTTGGATTGTATGGGAGGTGGGTGTGTTTGTGAGTGGATGACGTCTATTTTCCTAAGACATCTTTGTGTTGATATAAAACATATACACACCAAATTTTATTGTTGCAGTCTAATTATGAGCTGAGTTATGCAGTTTTAAATTTTTGCGTTGTATGGGAGGTAGGCGTGTCCTTGGGCGGATTCCAAAAATATTCAATACTGCAAATCCTTGGGTGCATGTGACCATGTGTACCAAGTTTCATTCAGTTATCTCTACTCCTTCTTCTTATCCTGTGTATACGGACAACACACAGACGGACAGACGGACAGACGGACGGACGGAAGGACGGACATGAATAGCTCGACTCACGAGGTGACGCTGATCAAGAATATATATACTTTTCTATACTGGACTCGCTTCGTTCTATGCGCTACACACGTTTGCTCAAAGTAAATATACCCTGACCTTTCAGGTTTAGGGTATAAAAATATTGTTTGTTTTTATGATAAAAATATAATTCTTTATTTCAAAAACGATCATATTTTCTTAAAAACGGGAACTAAATCAAAAAAATGGTTGATGCTTATGAAAAAACTTACCACAGATTCGAGCCCTGCTACCTTAAATTAATAAAACTTGCCACATTATTTTTTTTTTGTTTTTTCTCGCAACGGTGTTAGGAGTGGCCATGGATAAATGCCATAAATTTTTGTTATTGATCATTATTCTAGTTAATCTGAATGCTTTTCTTTAATTTTTGACCAGTGTGTGACGCTTGTTTTTGGAGATATAAATTTTTCTGATACATTTTTCTGATCTGATCTTTCTAATATTTTTTATTCATTTCTGTCTACGAGTGAAACGTAGAAATTTAACAGTTCGAATCTAAAAATAATCTTAAACTGATACCAAAGACTTTTTTCGACTTTGTGTTAAAATAGTGTAGTTTTATAAAAAAAAGGATTATCAATTCGTTAGTTGGAAGCTATACTACAACACGAGTGGTCCGCTGCTGAGGAGAATGAACAATAAGGAAAATTGTCGAACGCATTGGTCATTGATGTTGTCGTTTTACTTCGAATGGCTTCATAGACACAGAATAATTTCCAGACGACCAAATATATTCTGATAATGGTTTCAAATACTGATAATGGCTTGCAAAGCGTGCTCGAGATTTGTGGTACCGCAGAAATGCACATGGAGTCCCTGAACACCGACAATAACAACAATAATGACGAAGCGTTACCAATTAGTTTTGAAGCCACACATTGCAGCAATCGTTTTTGCTCGAAAAAACAGCCGACGCAGGTGCTACAAATGGTGCCACCGAAGTGGCTCAAACGTACCCTGCAAATATTGAGCAACTCGCCTATGCAATTGTGGGAGTTGTTCATGGATGATCAACTACATTGTGAAAAGCACCAACGCTTATGCTGGACAATTAAATAATCTTTTCCGAACGAACATTATGATACTTTTTGGCACAGGATACATAATATTGCCATCAATGCAAAACTATTGGTACAAGTCAGTAACTGACCCTCTTTTTAAAAAAGATGCAATCTCACGTGATCGCTTCCTGAAGGTTAAAGAATTTATACATGTTTGTAACAAACATGAATTGAAGACGAATGATCGTTCCATGCAATGCTAAGATCGTTCCATGCAATGCTATCCTCAATCAAAAATTTTATACACTTCAGCGTGTTTGTTCACAACCTAAGCATTGACGAGCAAATGAAAGCTTACTTGGTCAAGCACAGCTGCAAAATGTTTATACGTGGCAAGTCAATTCGTTTCGGATTCAAATTCTGTGACCTTTGTTCAACGTATTGCTATTGTTTCTAATTTCTTATGCGGGTTCCAGTTAATCTTATCACAGCATACATAGTTCAAACATTTCATAACAACTCTTTAAATTAGTAAAAATGTACTCATTAACGCCGACGGGTGCGAAATCGCCCAATCAAGGCGTAAAAACTAATAGAGATAAGAATATTTGTGTGGAATACGTCTGACGTTAAGGCTTTCCCCTTGTAGTTTCCCCTTGTAGATAGTCAGCCTTATTGGGTAGCGATTTTACCATATTGTTATAAGAATCAATCCCCTTCATGTGACATAATTCTTTCGTATAAAATGGCTATTTCCAAACATATCACCTCCATACAATTTGCGCTAATGTAAAGCGGTAGAATTTTATTTAGATGGCATCATCATAACCATATCTTCGTTGAAATAATAAAATAAATACTCAAGAAATAAATTGCTAAAAATTACCAAAAATTAAATAAAAATTTCAATTTAAATAAAACAAAACAATTTGTACGTAAAAAGTGAATTTTTATTAAGCATAAGAAATTATTTAAAAAATTTTTTTAAAAATTTTACAATTGTGTAAAAAATATTCAAAGAAAACATACTTAAACAATTTAAAATCATAAAAATTAACATTAAAAATATTACAAATTTAAGCTTTTATTTATATAAATGACAAACAGAATAAAACAAAAATATAATTATGAATGAAAAATAATATGCTTAAAAATAAGAGAAAATAATTTTAATAAAGAAATAAATTTGCTTTATTTTCAGTTTATGTGCATGCCACAGACTTCATTTTTTTTTTTTTTTTTTTTGAGTCAATTTTAATATATAATTTCTTTTTAAATTTTTTTAATTGTTTTTTTTTATATTATATTATTTTATAAATTTGTTTTTCTTATAAATAGCTACTGAATATTTTTGTTTTATTTTTACTATGCAATGGAATTTAAATTTTATAGTATTTTTCTGTTGAAAAAAAAACTGCAGGAAAAAGCAGTAAAAAGCACAAGAAATATTTGTTTTTTTTTATAAATATTTTCAAAGTTATAATATTAGAGCTAAGCATGAATTTAATAATAAAAAAAAAAAACAAAGTTGTCGATGAGTTGTGATTTAATTTTATGTTGTTTTAATTAGCTTAAAACTGACTTATGTTTAGGTTTCTTCTGTTTTTTTTTTTGCAGTTTTTATATTTATTTTAACTTTTTAATTTTCAGTGAAATTTATTTATTATATGCATTTAGTTTATGACACATACACACATACATCAAAACAAAAGTTGACTTTAAGCAAACATTATTTTCATTTATTTTTTTTTTTTAGTTTGAATTTTTAAAGTTTTTTTAATTTAAAATTCAGCTTTTAGCATAGATTTTATTTTATAAATTTTCATACAATTTTTACAGAATTTTTTTTTGTGTTTTTTGTTAGATTTAAATTTTGTGCATTTCTTTTTATGCAGTTTACTTATTTATCAATTATGCTACAAAACAGCCAATTTTTTATATTACAATTTATTTACGTGTTTTTATAATTTTTTTGTTTTTGTTTTTTAGTTTTTTTATTTATGATGATTTGAAAAGAAATTTCTATAAATAAAAAAATTTCAAGTTTAAGCAATTTTTTTATGTTTCAGTGCAGTGCAGTTTGCTAATGTGTGCAACAAAACGGCCGACAGTTCCTTTATGCTTGTAAAAAAGAATATGAAAAAAAAAATGCATATGTTTAATAATACTTTAGCATTTAAAATTTGTTGCAAGTAATAATAATAAAATATCAAAAAATTTATTTATAATTTATTTTTTTTTGTTGCGTCTAAAAGTTTTTTTAGTAAATTGTTGCTAAAAGCTTGTAAAACCTTTTTGTTTTTATCAAAATTTTTAACTAAATTGAATACTTAAATTTTATCAAAATTTCACTTAAGGCCAAAATAATTTTAATTTTCCTTTTTTTTTTACCCCCAAATATCAGAAAATATCATTTGTTCATTTTTTTAATGCTTTTTTATAAAACTTTAGAAAACTTGTAATAATTCAAATTAAGCTAAGCTTTTACTAAAAATTTAAACTTAGAAAATTATTTAAAGAAATATGCTTTTATTAATATCTTGTATATGAATATATATAAAAATTTCTTAAATTATTATTGCATTCAAAAAGCAAAAAATTAATTTTATAACGATAAAATAAAAAATAATTAAGGCAGCAAGAATTTATAGTATTTAAGTATAGAATAAACCGTTATTTTACCTTCTTAGTTAAATAAAAATATGAACAAAAATGTTCAATCTTGAATGTTTTTTAGTAGAAAAAAGCTAGTTGGTTAGAGAACGAATGAAATTAATGAGAATGAATGAAAGAAAACTATTGCTACTTAAGTTATGAAAAACGACATAAGGATATTATTATTTATAAAAACAAAACCTTTTCAATTTCTATATCATTTTCCCATCATTGTTATTTTAAATTTTAAAAACGGATTTTTTAACTAAGCTTTCACAGTAATTGCAATTTTTCGAAATTTTTGAACTATGTCTCGTCTTATGAGTTAATACTGTCTTAATCAAAACACAAAACGTCTAACTGAAATTTTGTTAAACAAAGTATTTTGAAATATTTTCTGTTTTTTGCCAAAAACTTGGTTTCGATTTATCGTGAATTTTTTTCTAAGATGAATTAATTGTTTTTGGTTAAAATTTGTTTGAGGCTTAAGACTTTTTATAAAGCAAAAATTTTATTGATTTTGTATTAAATAAAACTTTTATTAAGTTCATTCATTAGAAATTAGCAGTGTCAAGGGACTTAATCGATCATAAGAATCTTTCAAGTGTTGAAGTGACCAATTTTTTTGGTTTTCAGAAGAACATGTGAAGGACTAAATGTTGACTCTGAGAACCTTTACCAACTTTTATGACCGTGGCATATTGGTTGCATTCATTTAAACTATGGCGAACACTTGTTTTTTATAAGAAGCGTCCAGGCCATCAGACAAAAGTGGTTACTAGGCCGATTGCTCAACTAAAATGCTGCAAATAGCAATCGACGTACATCGAACCAAAAAAATATACAATTATTATGCATTGTTAGATGATCTTCATGAATTTTGATGCAGTTACCAATTACATGAGTCACATGAACTATTCATGGTATCAATGTACAAAATACACATAAAACAAAAACACGAGCATATGATTATTTCATTAGCCTAGTGTTTAAAAGTTCATAAAGTGTGTGTACAAAATACATGAAGCAATAAGAAATTTCGGGTATGCCATGAAAAATAAGAGGAACATGAATCATTCATAATTTTGGTAAGGCCTGTGTAGAATAGCCCTTCTTAAAATAAAGATCGAAGAAAAATAAAGTTAAGTCCGCCCCCGTCCATAGAAAAATATGTAGAAGTGCAAGCATTTCAACGAAAAGCTGTTGCAACCTTTTTGAGCTTTGCAGCCCTAAAGTGTGCGTCCTACTCGAAAATATTGAAAAGCGGGCCTCGGTTAGTGAAATTTTATGATATAACATTTTCAAAAGTATTATATTTTAATTCTATCTGTTCTTTCTAGAAAAAAAGAACCGTAATGGCTCAGGCGTTTACAATGGATGCTGGCATGACATTCGAAAATAAACATTTTATTCTTCAAATAAATTTTGACGGAAAACGCCAAATAAACAAAACCACCGTGTTTGGAGTGAAGATAATCCACAAGTGTATGTTGAGACACCGTAACATCCAGAAAAACTGACTGTTTGGTGTGCTTTTATGGTCTGGGGGAATCGTTGGTCACAACTTCTTTAAAAACGATGCTGGCCAGAACGTAACAGTCAATGGCAACTGCTATAGAGCCATGATTACTGACTTTTGGTCTGTTCGAGTACTGTGAAAATTATCACAAATTATCAGCTTTTGGCGTTCGCGTACGCAAAAAACTTGCAAAATGAGAGAAATTGAGAGCGCAAAATGCCAGTTGAATTGGAGGGGAAGTTGCAAATTCTTGCTGGATAAATTTTTACTGTCGAGAATTTGCAAGCTAGAAAACAGCTCATTTAAGACAGTTACAATTTTAACTTTCAAACAAATTTAGTTAAAATTTTGTAAAATTTAGTAAAAGTCACCATGATTACATAGTGCACTTGTTAAATCTTACCGCTTTCAACCTTGCTAAATGTTCCATGAGAACACTTCACGTCCTATTTCCGTTTGCTTTCCATTCCACTTGAAATATAAACAAGACGTTAATCAGCTGTTATCGTAGCTTGCAAGTTTTTGCAAATTTTGCGTTCGCGTACTTTGTTCGATATTTTTCTATTTGAGAGAGAATTACGCGTTACTCTCTTGCAAGTTTCTGCTGCATATTTTTCACTGGATAAGTACTCGAACAGACCATTTATCGTTCTTCAATTGAACAACCATGATGTGCAGGAGCTGTGGTTTCAACAATTGATTAACTGAAGGAAACGTTTGGTAACCGCATAATTTTACGTTTCGCACCCGTGAATAGGCCTCCAAGATTGTACGATTTAACGCCGCTAGACTATTTTCTTTGGAGATATGTGAAGTAGCTTATAAGCCCGAAACGATCGACTACTTGGAGAACAACATTAGCAGCGTAAGAGCCGATTTGTTATATGCCACAAATGTTGGAAAAAGTAATTAAAAATTGGACCTCCAGATTTGATTATGTCCGAGCCATCCGTGGCAGTCTGTCTTATGCCACAAATCATATTAAAATTATAATGCCAAAAAATTATCTATTGAATAAAGGTCAATTTCATATCAATTTAGAAAATTCATTCTTTTTTTATTCCATTTCAAAATTGTACAGCTCTAAAAAAAAACACACACTTTACATTTGACTTTTTCTCATCTAAGGTCTTGACCCTTATGACATTCAAAATATCTTAGAACTAATGTAGTTGCCAATGCTAAACTTTAATGGAAGAAAATGTTACCAGAATCTTTAAGAAATAGTTAAAACAGTCAAAATATGATCGGTCTTATTGAGTTACAACAAAGTGTATTTAATTTAAGACTAGAATTGCATTCGCTTAGGTCAAAACCTGATTTAAATTAGACTAGTAAGGAATATCTTTGATTTGAAAATACTCCGGGCAGCCGTATTGTTTATAAAGGGTGTTTTTTTAAGAGCTTGCTGATTTGAAATTTAAATTTTTTTTTTGGTAGATAATTTCTTGGCATTTAACATTTAAATAAAATTTAAGGCATATGGCCATCACGACTATTTTGCACAAAGGTCATTCTGCAGGTTCCATTTTCGACCACCTTTTCAAGCATTTGAGGGCGTATTTCAGCAATGACACGTTGAATATTGGTTTCCAAAGCGTCAACCGTTGCTGTTTTATCCACATAAACCAATGACTTCACGTATACCCACAAAAAATAATCAAGTGGCTTAACATCACATGAACGCGGATGCCAATTCACCGGTCCATTTCTGGAAATAATGTTGTCGTTGAAATGTTCTTTCAATAAGTCGATTGTTTCGCCCGCAGTATGACAAGTGGCACCATCCTGTTGAAACTACATTTCATCCACATCCATATCTTGAAGATTTGGCAACAAAAATTCATTAATCATGGTTCTGTATCGATTTTCATTCACGGTAACGCGTCGTCCTTCCTCATTTTTACAGAAATAAGGACCGATGATTCCACCGCACCAAACAGTACATTTATCGGGATGCATTGGTAATTCTTGAACGGCGTGTGGATTATCTTTGCTCCAAATACGGCAATTTTGCTTGTTGACATATCCATTCAACCAAAAAGGCACCTCATCATTGAAGAGAATTTTGCGGTAAAAAAAGCGTATCTTCGTCTAATTGATTAAGCGACCAATTACTGAATTCACGGCGCATTTGATGATCCTGTGGCTTTAATTGTTTCACCAATTGACAATGACATCAATATTTTCTTCTGTACGCACTCTTCTCATTCTTCTCGGAGGCTTGGCATCCAAAAGAGTGAATATAGACCGATACTTGGTAATTATGTTCTTTATGGTGGTCTCAGACGGACGATTATGTGCACCATAAAATTCACGAAGTGCTCTATAGACATTTTTAATTGAACACTGTTTTGAAAATAAATTTCCACGATTTGGAAGCGTTGTTCTGGGGTTATCCTATACATAATGATTTGCCAAACAATACTGAGTAGAGACGTCACTTTAAACTGTCAAAAAAACTGTCAGACAATAGAGTAATCCATATTGAATAAAAAACCTCATAAAAAACAGCCTTTAGTATATTCGAAATTTTTTTAATTTTATTTTTCTAATGACGTCCCCTTCGTAATGGGGGAAGGCTTAATTTTCATTCAATTTTATGAAGTATAAAACTCAGAGTACGTTTCAAATATCAAGTCTGCTGTGTGAGATATCAAATAAATGCAATAATTTTTGAGAAATTTATTAAGTTTTATATTTTAATGACCTCATTTTGTATGTGATGTATGTGAAGTTTTCATTTGATTATTCTTAATTTGAAACTCAGCGTGCATATTACAAATTCAAGGTTATGTGAAAAACTTCAAGTAGTTCAATCGATTTTTTTATGGATTTTTAAGAGGTTTAATGTTTTGATGACGTCATTTTGCATAGAAGGTAGCCTTGGTTTTGATTCGATTTTTCTAAATTTTGAAAAATTTTTTTGGAATTAAAAAAGATTTTACATTTTGATACAGTCACTTGGTATGGGAGGTAGGGCTCAATTACAAACTCGATATTTTTAAAAAAAAAAGCTTCAATTTCGAATTTCATGACGATAGATATAAAATTTGGCAGCAATCGTGTTGACAAACATACAGACGGTCATAGCTAAATCAGCTCAGGTGCTACTCCTTCTTGTGTGCGTTGCATGCGTCGTTATATTATGAACATACCCCTTAGGTTGCGGGTATAGTGAACGCCGAGTCAGACAGGCAGGCAGACAGGTAATGTGAACAAGCGAGATAGATAGCTATCTGCATCTCGTTTTTTCACACAGATTTCAGCCTGCCTGTCTGAATTGCGTTCACTATAAACGCAGCCTTAGGCAGTACACCTGGGGGCATAAAATGACAACACCATTTTTTTGTGGCAGGGGTGTAAAAGAGAGGTTTGAACGATTTTTCTGCTAGGTTTTTCTGTTGACCAACTTGAAAACATGATTCGAGATAAAAATGTATGTCTAAAGAGTAGATTTTGACCAATGCAGAGACTTTTTTGAAGAGTCACTCTATTAGGATGGGTGATAATTATGGTGAAAAATGATTCAAGTTTCAATGAAAAAAAAAAAAATCCAATGTCTGTGTTCCCAACAAGGACAACTTACTTATCTTACTTACTAGTAAAAAACTGCATCTCAATAATTATTTTAAGATTCTAAACCTTTTTTTAACATTTCTTTCGAAAATTGATTATGTTATTCAAAAATCAACAGTTTTCGACAAAAAAATTTCCCTTCAAAACGAAATAATAGTTTTCTATTAATTTTTACCAACATGTAGTTTTTTGAAAGAATGAAATATTCCTTTTTGAAAAAAGAGTTCATAGCTTCAGGCAGATCTGAGTACAAAAATTCTTTATTTAAGTACTTAGCTTATGACTTTGCCAAAACTTCTGGACGTAATTCTTGAAAGAATTATTCATTTACTCAGCACGGAACTCAGGAATGATATTCGAAAATAAAGACAGTAATTTTGGGAATTTTGATTTTAGTTTCGTATTCTTCGTAAATTCTTCAGTAAAATTTCTCTGCCAACTTTTTGCCGTGGTATTCTAGGTTATGAGCTGTTTATATGAGCTGAGAAAAGATGATTATAATTTTGATAGACAATTACTAGAAAACGGTTTGTTCTGCGCATGTGATGTTGGAAAACTAAATAGAGATAAAACTATAAGATTTTCTTTTGCTGAATACTGCAATCTTTTATATCCTCTAATAAATGGTGTTTTTGACAGTTTTACTTGAGTTAATTTAACTTAACGCCTTGTTTTTAATCAAAAAAGTAGAACCCCATCAAAGAGATATTCTATAAATGTCTCATCTTCAAAATATAGTATGAATTCCCAAACAGTTCTAAGCTGTTAGAGGCCTTAGCCTGAAATTAGGACTCATTTAAGTCATGACTTTATTATTTTCTTTATATATGGTATACTTTTTAGTGAACATATTTGTCATTGGCAGTCAACACTTGTTAATAGTTATGGAGATTTCATTATATTTTCGAATTCTTCGTTGATTCTAAATAAAATTGCCTTCCAATTTATTGCATGCTTGGTCTGGGTTAAGATCTATGTTGACTGAGAGAGCCAATAGATATATATCGCATGATAATTGCAAGAAAACAGCTTGTCATGCATTTTTGATGTCTGAAAATTTACTTTGACCAGTCCGGCAATAAGTCGGTAGGGAAATTTTGGTAATAGAATCATGTTCAATATGAATTTTAAACCTGTTTCTCACTTTTTAATGCACTGTTTAATCAGACCTCCGTTTTTTAGTTCTGATTAGGGCTAAATTGAGAAAAACATTTTGGCTTTTAAGTATTTATACTAGAGTTCTAATCAGATTTTATATAAAAGCATTGGGTTTTTATTTTAAATGCCAGAACTCAAACATGAATTCAAATTAGGAAGACCAGAAATCATGACCAATAAACATTGGTCTCATTTCAGATATGAAGTAGCAAACATTTGTAGGAAGTGTTCAGATCTATATTCAAGGAACTACCAGGCATCAGTCATGCTTTCCAGGTCTAAACTGACCATTAGTTTTTTTGCAAAATTTTTGTTTACAACGTTTTATGACTTCCGAAACAGATAGAGGGGAGAATTATATGTGGTTTAAAAAAATGTACTAAAGATACCTTATCAACACTTCATTAGGAATTTAGCGTATTGAAAATATAATTTAAGAAAATAATATTATTAAAAGCTAAATAATCTACAACACATCGCTTATGTCGTGCAAGATTGTAACAATTCAATATTTGGATTTTCGGAAAAGAACATTTTTTATAGTTCATATCTCAAATAATTGCAGAAAAAAATCGTATGGTTTAAAAATTCAGAATGGCATGGTTGATGATTAAATAATGTCATTTGAAATTCTGATTTTATAACAAAGATGCTCAGAAAAAATATTTCTGCCTAATTATCTCTAAAATTCTACATTTTGAGTCGTGAGAGTTTTGCTCGCAATAAGCGATTAACAAAGCAATTGAGAAGAAATTCTCGAAAAAATACCTAAACATGTAACCACTTACAAACAAATTTTAACCAATTCAACATGAAGAAAAATAAATTGTAGAAAAATATGAAATATTAAAGTAAGGAACTCAAATAAAAATAAAGATCAGTAAAAATTGAAACGAAGAAAACCGAGTTTAAAAAGAAGGTAAAATAGCGGCAATTCTTTATGGAAATTGCACAGTTATAACGAAAATAAACGTTTTGTCAAGAGAGTAAAACTTAATAATAAAGATTTGAACTTAAAAACTACAACTAAGCTAGGCAAATAAATTCTAAACTTTTGCTGTTTTAAACATTATTTGCACTTCTTTTTTGTCTATGTATGTATGTGTTTGTAATTTTTTTTTTATATTTTATTTATTTGTATTTTATTTATTTTTTTTTTTTTGAAATAGCGTGAATTTTTGTTATTTATTTTTTTTAATTATGAACTTAAATGCTTTGATTTATATGTGTGTGTTTTATTTAAATTTTTTTATTAACTTGTTTGCTGGATTCTTGCATTTTCTTCTTTTTTGTTGTTTTGTTGTTGGTTTTTCTATTTATGCTGTATAAACAACTTTTGAACTTTCTGTATTTTCTTTTTATCTGTTTTTTTGTTGTTAGTTGTTGTTGGTTTGTTCTTTTTGTATGCATTATAAATTTTTTTTTGGCAGTGATTTTGTTTGTTGTTGATTTATCTTTTAAATGACATGCTTTAAAAAAAAACGATATTGTTTTATACAAATTTAAAGGCATTTGAAAATTATAGCTACTATTTTTAAAAAAATTATAATTTTTTTTTTAAAAGAATAATTTTTTTTAATATAAAAGCGAAGGCGATATGTGAAGAAACTTATTTATATGCATTTCATTGAAATTAAAAAAAAAAAAAAAATATTATATAAACGATTTAAATTATTAGTGACACAATATTATATAAACATTTTTTTATAACATTTCTTGAAAAAAGCAACAACTTGCTTCTTAACTTTGGTAAGTTTATTTTCTTAACTAAGTATATTTATTTTGCTGTTGCCTTAAAACTTCATAACTTAAACGAGAAATTATTAAAAATAGCGTACAAAATCTTAAAACTATATTTAAACTTAGTTTTAATTGAAAAATATATTCAAAATAATTTTATTTAATAAAATATATATTTTGTTTATCTCTCAATTATAAAATGAAATGAATATTCTTCTTGTTGTTGTTGCTGTTTATAGGAAGTCCTTTGAGGAGCTGAGTTTTTGTTTTACATATTTTTGTTTTTTTGTTATTTTTATATTATTACATATACATACATAGCTATACGTACGTTTTTAGATAATATGAAATTACTTGTTGTTGTTATTGTTGTTTTTGTTGTTGATTTTATCTTGCTGATGCTGATGTGTGATGAATGATGGCACAATTTTCTTTCCTTTTGATTTTGTTTTTGTTTTTTTTTTTTTTTTTTTAGTGATAGTGTTGTGGTTGTTCTGTAGTGCTGATGATTTGCTTAAACATGACGCTTCATATGTAACGCAAGATGATCAGAACGTGAAAAGCAGCGATCGCAGTTGCGGCATTTAAACGGTTTGGCTCCGGTATGTTTGCGATAATGACGCGTCAGCTCATCGCTGCGTGCAAAACGCCACTCACAGCCTTCCCAGGAGCATTTATACGGTTTTTCGCCTGAAAATATATGAGTGGGAAGAGAAATTTTAATATTAATAGCTTTTTTAATTATTAAACTAAACAATTTAAAATAAAAAAATCAAAGCAAATGTCGTATTTATATTATAGGAATAGTATGAATCAGTTTTGCACGAATCTGTTTAAAGCTATTTTCAGTTTTACTAAAATCGAAATTCTGTCGTTTTTTTTTTCATATTCCACGGTACCAAAGGTCTTTGAAAAATTCAATAATAAACATATTTTGACCTAAACTCTGACAAAATATGAACGGATATCTGCAAGTATTAACAAAACTGCAATAGATTAGCTATATCGAACTGTAGAGCCAAATGGGTAAACAATATAAAAGACAGATGTTTTATAAATTGTGATGCAGAGAGCTTTAGCAAGGAATTTTCAAATAAAAAACTAATCGAAAGAAAGTGCTGTGGAGTTATTTTATTTATCCATTTATCCAAAGTCGTTAATCATTTAATGGACTCTTCAGATCATTAAAACTACAATTACAAAATCTTCTCACTCGAATTGAACATTCCATACACTCTTGCCCTTTCACTCAAAAATAGTCTCATTAAATCTTATACTAACACAGTCACACACTTTTCCCTAATTTTATTCATTTCCATAAGCCAATCTTCTTCTGTTTAAGTCACAAATGCAGATCCTAACCAACCTGGCAGCCCCATTTATTTTATTGACTCTCTTCAACCACCTAAAGTAAAAGTAACTTTGAATTATTGATCTGACACTAAGAGGAGATATGCCCTCTCTTACACCTTAGAAAGAAGAATGTCTACAACAATTTGCATCTGAGTATCAAAAATGTGATACTATTTATTCATCAGTTTCCACGAGTAACTTGGCTTGACGAGCCATCAAGTCAAAAAAGATCTTAACACATGTGATGCTCATGTAAGTTCAAAATATGTCTCTTAACTTCAAAAGTACCATCAAGAGCAACTACAATATTATTCATAACCAGCTTATTCTTGACTAAAACTCTATTCCCAGTCCATTATTTATATCTCTTCACTACCAAAACTTAAGAAGATTGCTCACCAAAAGCAATACAGTGTTCCTTTACTCTGTCTTAAGCAACCCTACGATTTTTTGCTCCGATTTTTGCCCTAAGGTAAATCTTATTCAGGACTTCAATGAAACTGAGGGCTTTAAATCTGGTTTCGAAGTATTCAGAGACGATGTGCTCGTTAAAGTTAATGTCTCTTCAGGTCAGGTCGATCTCTCTTTGTAAAAATTCCCGTACTTCTAACTTAGAATTTATATGTGCCAAAGTTTGTATCGCCGAACGGATATTCGTTATCTGCTGTTGTATGCCACTGGTTGTGATCCTTATCAACAAGTGAATGGTTATCAGCTTGCAGTAGATGCAATCGCTTCACTTTTTTATCCATCTGACACATTTCTAGGGTACTTTCATCTTCCTAGCCTTTAATGGCCTTTGTCAGATAACGCGTGCCAGTGTTTTCTTTCAAATTCAAATTCTGAAAAACTAATTCAGCAGAAAAAAATGCTTCCAAAAGAAGGTAAAGTCGTGAAATCCATATTTTATATCCAGAAGGCATTCTTTTAACATATGTATGTCATTGGTAGGAATCCTTTCCTGAGTATTCTCTAGAAGTGCTTAAAAATCAATGGAAGTTTTCTTTGAAGTCTTTAATGAAAGGATGCTAGTAGGTATTATCCAGGATAACTGAAAGGAGACACTCCATGATTCAGAAGACATAAAACAAAATGCATCTACACTCAGAAAAAAACACATATCTTCCACCGATAAAAATTTCTCTATTTCCGATAATAGCAATTTTATTTCTCTTTTTCAAACAAGATTTTCATCAATTAGACTAAATTTTCACATTTTCAAAGACATTCTTCTTCACTCGTGAAAAATGGAAATATTTCAATGTCTCTAATTATGATAAGTATATTTCTTTAACAAAAACATTTTCATTTAGAGAGAAAAATTTATTGAAAACGCAAAATTTTCCTATTTTACATTATCACGGTGATAATGTTGGAACTCCTCCGAAACGGCTGGGCCGATTTTAATAAAGTTTTTTTTTATGTATTTGGTAGGTTGAGAATAGGTCGTAAAGTATTTTTCACCGTCCTATCCGCGAGAAGCGTGGCAGTTTTTCAAGAACACAAATTTTCGGCTTTACTTTCGTCTATAAATAAAAAAAAAAAACTAAAAAAACAAATTGGCCATTTCAGCCCTTGAAAGGACTTTGACCGAGCTTCTTATGATCAATTGTGTTGTGTGTGTTATTAAATGTTTGCACACAATTGACCGAGAACTGGACCTACATGTTTAATGCCGACTCCGAACGGCTAAAGTTCATGTTCTCAAGGAGCTTTACATGGCATTGTTTACTCTCTGAGGCTTGGCATTGTCTGCAGAGAGGTGGTGACCGATCAGAAAAACTTTTTATTGAAAAAAACTTTTCGCCGCGGCTGGGGATCGAACCCGAGCTCCGAACATGCTAGGCCAAACACTTAACCTGCATGCCACGGTCGTCTTTAAATCACACATCAATGAAACTCCGTATGAACTTACTATTGAGTCTTGGTCATCGACTGTCAAATTTGAGCGATCTTTGGAATGGATGGCATGTTATCTCCCATAAAGTTACATTTTTTGATAAAACATAGATTTGGAACTAAATGTCGTATAACAATAAAACTAAGTATGAAGTAACTGATTGTCGAGGTCTTTGAATTATAAAACAGACAAAGGTATTGGAAAACGGGGCGTGGCTCCACCCATTCAATTAAAATGTTCGATACAGAATAGCTATAGAAGTAAAAGTCAAAAAACATTTCAACTCAGAATGGAGTTACTATTTGGTGGTGTCCTGCTACTGGAACGGGCATTGTACAATGGATGTGGTTCCACCCATATAAGATATATTTTTTTAAATTAAATCCCTTTGTACACCCAAACTGAAACGGGTACTGAACAAGGGGCTTGACTCTGCCCATAAAAGACAATTTTTTAATATTTAATAGCTTTAAAAATAATGGTCACTTAGTATTAAACTCAGAGTGGACAATTTGTTGATGGCCTTCTATTGGCAAACTGGACAGACATTGGACAAGGACGACAGCAACGCGCTGGGTACCAGCTAGTATTTTGATATAAATTTACTATGAGAAGTATTTTTCTTCAATAAAAACAAATACTTTCTCTTTCTAAAAGTCTCTAAATACGATATATTTTTATGTATTTCTCTTTTCCATAGAAACTTTTTATCATTTTTACACTGAGGGAAATATGTGTTCAAATTAAATGAAATTGTATTTACATCAAACGAATTTGTTTTTCAAATAGAGCTTGAAACAAATTCATTAAAATTAAACACAACAAACTGTTTTAAAAGTTAAATTCAAACAAAACTTCTTGTTTTTAAAACAATTTTTTTGTTATGAAAATCAAATTTAAAACAAAAATGTTAAAATTTAAAACACATATATTAAAGCATATTTTTTCAATGCCATTCGGGACCCTCCAATTCCCTCAAATACCAAATGTTAACTCCATTCGATGAAGTTTGCATTTGAAATATTCAAATATTTAATTAATTCGTTTTTATTTTATCATATCCCAATAAACCAAACGAATTTGCCTCGAATTCGAGGTAAATCTGAGATCTCGGACATTTATTTTGAAAATGAAGTTTGAAAATGTTTTGCTAATGAACCCAAGGGCGGGAGAAATGCACATTTCATTCTCGAAGCGAGATTTTTTTTATCATAATCGAATCACTGCCGAAGCGAGAATTTCAACATTAGCAAATCGTTTTCGAATAATTTTGGCAATTTTTTATTTAAATAAAATTTTTTTAATATATTCGTGTTTTACGCAAATCGATGATTATGATAAAAGATTATAAGGTTATTATTGTTATAAAAAAGAAAAAAAAATGTACATGTTCAGGATTCGTACCCACATCCCCCGGATGCCAGTCTGCTACGTTATCCACTATCCGTTATCCACTATCCTATCGCAGTTGTTGTTTTGAAGCGCCGTAATTTGTTTCATTATGAAAACAAACGTTTGAGGAAGTGGGTTCGACTCCCAGCTCATACAAAAAACTTAGCAGTTTTTTTTTTGCTTTTGGTGTTTTTTTCTCTATTTTTTAAAAAATCTGAAGGGATCACGAATTTAAAAAAAAAAAATCAATGTTGCGATGATTAATTGCAGATATATAAGAATTTATTTTATTTTACGAGATTGCGGACTCGTTTCGAATCCGAATCGAATACGAGATATCTAATCCGAGTTCTCGGTTTCATTACTAATTCGAAACTAAACCGAGTCCGCTATGTGGTTTATTGGGATGTTCGATATTTGTCAAACCAATTCAAAAAATTAAAAAATTGTCATTGTATTCACATTTTTGTTTGTTTTTTCAAAGATAGGTAGGTTATAATTAAACACACTTGTCTTTAATTTTGTTTTGTAGAAACGCAAATGCGTTAAATTTCTATTTTAAAATTTATTGTTTTATTTTTAAGTATGGTTTTTTTTCTCAGTGTAGGGAATTTTTGGGATCAAATTTAGAGAAAAGCATTCTCTGAAGCAAAGTCTTAACCATTTTTCTCTAAATATAAAAAAGGCATTTTCATATTCCGAGAAACTTTTTTCTGAGTGTAAGAAAATATTTAACTATTGCCTTGCACAGGCCATGCCATGGAAGCATTCTTGGAAGACTATTTGAGACTAGTCTTTTAGAGGTTTATGAGACTGCCTCTTGAAAGCATTTTTTGATAAGGCTGAGGAGAAGCACAATTTGGATTTTTAGAATGTATTCTGGAAACAGTGTATCTAAGGATGCATGTTAAGTTTGTATCAATATTTTTGCTGGGAAGCTGTCTTTCAGATTCCGGTCTTCATCAGATGAGTTATGCTACTTTTGATATAAAGATAGACAACTTGAATGCTCATGAAAGTATTGATAATGCTGTTGCTCTCTTCTATGACAATATTTTCTACTGCTAATCAGTTGAATAAAATCAGTGCCCTTTACTAGGCAGAATAATTTTTTGTCATCTCTTCTGTAGTACATTAAGGAGCTACGTTCATTCCGTAATAATAGAGAGGAACTTCGGCACACTTATTTAATTTCTAGTTCTTGTCTTGACCTTACAAATTATCTCCACGCCAATTAACTTTTTTTGTATTGTGTGAAAATGTATAAATATGAGCAAAGATCATATAATTATATGATTATATTATATGATCTTTGGTATGAGTCTTATATGCTCAAATTATTATTAATTTCATACATGATTATTTATCGGGTTTATAGTACACTGAATTTTAATTACTTGTGCAGCGCAACCTAACGTCCATGGTCGAGTTCTAAACATCAATATTTTCGTACCAACTTTTAAGGGCATGTTTTCGATACATAATCGAACAATTTTGTTGCTGTGCTCACAAAAAAAAACATACTTCGATTATTTTGGGTCGGTCTACTATCCATCTACCCTTACTTTTTCAAAATTTTTTCAGTCATTCTTCATTTTTTCTTCGTCAATCAGTTCACAAGTCATAAAGATGAACTAGATTGTCAATACTTTTCTTTGCTTAGAAATTGTGCTCAAACGTCACTGATTTCTGTTGATACTGCACTAGCTCTGCCGTGCAAAACAAAAACCAGTTAACTGCATTTTTCTAGTTTTGAGATAATAAGACTTTTGTGTTTGCTGTTAATTTTAACTGGTGACCGTGGCATGCAGGTTAAGTGTGTGGCTTAGCATGCTCGGAGCCCGGGTTCGATCCCCAGCCGCGGCGAAAAGTTTTTTTCAATAAAAAAATTTTTCTGATCGGTCTCTGCAGACAATGGCAAACCTCAGAGAGTAAATAATGCCATGTAAAGCTTCTTGAGAACATGAACTTTAGCCGTTCGGAGTCGGCATAAAACATGTAGGTCCAGTTCTCGGTCAATTGTGTGCAAACATTTAATAACACACACAACACAATTGATCATAAGAAGCTCGGTCAAAGTCCTTTCAAGGGCTGAAATAGCCAATTTGTTTTGTTTTTGTTAATTTTAACTTGGCTTTTGCTTTGCATAATTTTGTTCTCTCATTTAGTTTGACTTTGAATTTGCATGAGTTAAAACGCATCATGGAGGTTAACAATCTATCTTTCCTTCTAGATCAAATATGATTATAATAAATGCGGTTATGAAGTGAATACAGTTTTTACTAATTTCAGTAAAAAAATTGATTTTTATTTCGCCTTCAACTCGTTTACTTCTTGACTTATAAGACCAGAGAGAAAAAACTTTAATACATACAACCCCAACAGCGGATATTGGCTAAAAACCTTAACTTTTGCAGCTTGTGAAGGATTTTTGCCAATATTTGCGGAATATCAGTTGTCATCATCATCGACAGTTTGCTTAACTGTCCAAACTCTGTGTCTGTCTGCCTTTATGTCTATCAATCATTATACAAACGACTCTTCTTATATATATATATTTACCGTTAACATTACGTGAATGTCATTGGTAATGCATGGTTTTGCTGTTTTCCGGCATTTCTTAGCAGCCGGTGATTTTGTGCAAAAATTTCTTCAATATTTTATTTCTTTCAGCACATATTTAAAAGCAACAACATATTCTGACTGGCAGAATCCACTTTTGTGGCGCACCCGCTGAGTGTGCCAACGGAAAAAATAAAAAAAAAACTAACTACGAATTTTAGCAAATATTATGCTGTCATGTTTATCAGCTGGCCTCGAGGTTGGCCCAGGCGAGAGGTAGCCAAAAAAAAAAAAAAAAAAAAAAAAAAAATAGAGCACAACTCAAGCTAGATTTATGCTGTTACGAGAAGGTCTGATGTAGCAAAAGCAGCAGACGTGTAACGTCAAGCTGTGTGGTTAAGACCAGTGAATGGCAGCCGGATGTAAAAGCGAATGGCAGGAATGAGCAAAAGTTAAGCAGCAGTGGTAGTGGAAGAAAAAAAAGAAGAAGAAGAAGTTAAACGCAGGAAGCAAGGGCGAGCAAGCATGTTTGAAAAACATGACATGAGCTCAGTTCGGCTAAGTTGAGCTGAATTGAGTTGAGTTGAGTTGTATTGAGTTGAGTTGAGTTAAGTTGAGTTGAGGTGCACCCTAAAGATGCTGCTGCCAGGGGCGAAACTAGGAGAGAGTACGGGAGGTAAGCCTTCCCCCTTACTTTTTTAGAGTCGGCCAAATTGTTTTTATTGAAATTTGTTTAAAATGTTGATTTTTATTTACAATTACTATGAACGGATCACAATCAGTCATACCATTTTTTTCCATGATCGGCATCTGCCATACCAAAAACCAACTTTAGACGGCTTTTTCATTATAAGACATATCAAGAACAATCTTCAGTCAGCCAATTCACTTTCAGTCATACCTAAAATGATCTTCAGTCGGCAAAATTTGCATTTAGCCGTGCGCAAAACCAACTGCATTTAATCCCAAACCCCAAATCAAACCAAACCCAAATGTCATTAACTTTTCTTTTGGAGTCAGTTATTTCTTTAGCAATACTTAATTATTTCAGTAGTACTATTCGTTCAGTCTAGTTTAAAGTTATTTATAGCTGCGCTCTATGAAAATATTCTCTAAGAGCAATTCAGTCGGCCAAATCTTTTTTAACGGCTTTTAGTCGTTCCTTAGTAGGTTTGTTAACGACATATAGTCATGCCTCAAACCAACTTCAGTCAATTAATTTTAAAATTTTTCTCGGAAATCTAATGAGACGTAATTCAAAATTATCCAATGTTTGGGAGGCGAAAAAACTGTTCATAAAATGTCTGAAGTTCATACTCGTACTATAAACGTATTAAACGTTCTATAGCCACTTTTTCCATACAAACGTTAAAAACTAAATAAATTCATAAATGTAGTTTTGTTGTATCTATTCAAATTGCTTATAACTATTATTTTCAAAATGTTGACTTACGTCGTATTAAAATTAGGCCGATACATAATTTCTGCATGCATAGATAAAAAAGAAGATTCCTTCATTGGATATTTGTGAATGTGAATCCAGACAATTTAAGCAGTTTCTTAGAAACAATAAAGCCTTAGCATGAACTCTTTAATACAATTCTATCATCAACTTACTTGACCCAAAAGTGAATTCTAAAATCAATATAATTATTTGGTGGACTAACTTTAATTAAAAGCGGATTTAGAAGTATTCTATCATCTATTCGAAAACGTAGAACATCTGACGGGTGCAACTAATGTTTCAGAAAACAATAAAAAAAAATTCCTCAATCCTTCAAAAGTTGCAAAAGTGCAGGAAATGAGAAATTTGCAAGCTATAACTATTAATTGATTTGAGATATAAAGTTATTTCCTTCAAATAAATTATTTTAGAATTTTAAATATTGTGAAAAAAAGCAAAAATCATTTGAAAAAAAAATAATTTTTCAAAAAAATTATTTATTTGTTTGTGAATACAATTGTGCATTGAGACTACAGGTCTTTTTAGTACATTAATTTTGCAATTAAATGAAAAATTTATTATGCATAAAATAAAAGTATGTTAAATAATTTAGTATTTTTAGATTAAAAATTAAAAATAAAGTTTCTATGTTAAAATTAAATGATATATAAAGCTAAACATTTTAAATATAAACTAACAATGAAACATTAAAGATATAAACTAACAATGAAAAAAACTCACAAAAAAGAAAAATAAATAAAGTTATTGAAGATAATTGCATACTGCCCTTTTGAAGTACACCTTAATGGTTTCGGCTTTAATATATATTGGCAGCATATTTCACAACGTTAACAAAAAACATTCTGGAAGTTATAGTGATTTAAGTCTGGGTACTATAAGATTAAGTGTTCGACTAGATAGAGCAAAACAACGCGTGTAAATAAGTTTGTGCAAGAAGAGGAGATTGCGAATATTAAAATAGTTTTTGAGATCACAACCTAGAATTCTCCGAGCAAATTCGGATATTCGATCAAATTTTTTCCTATTAAAGACGTATCTTGCACAGTTGTTTATTGCTAATTGCAGCTTTCTCTGCGAAACAGTAGCTAGGTTCTCGAACACAAATTCGCCATACGTAATATAGGGAGTTATTAGAGCACGAATGAGCTTTAATTTTGTTTCCTTTGGTATAAAGTTACTGGTATACCATAGTTTACGAAGTACGGAATATATTTTGAAGACAGTACTGTTTACATGATCAACACAACTGAGGCAATTGTTTATTTTATGTCCAAGGATTTTAACACATTCGACAAACGAGACATCTACACCTGACATAACTATGGGTGGAAGGCTATTAATACTGTAGCGCTGGCGGGAAATTGCGAGGGCCTGAGTCTTGGATGCGTTTAGGTTTAATAAATTTACGACTGACCATTCTTCTATTGATTTCAGATTTTCGTTTATTCTATAGATCAAGTCTTCCGATAACCCTATAGGTCTGGAAAAATATATTTGCACATCATCGGCGTACAGGTGAATCGAGCTGTTCTGACAACAGGTGACTATGTCATTAACAAATATACTAAAAAGAATTGGCCCCAAAATTGATCTCTGCGGTACATCTGAGAATGTTCTTTTAAGTTTTGAAGAATTATTTTTATTTTTAACATTCTGATATCGGTCGTATAGATACGATTTCGTTAATGTTACAGCATTTGTACTGAACCCGAAATAATATTCTAGTTTTTGAAGAAGAATGTAGTGGTTTACTGTATCAAAAGCCTTAGACAAATCAAAGAGTGCTAGGATAATGAGGTCATCGTTATCGTATGAAGGTAGAAAATCTTCCATTATTTTTAGAACAGCGGTAGTGCAGCTATGCATTTTTTTTATAGCCAGACTGGTTTTTGGACAGCATATTATAGGTGTTTAGATGGTCAACAATTTGTAACGAAAGAATTTTCTCAAACGATTTTGATAAAACAGGGAGAATACTTATCGGCTGCAAATCTTCAGGGAATTTTGGATTGGACTTTTTACCAATAGGGAGTACATTTGCTATCTTCCATTCGGCCGGAAAAGATGATGACGTAATAGCATGGTTAAATATGTGTGTCACTATCAGAACTATGAAAGGAAGTATAAGTTTAATAAATTTTTTACCAACTTCATCATTTCCAACAGCATTTGACTTAATTGACAGGATGATCTCACAGCTGAAATGTTCATTATGTTGATACAAATGTCGGTGATTAATTTCGAAGGAAGAGCTGTCAACGAGTTTATTTGACTTCAGAAAGAAGTCATTTAAAATGTCGAGGTCTATATTGCAATCTGGATTTTCTTTTTTTATACCAATTGTCTTTAAATTTTTCCACAACACCCTTTCAGACAGGGAGCAAAATTCGTGTGACATAATTCCTAGATGCGCGAAAAATGTTCCAGTTGGATTCTATCGAATTGCGCTTTCATTTGCTGTAATTTTTATTATAGCTGTAATTTTTATTTTTTATTACGTAATTATGCCTTGATTTTTTTATGGCACGGACAATTAATTACATTTACCTTTAATGCTCTAAATAATTTGAAAGAAAATTAAGAATGCAAACTTGAGTTTTTCTTCTTTTACAACAAAAATCATTTTACCTGATATTTGAGAAAAAATTAAATTCTGTGGTCTCTTTCAAAAAGATATAATTTAAATATAAACAAAAAAGGCACGGTATAACTTTAAGTAAATGTGTTTTTTTGGTAACTGATCAGCCTTAAATACAAAAAAGAAATAAATAAAATGTATTCAAAGGTGTCAGAGATATTTGATTTCCAATTTAGAGCATACAATTTGAGAGAGTTTTTTTCTCTTTCTTAGCATTTTTTTAAAAATACACACTAAATCACTTTCATTACAGAAAATTCATTAAAAATACTTTTGGTTAGCTTTGATTCAAAGGAAAATTTAACAAACTTTTAGAAATAATTAGAAAAATTTAAAAACCGTTAAAATTCGACATAGATATTGACAGGAGAGTTGAATTTTTACAAATTTGACAATTGATTATATATGTTATATACATATAACTAAATTAATTAAAAAAAATTTTTACTATTGAAAAAAACTCAAATTCAACCAACTTAAAAGCTCTATCCTTACCAAATTTCATTTTAATCAAAGAGTGAGTTTTTCTCAAAAAAATAATTTCTCTCTCAGAAAGTTGAGAGAAGGAGGTTGAGTTGTTATTAAGTAGGGACATGACTTCGGCCGTTTTTTTAAATTGACTTTGTTTTATAATTTTGTATTTTAGAAAATATTCTTAAGATTCTAAGAAAAAAAATTGTATGGAAAATTTTTACGGGTTCAAAAGTAACAGTTGGATTAGTGAGAGCGCATTTTTAATTTTCGCTGCTTTTTTTCTTTGTTCACAAACTTTGAACGCGTTTATCTCGAAACCATGTTTTTCGTACTGGTTGCGGCACTAGCGGGTTCATTTTTTGACGAAATTTTTTTTTTGTTTTTTTTAAACTTGATTCGCTATCGTATGACACGAGCGTTTTTTTAATTTTTTTTTCGATTTTTTATGAATTTTTAAATTCAATATTTTTTTTTTTTTTATAAAGTTGAGAATCTCACCAACAGATTGAAAATTTAACATTAATTATATTTATTTATTTTAGATTTGTTAAGATTTAAAAACGTCATTTTTTTCCATGAGGCCCCGTTTTTTTTCTCTGCCGCCAGTTTGGAGCTCTATAAAACCATGTTGGAGTGAAAAATATATTTTTTTTTTTTTAATTTATTTTCTTGTAATGAATAAAGCAATGAATGAGTAATTGTAGTTAATTTAACTATGTTGTGTGAAAAAAGTCGGGATTTAAGGGTATTCAGTCGGCCAATATACCATAATGCCCCCAACCAACATGGTCTCTGTACGCCACTGGCTGCAGTTGCTGCTGAAATCTGCTGTCTCTCGCTATGCTCACAGCTCATATAAAACGTAAAGAAATGTTTTGTTTGTCTTTTGAACAAAAACAAAAAGCGGCTTGATGATTCGACAAAGATGCTACACAACTCAAAAAAATATAAAAAAAAATAAGATAATAATAAGTATGCCATAAAAAAAACAACTTTGCATACCTCGCCTAAAGTTGCCAGCAGTAAGCATTCAAATAAAGCATTGATATTGAAACCGGAAATTTTGCTTGTTTCCGTTTGTTTTTTTTTTTTTTTTGTACAAAACGCAAAACAATTTTTCTGATTTCTGTGTGTTTTTTTTTATATGCAGTTTGGTATTGCTTTGTTTATCTTGCAAACTATTTTTATTTATTTAAGAAAATAAAATGTTGAAGTTTTCGGTAGCCAGTTGGAAAAATTAAATTTTTTACTTTTCATGTTTTTATTTTTTTTGTATTTTTTTTTAATGCTCTCTGCTTTTAGTCTTTTGCAGTTTCAGCTCGTTTTGGCAACTCTGCACTGTTTGTGAGCGCCCACGACAAAGTTATGGCTCGTCGTTGCTTTTCGCTTAATTGTTTAAAGTTTTGTGCATATTTTTATTTACTTAACAAAATTGAATTTGTATTGTTTGTTGTTGTTGTTGTTGTTATTGTTGTTGTTTTTGAATTGCAATTGCAGCCCTTTACTGCCCTAACATTGCCTGCTATGACACAACTTTTTTGTTTTTTTTTGTTTTTTTTTGTTGGTTTTTACTGCTCTTTTCTTTGGCAAACATTTAAGTTTTTTCATTTAACTGGCATTTTTGCAGAATCTGCTGATTATTTTTTAACTATTTTTATTGCTGCTGCTTGTTTTGTTATTTGTGTTGGCAACAAATACTACTCAGAGGCAATGCTTTGGCTATTTGCACTACACGTAGTTGGCAATGCCAATTTTTTTTTTTTTTTAAATGCATTTAACTAGTTTTAGTAAAAAATATTTTTTTTTGCTTATTTTTTTAGCTGCATAAGTTTGTGTTAGTGCAGAAATCATCTTCGGAATTCTATATTTTTGTTTATTAAAAAAAGTTTTGCATGTGAAAATAATTTAGATCAACAAAAAATTAGTTATGTTGATACGATTTAATTTTGTATTGTAAGCCATGTAAGGCTTTCAAAGCAAAATTTATGCAGCACAAAAACATAAAAAATAATCGAGCTACTCCAAAAATTTGTTTTGCTAATTATTTGGCTTTAGTTACCAAATAACTGTCAATGATTTTTATTTTCTGCTACAAAGTAATGTCAATCATTTCTCTTTTACATAAAAGAAAAACATTCACATAGTTTTGCCAGCTAATTAAAAATTTCGTCACTCTCACACAAACTCAATTAGAAACCATCCATTAGCATGATACAAAAAAAAAAAAACATAGTTTTAATTAATTTTGCTGAGGTTTCGCGCGTAACTTTTCAGCTAATAAAATATTATAATATAATGCGAAATAAACGCTAAAAGCCACACGATATTCAATATCGAAAAATTTCCCGCTCAATGAGTTGCAAGATTAGCGGCACTCAAATACAGACAACGCGGCAGGGTTACAGGCATGCAGCAACCATCAACTATAAATAACAACACACACAAACTAGAGCATCTTTTGGCTTTGTCAGTAGTTGTTGGGAAATTAAAAAAAAAAATTGTTTTTATTTATTTTTTTTTATTGTTAAAAGACCCCTTTTCAGCCAATAAAAAAAACAAAAACAACAAAGACGGTTGAAAATTTCAGTAATTGTCGTTGTCGCTGCTGCTATTGTTGTTGTTGTTGTGGTTGTTGGTATTGTCTGGCATGCAGGAATTTTTGGCAATTATCGACAATGCCACAACGATTTGTTACAAACGCGACGTTTTTGCCGCCATTTTAATTTTCTGTAGTTTTTTTTTTTTTCTTTTTTTTTGTATCTGTTTTTGCGCTGCTGCTCTATTTTGCTTTGTTATTCAGTCAAGTGAAAATGGCGCTTGTTTTAGTGTTTCCTGTTGTCGTTGTTGTTGTTTTTGTTGTTGTTGTAGAGAATTTAATTTTGATCTCTTGGTAATAAATACCAAAAATGTTGCTTTGTGGTTGGCTGCTGTTGCTGCATTTAGAAGGAAATAAATTTAAGGTTTCAATTAATTGTGACAAAGGAGCGCCGGGTAAGAGTGCTGGCTGAGTGGTGTTATGGCTGTTATGCATGAATTGGAGAAGGGATGTTGGTAAAGTAGAGTGTGTGCAGAAAACGATATTTTAAATTGATGTTGGCTAGATGAACAAAGCTTTCGCCACTGAAGCATTATTTAAGTGCTTAAAAATACTGAAGCGTAAAAATATGGAATTTTTCATATAAACTGAAGTGAAGCCAAGTCAATTTAATTTTGTAGTATTGAAAAGCTTCTGCACAATAATCGCAGTAAATAACAATAAATGTAGATACGTTTGGGCAAAATAAGTAAAAAATTTGCTTAAGTTCGAAAAGAGTGCATATTTCGTGCATAAAAGTATGCAAGGGTTTAGCTGCTTTGATATTCTAGATAGAATTATTTAACTGCATATAAACTCTACAGCAAAGCAGATAAAATCTGTGTTTTTAAAGCATTTTCATATCAAGCTATTTCGATCGTTATCCTAAAAGTATGTTAGTATTTGTGAAACTTTTGAAAATTTCAAACATTCTATTATTTTACATAATTCAACACAATTATCGAGTCATTTTTATTAAGAAAAGCATTTTATTAAAAATAATTTTAATATTTTGCCCAAAAGTATGCAATTGTGCTACCAAAAAAAAAACGACTTTCCTTTCAATACAAATTCGTTCAAAGCAAAATATCTTAAATCAAGCATTTGATACAAAAACCATATCTTTTTTTGCCAAAAAATATGCTATGGTTTCGAATGCATAATTTTTTGTTTTACTGCATTTAAGATCAACAGAAAATTAATAGAAAATCAGAAGAAGTTTTTAAGCTTAAAGCAATTAATTGAGAGCAAATGAAAATTGTTTATAAAAGTATACATATATTTTTTTGAAAAATAAGAAATTTTTAAAGATTTTATTAATTAATATAGCAATATTTTGGAAATAATTTAATTTATTTATATAAATTATAATTTAATTTTTCAGAAAAAATGATGTAATATTTACTTCAAAATTTTGAAATATTTTCTGTACGTAAGCGCAATTTTCCAACTTTTTCAAGTTAAGAAATGAATTTTTTTGCCTCAAAATATGCAGCTGTTTTGATTAAAAATAATTTTTTTTTCAATTCAGAATGTTTTTTAAGTTTGAACATATTAAACAGAATGTTTTTTTTAAAGGATATATTGAAAAAATTTGTTCAAGAAAATTAAAAATTTGCAAAAAATTAAAATTTATGCTTATGAGTGCGTATCCAATTTGTTTGCCTTAAAAAAGAGATTTTTATAGAACTAACAATACTAATAGTTGTATTACTATAATTTCAAAAATAGCACAAAACGGAGAGAATTTTGTTTTAGGTGGGACATAACAAACATTTTTCCAGAATTTTTTTTTTATTGAAGAGAATTGAACAAACTACAAGAAAAACATATATTTTTCACTCCAACATCGTTTTATAGAGCTCCAAACTGGCGGCAGAGAAAAAAAACGGGGCCTCGTGGTTGCAACGCTGGGAGTCGCAAAAATTGTCGGATCTGGCAAAAAAATTACTTTTTCAAATCTTAACAAAATTGGTTATCGTATGACAGAAGCTTTTTAAAAAAATTTTTTTGCAATTTTTGGTGTTGTTCCAAATTTGAAAGTGTGTTTTTTCAAAAAAATATTGACTTTCAAAATTCATAAAAAATCGAAAAAAATTTAAAAATAGCTCGTGTCATACGATAGCGAATCAAGTTTAAAAAAATACAAAAAAAAAAAAAAAAATGTTGTCCAAAAATTAACCCGCTAGTGCCGCAACCATTACGAAAAAAATGGTTTCGAGATAAACGCGTTTAAAGTTTGTGAACAAAGAAAAATGCAAAGAATAATAAAAATGCGCTCTCACTAATCCGACTATTACTTTTGAACTCGTAGGAATTTTTCCATGAAAGTTTTACTAAGAATATTTACTAAAATACAAAATTATAAAAAAAAATTTCAAAAAGCGGCCAATGCCATGTCCCATTTTAAATTAATAATTTATTTCCAAATTAATTTAACTTTTGCCTAGAAGTATGCAATTTTTCTGTGCAAAAAGTGAGATTTTTATAAGTATGTCATATGCTAGGCAGATTTACAAATAACCTAAAAATATAGGTACTTTTTTATTGAAGAAAATATTTTTTTATAAAAAAATTTACATATAACAGTTTATTGGGAAAATTTTTTATGCTAAGCAAATAATTTATAATTCAATTCAAATGTTTGCCCAAAATTATGCAACTGTTCGAAAAGTAAATTCTTGCGGATCTTAGATTTGTGTTTAAGATTTTTCGAATTTTTTATATAACATGAGAGTAACTGTTTTAAGGTGACCTGTACTTTCTAAATCCGAAAAAAGCGATTTTTTTTGTTATAAAAAGGTTCTTTATCAACATAAAAAGCTCTTCTAAAACCGCTCTATAAAATTCGGGATTTTCTCAAAACTATTTTTTTGGCACTCGTTCATAAAAAATTTCGAGAGGTACTCGATGGATTTTAAAAACCAAAATACATATTATTCTGCATAAAAATTGACACCGATTGAATCTCAAAAAACATACACATTGACTTTTTTTGCACCTGTGCAATTTTGCAGAAAAATAAAACGAGAAAACAAATGAAAATTATCGCAAATATTAAAAAACATATTAAAATAATCAGAAAAGTTGTAACTTTCAAGTATAAGTTGGTGTCTAGACCACTTTTAAAGCTATCCCATCTTGAAACCTTGCTTTATCTTTATCTGTAGTTTTTCCGAAAAATCATGAATGTACTAAAAATCAACTTTAAGCTGTTGCAGTTTCTTGTGGTGCCAGAAGAAACTAAAAGTGGCCGAACTTTATTTTTTTGAATAGTTGATGCTCACTTAAAAATATTTAGAAAAGCTATTTGAATACATCGCACACTAACTACAAAACAGTAACAATTCAAAAATTTTCTATGCGGAATTTTTGTCATAAATCAATTCACAAAACACATGTCTTACTATCTTTTTCATTATTTTCTTTAGTAACTGGATGAATAAAGCTTGCGTGCTTGAATAAAAGTTGATTTTTTTCTGCAGTTTCAAACAAAGAACTTTATTTTTAGGTTCTCCTGAAAAGTTATATTTTTTGAGTTGTGAGTGTTTTGTTTTTAGTGTGCGATAAATATAATATTTTGCTTAAAATTTTTAATTTAAATTTAAAACCTTCCGCTTTTTACGATTTAGAAAGTAAAGATAACCTTAAAGTTAAAATTTCTTTTTAATATTAGAGAATTTCTTTCTAAAAGTATGCACTTATTTTGTGAAAAATAAGAGTTTTTTTAAAGTTGTGGAAATTTCTATAAGTCTTGGTGTAACTTCTAATGGAATTAGTTTACATCTTAGGAACAAAATTCAAAATTGTGCCTAAAAGTATGCATGGATTTTTTTTTTTTTTTCTATAAAGGTTGTGTTTTATAGTTAACGTTTTTGGCATCTTCAAAATTGACTCAATGTAAACTGACTGTCTAAAATTAAGCACTCAATGTAAAAATCAACAAAGTTTTGCCTAAAAGTATGCACATTTTTGTGCATGAAGATTTTTTGGTGTTTATTTTTGAGATTCTTGATTTTCCAAATTAAAATTTAACAGAAATTCAGCTGGACTTCTGATTCAAAGCAACATATTTGTGAACAATATTCAAGTTTATGCTCAAAAGTATGCACATTTTTTGTGCAAAAAAGATATTTATATATGAAGTTTTTTTGTTGCTTTGAATAAAGATACAACAGAAAGCAACTTTTTATACTAAGCACTATATTTGAGAACAAAATTCAAGTTTTTGCTAAAAAGTATGCAAGCATTTTTATGCAAAAGATAGTTTTGCATACAGTTAGTTCCAGTTAAATAAAACTGCATGTGTGTTAAACGGAAATAAAATGTGTTCAACTGACTTGAATCTATGCGTTCTCTAAGCCAGTGACTTCATTTTTATTGCCTACTTTATGGAGTCTAACGAAATGAATGTTATCGACGCTTGCTGGCTGCCTGCACTCAGTTGATAAATAGTGGTTCGTGTATGCGATAAATTTACTCGCAGCTAAAAGAGGACACAATTTTGTGCTTTTATATATTACGGCCACGTTTCGTATAACTTGAAAACTTGCCAAGAAACAGATATATTTAAGAAAAAAAATTAAAAATAAATTCATAGCAGTTCAAATGGGGTGTGGCAAGAGCTATACAATTACTAGTTGTTGTATTTTTAAATTTTCGCACACACAAAGAAAGCATAAATTGATAGCATTGAGCTGAAGTCTTAGAGGAGGAGCATAGTTTTGGGCGTTTTTATTTTTTTTTTAATTTTATTGATTGCACTGTGCACACGTTTTAATTTTTACTCTTTTTGCAGAATTTTCTTTTAACTCTGCACATGAAAAGGCATAAAACTAGGTTACAGTTTATTTTTCGTTATTTTTTTTTTTTTTTTTTTATCACAGTCCAAGAACATAAAATATCTGTCTGAATCTTGGCAGCAAACATGAAATTTTCACTTCCGCCGAATGTACTTAGTGCTGACTAAAAGTACAACAACAGCAACAACAACTGCCATTCATCTCTTGGAAAGAAATCGCTATCTTAACCTAGGTTAAAACCATAAAAAACCAATTCATGAGTTCAACTACTACAAGCAACATAAAGGACCAGACCAAGCGAGGCTAGATCAGACCAGACCAAATGTCTCGATTGCTGGCGACAACAACGATCAAAGAGGCAATTCCAATTTAATGGCAACACTGGTAGAACGATGTGAGTGTGAGCTGTGAACTGGATAGTATTGGCTGTATGCCTGCAGCACATTAAAGAGGTGGCTCTCAAATCATGATTCAAGCACAGAGTAAAAACAAAAAATATCCACAAATTTAACAGCAAAATAATGCGGTAAAAAAAGAATCTCGCAAAACCAAAATTATTGCAAACCGTTCTGCTAAACAATTCCACAACAACAACGCATGTGTTTTTAAAGTGTTGCCATAAAATTGCTTAAATTTATTTGCTGTTGATAGACACTCAATGTAGCAACGTATTTAACGTCAAGCCGCGTCTTGCCAATAGTGGTTATAATACTTAGAGCCAAGCGTGTTGTGTGGTTAATGTGTGCACAAAATGGCGACACAAGCCCGCAATTGTCAGAGTTCGAGTACGAAGAGAAAAGACGTTCCAATAAGCGCAGCCAAAGGTAGTTAATATTTAATAGATTTCCTTTTTCAATTCAAAACGTCGTCACTTAAGCTGCCAGGCTTTTAGTTTTTTTCATTTTCTGTTTTTTTTTTTTTGTTTTTGTTCTTTCCGATGCCTTTCTTCTTAATGTTTTTTCGTTTCCGTTCACAACTTTCTTGTTTGATTTTCTTATAAATTTTAACTGCCGCCATTTCCACAGTTTTCATTGTGTACGATTTTTCCTTTACTTGTACTTAACAATCCTTTTTGTACTTTCGCTTGACTGCATTTGTAATCTTCTAAGAAACAGCGAACAGCAGCAGCAGCTACAGAAATTGAACCACCAGACTAGCTGGTTGGCTTTATAGCCACAACAACAACAACAATTTCAAATAAAATAAAAAAAAACGAATCGAACAACAACTGCCATTTAATGGAATCTAAGGATTTTTCTTTGTTCGCTTGGCCAATTTAGAAAGCTTTTATAAATCAGGAACAGCGACGAGAGCTTAAATTAATGCAATGGTTTTTGTTGTTGTTGTAATGAAATAGCAGCACGTTAAAATCGATTCGAAAAATGAAAATTATTTGATTTTTTAATTGCCTTTAATTTTAATTGTAAAGCAGGCATGGCAAGGAAAGTTTTTTTTTGCATTTCTTGATAATAAGTATGGCTTTGGCAGTGAGGCTTTTGTTAAGGTTCAGGTGGATTTTGCCTAGGTACATTACACTGTTTGACAATTTTTTCACAAATTTTATATTTAAATTGTAGTTGCTTTACTTCGACCAACCCAAAACCTCAGCCGCAGTTAAATTGCTTATTATATCATTTAAAAAATTTAAAAATGCTAAAATATAATGATATTAAATAAAATTCAACTTTTTTAATGGAAGTTTTTTGAAGTGAAACTTCTTTGGCGGCGATTGAAATTTCAAGGTCTCTTATTCGTGACGCTAGGCTAACATTTCCAATTCATATGAAAATTTTCAAAAAAATATTGACGTAAGCGAGAATTGAACCCGGAACTTCGTTACTAAATATCACATAAGAATCGGATACGCTACCATTGAGCAACCTAGACACTTAAGTAAAAGGCAAACATGATATAATTAATATTGACCGAGTTGAACGGGTGAACCAAATTAAATTAATATTGAACTAGTATATCACAGACATAAACCATGTCTCAAGAACGCGTTTTGGTCCGTAACATTTCATTTTCAACTAAGAGTACACTCAGAAAAAAGTGTCTCGGAATATGATAAAAAAAAGGCATCATATTTAGAGAAAAATGGTAAAGACTTTGATCCAGAGAATGCTGTTCTCTAATTGCGATACTAAAAATTCTCTAAAAATGATAAAAAGCTTCCATGAAATAGAAAAATATATAGTTTTTAGAGAAAAATACTTTTGTTTTGAGAAAATATTTGTTTTTGTTGAAGAAAATACTTCTCATAGTGAATTTTTTATCAAAATATAAGAAAAGTTTTTCATTTTCAATAAAATTCTTCTATAAATGAGAAATTTCTTGTGCGAGAAAAAAACTTATCACTATTAGAGATATTGAAATATTTTCATTTCCTAGAAGTAAAGAAATATTTCTTCGAAAATGTGAAAATTTATTCTAATTGAAGAAAATTTTATTTGAAAAAGAGAAAATTGCTATTATCAAAAATAGAGAAATTTTTTACCGGAGCAAGGTATGTGTTTTTTTCTCAGTGTATGCAGGGAAAATTTAATAATAAATTTAATATAACAACTGTGTGGACAAAAAGCTACAGAGTGACAGATACATCTTTCATTAACAACTGTTATAAATGTTTTCATAACATTAAGAAACTTATTATTTTATTGCAACACTTACTGCATATTTTTTTTTGTTGAATATCAAATCTTAGCGGTAAAATTCGACTGCCTGTTCGCTGCATACTGAGCTCAAAACTTAATGTGAAAGAACATATCATAACGTTGGTTGTTATCAAAAACCTTACAGATGATTGAGAACATGCAAAATAGTTAATACAATACGTGAACTATGCAAATGCAATCTAGAATTCAAAAAGTGACAAAGTTGAGAAAACATTCGAAAGTAACTAAAATATCAACTGAACGCGATGTAAAACGGAATCGAAAATAACTGTTATTTTACAATTTTTAAATGAAAGAGACTTAATGAAAAAATTGTCGAAGGACTTTTTCAATTATGCCATTTTGATACAAATGTCCTCAACCTCACAAATATAGGTGCCTTTTAAATTTTCGACTGATTTTTTAAAAGTAAACTGTTATTTTTTGCCTTGGATTTTTTTTTGAGAAAAATAAACGTTACTTTTGACTTTTATTTTATCGGCCAAAAATAACAGTTATTATGTGATTTTTATTTTTTTGGTCAAAAATATCAGGTAATTTGTTAATTTGTTAATAATCTGCTTGACAGATTTAACTGTTGACACCATGAGTAAATATCTCACCGATGGGATGAAAGTAATGATATCAATAGTCGGTAAAATTACTTTTGAAAAAAAACGAAATGCCTCATATTTTTGACCGAAAAAATAAACGGCAGAAAATAACCATTATTTTTAACCGATAAAATAAAAGTCAAAAGTAACTGTTATTTTTGCCCGAAAAAATATAAGGCACCAAATAACTTTTATTTTTGTCGGAAAAAATAAAAGATAACAGTGAATATGTGAATTTTTCAATAAAAACCATAACTGGTATGGTCCCTGGATGCATTGAAATATTGAATAAACAGAATATTATTCCATTACGTATTGATTGAATTTCTTTTCAAATACTTTCTCTCTCTCTATTTTACACTTATTTCTCTCTTATTTTTTACTGTTTAAGAAGTTTCACTTCTGCCAGGTGCACGTTGCTACACGCGAGTTTTTTTTTTGTATTTTATAGAATTGAGACACCCTTAAGAAAGTAAACAATTTTTAAAGAAACACTTTGTATATTTATAGCCTTTGTAGACATTTGTAGCCATTTGTTAGTATAAATTTTATGAAGAATAGCTAAGAGACTTTCTCTGGTGATTAACAAGTGTACATTTTTGGAGAGGCGTAGAAAGAGTTAATCTTAATTGTATATAAAAGACAATTGCCATACTCCGTGCTCTTTAACGCTCAAACTGTTATAGTTGTTATTGCTATGCTCTTTAAAACATGTTCAGCCTGAACCAGAACCTGTTTCGCTATTACAGTACTTTTAATATGAAAGCATTTTTAGCCTTAAAGTATGCACTCAAAATCACCAGAATAAGGCTGTTAAGGGGGGACATGATATTGTCCGTTTTTTTTAGCGACTTTTTTTATAACTTTGTTTTTTAGTAAATATATAAGAATATATAAATAAATATTCTAAGAAAAAAAATTTCATGAAAAAATTCTTACGGGTTCAAAAGTTAGAGCCGGATTAGTCAGAGCGCATTTTTAATGTTCGCCTTTTTTTCTATGTTTACAAACTTTGAACGCGTTGATATCGAAACCATGTTTTTCATATTGCTTGCGGCACTAGCGGGTTCAATTTTTGACGAAATTTTTTTTTGTATTTTTTAAACTTAATTTGGTATCGAATGACACGAGCTTAAACTTTTTATGAATTTTCAAAGTCAATATTTTTTTCGAAAAATACACTTTCAAATTTGGAACATTACCAAAAATTGAAAAAAAAAAATTTAAAAAAAACTCATGTCATACGATAAACAATTTCGTTACAATTTAAAAAAGTAATTTTTTTCCAGATCGGACAATTTTTGCGACTGCCAGCGCTGCAACCATGAGGACCCGTTTTTTTCTCTGCCGCCAGTTTGGAGCTCTATAAAACCATGTTGGAGTAAAAAATATAATTTTTTGAATATTTTTTCTTGTAATTTCTTCAATTCTCTACAATAATAATAAAAAAAATTTTTGGAAAAATGTTTGTTTTTGACAGAGTTATGAATTTTTAAAAAAAGGTCTGTTATCCCTGCCGTGAATGTTAAGTCCCATCTTAAAAAAATTGTATTTTTCAATAAATTTTCCTGTACTTCCAGAAATTTTAAAATTGTTTTATAAATTTTTTCCAGCCGTTCTTAAAAAATTCCACTTAAGCCAAAAGGTTCGTGTGCTCAAAAAAAAAATATAATAAATAGTTGACAGTGTTGAACAACGCCGTTTATTTCTGGGAAACAAAGAAGACAAACGCAGCTAAAATAAAACAAACGTTCAACCCGTATAGAAGAAGTACACGAAAGTTTTGTTCCACCAAATATTAAAAACATTGTTTTTTATCTTGTGAAATTTACTCATTTTAAAAATCGCCATAAACAAACACAACGCATACTTGCTTTCAAATTGTACCTAACTTAAAAAGTTCTGACCTTCATTTGTATATTCTATTCATTTTTTTTTGTTTTTATTATAAAATATGCGCTTTTTTTACTTTTGACGTAGAATTACGTCTTACAGCGCGGTTTGCTTGGGGTTGTTACAACGAATTTTTTCAAGGCCATGAAACGTTTTTGACGAATACTTTAGGGTAGACCTACAGCCTTTAATACTCATCGTTCAAAGATAATATGTGTATGAAAATATCAGATTTATTCTGCGCTGAATGAATATCTAATTTTGGATTTTATCAGTATTGTATTAAAGTCACAAAATAGTAAAATATAAGAAGAAAAATGCATGAGCTTATATAAGAAAATCAATCATCAGCTGCTTATGCTGTGCCTGTTGCCTACATTGTTTTTGTTTCATTGCTTCTGCTTGTATTGTTTTTGTTTTAAGCGAACTGATTCGCTGGCTTGTTCATTCGGTTCTTGTATGTACTACATCTTTATTGGGTTCTGGTTTGTACTACTTAGAACTAAGTGCTCTTTTTTGTGTACTAAGGGTTCTTGTATGTACTACATTCACAACCTCTTTTCAACTCAGCCAATGAACTCAAACAGTTAAACTTAACGAAATGGGTCTGTGATTCGGTTAGATTTAACTCTTATGAAAAAAAAGAGTTAGATCATATTTCGTTTTATGCTTTTACTCACTAGATGGCGTTAAATTTTAATTTTGTCTCGCGTAGAAGTCCATAATTGAGTGTTATTAATTTATATGTTAATTTTTGGAGGATCAATAAAAAATACGTGCAAAATGGACAAAACAATCGGACCAAAAAGACAAAGTAGAAAAGCTAACAACTTAAACGGAATTCTACGTCTACATTTACGATAATTTCAAAACTGTTTCTTTTTTTTATAAAATATGCGTTTTGATCAAATATTATCACTTCACTTAACACATGCTATCAAAAAACTTGGAAAAAGCACTTTTGTCCAGCTAGCTTGTTCTAGACGAAACACAGTGCAATGGGATCTCCTTAACCATTCTATCTTACCTTCTTAATTTTTTCTGCACAACCCAACCTTAGTGAATGAATTTAAAAACAAAAGGATAATTTAGTTTAAGTTAAATTGCATTCATGATCTCTTTTTAAATCTTTAATCAACTCGATTAAACAAAAACTTAAAACAACAAAGCTTTTATTAACGCAGCAAAAAGCTGTGTTTTTTCACATCCTTGTCAACAACATCGAATCTATTGATAAAAGTTGTTCAAAACCCACAAATAGACTCACTTAAAGAGGCAAACCTTGTTTAATCACTCACATACAACAACTTATACAAAAACTTAAACAAACACACACACAAGCAGTTAAGCACACAGTGAATGCCTAGACATATCTTATCGCAAAAGGGTTATCTTGGCAGAAACAAATATAAAGTTGAAGTTTATTAAAGTTGGCTTAATTTTTGTTATCTTAAGGAACATCGATGCTGTTGAGAACTTAATAATCTGTTGACATGAATAGCAAAAACAACAAAAATAAAAACAACAATAACACATAAAAATCAACAACAGCAACACTTATAAAAGCAACAATAACAATAAGCGTGCCTTTAAACAAGAAGTAAAACAACAAAATACAGGATAAAAGAAAAGCAAAAAGTTACAGTTAAGCAAGTAACGAAAATATTTAACAAACATAAACAAGTTAACAAGGCATAAACAAAAAATAAAAAAAAAAAACAATAAAATATGCAGGGGGTATCGAGTGAGAGAAAGAAAGTGAAAATATATAGTACTAACAAAATTGGTAGATAAATAAAAGAAAAACGTGGAACTAAGTTTAACAAAACAGCTAAAGAATTTTTTTAAATATATATATCATTTTCTTTAAAAAATTAAAACACTGGCAGAAATACAATTTTTTTGTATTTGAGTGCAAATTTTAAGACTGTTTTCTGCTTTTGTTACATATTTTAAGAAGCACTTAATTAGCTTCTAACAAATTAACACCTCAAACTTGTTCAGGCTTTTAAACACAAATTCTTGAAATTAATTAAAGTAAATGATGTTCTTCTATATGATTAAGGCCTTTTGTGCCTACCACTCAAACCATCAAGACGTCAAACAAATCACTTTTCTCTGAGAATTTTAGAAATTCTATGCTGTCATAGCCAAATATAACAAAACCTTAAAATATCTTCAATACACTGACTATCCATTTTTGTTTGGCAACAGTTTGCGCCAAAATTCGAATAGATTTATTTATGATATGCTACAACATTCTGTGTGTAGCCTCAAAAGCAAAAAGCTATCCAACAATTTTCACATTTCAATATTCTTACCATCTTACCAAGTAACTTATCTCTAGAGAATATTGGCCACACATACGCACAAAGCAATCTTGTGCGATTTTGCCGCCAAATCAATCTTTATTTTGTTGCGTACAAAATTTATTTATCGGGCTTTTTTGTGCAAAAAAAAAAAAAAAACCAAAAAAATATAAGCAAAATGTTATGAATTGCCGCAGGATTTAATATAAAATTAATGAAACTTATCTGAAATTGGATTGTTGCTGTTTTGTGTTAGAAAGTTGGACAAATGATGAAAAATTTCGGCAGTAAAATGTTAAGCCTTAAATAATGAAGCACTTCCCAGAAAAAAATTATGGTTTAATGCTCAGTTACAGTGACGAAGAACTTGAGCATTTTATTAGCTGGATAGGTTTTGAATATTATAAAAGTTGCCTCTATAGCAGTAGGCAATTCAAGAAAATCGAGGATTAAGAAAAAAATGCGAGTTAGAGGATAATTTTGCAGATTGTGTTTAAGTGGTAGCTATGTGTCGCAAAAATTATTGCTACGACATGTTTGTCAATGAACTGTGTCTTCAATAGAGTCTTAAGGAACCCTACTGACAGAAGTCTCTTAAGGAGGCACATAACATTCGCGGCAGAGAAAACAGACCTTTTTTTGAAAATTTATAACTCAGTCAGTCAAAAACAAACATTTAAAAATTTTTTTATTATTGTAGAGAATTGAAAAAATTACAAGAAAAAACATTTTAAAAAATATATTTTTCACTCTAACATAGTTTTATAGAGCTCCAAACTGGCGGCAGGGAAAAAATGGGGCCTAGTGGTTGCAGCGCTGGGAGTCGCAAAAATTGTCCGATCTGGAAAATAAATGACTTTTTTAAATATTAACAACATTGGTTGGGAGATAAGGTGGCGATAGTAAGTAAGTAGTTTTTTCTAAAAAACAAAATATTGACTTTAAAAATTCATAAAAAATCGAAAAAAATTTAAAAAATCAAGTTAAAAAAACAAAGTTTTGTCAAAAAATGAACCCGCTAGTGCCGCAACCAGTACGAAAAACATGATTTCGAGATAAACGCGTTCAAAGTTTGTGAACAAAGAAAAAAGAAAAATTGCAAAGAAAAATAAAATTGCACTCTCACGTATCTGGCTGTAAATTTTTAACCTTTAGAAATTTTTTCATAAAATTTTTTGTCTTGGAATAATAAGAATATTAACTAAAATTATAAAAAAAGTTGATTTCAATAAACGGCCAATGTCATGTCCCCCGTTAATACAAAAATAAAATAAAAGTTTTCTTAAACTATTTTAAAAGATTAAAACGAAGTTTTTTGTAAGTTTTCTTATCAACAATTTTATCGTCAATAACACTATTCAGTGAACTTCAACAGCAACTGACTATATTAGTTTTGAATTCATAAAAGCTAAAATATATAAAGATAAATGAAAGGCAAATGATGTCATAAGCATTGTTTAATCACAAAAAGCAACACTATTTTTAAAAAATCTAAAAATAAATTCTTTTGATGATAATTTATATGAAAAATTATAAGTTGCTTATCATTAGTTTTTAATTATGAAATGTATTTAATTATGACTAACTATGGCCAAATATTCTAATCAGCAAAACAACGAAAAAAATATTAATATTGAAAAAAAATGTATGGAGATAGACATTCTGATAGTTTCTTCAAATGTATACAAGTGATTATCATTTATTTTGGAATTCCTTGACATACAACAAAATATAATCAAAATCGACAAATTAGTTTGAAATTAGTTAAAATCGACAGTAAAAAGCAATTTTCGCGATAAGCAATATTTGGCATTGAAATATGTTTTCGTGATAAATTTAATATTTCGTCACCTAAAATGCAAAAAGGCGTAACAACAAAAAAAATTCTAATTATAATTTTTGATTTATTTTAATTAATTCGACTAAACTAGAGCGTCTAGCTAAATTTCAAACACGTCCTTCCAAAAATAGATGTTTTTTTAACGAACTTCAAAAGAATGATAGGTTCTGAATTCCTTTCAGAGACGTTTCAGAGATGAAATGAACCAAGTCAAAAAATTTCTTTTTCGATTTCCAATGCGACTCTACGTAGAATTATGCGCAAAATTCAATGCTGTCCGAAACTAAATCTAACTTAATTTTCTATAAGAAAATAACTGCAAATACATAAGAAAATTGTCTATGAGACTTCATAGAAACTATAAATTTTAAGTCGTTCTATATCAAAATAAACATTTTATGACTTGGGTCACTTCATCTCTGAAACAACAAAAATTGTAATTGTGAAGTAGAGGAAAAAATTTAATTTTAAATATGTTAAACTTTTATTAAAAACAAAGTTTTTCACAGAGAATAATTGCATCATGAATACTGGCATAACTCTGACTTATAGTTTTGGCCTTGGCTTGTTGAGTTTGATATTTGGGATAACAATTACCCAATAAACCGTATATAACAAAATTTGCATTTCCGTCATTGTTCTTCTAAACCGACGATATGACATTCACAAAAAAAAAAATTAGATGCATTCCGTAATAAACAAAAAATTTTATCAAATATGAAGGTGCCACATGATAATGCTTTTAAATTAAGCACATGGTACATTTTTCCTCTTTAACGTTACATCTTTATGCATATTTCTGCAAGAATATCAAAAATATTCCATGAAACCAACAAATTTTGTAAGTGTTTAAGAAAGTTTGCCTCAAGACTTGCATTTTATGTGAACAAACTTTTCATCTAACTTCAGTTTTTTTGAAGATATAACTAGTTTCATGTGGTCCTTAACGTTACATTTTTCGAAAGTGAGTAAGAAGGTAGTTCAAGGTAGTTCTACATTTAAAAAATACATAATTTGCCGAGGAAAAAAATTAATTAAGAGAAGCGCATCAAAGAAAAGAGATCAAATAAACGACTAAAATCAGAATAATGCAAACAAAATGTTATCTTGCACTTTTAGAAGCCAAAATGTGTGGTCTTTAACGTTACGTTTACACATTTGTGTTCCGATTTTTGTTTTCCTATGGTACGGTATATATATGAATGGAATATAATGGATATAGACTGAACTTAAAAAAAAAAACTAAAATTTTTTGCCCGTTACTTTTACAGAAAAAATGTACTTTAAGAAAAAAATACCAAAAATACAAGAATTTACTAAGAAAATGTTCAGAGTTTTTGTTGCACATCATATTGTAAATATGCCTGTTATACAATACAACACAAAAAAACAATAACAAGACTCTGACAACGGATTCTGGTAAAGACCACAAAAAATTATACGTGTATCAGAGTTTGAGAACTTATCTTCTGAGTTTTATTTTAGGTGGATGGTCACAGTTGTCCTCTAGAACACATTTTTATGGCATAGAAAACTAAATGGCAAATTATCAACACGGAACACTTTCTAGTCTTTGCATTTTAGATATTGTATATGTTTGGTAGATTTATGAAAATACTAAGAAGACAATTTTTGTGGAATATTTTAACTCTCTAACTCGTCAATGTATGGGTCTTTTTGTTCTTTTGATTACTTGAGCAAATAAACGGGAATACAACGGGTTAAAATATTTCCCATGAAATTGTACTATAAATCTCTGAGATACGGGAGGCTATCACCTCATTGGTGGAATTTTAAAAATCTGAAAGCTATGAAAAAGGTCAAAAAAGCTCAGTTGGTCCCATTAAAAGGTCAGTGAATAAGGTCAAAAAGGTTGAATTTCAGAAAAAGTTTGAAGAATTTAAAAAAATTACATATACCACCTAAAAAGTAATGGTAATAGTAATGGCAATGGAAATGGTAATAGTAATGGTAATGGTAATTGTAATGGTAATGGTAATGGTTATGGTAATGGTAATGGTAATGGTAATGGTAATGATAATGGTAATGGTAATGGTAATGGTAATGGTTATGGTAATGGTAATGGTAATGGTAATGGTAATGGTAATGGTAATGGTTATGGTAATGGTAATGGTAATGGTAATGGTAATGGTAATGGTAATGGTAATGGTAATGGTAATGGTAATGGTAATGGAAATTCCAGTGGTAATGCCAGTGGTAATGGTAATGGTAATGGTAATGGTAGTGGTAATGGTAATGGTAATGGTAATGGTAATGGTAATGGTAATGGTAATGGTGATAGTAATAATAATAATAATGAAAATGAAAATGGTAATGGTAATGGTAATGGTAATGGTAATGGTAATGGTAATGGTAATGGTAATGGTAATGGTAATGGTAATGGTAATGGTAATGGTAATGGTAATGGTAATGGTAATGGTAATGGTAATGGTGATAGTAATAATAATAATAATGAAAATGGTAATGGTAATGGTAATGGTAATGGTAATGGTAATGGTAATGGTAATGGTAATGGTTATGGTGATGGTAGTGCTAATAGTAATGGTTATGGTAATGGTAATATTAATGGTAGTGGAAAGGTAATTCATACCTTTCAGATGAATATCTCTGACCAATGATTGGAGATAACTGACTTTTTTTGACCTTTTTAATATCATTCAGGTTTAGTTTTTAAAAATTCCACTCCTGGCTTGGACAGTAGAGCAAATTGTGCATGACCTTGAAAATTTCTTAAAAAATTGATAAAAAATTATCTATCTCTGATCTTTTAATGGGGCCAACTGACCTTTTTCATGGCTTTCAGATGGCATCATTAGTTTTTCCACCAATGATCCAGCTAGCATCCCATAGCTAAATTTCTGAATACACTACAGCTCAAAACTCAACTTAAATTAATCGGAATTGATGCTGTAATGTTCCATAAATTAAGCTTTAAAAAGCTTTAATTCTTCATTGCATTATGATGGCAATTTCCATCAAACTATCAAAGAGATAAAAAAAAACACAAAACAATTTATTGCGCCAATTGTTTGCATATGGCAACTTCTTTTTTTTAAATCATTCAATTAAGGGTTAAGTGAGGTCGAAAAAAACTCGCTTATGAGCGATTAAAAATTCAATCTTCTCATGACAATTCGTTTTGCGATTCTATTAAATCATGATAAATTCTTATGAACAAGAACCTTCATTATAAAGAACGTGTGCTTTCAAGAGAGACTAAATGCACTGATTGTTTTCTTCAACGCTCTACCTACGAACGATCGGTATGGCAAGCGCACTCATGAAAAATGTGTATTCATTAAATCCCATGACTCGCTCTAAAGTATTTATCATGATTAAATACTATTGCAATATGAGTTATCATGAGAAGATTGAATTATTAATAGTTCGTGAGCGTGTTTTTCGAAGTTCATGGGTAAAGCGCTTGTAGAAGAAATCATTGAACTTATTCTCTTGTGAAATGGTTGGAAGTAGTTATATGCGCTCGATTATTTAAATTTTAGTTTGCTGTGTGTTCACTTGGTTAATTATCTACGGATACCTACATATTTTGTTTCAATCCATGTTTAAATCTTTGTTAAGGTTTTCTACTTGTTAGAGTCGGTTCAAATTAACTTTGATGCTCAACTAACAAATGAGCTTTCAAGAGGTTTCATTTTCGAAATTTTTAGATGTTTGCATCTCAATATCACTTCTAAGGAAATTGTTCGAGTATACATTACCTTGAAGGCATTCGGGAAGACAAGCTTAAAAATTTTATAAGCGGGCTTGCTTTGAGAGCTTCGATTTAAGCTCTTGTTAAGTAATTTATCAAGGTCTTGATGGTAAAACCTCGCATTAGCCTCGAAATAAATTAGCCTCGAAATGATGCGAAGCTCATTTGATGTAGTGCCTCCCTGATCTTGTGAACGAAACTATTATTCCTCTTCTGTTATATTTCGAAAGAACTTGTGAAGGCAAGTTTTAAGTTTTGTAGGCAATTTTGTTTGTCGAATTTTATTTAAGCTCTAACCAAGTAATTTTTCGATGTCTTGAGAGGATAACTTTGTATTATTCGTCTTTTAATTCAAAAACTCGACGAAAAACTTCTTGAATTGTATTGTTCTCTCTCTTCGCTTATTCGAATTAACTTGCTGTACATTTTTGGAAGCGAACTTGTATTGTTTGCTTCTTAAGAAGTGCTTAAGAATCACCTTAACGAGCATGTCTGTAAATGATTTGATAAGCATTCAATATTTTAAGGAATATACAATAAATTGCCCTAATGAATATAATTTTTGAACAGAGTACAACGAAGCCTGTGTTCGTATAATATTAAAATTTAAATGTATTTATTAATATTCCTTGTTAATTTCAGTATTCTTTATAATGAAAATTAGGGCAAAATAAGAGAAAGAATATGAATGACCTACAAATTTCTTATAGTTTAATTTTATTTTTATAATTTTTTACTCTTCTCGGTTGCTACGTGCAAGCTGTAACGAAGCACAAATAAGCTTACAAGCAGCTATTATACTAATTGTAAGAGTGAGGCAGTTGATTTATTAACAAATCGATGTTAACTTGCTTCTTAAAGGTTTTGATAAAGCACCAGTAAGCTTCTAAACAATTTCTTTATTGCTTGTGAGAGCACGATTGATCATGTGAGCACAAATCCTCGTTAAGCTGCTTCGTAGAGGCATAAATGAAGCACGAGTAATATATTTATATATTTAAGATACATTTTTCTTGATTTAAGATATTGAGTGCATCTTTAGAGTATTTTGATTTTTTTAAACTATTTTTCATGGAGATGGTCTGCACAAGGAGTTTTGGTTAATTTAATAGCTTTAATATTCAGTACTGAAAGCAGTGTTAACAATCAAAAATGATTTTTTCTGTCTTGTTTGTGACCTTTATTCTTTGGTGGCTATTCCAATTGATTATATTATTTACCTTGTTCTGCTAATACTAAAAATTGCTGCTTACCTCTAATATTTTCTTAATTTATCTTGAAAAACACCGTCCTCAAAATTGCAAACATATTGTCAAGTTTATAAGCTCAATTTTAAGCCGATTTAAATAACCAATATATAAACACATTCCTTCGATATTTGAACTTTTTTGTCTGATCTAACCACAAACAAACAAACCATCTAACCGACATAGTTAATATCTAACTTGGCTATAACCCACAACAAGCTACATAATATGGAGCAAACAATTTTAAACAGAAGCTTAACACAACAACCCGTACCAAAGCCAATAAAAAATGATTGCCAAAATGTAGAAAAAGACATTATGACACCCTAAGCCACCCACCCACACACGCATATACATTTCATCTTTGCTCTGCTGATTAGTGCAGCATTTTGTTGTTTATCTACATACAAAGCTAGCTTAGCAGGATTAGATAAGCTGTTGGAAATATTATTTCAAATCAATGAAGAGGCTAAGGTGGGAAGAAAAATACAGAAAAGTTGAACTTGAAGTTTTGCAAAAATTTGCAAATGAAGTTTTAAAGCTAACTAATGTTGATATTGAAAATATTGCTATAAAAAAATACGAACAAAAATGTAAACTTTATACAAGCAACTATGTAGCAAAAAATTAAAATGAAATAAAAAAAAGGTTTGAAATAAATTTTCTCATTAAGTTAATTTTAGTTAATAATTCTTAAAAAACATTGTCTTTAAGAATTATATTTTGAGCTTTATGGCAAATAATTCATGAAGTAACAGTTTGCTACAACAACAAAATTATTTTGCAGAAGAACCGAGCAGACTAGACCATGGTTTCGTCGGACGCTACTCCGACTCATCAGTAGTCTCTGTGGTTCATGCAGTCCAAAAAAACAGAAGAACATGAATATGTCAAAAGCCTAGTGTTTGAAGTTCAAAAAATATGTGAACAAGATACATGAACCAATTAAAAATTTTTGTAAATGCCAAAAAAATATTCACAGAGAACATGAATCATTAATAATTTTTATACTCCCACGCGTACTGCGTAAAGGGTATATTAATTTTGTCACGACGTGTGTAACGCCCATAAAGAGGCGTGGTAGGTATAGAAAAGTTTATATATTCTTGATCAGCATCACCACCTGAGTTGATTTAGCCATGTCCGTCTGTCTGTATGTCCGTCTGTCTGTATGTCCGTCTGTCTGTCCGTCTGTCTGTCTGTCTGTGGACACGATTACAGTCGTAATTTTAAAGCTATTGTGCTGAAATTCGATATTTAAGCTTTTCTCTAAAAAAATAAAATCAAGTTCGAAAATGGGCTTAATCGACTGAAAACCACGCCTACCTCCCATACAACTCAAATAATGAAAACTCTATAAAAAGGCTAATATTAAAGTAACAAAACTGAAACTCAGTATTTGTGAGTTTCATGTCAAAACTGAGATGCGTTATAAAAATGGGCGTCATCCATCTACAAACACGTCCACCTCCCATACAACCCCAAAATTGAAAATTTTATAAAAGGTTTATATTTATGCTTCAGGAAAACAATTTGATATGTTTGTGTTTTAGACACATCAAAATAACAAAATCTTCAAAAATCTCAAACAAAAAGCTCTCCAATTTAAGATTCTTTAACCCTTAAGAATCGGTCGTGGGGGTATTTTAACTGCGGCCAAGTCGAAGATATACCTAACAAGTTTTGAATAAAATTCAAAATACAAGGAAAACGTCAACTATTTTAAAAGTTGAACGACCGAAATTCATATAATCCATGTACAAATACAAGGGCTGCAAGAATATTTCATAAAATAAGAGTTGGAAATGCATGAAACTCATTGTTGTTTACGGTTTTAAAAACATTTCGCACACTAAATACAAAACAGTCACAACTCAAAAAACATGACTTTTCAGGAGAAGCGAAAAATAAAACCCTTTGGTTGATACTACAGAAAAAAAAGCAATTTTCATTTAAACACACAAACTTCATTCTTCCAGTTAATAAAGAAAATAATGAAAAAGATAGTGAGATATGTGTTTTGTGAATTGATTTATAACAAAAAGTCGGTATAATAAAATTTTGAGTTGTGACTGTTTTGTATTTAGTGTGCGATTTATAATATATAAAAAGTAGAAATGGTGAATTTATTTGTTTTTGTATTTTCTTAAAGGGGGACATAACATTGGCCGTTTTTTTAAATCGATTTTTTATTTTTTATAATTTTGTATTTTAAAAAATATTCTTAAAATTCTAGGAAAAAAAATTTCATTGAAAAATTCTTATGGGTTCAAAAGTTACAGTCGGATACGTGAGAGCGCATTTTTATTTTTCACCTTTTTTTTCTTTGTTCACAAACTTTGAACGCGTTTATCTCTGACTGCGGCACTAGAGGGTTAATTTTTGACAATATTTTTGTTTTTTTATTTATTATAACTTGATTCGCTATCGACACGAACTCTTTTAAAAAAATTTTTTTTCGATTTTTTACGAATTTTTAAAGTCAATTTTTTTTTCGAAAAAAACACACATTCAAATTTGGAACATCACCAAAAATTAAAAAAAAATTTAAAAAAAGCTCATTTCATACGATAACCAATTTTGTTAAGATTTAAAAAAGTCATTTTTTCCAGATCGAACAATTTTTGCGACTCCCAGCGCTACAACCATGAGGCCCCGTTTTTTTCTCTGCCGCCATGGTTTATTTGGTTTATTTGGAGCTCTGTAAAACCATGTTGGAGTGAAAAATATATTTGTTTGAATTTTTTGTTTCCTTGTAATTTGTTCAATTCTCTACAATAATTTTGGAAAAATTTTTGTTTTTGACTGAGTTATGAATTTTTTAAAAAAAGGTCTGTTTTCTCTCCCACGAATGTTATGTCCCAACTTAAAAGTGTATTTTTTAATAGGCTAAAAGGTGAAACTTTTATTAACTCAGTTAAAAAATAAAGTTCAAGCATTCGAATATATATTTTATATCAAAACATAAAAACAGTGAGTTGCAAAGGATGCCAATGTGCCGAATAAGGGTTAACTTTAAATCACATGTCAATATTTTTAATAGATTTTTATATAAATATAAAGAAATATACAAAGCATTTTTTTAGTCTTTCTTATATTAATACTGTTCTATCTGTGAAACAGCATAAACTGATTTATTAATAAAAATATTAAATATTTAAAAATCCGTCCAACACTTAACATCGCATACATCCAGCAAAGCCACTTACCTACAAAAAAGCAAAAAAAAAATTATATAAGCCGTTACCAAAAATAAATCATAAAGCAGTCAAAAACTCGACATATGATGTCATATTTCTATTTGAACTCAAACATTTGTAAGGTTTTGTTTCAAATTATGTTATACAACTTATAATCTATAAAAGATAAGTTCTGCTGCAGTGCCAAAAACATGCCATAAAGGATAAAAAAAAAAAAACAACCAAAACGAAACGAATTTAAAACCATCAAATATCCAAACATAAGGCAGACAGACAAAGGATGTCCAAATAAAACTTGACGTATCAGCTGTCAGCGCAATTGAAAGTGTGCCACCGCAAGTGTGTGTGAGAGCGAGATGGAATAGAGCAATATTCTGAGTGGATTCCAGTATTAATTTGAAGCTTTTCAAACTGATTTAGGTTAAGTTTAGCCAATGTTTTCCATCCGATCTCTGAGTGCTTACGTGTGACTATGTGGCTGTTTGAGTGTGTGTGTGTGTGTCGATGTGAGTGTTTGCTTTGAAGAGATTTATTATTAAACTCTATGGATTCATATTTTCATATTTGACATTTCAATATTTGTATTTATGTAGATTTTACCCAAAGGTATTTCTTTGTTTTTTTTTTTTTGTTTCATTTCAGCAACCGCAGCAGCAGCAGCTGTCAAGCGCAACATTGTTGGCTTAATTTTATTTCTAATGCGAGTATTTTGAAATATGCTAAATTTCTAAATAAATACGCACTCTGAAAGCAAAATCAGTTCTAAAGAGATTTTCAATAATATTGAAAACTAGTTTATCATCGGTATTTAAAATATTTGAAAATCTTAATTAAGTTTTAGCATTTGAGCTAAATAGCTTTTTATATTAAATGTCTTTGTTTGAAAAAAACACTATTTTATAATCTTACCTGTGTGCGTTCTCTGATGCGCCTTCAAGTGAGAGCTTTTTGTGTAGACTTTTTTGCAGCCAATAAACTGACATTTGTGTATCCGGCGTTTCGCATCCGGACTGTGATCATGTTGACGCTGGTGATGTTTTGTTGTTACTGTTAGTAAAAAAAGAGCAATTATAAAAGATAATTATGTTCAAAATTTGTTAAATGTTAACTAAAAATATTAACTAAAATATTAATAAATAATAACTAAAAATATTTTAAAAGTTCATATGATCTTCATGCCTTTCTCAATTAACAACATGATAATATGACATTAATTTCTACAACATTTTTAAATTAATTGAATTTTCAAGTTTGAAACATCCAGCAATGAACGAGTCTGGTATAAAAAAGTACATGTATTTTTAATCTGAGCTTTTTCATGAGTCGTTTAAGGCATGTTAGTCCATTCATCTATTCCTCTGTGTGTTGTCCGTAAACTCAGGATAAGGAAAAAGCCAATTGTGTTTTTGCATAAAACTGGCGCAAAGGCTTAAAGGCGCCTGACAGCATTCCTTTCGGAATCTAAAGGTGCCAATTTGAAAATGTTGTGAAGGCATTCACAACCCTTGGTGCGGGTGGTGGCCTATCTAAAGCCTCTTTATTACTCAGAGATATGACACCCAGCTGAAAAATGTAACTTCACATTCGAGCAAAACCTCTACCCGTAATATGGGTGCAAACCGCAAGCACCACGAATCTTCTCGAAGGTCTAACAAGTCAGCCTGCCAAAGCCGCTAACTTCCCGTAGTGTCAAGTAGGGCGTATCGAAAAATTTAGATCGTATTTTAAGAGGACTCAAAGGTTGCATAGGCTTGTCAAGTTAAATCCTTGGTCAGACATCATAGCAAGCTACTACCAGTTGAAATCATTACCGATGCGATAACTGGTGACCAGAAAGAGTTCATTATCTATAAAGTTATAGGATCTATGAACTAACATCAGATGAATAGTTATAATTAACCATTCACCTGATACGGCGACTTGTAAACACTTGGCATGGTTCAATTTGACTATTTCCTTACTAGATGCAAGTGCATTACTAACATCTACCTTTCCATTTGCTTCTTGAATACTGCCCATTGAACCTTAATCTTGAATGTCGTCGTATGGGACATTCGCACAACACATGGGCCCAATCCTCGAGAATTGATCCGTAGTTGTGCTGAGATTTCGCTTATGCAAAAATGCATTAAGAGAACCATGGCCAGTCAATATGATATACTGACTTAATCCTTATTCGGCACGCTTGGGTGCGTTCATATGCAATGACAAATAACCGTCATAAAAACTTAACTACAGAATAGATAGAGCTGATATTTTTTTGTTTGTAGCTTCATAAGTGTATTTTTATAAAAAACATCTCCATTTATATAAATATATCTGCACCCTCAAACTTCTGAAACCGTTCCCTCATGTCCAGTATCTTTTCAAACAATGAAATAAGACTGGTACACTGGTAGAACGGATTAATTTTTCTGAGCCTGTCAGGTGCCTTCAAGACAGTGGCGTAACTCCAAACAAATAGCAAATGGTAAAGAATCTGATATAATAAAAAATGTGATAACTTTCAAACAAAATACTGTGAAATAGAAGCTCAAAATTTTACTCAACAATTCATTAGTATTTTACAAATTGTTTATCAATTAACGTTAATCAATTGTGTCAAAAAATCATTACGAATTTTTAAGCCATTGAATGTGACATTTCAGAAGCAGCTAAGCTGCTGTTCTTCACAATCCCATTGATCTGCGCAAGTGCAGACAGGTCATATACCCCCACGGCCGATTCTTAAGGGATTCTTAATCTTAAATTGGAAAGCTATTTGTATGAGATTTTGAGAGATTTTATTATGTTTATGTGTCTAAAATACATACATATCAAATTCGTTTGCTTGCAGCTTAAATATAAGCCTTTTCTTAAAGTTTACAATTTTGGGGATGTATGGGATGTGGGCGTGTTAGTTTCCTTATGACGCCCATATTTCTAACGCACCTCAGTTTTGACATAGAATACACGAATACCGAGTTTCCGTTTTCTACCTTTAATATTAGCCTCTTTATAGAGTTTTCAATTTTGGGGTTGTATGGGAGGTGGGCGTTTTAGTATGTGGATGACGCCCATTTTTTAAAACACCTCAGTTTTGACATTTAATACACAAATATCGAGTTTTAGTTTTCTACCTTTAATATTAGCCACTTTATAGGGTTTTCAATTTTAGGATTGTATGGGAGGTGGGCGTTTTAGTGGGTAAATGAAGTCCATTTTTCTAATACATCTTAGTTTTGACACAACACACACAAATACAGAATTTAAGCATTGTAACATTAATATTTGCCTCTTTATAGAGTTTTAAATTTTGGGGTTATATGGGAGGTAGGCGTGGTTTTCATCCGATTTAGCCCATTCTCGAACTTTATCTTAGTTTTTTTAAAAAAAGTTGAAATATCGAATTTCATTACAATAGCTTGAAAATTACGGCTGCAATCGTGTCGACAAACAGACGGACAGACGGACAGACAGACGGACATGGCTGAATCAACTCAGGTGGTGATGCTGATCAAGAATATATATACTTTTCTATACCTACCACTCCTCCTTTTGGGTGTTACACACGTCGTGACAAAATTAATATACCTCTTACGCAGTACGCGTGGGGGTATCAAAATATAGTAAAATAAAAGGTCGGCTCACGTACTTTCCCTGCAGAAAAATGGACCAGATTTAGAATAGTTCTAAACTAGTTCCAAAAGGGGCCAGTACTGGTGCCACTACAATACCCTCTTACATTGATCAAACTGACGCTTTTTACGGGTTGATGTCATAGGAAAAGACAATTGTCCCCATAAACATCCCTGTTTCCCTATATCTGTGCTAGTTCCATTATGAATAGTTCTAAACTGGTCCGTTTTGATACAGTCTGAAAGTGGTCAGTCGTAAGCCCTATTTTTAGCCTGATTTCGAATACGGGTGCGTACAATAAAACTCAATAAAGTAATGTATATAGTTTTACCCGTATATTTACCATTTACCACTTTTATCGAAAATTATTGTAAAAGTCAAGAGAAATGCGGAATTTTAATGAAAAAACAAGCCACAACACGTTTTGAACGTGTAGGTTTTTTATTTTGTTGGTGTCTGCTGACATGAAAAACAAAGAATACACAAATAAATTCAAACTGTTCTATGCTGAGCGTCTTTTGTACTAGTTGACAACTAACTCCAATTTCACTAGAAATAAACTAGTTGGTTTTTCCAATTGTCTCCAAAATAACTGCTGGGTTACTTGATGAAAATTGCAAGGAGAGAGAAAAGAAAACAAAAAAACAGCAAAAGTACATGAACAGAAAACTTGTAGAAATTTGCAAGTAAGCAACTGATCGGACGACTTGAAAGCTTGAAATGAGAAAAAATTTTGTGAATTTTTTTTTTCAAAAAAAATTATTCTGATACAAAAAAACGAAATCTTTTTTTATACTAGCAGAAACTTATAGCTACTTTTTCTCTCTCACTTTTTTTATTCTCTCTTCGTCCTCTCTTGTTGCAAGTTTCTTGAGTTCGTGAACGCTTTTCATGTAAAAATTTGTAACAATTTTTTGTAAGTGAACAAGGCTAAAATAAATCCAATAATGTTTCTGTTCTTCTTTTGTTTTGAAGATTTTTGTTAATTTTTCGGGCCCTTGATCATCTAGTTACGCCACTGCTTCGAGAGCAGGATAATCCGTGCCCATTTTCATTCTTCTGGGAAGATGCCTTCACATAAGTATTTACCATACAAGGCTTTCAGGTATTCAGAAATAACCTGAAAGTGTTATCCCTACTATAATTTCTCTAGAGATAGCACTCTACTATCCCTGTAGAGTGCTTTCCCTACTCTTGTCGAATATTAAGTCAAAACAATACCAACAACCATAACGCAGCTTTTTTGTCAGACACCAATGCAAAGATGAGCTGACCCCAAAAAGTCACTTGCTGGACATTACCAAAATATGGGTTCTTTGCCATAGGTACATTTATGGTAACAAAAAAGCAGATAAACTAATCAGGCTAGGTTTTTTCCTTGACACCGTTAAAGTGGAACCAGTCGCAGTTCTTCTGAACAGAGTGAAGGGAAGGATTCACATTTATTACTTTGCCATGGATTGTAGAAGATGGGAAAGAATACCAACCTGTAGCACAGCCCAGAAACTTTGGCCTAGCTACAACCCAAGTTAAACTCGTGAGCTGTTTTTAAGATCCCGTAATGAAATAGTCTGGATCACGGCAGTCATAACTGGTCTTTGGCTAATTGGTTTGCATTAGGGTATCCCAAACGAAATTTTTTTTCGAATCTCATAGTTGCTAAGTCTTTATTTGAAAGATTAGGGGTTCAGGCATTTTTGATATTTTTTGGATGTCGCGGTAGTCGAATCAGGTTTTTGGAGAAATTTTAAATTTCAAGCATAAGTTGATCAATGACAGGCAAGCAATTTGATAAATTTGCAGAAGCAATGCAGTCAGCTTTTTGAAATTTTGCGACTGGCAAAAGCGAAGAAAAACACTGTTTTGATAAAGTGAAAAGTGCATGGGCGATTCCATTTTAGTTTTGCGGTAATTGCACTTATTAGCTTCTCAAAGTTAGTGGACTGCATGAACCACAGAGACTTATGATAAGTCGGAGTAGCGACCGACGAAACCATGTTGTTGTAGCAACCTGTTACTTCATGAATAATTTCTCATAAAGCTCAAAATATAATTTTTAAAGAAGACGTTTTTTAAGAATTATAAAATAAAATAGACATTTTCTTAGTCTGAGTTACTTTTTGGAAAAACAATTGTCTTACCTTTACTTTTATGCACATAAATCTGGAGTTTTGGCAAGTTTTTTTGGTCATTCAACACATTTTGATTTTTTTGTGAAATTTCCAAAAACTTTTTAAAAAAAGCCTTCATAACTTCAAAAAATTCCATAAAGATGAAAAACAGTAACGATGCAGTCTGCAAAACGGTTAAATTTTATGAAATTTTAAAGAAATAAATTTCGATTTTACTCTTAGCGTCAAAGGTTTACGAAAGCCATAGGAAGGTCTGTTAGTAGTGCGTTGAACCACTGCCGTTGCTGGCTGAAATCTATTTTACTCACGTTTGTAAAAGTCATTTTCCTTAAAACAATTTTTACAAAGTACCTTATGACATTCTGCATGTGAAATTTCAGACTCATACCGTTAAAAGAACCTTTAAAAGCTGTTTTAAACACTTGTTCGTCACGCTCTTTGAATTTATTTTTGAGCCATAAGAAGTTTCTCTTCAAAAATTTTGTATTTTTCCAGCACTTCAACCGCTCACAAACTCAATTTTATCCACTCATGACAGAATAATAAGGTAGGCTCATATTTTCACGGCTACTCAAATGTCTTATTTTACACTAACAAAGCTGTGAGTGCTATAAACGTCAAACAATAAAGCCAGCAACAACAACTAGAAAAAAGTAAATTCGAACAGCTGACTTTGACATCTAGCTCACTTCCTCTCTAATATGCGCCTACCTTGTTATTCACCCAGGTAAATTTTTTTGACATAAACGAATATAAATTATTTTATCTCAGAAAAATTTTTGAGCCAAAAAATTTGCTTAAAGCTTCACAGAATCGATTATGCTGCATAAAAGCCCAGTTAAAACAATCAACTAACTAAGATAAAAAAACAAAATTTTACTGATGACAACATTTCAATAGTTTCTGCATTCTGAGAAAAGCATGACAAAACAAAAAATGCCACATGTCAAATGTTTTTGTGTTGCTGATTGTGTATGTGTGTGTGTGTGTGTGTGTGTCAAATTGGCAGCTGTCAAAATTACTTACGTGCTGTCACTTGTGGATTCTGTGGAGCGGTACCACGCTGTGCAATCTGGGTGGCAGTTATACCGGAAACGAGCTGTTGCTGTTGTTGTTGTTGCTGCTGTTGTTGTTGTTGTTGTTGTTGCTGTTGCTGCTGCTGCTGCTGAACTGTGCTGTTGACAAGCGCTGTTGCTGCAGCTGCTGCAGACGCAGCACTTTGCACTTGTATCACGCGTGCCAAGCTGATGCCGCCATTTTGTTTGCCCGCCGCTGTTAGACGCACGATAGCATTGCGCGGAATGTTGTTGTGATGCTGTTGTAGTTGTGTTTGTGGATGTTCTGTGTTGGTGGCAGCGGTGGTAGTTTGTATGCTGGCATGCGTTAAGTGTTGTTGCTGCTGCTGCTGCTGCTGCTGGTGATGCACTTGTTGTTGCTGTTGCTGTTGTTGTTGTTGTTGTTGTTGTTGTTGTTGTTGTTGTTGTAGAAGAGGAACTGTAGTTGCTGTTGTTGTATTGTTATTGGTTAGATTACTGCTGGCGACGGCAGCAGCTGTTGATTGATTCTTATGATTACTGACCAATGTTGTTGTTGTAGTTGAAGATAATGTCGGTGACAGAGTTGCTGCTGCTGCTGCTGTTGTGGCAAAACGCAGTATGGCGGTTGTTGACGGCGAGTGCTGCTGTTGTTGTTGGTGCTGCTGCTGCTGACTCAAACGTTGTTGCTGCTGCTTTTGCTGCTGCTGCTGTATAAGTGCGGCCAATTCGTTGGCAGTTAATGTGTTTGCATCAATTTGATGATGTGGCTTATTGGCAGCAGCAGCAGTAGCAACAATTGTTGCGGTTGCAACTGATGTTGACAATGCTGACGATGCTACTGCTGATAATGATGCTGCTGCTGATAATGCTGATGATGTTGATGTTATTGATGATGTTGATGATGATGAACTGATATTTGTGCGTATCGATTCAGGTGATGATGGCGGCGTCAACGTGGGCAACATATAGTCATGATGATTACTGCTGGCTTTATTGCTGATGCTGATGATGTTGTTGCTGCTACTATGACTACTTTTGGTGGCAATCACACGCAATTTGATTGCCTTCTCCGAAATCGGACAGTGCTGGGTGGTTGTTGTAGTTGTTGCTGTTGATGCTGCATGATTCAGATATGTAGACGCTGGTGACAACGTTGACACCGCTGTCATGGCCGATAATTTCTCCTCACAACTATCTGAGTTAAGCGCCTCCTCTTCATCTTCGTCGATGCGCTCCTGCTTAACGACCACCGAACAACTAAGTGACTGTGATGAGCTGCTATCCCACGATATGCCCGAACATGATGATGAAACAGAACTCGTCGTCGAAATGGAATCTAGATTTTGTTCTTTGATTTTAAGTTCTTCGAGTATGCGTGCCGGTGCTGAGAATATTTCCCAGGCTGAATCGAGTTCGGTGTGAATTTTTTTGTACGACTGCAATTTGGGCTCATCGCGCAGGTAGCGTTCTAGCTCGTAGCAGGTCTAGGCAAAAGAAAAGAAGGAAAAAGCACAGTAAGTCATTAGAATTTTTTTTTAGTTTTAAATATTTTATAAATGCTGTATGAATAAATTACATAAAAAGTTTAAAGTCTTAATTTATCTAGTATACATTGATGCCTGGAGGAGTGCGCTTCAGAGAAAATCAACTCACTAATGGTTGATTTTATTGAAAAAAAAAAATCTTATCAATTTATTTCTTGTAGAAAAATAAACAAAGCTAGAAACTCACATGATTTTTATTTCAATGAAACATTTTTTGATGAGATTCTGCTTTTTTTTTATGAGCCGTCCGTCATACCCGTTTTGACTGAACCGAACAATTATTGAACAACCTTTTGACCAACGAACGGTTATGTTTTGATTAAGTTTTTTTCAAACATTCACGCTAAAAAATTCTATTATAAAAATAAAAGAGTAAGACACGCACCCAACAACCAACACACAAAAGCATTAAATATGTGCAACAACCTGGCTGCATGCATATCTACACACACACACACACACACACACACGTAAACATTTACGAAGATAACTAATATTATTATTATTATTATTGCTACAATATTTGATGAAACTGTGTTTGCTAAGTTGTATTAGCATGCTTGTTTGTATGTGTGTGTGTTTTTGTCTAAGGGTAAGTCACATAAACGCTCAAACTCAAACCACTTAAGCCGCAATAAGCTTTGATCAAAAATTAATAACAGCAACAACGTTGAAAGCGTCGATATAAGCGTTGTTTGAATGCCGAGTGATAAATATTGGTGTTTGTATGTGTACATATATGTTTATGTGTGTTTGTATTTGTGAACCCTTATGCTGCTTAGTCAAAACATAGCATAGTTTAAGGCAATTGACGTAATATAAATACAGTAACACACACACACATGCACTCATTTAAACCAGCAAACACACGCTTGCTTATATAAACATAGTCTAGTTTTAGGCTCGCAATTGTTTTGTTTACAAAATGTTGGTGGTGGTTGTTGGCGAGCACAACAGACGCCAAATTTTAATATCAAGTAACATTGCAACAGCAACAACAACAACAACAGAACTGCAAAAACCATTGTTTACTATTATTTACAAACACACACCCAAACAAACACACACAGCAAAGCACACATCAAAAGCACTGCAGTCGCTACATCAATAGATATAAAGATGAATGCTAACAGCAATAACGAATACTTGTATCTCTGTTAGTGCTGCTAAAACACTGTCTTTCTCTTACACCAACTCTATTACACTCTCTCCCACTCTCTCTTTCTCTCTCTCTCTGGCTGACACTTTTACATTTCATGTATGTAGTAACTAAGCTGTTTTTGTCATTGTACAAATTTGTTAGCTGTAAAACAGCAAAATATGGCAGCATCAGTTATACTCTATACACTCACACCGACACACACACTTTACCAATGCCTACATAGCACAAAAACACATGCATTCGAAACAATGCAAACTTACGCCCTTTTCTCGTTTGCTTACTGCTGCGAATGTCGGGGGAAATCAATTTAAAATAGACACACAAACACACAAAAACACATACTCTCACACACATATTGATAATCACACTCACTCATGTTAGCACAGTTGCTGTCCGGTGTGTTCTGGCGCCTGTGACTCAAAGTCTCAAAGCGCAAACATTTGAGGGTTGACTCGCTGCATGTCGTTGCTGTTTTTGCAGTTGCACACATTCTGTTGCATAATTTTAGGCGTCCATGCGGTGTTATGACTGCATGTGTTTGATTTAGAGGTTATGTTAAACATTTTATGCAGCTTACTATGAGAAGTTTGTGACATGTTTTTGTTATTTTTGTTCTGCTGTTAGTATGTTAACGCTTTAATGAGGATATGCATTAATTGATGCATACTTACAGGCGCTGGCAGTAAGTTGTTGTAAGCGCTTGTTATTGCATTGGTTTAATAGTTAAAGTGAGTTTTGGGCATTTAATTTTTTTTTTACATACATTTTTGCATCTTATGTTGGTTATTAAGTTAAATTAAGGCTCTCAAAACCTCATTAAGGGTTTTATTCATATGACATGCTTTTTACTGGCTTTATGACATATTTCAATACATTTAATGTTGTATTTTATTTTATTTATTAAAAAAGTCAATTGATGGGAACATTTTTTCAACCAACCCCAGCTTAAAGAAATATTCAGACTTTAACTTGAAATCGTCAAAATGTGTTTAATATATTTTCTCAGTGTATCTGTTACACCATTTTTTGAACATTTGAGTTCGAGTTGCGTTGTCAAGCCTCCAAACACTGAGTATAAAATAATCACTTTTTCTTTATAGCAGCCAAAAACAATTTTCTCTCAAAAACACATTTAAATGCTTTTAAATATGCATCTTAAAGACATATCATTAAAAATAATTTATTTACGGTTATGATTTCACGTGCACATAAATTTCTTATCTAATTATGTTAAGTGTTTCCCGCAACAGTTGAGTGCCAGCAACGCAAGTTAATGTAACTCAGTTTACACCAAGTTATTTGCTAAATATATTTTATTATTTGAAAAAAAAAACAAACAAAAAAAAAATATACATAAAATTGGGCTAAATTTTAAATTTTAGGCTTTTGCTTAAATTTAATTAGTCGACAATTTTTCGCTATAAGATTCAGCTAAAATAGCTTAAAAGCTTTTTATGTGGAAGCATGTAAATGGAGCACATTTAAAGTATGATTGTTTAAGTGTATATAATATATACCATATGTATGTCGGAGAGAGGAAGCGTGTGGTAGTGTTCTAGCAATATCCAGCAACCATCATCCAATGCTGGCCCACAATAAGTGTTGCTAAAAGCCAAGGACGATGTTGTTTTTTATGTGAGGGCTACGAAAGTCAACGAAATGCCATTAAAAATTAACTCAAGCCAAAGAAGGCACATAATCATCAAAAGCTCATGAACGACAGAGCCAGAGACAGACAGCATTTTTTAGCACAACGAACCCAAAACAAAACGTAACGTAACGAGCACTCGTAATGTTTGCAAGTGTTTATAATTAATTAAAAGCTTTTGTAATGCGACTTTATAAAATAGCCAAAATAATAGTTTAAACTGCAAGTTATTCAAATTTGCTGCATACTTTAAGGCTATCGTATATTAAATTGTGCTTTAAAACTTATTAAGCAGAAAACTAGTGTGAAAACTACTTGAACTGTAGACTTAATTAAAAAGCACTTTAAAGTTCGCAGAGCAAAGAAAGAAAGAACAGAATAAAAACACAGCAAAAATATGTTTCAACAGTTTGAATTTTCAGCCTAAAGTTAGAATATATTCTGTAGATATGCCATACAGAATATCTATGTATATGCCAGCAAATAAAAAATAAGGCCTACCTTAATGACTGTAAAGAAAAAATTTGCTAGCATACTTTGCGGTCGGTACCTTTGATTTAATATATTCAATAAGGACTACAAAGTTTGCATTTAACTTAGCCTGACAAATAAATGCTATGTAATAGCTGGCTCCATTTAATATATATTCTAATCCTAAAAGTAGACAGCTACAAATTTGCATAATTTGTTATTATCTAATTGGCGAACGGCATCTTGTGATAATCGCTCGCTTAAAATTTGTTAATGAAGGAAATTTTACTGACTTATGTTAATTAATGATATGCTTCTTAATATGAAATATGTATTCGTATTAAGTTTCTGCACCACAGTCTAGGCAATGGCTATTAAAACAGCTGAAAATGAATGAAAGGAACAAGAACTGTACCCATTAAATTACTCAAAATTTACAGAGAAAGAAATACTTCAACGACATTTCAAAAATTAAAGATATGTCCATGAAATTTGATAAATTATTTTTAAGAAATAAAAATAAAATATTATTAAGAACTAAAAACAACAGAAAAACTAAAATGTAAAATAAAGAAATTTATATAAAAATTTAAAAAAAAAATTTTTAACAATCAAAAAATATGTTTTAGCTTGTTTTTTATTTTTCATGTTATCTTTTGTAAAAATTTGCAATGAAAAAAATTTAATCATAATGTGATCAGTTCCAAATAAGACTAATAATGGAGCCTAAAAATAATCACTTTTAGACGTATCAAAATGAACCAATTTAATGGTACTACGACAGATATAGGGAAAGAGATTTGTTTATAGGGACAATTCTTCTTTCATATGACACTAACCCGTAAAAAGCATCAGTTTGTTCAATCTAAAAAACTATTCTAAACTTAGTCCATTTTTCTACAGTGTAATAAAAATGTTTAGTCAAGTCAAATCAAATATCCAGATACACCGACGGTCTTGATGGCACAGCAATCGTCATAGGTTTATTATAATCAATTCCTCTGGATTAATCAATTAGAAAACAAAGAAGAAAAGTTACAAAACAACTTTTGAAGCCGTTCTTCATAAAATAGGCCAACAAATACATTATTCACGTGGACTTTTGCAATTAAGACTATTGCAACTATTAAGAATATAAATCACAGAAACGCATAAAATAATAAAGTGCTATTAAACTATTTCTCAACGGTCTCGTGACATCTTCAGTTATTTCATAAAACTGAAATGTTTGTTCCAAAACAAAAATGCACTCAAAGATTACAATAGACAAAGTTCATCATTGCACACTTTGTAAACCACAACAACAAAAAAGTTATCAAATGAAGAGCCTCATTAAAGTAGCATATTAAAAACAACTAAGTGTACTACATGTAGTACGATCGGCATATCTGGGTTAAGTCAAATCCAAGTCAATTCCGTGTTGAATTCAAAAAAAGTCAATTAAGACTTTACTCAGAATTCAGTCAAAATCAAATAAGAGTGAAGTTAAGTTCAAGCCAGACTTGATTCTGGTCAAGTCAAAGTCAAATTATAGTCAAAGTAAAGTTATGGTCAAAATCAAATCAGAGTCAAGTAATGGTCAAAGTCAAGTGACAGTCAAGTTGGAGCCAACTCAAAGTCAAGTTATGGTCAGAGTCAAGTCAGAGACAATTTATGGTGAGTTTCATGTCAAAGTCAAGTTGGAGCCAAGTCACAGTCAAGTTATGGTCAGAGTCAAGTTTTGGTCAGAGAAAAGTAAGAGTCAAGTCAGGGTCAAGTCAGAGTCAAGTCAGAGTCATGTCATAGTCAAGTCAGAGTCCAACCAGGGTCAAATCAGAGTTAAATCAGCGTGAAATCATACTAAGAGTCAAGTCATAGCTCAGTTATAGTCCACTCAGAGTCAAGTCAAAATCAAGTTAGAGTCAAGTTATGGTAAGAGTCAAGTCAGAGTCCAAGAAAGCGCCAAGTCAAGATTACTGTAATGGAGTTTAAGACCGTGAAAAGTTTATTGACGAAACTCGCGTAAGAAAACAGGTTTTTCTCCCGAGAAACAATTTGTGTACATACGAAAATGCTCAGTCACAAAAGTTCGAAGTATCAGCTACAATGTTATTTTTTAAAGCTACAAGTAGCAACGAGCAACTGCGAATCTTGTGAAAAGAAAAAGAATTGCACATTGACATGAAGCCGAATGCAAACGACGTCCTCCAGCACACAGGACAGAATTATTTTACTGATTGGTGTGCGAAAAGTACTTGATTTTTCAACTAAAATTTGCTCGATTATGTACACAAAATTCCCTGGAAAAGTTTTAACTATAATGAATCCTGTCCATGATCACGCAATCAAATTTGGGCAGGTAATAGCGATACAGTTTTCGAGCCCTCCTTTTGGCTTCGGCGTCCTTTTCTTCTGACCTCTTTTCTTCTGAGGTACTTTTTGTACTTTATGGCTCCTTAGGTTGTACAATTTTTTAATCCGTTGAACACTTGACTTCGATGTTCCCGCTTTTGTTGCAATATCACTAACCAAAAAGCCTGGATTCTGAGTAAATAGCCGCTTAACGGTCTGGGCCACCACTTAGTTCGCTGGACCACTTTTTCTCCCTGAGCCTGGTGTTTTTGATTAAGGGATAAGCTGTTTGTATCCTTTTATGGTCCTTCCGACAGTTCTAACGCACACGCCAAATTCCTTAGCGATCTTTTTATACGTGGTATTTGGATTTTCCAAGTATTTGCAAACATCTTTTTAGTGGCTCTTTTATTTTACTAAGGAGTTTTTTTTTTTTAATTTGCAATATTTTTACTTTTTTATGTACCAAATTTGTTGCTATAGAGGTAACACTTTTTTATAAATAACCTGAAAACAAAGGACAGTTATTTCTGGGACTGTCTTTATTGTATAGATATTTAAAGAAAACATATTTTCGAAAATGACGAAATATCGACTTTTTGGGGTCTCAAAATAGTTTGTAAAGACCAAAAATTTCAAAATTTTTGTTACCCAATATTTGTGTACTATCAAAATCTTTACTTTTTTGCTTATATTGGGTATCCATTCTGAAGAAAAAAAAGTCAAATGGAAAAAAACTTGATTTTTTGGCCTGAAAAGGGTTCACGAGAACCAAAACTGCCCCATGGGGATTTCACCGATCCAAAAAAATATGATGCAGAAATAGTTTCTAAGAGTTCCTCTAACTTTTTAGTAGGTGGCTTACTACCCATGGCTTATGCCCATGGTGGTTTACTAAATTTCTGCCCATCATATAAAGAAAACCTTCTGCAACGAAAGATAAATATTTACGAACGAAAGCAGTTAAAAGGTTCCTCGGAAACCTTTTTATAAACAAAGCCTCTGGTCTTGATGGCAGACCACCAATTTTTCTTACAGGACAGAAGTATTTCCATTTTGTAAGAAGGTCGCGAATCGGTACCAAAAAGGGTGATGCAACAAATCCTGCCAAGCATCGACTTAGGTTGCGGTTATAGTCAACGCCGAGTCAGACAGGCAGGCAGGCAGGCAATGTGAACAAGCGAGATAGATAGCTATCTGCATCTCGTTTTTTCACACAGATTTCAGCCTGCCTGCCTGCCTGCCTGTCTGAATCGCGTTCACTATAATCGCAGCCTTACTGTGATATGTTTAATATCTTTCTGATCTATCTGGAGCACAGAGAGTTGTTCAGTGACCGCCAGTGTGGGTCCTCTCTATTGATGACCGTATGGAGAACCACAGGGTTCAGTCCTATAACCTACTTTGCTAATAGCTTTTATAAAAATGACTTTTTGTCGTTGACTCATAACCCAGTCCATAACAGGGAGATTGAGAGTCCAGTCCATTACAGAGAGATTGAGAGAAAAGGCAAAATATGAATGACATGCATGTTAATGACTTGGAAAAAATCTTTCACAAACAAATTGATTGCCCTCTATGCAGCTCCCTTTAATATGAATTGTATAAATCTTGCGGATTCAGCCACTCTTGATGTTCGGTGCATATTGTTTATATCTGAACTTCGTTGGAATGATCATATTTTCAATTTCTCGGAAAAAGTGACCAAACGGTGGAAAAACTACTTCACTTCAGCTGATTTTCCCACCATATATACCTCATAAATTAGGCCGAAAATGGTGTACAATTCGCATATTTTGTTAGGAGCTCCAAGACAATATGTATGGTGTTGGTTAGTTTGGAAAGTGTACGAATCCGGTAGACAATTCAAGACCAAGAGCAAGATAAATTCCTCCATTAATGTGGCTTGGAGTGAAATTTCTGGAAACTACTTGAAAAAACTTTATGATTCCATTCCCAACCAGATTTATAAAACCAGTTTGAGTTACGGAAGTAGCACTCATTATTAAAAATTATTAACCGTAGAACACATAACCAAAAAATACCACGCAAACACATAACCGGGGTACACGTGTACCCCTAACAAGTTTTTATTGATTAACAGTTATAATTGTAATTGTTATGATTCAAATTAGAGATGGGCGTGTGCCGTACTTTTTCCGTGACACGACGTGCCTACAAAAAACAACTTTGTGCGTGCACGTGCGTGTCCGAGCTTGAGAAAAGCAAAGTCATGCGTGCTTTTCTGTGTTTTTACGTGCGTTTTTGTGCAAGTACGAAAAATTCAATGTCGTGTTCGTGTCGTGTGTGCAATTGGACGTCGTGCCCGTGCCTCAAATATGTTGCACGCGCCCATATCTTATTCAAATCATTACTTCTTCAGTGCTATGCAAGTGAACATCACAATATTTTCAATCGCGACGATTAAAGTTAATATATATATAAAAAAACAAAAATGGCATCAAAATATAATGAAAATCTATCTTCGAGTGCTTATAAAAAGTAACATAACAGAAATAGTCCCCTAAAATTTTAATTTTTAATGTTTTTTCTTTTACAGATTAAGTGATGCAGAGAAAGAGACTTACATTCAGGCTATTTTTGACAACGTTGTGGACGATGAAGAAGATTCTTTTGCAGAGGACGAAGAAGAGCAGGAGCTCAATGTAAGGGATGTCGAAATGTCTGATGCGGAAACGCCTCGTGAAAATGAAGAATTCGATTAAGTAGGCTTTGACGACGAATTAGACGATGAAAATGAAGAGGAAGAAGCGGCACCAATTAATCTGGTGGCCAATAAATTTGTGACGCGTGACGGCACTGAATGGAATTCCCAACTACCAAATGTCGCTCCTCAAGCATTGAGGCAAAACATTCTTCGACAACGCTGTGGTCCATCGAAGCACACCGAAATGATGTCCATGGAACAAACGTTTAAGTGTTTCATGCATTTAGAGATGGTGGACATTATTATGCGCCATACCAACAAAAAGACAAGAAATTTTTACAACGCATGGAATGCAAGCCACCTCAATGCAACTTCAAAGGTATGGAAAGAAGTGACGGTAGCAGAGTTATATGCCTTTTTTGGAATATTAATTATGGCAGGCGCAAATCGCAGCAGCAATAATAGCGTTCGGCACTTATGGAGCTATATGATATGATATATCGAGCCATAACCGCGAAAAAGATGTAACCAGCAATTTACAAAAATTTGTTTTCTTATCAAAACTTATAATTTATTTAATTTTCAACAATTTATTATTTAAAAATAATAGTAATTATAATAATTTAATTATTTATTTGTTAAGATTGTGTAAAAACATTGTCGTTACTAAGTATCTTAAGTCGAAAATAATTAAAAGAAATCTGCTCCTTTGAAATTTTAGTTTTGATGGTTACATCTTATTTGCGGTTATGGCTCGATATAGTCAGATCCAAATTCAGATTCAGAGTCAGTAAAAGTCAGATCCAGACTCAGAGTCAGACTCAAATTTTCGATACTTACTCAGAGTCAAAACCATAGTAAGACCAACATTCAGATTGAAAGTGAAATTTGGATTCAGTCTTAGGAAATATCTGTGTCGACAAGGAATAACAGCTAAAGTCGCAAATTTTTATGGTTGTACACCAAAAGTCAGGGTTCGCTGATTTAAGGTAGCAATTTTTAATCTTAAAAATGTTCTCCTGAAAACCTGAAAATGAGTTCAGCTGTTATTTCTTGTCGACACAGATATATTAAATTTGTTGAAACTTCAATAAATTTTATTTGTTTACGCATGAACGGCTAATATATTTATTCCAAGTATGTATGTGAACGCTTCTATTGGTTTTGTTTTTTATGAAATGCATGCGTGTGTTTATGAGAGTGTAAAAAATATACGTAATCTGCTTAAAATGAACACTTGGCGGCATACAAAACCTATTTATGAACAATGCGTCTTTGAGCTTAAAACTGTTCGTCTATAACAGCAACTGATTTTAAAGCTTTACGCACAGTTATAGGCAGACATATATGGCAAGCACAATATTTATACAATCCAGAGCACTATTGCCTTTTTTTGCGACTAAAGCGATTAAGTAATTTTTTTTTTTTATTTTTGATTTGAGCTGTTGCCTTTTTTTTCTGTTTTCTTGAACATTCTAACCCAATAACTAGACTAGAAATGCTGTACAACTAGTATATTCTGGCAGCATTTGTTTGTATAAGTGTGTGTTTTATATGTTTTCTGAAAGCCGCTTTTTAATAGTACTGAAATAAATAAATAAGAAAATCTTCATGCCTGCTTTAAATCCTGCTTTAAAGCTAAATATTTTTCGTTGCTTGGTCAATTGAAGCTCAAAACAGCATTTAAGGCGCCTTAGGAAAATATGAAAATAAGTTTTCCTCATTTTTAGCTGTTTTTAAATTTGCCACAACTACAAAAAATAAAACCTCAAATTATAAGACAAATTGTTGCCGCAAGTCATCATAAAGCAGCTGAACTTGTGTGTGTTATTTTGCTTTTGTCTGAATTTCTTAAATCACAGAATCATGTCTAGCAGCAAACCATAAGTATGCAGCATTATTTTAAAATCTTTCATAATAGCCCAAAGTATGCCGCAACAGCACACAAAACTTATTAGAGCTGATGACTTAAAAAAACTTTTACACATAAAACAAAACGCCAAGAACTAGGCTACACATTTTATTTTCTTTTGCTAAAAAGCATCATTTATTGTCAACTTTTGCCAAGTTCAAAAGCATGTAATTTGTTGGCTGCCTATAATTTAAAAAATAAATAATAAAAAAAAAACAAAAAAACAAAAATAAAAATAAAACAGTAACAAAAATGTAAGTATGCCATAAGCTGCTAATAAATGCCTAAAAGCAAGCAATGCTTTGCAAGAATATTTTCAAAATTTGTGATTTGTAGCATTTTGCTTTTTATGTAGTTGTTATATCAAATTTTTTTATGCCGCTGCTGCTATTTCATTTTGTTTTTATTTTTGTCTTTTGTGCTGTATAATCTTATGCCAACAGCCACCTGACGCACCACCAACACCATCAGCATAAAAATGTTCTCTCGCCCTGAGTAGAGTCGAGTGTTCGTTAACGCTTTCTTCGTTTTTTTCGTTTCCATTTTGTAAAATTCAAATAAATTACATTATTACGCATCATATATCAAAAGTTCAATATGAGTATGAGTGTGGGCAGCAACAAAAGTCAAGCACCACCACCACCACCCCTGCTAATTTACACCCCCACAATAGCATAAAATTTAAGGCGTTGCGTTGGGTGTGAAATAAAGTATAGCGCATATGTACAAAGGAATGAAGACAAAGCTTAGATAATAAAACATGTTCGAGCTGCTTCGGAAAGCAATCAGTTTTTCTCCAATGTTTTTTGTTGTTTTTTTTTTTTTTTTTTGTGAGATATGTTGGGCTAGTTGAAGGAAATGAAACAAATACAAGCCAAGCTGTGGCTAACAAATTGAGCAAAGTTGATAAATTCTCGAGAAACTTAAAGACTTGCATGATTTATGAGCGGTCAGTTGAACTGCTTTTAAATATCTATTAGTTTGCTTAATAAAGTGTTCGATATTTTGTGTGTGTGCAGATGTGTCTCTGTGTGTGTGTTTTTGTGTTTGCTTAAAAGCAATGTTGTAGCAAAAGTTGAAGCACAGAACTAAGCCTCAATTTGGTAATAAACATGAAGTAATTTAGCCACAAATTTTATCTAAAGTGTTGCCTAGTTTTTGGAGTGTTTTAAGTTTATTTTTGTTATTTTGAAATGGTTGGGGAAAAAGTTCATCAAGTTGTCTAGGTCGATAGCATTACTTGTATTGTTAATAATTAAACTGTTGATGTCAATAAACATGTCAAAAGTACTTTAAAAACAATTGTTGAAACTAATGCCGATACTTGTACTTGATGCTTATTGATTAAAAACTTTGGCATCTATAAACAAATTAAACAGAAAATATCCGATTTAATCAACTTTAGTTAAATCAAACTTAACAATACATCAACTTAAAATACTTTAATTAACCCTTTAGACCCCGCTTCTGAATTAAATAACTGAAAATGTTGCTTTCATAACTCCTGTGGTGATTAGATCTAAATTAATAATTTTATTTTTTTTAGGTTATCGTGTCACTAGATATTAAAAGTAACACATATGTATGTAAGTTTTGAATGATGAACTTTTTAAAATATTTTATTTTTGTATTTTTGTTTCGCAATTTTTGCAAAAACTGCGTATTTGTTTTAAAATTTATGATTCTAATAAATAGTTTTTTAATTTATATTTTCTGCTCTAATTGCTCTTGTTGCTCAATTTGTTAAAACTTAACTCTGAATAATGCGTCGTTGTTATGTTAATCGAAACAAACTTCTTACTTTTTTGTTATTATTTTATTATTCGATTACTTCTTTGGTGAGTTCGTGCCGTTTGTTTCAAATTAAACGGTGCTAAGAAATCAATGTTGTGGTCGAAATGGTTAAGCATTACTACTTTTGCAAAGAAAAGCTCTATTAATATTATCTTCATATTTAACAGTTAAATATTGGATTGCAGACTTCAAAAGAGTTCAAATCAGCACAAGAGATGAGCACGATGGGAAAGCAAAAACACTGACCTCTCCAGAATGTATTAGAAAAATCAACGATTTCATGTTTAATAATCTGTGAAAAGTGAAAGTGTGTGAGACAGCTTCAGCAGTAGGCATATCAATTCATATTTTGGTATAAAAAAGTTGACCGCAAGATGGTTGCCGCTACCGTTAAAAATTTATCAAAAACATGAATATGTTCGCACATGTTCTGAACAATGTTGGGACATTTTTAAACAAAATCTGACTGATTTTTTTGCTCAAAATAATGGCCATATATGAAACGTGGATCCAGCACTAAAACCACAATCGAAGGATTCAGCAAACGAGTGGGTATGTCCCAGTGGAAATGCACTAAGTCGAGATTCAACAATCAATCAGAAAAGAGTTGGCTTTTGTTTGTTTGGGATGAAAATGGCATTTTGTTATCAATTATTTGAGAAATGGAAAAACAATCAATTCGATTGAAGAACAAAAACGCAAACAAATGGCTTCATTAATCGAATAAAAACTCACCTTTTTGCATGGCAATGATTTAGTTCAGAAATTGACTCCAGGGTAGGAAATTAACGACGAAAAGGCAGGTCGAATTGAAAACTAGAGAAAACTATGTGTGAAAGCAACGCAATTTTACTCAAATCAATCGGTAGTTGACTTTTTCTATCCTCAACTAGCTAGAGACTTTGTTGTTGCAGTTAATGTTCCGAATTTTGACAAATTTTGTAACTTAGATACCTTTTCACAGAACAATGCGATTTTTTGCCAGATGCAAATAATATTACGAGAGATATTATAATATAGAGCCATTTAGCGATAGCTTGTAAACGAACTTTTTCGAGAACCATTTATATGATCATTTAAAGGCGCCATTTTCGATGTTTGGTCAAAATCTATATAATTGCCTCTCCTCTAGTACATTGCTATTCTAGGATAAACTTCAAGGTTTTATAAAATATCTGGAATACCTTCAAAATTACTTTATCAATAAAAATCATGCATGAAAGTTTTATAAGAATAAAATAAGCTCACACTGAGAAAAAAAAACACATACCTTGCTTCGGTAAAAAATATCTCTATTTTTGATAATAGCAATTTTCTCTTTTTCAAATAAAATTTTTTTCAATTAGAATAAATTTTCACATTTTCGTAGAAATATTTTTTTTCTCCTAGGAAATGGAAACATTTCAATGTCTCTAATAATGATAAGTATTTTTCTCGCACAAAAAATTTCTCATTTATAGAGAAATTTTATTGAAAATGAAAAACTTTTCTTATATTTTGATAAAAAATTCGCTATGAGAAGTATTTTCTTCAATAAAAACAAATATTTTCTCAAAAAAAAAAGTATTTTTCTCTAAAAATGGTATATTTTTCTATTTCATGGTAGCTTTTTATAATTTTTAGAGAATTTTTAGTATCGCAATTAGAGAATGGCATTCTCTGGAGCAAAGTCTATACCATTTTTCTCTAAATATGATGCCTTTTTTATCATATTCCGAGACACTTTTTTCTGAGTGCATTATCGAGTGCAATTGTGTGATGTTTATTTAATCATCAACAGACGGCGCATCAAACATGTAGCAGCTGATGTACTTTTTGAGCTGATAAATAAGTATGCGTAAAAGAAAAAAACATATGTATATTATTACAATTTTAACAAATTTTAACATAGCTTAACCCTCACTTTGGCACCAATCTTTTACTACGTAATCTGGCACATATTTACATTTGTAAATATTTGTTTTTGTCATCATTAAAGATAAACAGAACCTCAAAATTTACATGATTTATTAGGTGGAATATATGTATTAACACCTTCTAAGTCCAATTCCGGAAAAATTTACACACCGCTCTCAAGTGGTTTAGAAGTTATAGGGTTCGGAAGTTTGGAAAATGGGCCTGGAAAAGTCGTATTTTTTTCCAAACAATATCTAGCTTTATGGGTATCAAAAGAAAGGTTTTTTTGTAACCATTTCAAAGAATTATTAACCATTGAAATCCATGCATTATTTCCTACGATATAGCGTTTTACATATTATGCACACTTGACGGTCCAGCTCTTTACGAAATAACCAAAATGTAAGTATGAAGATCAAATTGAAAAAACTTTATAGTTCCAATGAATAAACAAAAACCAATTTCAACAAAAAATATACTTTTTTCATTAAATTAGTACTTCCAGCTACAATATCAAAACATGACATATTGTTGTGAAAGCGAACCAAAAATTTCTGTTCATTAATATTTTCCCAATATAAGCTATCAAATACGAAATATGTATCTATAAAAAAATGTGAAGAATTTTTCCTTATCATTTTTTTCTATTATTAATTCAAAAAATGCGTTAAAACACCATAAAAGCCTTTAAAATACAAAATATTTACATATGTAAAACTACAGAGAACATTGAAAAACGTGAACCCCCAAAACGTGAACTACACCAAAACGTGAACACTGGTTTTTTTACATTGACTACTCTAAAACGTGAACAAAGCTTGAAGCTCTAAAACGTGAACAGATTTTTTTTCAATATTTCTGCATAAAAATGCACAGAGTTAATTCTCGAGAAATCGGGAAATCCCCAGATTTGACAATGTTTTGTATTTGGTACCCCACGTGCTTTTATGTATTGCTATCATCCATCAGTCAGTTGCTGTTTTTCTCTTGCATCACTTGGGTTGATCAACGTTTTATTTTCAATATGTGTTCAAAAAAAGTGAAGGTTTTAACATTAAAAGAAAAAGCAGAAATTTTGGAAAACTTTAAAAAAGGAGTAAGCGTGACAAACTTATCAAAGAAATACGGTGTCGCTAAGTCAACAATATGCAGCATTAAAAAGAAAAAAGATTTAATTCTAAAGTGTGTGAGTAATACATACTCTGGACCGGGAAAAAGAAAGACATTAAGATCATCAGAGCTGCCAAAAATAGAAAAACGTCTTTACCGGTGGTTTATTCAAATGCGAAATAAAAATTGGCCTGTAAGCGGACTAATGCTGAAGGAAAAAGCTAAAGAGTTACACTCAAAACATAAGGAAAATGAAAGTGGTTTTTTGGCAAGTGATGGATGGTTAAGTGGTTTTAAAAAACGATATGGCATTCGTCTTCTTAAAATAACTGGAGAGAAGCTATCATCGCAGCCTGACTTAGTAGATCCGTTTAAAATAAAACTAAAAGAAAGAATTGAAGAAATGGGACTATGTAAAGATCAATTGTACAATGCAGACGAGTCTGGCTTATACTGGAAACTTTTGCCAGATAAAACATACGTTTCAGCAGAAGCAAAATCTGCTCCAGGCGCAAAGACAGAGAAGCAGCGATTTACTTTCCTTATTGCGCAAATGCTTCAGGAACGCACAGGCTTTAGTAGTTAGTTATAGGAAAGGCAAAAAACCCACGCAGCTTCAAAAACTTCACTTGCCCAACCGATTACAAAAGCTCCAAATCGTCTTGGATGACTACTACAATTTTCATGGAGTGGTTTCACTAGGCCTTTGTACCACAGGTAAACATTCTATTTATTCAATTGAAACACACATTTTTTTAATACTTAGACTTATTTTTAGGTTAAAGCTTTTCTGATTCAAAAAAACTTGCCACTTAAGGCTCTTTTGTTATTAGATAACGCACCATCTCATCCTAGTGAAAGTGAGCTAAAATCAGAAGATGGAAATATATTAGCCATTTTCATGCCGCCTAATGTAACTCCACTGATCCAACCTATGGATCAGAATGCCATAAAAATAACGAAATTATACTACAGAAACAGTCTGCTAGCATCGATTGCAGCAAAGGACTCTAATCTAATTGAGTGCATGAAACGCTTGACATTGAAAGAAGCTGCACGCAGAGAAAAAAAACGTTTATCGCCAGTTTGCTGCAAACGAACTTCGTATGTCATGCTTCAAATCATTGTTTGTAAACGTTTGAACAGTTGGCATAATAATGGTTAGTTGCTGGAAACACGTTATTTAGTTGCAAGAAATTAATTTTGTTTGTTATAAACGGCAGTGATTTTTAAATTGCAGCAACCGAAAAATTTATTTTTTCCAACTGAAAACTTCGTTTGCAGGAGAAGAAATTAATTTGTTATAAGCGAGTAGTTCTCAACTGACAAAAAAAATTGCTTGATTTCGGTGATGAAAAGCGTTTAATATTTGCCATCAACGAAAAGGAAGTATTTTTAGAGTGTGAACAAACAGACAAACAACTGTGAATCACAAGCGCAGTCACACAACTGCTACACAGCTCGCTTTCGTTGATGACAAATGTAAAATATTTGCCATAAACGAAGAATCAAGAATGTGTTACAGTTTAAGTAAGCGCAGCCACACACTTTGTCTAAACAAAAATTTTAGTTGTTGTTGTTATAATAATAGTCAGTTGCGGGAAACGCGTTATTAAGTTGCAAGAAATTAATTTCGATTCCCATTAATTTAAGTTGTTTTTAAATTTCGGCAACCGAAAAATTTGTTTTGTTCAACTGAAAACTTAATTTGTAGAAAAAAGATCCATTTCTTATGACATACACATTTGTAATCTAAAAAAATTCATTCTAGACAATATCTCACAATAGCTCAATGGATGCATGCTAGACTGGCACGCGGGAGACGTGGGTTCGATTCTTGGCTGTGTAAGTATCAAAAATTTTAATTTAATTATTGAAATTGTAATTCTGTTTCATTAACTGCTTGGTCAAAAGGAACCGTCAAAATAAGAATAATAAAAATAATAATAAAAAACGTTAATTAAAAAAAAAAAAAATTGGTGTTCCTGTTGGGAATTGAACCCAGGTCACTCAAGTTTTTAGAACCGAATGCCAGCACGCTCGGCTAAACTTGAACTTCCAAAACAATGATAAAATTTCATTAAGTTCGATGTTTTTTTTGTTTTAAGCAAAAATATTTTTAAGTTGATGACAACTGAATACTCGTTTGCAGCAAATACAGTTCGCAAACGAAGTATAGTTGGTGAATTTTTCAGTTACGATAAACGAAAAATTTCTTTGTGTGTGTTATTCTCTTAGAAGACTCATGGAATAGAGTCAGTGCAGAGACTTAAGCTAAATGCTGGGCCAATATTTTAAGTTCTTAGGAAATGAGGATGATGAGGACAACATTCCTTTGAGTGTTTTGAAGGAAAAGTGGGACTCAGAGCTGAAGCCATTGATAACATCTACAACACTTCTTCTTCAAAGTTTGAATCCTCAGGTTTGTTATAGATTGAATCGAATTTTAATCAAATTACCAGCTTCAATTCTAACTACAGGTTGACTATCCTTTATCAATTGTTGAGGAATGGAATGAAGACGATTTGTTATTTAATCCATCTCAGAACAATGAAGACGACCAGGAAGAAGACGATGATGACTGTATTGAGGAAAAAAATGTTCAAAAAGTTAGCGCGACTGAAGCAGTTGAAATCTTCAATAGGGCTTTGGAATGGTGTGCAAATGAAGGCGTTGACCAAAGCGATATAAACGTACTTAGACGCCTAAGAGAAAATGCAGTTTTTCAAATGTTGGGAAAAATACAACAGAAAAAGATTACAGATTTTTTTGTAAAATAAACCTTTGATTCTTAAACGATCTAATCTGTTTTTTTTATAAGAGAAATAGTAAGGCAATACGGTAGAAATACAATTTAAGTCATAAAATTTTACGTTCTAAGACATGAACAATCTCAAAAACATGAACACCCTCGGTTTTAATTAGTTCACGTTTTCCAATGTTCACTGTACGTTATAAAAATGAAAAATTTCCAAAAAGTATCAAAAAATTCTAAAATTCAAAACAACCAAAAAATAGCCACAGAGTCCAAGCCATATTCAAATCGCATAAAAAAGAAAGGAGTTATGGCAAATTTAAAATTGGAATATTTACATATGTAAATAGTGCCAAAGTGAGGGTTAATCTTCTTTATTATTTTTCAGTGCCTCAAGCTCAAAATTTATGTTGCTGCCTTAACTTTTTTGTTAGCAAAACCAATGCTGCCAAACTTAAAAAGTACAAATTTACGAAGTACTACCAATTTTCTGGACACCCAGTGCCACCCTGAACGTCAATTCCGACTAAGTGTTGCCTACTTTTTCAGTTGCGGCCTCAACACTTAAAACATCGAATTAGTTGCACAGCGTTGGCAGAGCTTCTAACACAAGTGCACCATTTTTGTCTTAGTATGTGTGTATAAAACAAAAACTCAACATAAGAAGTTGCGCATAAGAGACTTACTGCGTGAAGATCAAACGCAAACTGATTCAATGCTAGCGTCACAGAAGTTCGATAGCTTCGTACACACGACTTGTCTGTGAAAGTCGAGTGGCTCCCAGAATCTCTTATGTGCACTTCTAAATTAAATCAATTGAACTGATTCAGGTCACTTGCTGGATCCAGGTCACTTGCCCTTTATTTTTCTATATTAAGGGTGGTTAAATTTTAACGGTCGATGTTGATTTTAAATAAAACACACATTATTTAGGAAATTATTGCCATTTCTTTTTGTTATGATAACATTGGTATGGTTCAATTATGTATAGAACAAAATATCGGCCAAATGACATCCAACCAATAGTCCAAATTTTCTATGACGCTGAGTCATAATTGAAATTCTATGCCGTTAATGTGCCGAATTATCTCATATTTTAGCTCTTGAATTGTTGCTGGCTTACCGATGCTTACCTTTTATTTCAAATAACGCCAAAGAAAGAAGTCCAACGGTGTCAAATCACATGATCTTGGCGGTCAATTGACATCGTCACCACGTCAGATAACACGGCTATTGAATTTGTCTGACCATTCATACCATTGAAGACGCTTGAAATGGTCAAGAGGCTTTAGTTGTTGAGTCAATTGCACCTTGTAAGCGTGTAAATGCAAGTTTATGCATAATGTTCATCAACGACGAGCGTGAGAGGTGCAATTCAGCCACAATATTTTCTGCAGTACGAGCTGTACGAGCATTCACTGGTGTTTCACATCTTCTACAGACCATGAAATAGTCTGAAATTGAGAAATGTCAAATGAAATCCAGAAAAATTTTGTCGTTTAGGTGTGCTTTACATTCAACATCGTCCCTTAAACCCTTTTAACCACCCTTTATAATCAGTTGTTTTTGTTCAGGCAGGAGGCAATATTTTTCACACCCATTGCGGAAACTGTATTCGAGAAGGCATTAAATCTAAAAGTAATTAACAATCAGTTTGATGTCTTCTATTTGTTTTGATTTGAAAGAAATAAATTTTTTAAGGCAAAAATTTTCGCTTTGCGAAATTCTTTTCGAGCCGAAATAACTACCCAAAATTTGGGTGCAGATTAAAGGTCTCCAAATTCCCAAAGTTGGAATCCACACCTTAGGGCTTTTGGAGAACATTCATTTATACCCTAGGCTTGGATACGTATTTCCCAAGTTAAGTTACAATAAAAAAGGGAAAATTTTTGACGAAAAACTGTTTTTATCAAATCAAAGCCTGTTTGGATGAAGGATCTTCTTGAATACATCTTTCTCCATACACATATATGTTAGTGTCGACATTTATTTTCTAATTTTTAATATTTTTATATTTTCGAATTGTTTTGTAATACAAAATTTATAGTCGTGCCACCTTAATATTAATGTACTAAATTAATTCCGTGATTCTATATTTTTTTCTATATTGATGACGATTATGGAGAAAATCGTTTTTATTTTTTATTCGATAAACATCGAAAATCGATGTTAAACTTTCGATGTCAACGTCTATGCCATCATCGATGTTTTTCAACATCGAAAATCCATAATTATTAAAAACCATTTGAATTAACTTCATTAAGTCTTGAGCAAAAGATCTTAAAGTTAATAAAAACTTTTCGGTTTTTTTTAACGAAGGTTTTCACACGCTGCATTAGAAACTATAACGTATTAACCGTTTGTATAAGATGAATATATGTTTTTATCTGTGTTGAAAAAGGTTGTTGTTATTTTCAAGTTAGTGTGTTTGTTATTGTCAACAATAAGAAACAAACATTTCTTTATGTTGCTTTGTTTTATGCGTTCTTGTTATTTAAAGCAATTTATGAGCATTGAACAAAAAGTTTTTTTCAACACTCCATAACTTCTACGAAACACAAAGGAAACTTTGACTATTTTTATTATATTTATGTTTTGTAGATATGACTTTTTTGTGATATTTATTTTTGTTGAGCTTTATATTGCCTTTGGTCTGGCAGCGTTGGTTTACTTTTGTTTCTTTTTGTTTTTTTTTGTTGTCTCTTCAGAGGCATTAGTTGTTCTAGCATTGTTTATACTGCATGCATTGCATTTCTTTATTTCACTTTAAAAAGTGTTATTTTTTCTTACTTTTGTTATGTTGCTGGTTTATTTATACTGTCTACCGTTTCTCTTAATGGTCAACATTAAATTGTGATTTCCGTTTCCGATTTTTTTTAGAAGCTTTTCATTTTCTTTGAAAAAAAAGAATTGAAAAATTTTAAAAACTTATGCCAAAACTTGGCAACGCTGTTACAACTTATAAATATTTTTTTAAGCATGGCGACAGTTTTCAAAATAATGCTTTTTGTGTTGATTATTGACCTTAGTTAGCATTAGTTGCAACAAGAACGCGAGAGAAATTGCTCATTTTGCTGGCAAAATAAAGCAGCTAAAACAAAAATAAACACTTACTAGCTGCGTTTTATTTGCTTTTCAACACTAAATTCTGTTGTTTTTTTTTTTATATTCACATTGTCGCTGTTAATGTTGCCACTGCTGTGGTTTTTGTTGCGTGTAAAAATTTTGAAATGTGCACGAGTTTTTTTCGTATCCATTTTGTTGTTCCGTTCGCGTTTTTTAATGTTTATGCATTTTGTTTTTTTTTGTTTTTTTTGTTATTGCCAAACGGAAATTGCTCAATTTTCTACAATGGCTAACTTTTTTGTTTAGTTTTTTTATTGTATAAAAATTGTTAATATATTTTTTGTTTTGTATTTTATTAAAATAAATTGGTAACACTGGCTGTTGGCCAAACCAGCGCTGCTGTCAGCTGTTGTAGTTGTAGTTGCGGTAAATGGCGAAGAAAAATTGCAATAAATTGAGTAGCAAGCGTTAAATGCAAAAGTTTTTGCTATACAATACATAAAAACCCTCAAAGTATGCAATGCTTTTGTAGTACGCTGCACACAGTTAATTGAATTGAAATTTTAAATGTGCTGCTTTGAATATTTTGTTGATTTAAACGTGTTAAAACAAAAAATTTGCAACGTAAAACGTTTCATCACTTATCAAACACTTTTTGAGTACACGTATAAATCAGCTTTAGTAGATCAAGTACAAAGTGTTTTGTAACTTGGTCATAGCCACTTCCAATAAAGCAAAATTCTTGCAAATTTGTTATAAAATGAGTTTTTTATTTCACTCATGTTGTTTTTCGACTTTTTCATTAACTGTCAACAATTAATTTCATTATTCAACATTTCAGAAAAAAATTCAAAATACTAGTAAACATATTTTTTTTTAATAATTTAATTTTAATTTTTTTTTTTTATAAATTTGGAACATTGATGTTATGTAGTAATAAATATTTATATATTTACTTTGTAATATTTAATAAATTTTTTTTTTAGTTTTTAATAATGAATTGTTGTAGTTATGTGTTTTGCATAAGTTACATGCAATCATTGAAAAATATTTAATTAATTTCTACACACCCCATTTATGCTATGGCTTAATTGAAAGCTGCTTTGTTTTTTGTTTTTGTTTGCTCTAATGCTAAACCTTCGTTGATATGCTTAATTAGCACCCATTAAGCTGATGATTATAATTAGAATTTGTAATTGTAGCCAATTTATTGCTGCTTATTGAGAGCGTTAAAGTATCAACATAATCATTATAACGCTGAAAATAGCGCATTATTAGCGCTTAATTTAGCATAACATACCTTTAGGCACTCAAACAACTAATCATCTAAATATTTTTAAATAATATGCCTGTTATTTTGCTGTTATTATTGTTGCCACAAAAATGTTTGACTCGCATTACAGGAAAAACAACATTTAAGCCAAGTGTTTGAAGTTCAATAATTATAAGTGTAGCGTGGCAACGCCAAGCAAATATTTTGTATAAATTTTGTTAATAACAACAGTAAAATAAGAAGTACGCACACGTTTTTAAGCTTAGCTCTCATTAAGCGCCGCTAAGCATGCAGTGTTTTTATTTTTAAGGTAGCAAAGTTTTACTTAAATAGCTTTTAAGCTATTGCCACTTTATTTGTTTTTTGTTTCTGCCCACCTAGTTGTTATCTTTTATTAATAATGTTGCTGCATACTTTTGAGCATTTATCATTTTTCAGCATAAATTGTTGTATAATAATAGATATGCTGCTTAAAAGAGCTGTATAAATCTTGCAAATCTTTGCTTTTTATTTCTTAAGATTGTAAGCTTTTGTTGCTATGTTTGATGCTTGCTGCTTATGTTCAAAAAACAATCAATCAACGGTTATCTCCCGGAATCAGTGGAAGTGCCTGTTAGTATGGCACATTATTATTTATTTTTTTTTTTCATATCTGCTGTTTGCTATCAAAGCTTAAATTAAGCTTTTTTGCAAACACTCTGACATCGACACACGCACACATATACACATTGTTCTTTGCACACGTTAGCAATAATAAATCATTGCATACGTTGTTGTTCGTTTTTTTTTTTACTTTTCTTATCATAGTTATTGTTGCTCTTTTGCTATCTTTTGCATATTTTTTAGACACTGCTTAGCTGTGCAACTCTAACTGAGTTGCATACCTTTAGATTTGTTGTTGGAAAAAATAAAAAAAAAATCACGCAAAAAATACAAAAAATATATGAACAACAATATTTCACTCAAACTAATCGTCCGCAACAGTATTTTTTTCGCCCTCAACTGCATTGTAAAATTTGCTAGCTTCCGTTTGTCTTTTTTATGTATTATTATTTTTTTTTTATATATTTTTTAATATTCATTTTGCATATAGTTCTTTAGCTTATATTTTTTTTTTTTATATACGCCAAAAATGCTGCCACAACATTTATCATCACACATGACTGGAATTGCTTTGCTGATTCATAACCCATTAAAGTTTGGAATCCAACTCAGTGCATGCTGCTGATGTTGTTGTTGTTGTTGTTGTTGTTGTTGTTGTTGTGACTTTGCTCGTATGTCATAAATCCTTTTAAATTCTTATTGTTGTTGTTGTTGTTGTTGTTGTTGTTGTTGTTGTTGTTGTTGCCATTGTATGTATTTCATGCATTTGACATGGCAAAAAATTTATGTTTTGCAATTACAAAATTTTGCTCTGCAGATTATAGAGATTTGCTGCAGACAAGTAAGCAAATATTTTGAAATTCTCTTAGCTATGCTACATAAAAAAAGGATATTTTATTTGCACGTCAATAACTTACTATTGGCAGAAATCAAAAATAAATCATTTAGCTAACTGTTTAGCAGGTACGAAGCAACAACTTTAAGTTTTTCTATGCAAATGTCAGTTCCATTTATAAATAAAAACATAAATTATTAAAGAAAGCAAAGAAAATATATTAGCATCTTTCAAGATTCATTACTTAGCGTAGCCGAACAGTAAAATTTTTTGAAAATCGACTACTTTTTTTGTCTTAGTATTGCACAAGCTCGTAGCCAAGGGGGAGTTTTTGGGCTAAAGACTCCTCCAAATAGCTATCGAAGAGTTGACAAATCAAACAAACAAAACCAAATAGTAGTATTTGTCATTAAAAAAAATTATATAAAATTAAAAATTTTAATGTTCTTAATTAAAATTGAAAATTTCGAAATTCTAAAATTTCTTAAAATAGTTCTGATAAGTAAGAAAATTCTTTATAGAAAAGGTTATTAGGGCGTTGTGAAAATGCCTTTTTTTATTATGAACCATTTTAATTCTTAAAAACCGTGTCATGACCGTGTATGAATGATACCAGTTAAGTAGTTAAGAAAATATTTCAGATATTTTTAAAGCCTTAACGGGGGGCATAACATTGGCTGTTTTTTTTTATTTTTTTTCGATTTTTTAAAATTAATACTTTTTTCAAAAAAACACATTTTCAAATTTGATAAATTACCAAAAATTGAAAAAAATTCAAAACCAATTTTATTAATATTTAAGTCTTTTTTACAGCTCAGACAATTTTTGCGACTCCCAGCGCTGCAACCACAAGGCCCCGGAGCTCTATAAAACCATGTTGGAGTGAAAAATATATTTTGTTGACTTGTGTTTCTTGTAATTTGTTCAATTCTCTACAATAATAAAAAAAAATTTTGGAAAAATGTTTTTTTTTTTGGCTGAGTTATGAATTTTTAAAAAAATTTCTGTTTTCTCTGCCGTGAATGTTATGTACCACCCTTAATTTAATCGGATCACCCTTTTCACTTGGAGTAGAGAACCAATGCTGCCAATGCCGTGGTGTAGAGAACCAGGTTCGTAGAAAACAAAACCAGCACAAGCAAAAACAACGAAATAAAAAGCAAAGAAAGCAGCAGGCACAGCATAAGCAGCTGATGATTGATTTTCTTATAAAACCACATGCATTTTACTTCTTATATTTTACTATTTTGTGATATTAATACAATAATGAAAAAATTCAAAATAAGATATTCATTCAACGCAGGATATTTCTGATATTTAAGTATATATAATATCTTTGAACAATGAGTATTAAAGGTTCTAGGTATAGCCTAAAGTATTCGTTAAAAAAGTTTCATGGTTTTGAAAAAATCTGTTAAAACGACCCCCTACAAATCACGTTGTAAGACGTTTTTCTACGTCAAAAATGATATAAAACTTAAACTTTTTTTTTTCATAAAAATTATAAATTTCTAAATTCTTAAAATTTTAAAGAAAGTTTTGATTGGTAAGAAAATTATTTATGGGAAGGTAATACTTGAATTATGGTCATTAAGAAAAATAAAGAAAATTTTTACCGCAACTAATATAATCAGTTAAGTTTCATGCCAAATGTCAGATTATCTATCGGTCGTAACACTCAAATGATTTGAGTGTCATTTTAAGACACCCGAAACGACTTCTGCTTGAGTTTTCGTTGTGAAAATGATTTTTTACATATTTTTCCTTCTTGTTCAGCTCACAAATTATTAAATTATTTGACAAAAATATTTACCTTTTTTCATTGTTATTTCAGTTTGGTCGAAAAAGTACCAACGTACACGTGTATCACTTCGGGTTTTTTTTTTTTTGACGAATTGAGTAATTATATACTATAAACTGTTTCATTCTCCATATCTTAATCTCTCGCAAGCTTTGTGTTTATTTATAACACTGTTTCATATCCATTTTGGTCCACTTTTGTAAGCTTTAAGACTGTTATTAGCAGTGAAAAAATTAATGTATTCTTAGAAAAACTATAAAAATTGACCCAAGATTTTGAAACTCTCAGGGTAAGTTAATCTATTGAATTTACTTTGTACATGTAGAATTTAACCTCTCATATGTCGGTTCTGGTTTGCCAATAGAACCAACATATGAGAGATGATGAAATTCGAGAAATATTGGAATCATCCGAGTCTAGCCTAAGGCTTTCGAAAATGAACTGAAAATGATAATGATGACATGGATTACAAGCCAGAAGAACAACTCTATGCTAGCGATTTGGAGGATATTGAAGAGGTCATTGAGAATATCGATGACACAAGTAACTCTAATAGATCTCCTGAGTATCTTGCCAAAGGCGTCAAGGTGACAAAATACCAAGGTGACAAAAATCTTGTCAAGGTGACAAAATACCACACAATACTTCTCACCAATGCATTGTCCGGAGCATGTTCCGAAAATATTACTTGAGAAAGTGTTGTAGAATTTCAGAATTGGATTGACTCTTTCAGCGTTTTATTCCCAGTCACCTCAAAAAAAAAAAAAGTTTTTTTAACAACCCCGCAGAAAAAGGGACTAGAGTTTGAATAGTTCTGAACTATTTAGTTCCAAAAAGGGCCAGTACTGATCCCACTACAATACCTATTTACATTTCGCAAACTGACGCTTTTTACGGGTTGATGTCATAGGAAAAGACAATTGTCCCCATAAACATTCCTTTTTCCCTGTATTTGTACTAGATCAATTATGACTAGTTCTAAACTGGTCCGTTTTAATACAGTCTAAAATTGGTTATTTTAAGATAAATTTATAGCCTTTTTTGAAACACGTTGGTACAATATATGAAATATTAAATGATTTTACCTGTTCATCGAAAGTGTTCGCAAAAGTTTAAAGTGCAGAAACTATATGAAAAAACGAGTCGCACTATATTTAGAGCTTGAACGTTTTAATTTTTTTGATTTTTCCTGCTGTCAAGAAAAACATAGATTATCAAAATAAAGTCGAACTGTTCTATGCTGAACGTCTTTTGCACCAGCTCTAAACTAGCTCTTGTTGCACTGGAAGTAAACTAGTTGGTTTTTGCAATTGTCTCCAAAATAACTGCTGGGAATATTATGGAGCAAAGAGAGTTTGGAGAACGATTTGTTTGCTTGGATGACATTGAATTAGATGAATTTTTGATACTTTTACTCCTGATAGGAAAAAAAAGAATACAGATTTTATAAGCAAACAATTTCATACAAAAACAATTTAGATGCATATCGGTCACATGGTGAAAATCATATAATCTTGAGGCATGATTATCATGTGCAGTCAATTTTGAGAACAGTTATTACTTGTGCGTATTATTTTATTATTATTATTATGTTTAGAAAATGTTTTACATCTAAGATTTAATCCTTTACATGCTGCTTATACAAAATTTATAGCAACTTATATATAGATTATAACTTTGAAAAATTATTAAAACTAGAGTCATCATATAGATTTGTTATGTCTCTCAAGCGGTTCTATTATATTTTTAGCATCTTGGCGTTTGACAACAGAGATCTGGGTCGATTAAAAATACGTGGCGACAAACTTTAAACGATAAGAGAAAATTTATAATTTACATATAGTCCTCAGTTGACGAGCAACTAAGCTCTCTCCGTGTAAGGTGTCGCTTCAAAGTATACATTCCCAACAAACCCGGAAAGTATGGCTTCAAAACGTAGGTAGCTGGGGTATTAGCTCTGGATTCTATTTAATTTTTCGAATTTTGGGTTTATACTTATACACTTGTTTTTGAAGTTTTTTCAATAAAAAATTAATAAAATTTGCCAAGGTCAAATTTTTCTAGGGACATTTGAGTGTTAAAAGTGCTTTCATGGTAAAAACTGTTATTGTCTTATTTCTTACCTGTGCCGTTTACTATATCTGTCCTTTTCGCTCTTACAAATATGTTTGCAACAAGAGATATTCGTGTCCTTTCTATGTTTTTGTCTAAAAATTGCCAATATTCTTTTAAAAAACTACAGCTGTACTGAAACTGCTTTTTGTCGGATGAGTTTTGGCCCATCCTCCATGTTTTCTAGACCAGAACAGATTATTATCTCTTTCGAAATCTGGGAAACTATTGACAAGAACAGCGCAACTCCAACTAAAACGCTGTGAATGCGTTCTTTGAACAATTTTTACAGCAAACAAATACGAGTTTTTTTCAAAATGGAATTTTCGATTTAACGAAATTTTCAACACCATCAATATTTTCAGAAATAAGAATAAATTTCGTTCAAAAACAACAAATTTTTGATATGTCTGTATGCTTTTTTGTTCAATTGGTTTTTTTTTTTGAAAAATTTTTTAGTTATTAAAACATAATTTTTCAATTTTTCCCGACGTTTCGGAAGTATTTCATTCCTTCTTCAGGGGATTAATGTATTAAATCTAAAAACATGTAACAATTAATATGAAATAATTACATAAAACAAGTAAGTCTTACTTTAAAAAATAAATAAACAACACAATTTAGATTTAATTTTGAACAATTTCAAACAATAAATAAACACTAATTACAAAACACGACTAAATTTTTTTAAGAAAAAGACTATAAATAAACAATGTCAGCTGTTTAATTTTTTTAAAGCTGTGATGAAACGTCGCACAGTGTAACGATGTCAATGGGAAGAGGGACAAAAATAGAAGGACTTGTCGTAGGAACATGAAATTTGGCATCAATCATTATTTCATAAATATAACTCACCACATCAAATTTTATCTAGATCGTCTCCGCCCTTCGCCCACCTCCCATACAACCCACAATGGTGAAACTTTATAAAGAGGCATATATTTGAGCTACAGCAATAAAATTTGGTATATTTATATGTCACATCAAAACTAAAGTATGTACAAAAAATGGGCGTGATCCACCCACTTATACGCCCACCTCCCATACAATCCTAAAATTGAAACCTATATATAGAGGTTTGTTAAGAAACTACAAAAGTAAAATTGAAAACTTATTCTTCTTATACAAAAATTAAGACGTGAGAGAAAAATGGGCGTCATTCACCCACGAACACGCCCACCTCCCATACAACAAGATATGTTATGTATGTCGCACGTGCGATTTGGCGTTAGTACACATGTTGAACTCAAACAAAAATCATTTATAAAAAAAGTGCACGTTTGTAGCAGCTAATATTTTTTTATCCTTAATCAAGATACTTTGAGACATATTAAGGCAAAGTGCTAATGCGGCAGCAGGTGAGGGTTTTTTTTCCATATTTCCAAACATTTTTTCTATTTTTTTCTTAGAATTTTATTAAAATTAAATTAGAAATGTTTAAATAATCACTCAAATTTAATTTTATTCGTTATTTTATTATGTTTTAATAACTAAAAAAAATTAAAAAAAAAAAAAAACCACTTGACCACAAAAGCCTACAGACATATCAACAATCAAACAAATAATTGGTTACAATATTTCTTCACAACAAATTTTTTCATTATCCTTAAAAATTCGACTTCTGATATAAAACTACCTGATAGTTAAATACTCATAATCATTGCAAAAGACGACTGCATAAAAGTTCAATAAAAAATGTTTATAAAAAACTTTCATTATATTAATAAACATTTCATTCAACTACACAAATTACGCAAATAGATAATAAAAAACTTGAGAATAATTTTATTCTGATACACTTTAATATACTGTTCATAAAAGTTAATCAACAAAAAAATTGCTTTTTGTTAGTTTTTATTAAATTTTTTATATATAAACATAAATTTTAGTTTATGTCTTTTTATATGCAAATAGCTATTATTTACCCGAATAGCTTTTAAAAATTTAATATACATTTAAAGCATTTATGTTCTAAGCGCATAGTTTAAAACTTGCATTATTTATTGTTTGGCTGGCGTCTTGTTGCCCAAACGCAAGCTTCTGCAGCACGTAAGCAATTTCCCATATAAGGTCAAAGAGTGAAAAAATTAGCATACATTTTTGGTTTTTGTAATTGCGTTTTAAAAATGGACATCCAAATTGCAACAAGAAATCATCACCAGCAAAAAAACGTGCAGCAATGCGAACAGCAACACAGATATCGACAACAACAATTATAGTAATAAAAATAAATAGCATTATTATAAGACACATTACAAAACAAAAAAAAAAAAAAAAAAAAACAAATGTTGCAAGACTTCAAATATAATAATAACAAAGCCAGTTCAAGGCAAGCAACATTGCCGATAGTCATCTTGTTGCAGTTGTTTATGATAATACCAGTTTCTAAACATTTAAATGTTGTTACATTATTTAACGGTTTAATATATAATATAATAAGTAGGAACTAAGATTGCAGAGCTTTATTAAAATTCTTGCATTAGACTAAGTGAAGAAAAGAATAAGAGCACTAATTAATAAATGATTATTTTTATTTTTAGATATACAATACAGCATACAATACAGACTCCACATAGTCTGGCTAAAACACAAATTATTGCTCAACCATCTAAAATGGATGAGTGCAATAATATACAACAATCAATAAATTCAATAGTTTATATTTAAGATTAATAATAACAATAACAATGCTACTATCTTTAATTTACAAATATTCAAGAACATTTTGAAAAGACCTGTGAAATAATTTTTGAAATAATATGATATGATGACATGGTTGAAAAATATTTATAGTTCATCAAAACGATTAGAGACTTAGCAAAAATTTCAATCATTCGGTTCAATATGAGAATATGTCTATTTTATTAAAACAAAATTAAAAAATGTTTGGTTTTATACCATGAAAATGTATAAAAATATTAAAAACTCAACACCTAAAAAAAAGAGATTTTTTCAAATATCTTTAGTAAACTGTCTGCAAGGAATTTGGGAGTACTATGAAATGAAGCAAAATATATACTCCCTTTAATGAGTGCATCATTTTTTATTTATACATTTGCATATTAAAGTTAAAAAAAATACTTTTTTGGTATCTTGCTAAATATATCAATTATTTTTGAGTTCTACTTTTAATTCGGAAAACAACACTTATTTTGAGTTTGATTTTGAACACTTATTTTTTGTAACATTAATGTATAATCAAGTTAAAATATTTGCCTACAAATATTCTTTGAAAACTGTTCATTAACTTTAAAATTTGTATTCAGTGTAACTTATGCTAAACTTTAGTGCACCAAGTTTCAAAACAAGAAGAAAGGTGCTACTTTTGAAAACGTTTAACCCAGATTTTGCGTTTCTAACGTTTCTTTTTTTTTTTTAAAAAACGCACATTTTAAAAAGAACTTCTTAAACGTTCATTTGATATTCTGCAATAAAAATTTTAAAATGAGTTGCTAAAACGTTAGTTTACTTTTCTAAGTAAACATTTTAAAATGAGCCTTTACAACGTCCATTTGATATTTTAAAATGAACATTTTAAAAAAAGCTTTTAATTGCCTCGATTGCCTCCACGTTCTTCATGAAACTTAATCACCATTTATAAAGTTCAAGTCCAGGAGAGCTTGCTAGTGGTCGAGTTCAATACTCAACCGTCCAGGGTTCAATTCCTGACGAAAGCTGCAAGAATTTTTTATTTAAAACACATTTATTTTTGATATACTTTTATACCCTAAGCCTGAAAGGTCAGGGTTTATTAACTTTGTGCAAACGGTTGTAACCCATAGAACGAAGCGAGTCCGGTATAGAAAAGTATATATATTCTTGATCAGCGTCACCACGTGAGTCGAGCTATCTATGTCCGTCCGTCCGTCTGTGTGTTGTCCGTAAACACAGGATAAGAAGAAGGAGTAGAGATATTTGGATGAAACTTTGTACACATGATCACATGCACACAAGGATCTGCACTCTTGCATATTTTTGCAATCCACCCACGGACACGCCTACCTCCAATGCAACGCAAAAATTTAAAACTGCATAACTCAGCTCATAATTAGCCTACAACAATAAAATTTGACATGTACGTGTTTCATATTAACACAAAGATGTCTTCGAAAAATGGACGTCATCCGCTCATGGACACGACCACCTCCCATACCATGGAAAAATTGAAAACGCAATAAATAAGCCTCTGTTTAACCAACAGAGCTAAAATTTGGCACATATGTTTTTTATAACAAAACAAAGATGGTTATGGAAAATGGACATCATCCGCCCACGGACACGCCTACCTCCCATACAACCCAAACAGTTTAAAACTCAATAAATAAGTTTGTGTCTGTCAAAGAGAAATTAAATTTGGTATTTATGTATTTTATATCAAAACTAAGCAGTGTTCAAAAATCGGGAGTAATCCGTCCATGAACACGCCCACCTCCCACAGCGAAAGCACAATAGAGGCATTAACTGTGAGCTACAGGAATAAAACTTGGTATGTGTAAATTTTTCATCAACATTTAAATGCATACAAAATATAGGCTTCATCCGCCCACGGAGACGATCAATTACAATAAAAATTTTTTGTTTTTGAAAAGTGGGTGTAGGGTATTACATAGTCGGCCTAGACCGCCTTTAGACTTTCTTTACTAATTATAATTGGTTTTAAGATTGTAAGTGCGAACTTATTTTGAGGGTTTCTTCTTACCAATGATTTAATGAAACATGCACAGTCTTGATTTTCTTGATACATGCACAGTCAGGATGTGAACTTACGTTTTCTGCATGCCAGTCTAACACACTTCCACTGAGCTATTGGTAACGATAACGATAGTGACAGAAAATCTTGACAAAAACATAAATTTTTTACAAAATTCTTGTTGAGCCTATTTCAGTTAAGTAAATATGTTAAAACGTTTATTTCTGTTTCTAAAACTGTGCTTTTTGATTTTTGCATAAAAATATTTTTGTAATTTTTTTTATTTTTGTTGTTTCTAAAACAATTCGTTTTACTTTTGTATTTTAAAATATGAGTTTTTATTTTCATTTCAGTTTTTGAGAATGTTTTTGAAAATATTCATTTCATTTTACTTAGCTATGTATTTTAAAGTATGCATTTTCATTTTTGCAAGGCGTAGAATGTTTGTAAAATAAACATTTTACTAACCATTTTTAAAATCTGCGTTTCATTTTTTTTATTTTTTTCTCAGTGAATTTGCTTTAAATACATAAACCACCTAAACTAATGCTCTGCCATGGGTATTTTTTTTCTGTTTAAATTCTTTTCCCGGCATTTAATTTTAAAATTTTGTTTTTCATTAAAATTCATTCATACTGAAAATCTTGCCTTAACCCGATTAAGGCTTACCATACAAGCATAAAATTAAATTAAAAATTATTTTTTAATAGCTGCTGTTCCAAAAACTCAACAGTGCATGTGAAGCATCTACTAAGAATTTTCTCTTTGCTCCGCAACAAGACTTAAAAAATTTCTTCATATATATATATGTTCCTACTTAAAGCTTTAAGGTCATAGATTTTGATTTTCAATCGAATGACGCACAGTTTTTAGACGCTACATAATTCTCAACACCTTGCCTAGCAACAAGGCTAACAATAAATTTGTTGAATTAACTAAAGCTAAAATCGCACTTCTTCTTTTTTTCTTTTTTTTTTTCTTTTGCTAGAAAGTTGTTAATTTCGGAAAATCATACATAGAAGTTCGTTTAGCACACCCCCATTGATGGTGTGCTCCCTTGACGACTACAAGGAAAACGACGGCAACGCACCCTTTTGAGTCGTGCATAGGGGGGGGGGGGGGGGGGGGGGTTGAACTGTGCGCGTTTGTTGCTCATTAATGTCACATAAAGAAAAACCATAATAGGAAAAAATAGCACAAATTATATGTATATATTTATACATTTATATATATTAAGTAACAACCTCGCCTACTAACGTCATTTATTAAGCATTAAAATGTTTTCTGGCCTATGTTTGGGATGTGTGTGTGTGTGTGTGTGTACTAAATTTGATTTAAATACACTTAGGTAGTATGAACACACACGCACATTGAGTAAAGCGCACATATGTACACGCAAGAAATTTAAATATGCGCTGCCACAAGCACCTTCAGTTTTTTATTGCATAAAATAGGGCGCAGCAGCAGCTACTGCTTTTTACTGTTTTTACAAATTTCCGCTATGTTATTAAATTAAATGTTTGCTACGCGTTTTGGCAGTAAAAATGTTTCTCATATAGAGAAATATGTGCGTATGTGTGTGTGCATCTTAATCTATCCCAATTGTGCCATTTTATATAGCGGCGAGCATAGAAAGGCAGCACAGTGGTTGCTTCTGTGTGTGTATGTGTGTGTGTTGATATGCATAGACATTTTAATAAACATGCAGATAATTAAATTTAATCGCACGTTGATGCCACATTTATTGTTTGCATACTTTTATACAAAATACACACACACATATATACATAAATGCCTAGCTGCTAACGAACGTGTTTGTTGTTAACTACAAAGAAAAAATCACACATATGCTATTTTATATATGTACTTTTATTTGTATATTCCTATATAATTATATATGTATATTTATATGTACATATATATATATATATTCAACTTCATTTGTATAGCCAGAGCTGTTTGTGTCTGAGTGAGTGAATGTATTTTTGTATTTACACATACACAAAAAGCTGCCTAAAATTAAGCTCATTGAAGTGCTTCATCTTCTTCGTATTAATATGCTTCTTTTTCTTCTTCTTCTGCTTCTACTGCTTCTACAGTCTGTATCTACTGTTGTCGCAAAATTAAATTAAATTTATTCCTTTGGGAGCAAGTTTCTTCTATTCAATTGATTTACTTTCTTTTCTATTGCATACTATTAGGCAGCCAAAGTAAATATTGAAAATCAATCAGATATTTGCCAAATAAACTCTACTTATGAGGTGTTGCTGTGGGTTATGTTGGTGGCAACACGTTTGTGTAATCTTAGTAATAATTTATATCTCAGCACAAAAGCTCTCTACTTAGGATTAACTTAATTAATTTAGCCAGTTATGTAGGCAACATTAATTAAGTTGTCAGCCTAAATACAAGCTTAGTTTTTTTTTTTTGTATTTATTGTTGATTTTTTTTCAGAACCATAAAAGTGCAAAGCAACAAGCATGTCAAATATTTTATATATTTAAGACATCAAATATTATATTTATTTATTAACTTGCCATTAATTTTAGCAAAAAATCAGCTTAAATATTGCAACGAGAGATCTTTTAACATGCTTCACGGCGTGAAGTTTGTTTAATATTCACAAAAATATTCAAAAGTTACAGTCTCGGGGTACTCTTTCAATCGACAAAACAAAACTGATTATTGATTATTGTAATCAGAGTAACGGTTTTTATTTATTATATTCCTTTAATAACTTAAGAAATAACTAAATTAGCTTACATGCATACATATATTTATATTTTTTTTTATCAGTATCTTTTATAACATACATATATCTCAAAAATCATTATTTATCATCTAACAGCTCAAAATCAAAATTTTCCATCAATATGAAGTTTTAAAAAAAAACTCTCACCAATTCAAATGAAATGCTTAAGCATGACTCATCTTAAGCACAGCTGAAACAACATTAATCTCATACGTAAAAAAAGAACCATCAGCATAAAATATACAAAAAAAAAAGCTCAAAAAGTCAATGTCAAGTCTTTTCAAGCCAAGCGAACACTTGACAGCGGTTGGCAATAAATCATGAGCTAAAAATGTTGCTGATTGCCTGATGTCTTAGCAGCTAATGATGCCAACAAGCTAATGCTTAAAGGTATAGCTCACAGGTGCTCAATTCAATAAGCTTCAACATGCAGATTGCAGTCCATGACAACCACCATATCTCATAGAAGAAATAATAATAAAAAAATCATTGACCTTAATACGAGTAGTTATGAGAATTTTGATTTTTAAGATATGTTTTCTTATGAAAAATTTATATAAATTCTATTGAACTTATTGTCGACTTACAATATACAAAATTGGTCTGAACGTCAGGTATACATAAATGTTAATGTTGGCAGTAATTCATTGCGTGTTGGTACATAAAGAATTGTCAAAATTAGTTTCGGGTATTTTGAGAGACCATGTCTCTCTTAGTTTTTTCGGCATTTAAATGTTCGAGAACCGGGAAATTTTATTTTAAATTTCAAATTTCTAAGAATCCTACTGAAAGTTTTAATTGGTAAGAGAGTTCCGAACAGTAAGTAGAGGTTGTAATGGAATTATGTTCATAAAACAATAGTGACAAATAAACCTCTGCACGAATGCTCTCGTTTTTTCCACAACAGTAGATCCAACAGTGCACAGTACAGAGCTTAACAGAACTCTGTTAGTCAAGCAGAGCTTATTTAACTCATTTAATGACAACAGATGAGTACTGCAGAGCACTCGTCGGCTTCAAAGATAACCATGTTCGCTGTTTGCTTTAAGGTGGAACATAACATTCGCCGCTGAGAAAACAGACTTTTTTTAAAAAATTCATAACTCAGTCAAAAACATTTTTCCAAATTGATTTTTATTATTGTAGAGAATTGAACAAATTACAAGAAAAAAAATTCAGAAGAATATATTTTTCACTCCAACATGCTTTTATAGAGCTCCAAACTGGCGGCAGAGCAAAAAACGGGTCTTAGTGGTTGCAGCGCTGGGAGTCGCAAAAATTGCCCGATCTGGCAAAAAAAAATATTTCTTAAATCTTAACAAAATTGGTTATCGTATGACAGGAGATTTTTTTTTAAATTTTTTTTCAAGTTTTGCTGATGTTTCAAATTTGAAAGTGTGTTTTTTCGAAAAAAAATATTGACTTTAAAAATTCATAAAAAATCGAAAAAAAAATTTAACAAATAGCTAGCTCGTGTCATACGATAGCGAATCAAGTTTAAAAAAGTACAAAAACAAAAAAAATTTTGTCAAAAAATGAACCCGATATGGCCGCAACCAGTACGAAAAACATGGTTTCGAGATAAACGCGTTCAAAGTTTGTGAACAAAGAAAAAAAGGCGAAAATTAAAAATGCGCTCTCACTAATCCGGCTGTAACTTTTGTAAATTTGCCGTGAAGTTAGAATCTTAAGAATATTTACTTAAATACAAAATATTTACTTAAATACAAAATTATAAAAAAAGTCGATTTCAAAAAACGGCCAATGTCATGTCCCCCCTTAACAGAGCACGATATTGTTTGTTTTTTAAAACAGACTACTTTGATTACAGCGAAACATGCATCAATCACATTTACACAGTTCTCGGCGAAGATACTTGCTTTTTTCATCCCTTTTTGTGCATCATTTGTTGATTTAAATATATTTTAAGCGCAATTAACGTCTGCGTTGTTGCTGCTTTTTTTAATTTTTTGCTTAGCACCGCCTAATGTCTAAAAACTAAAGAACACGGCATAACACCAAGCGTTCTTCTGTTATTTACATAACTTCCCAGTCATTGCATTCTTCTTTGTCGAATCGTGCATAAGATTGGGGGTATTCTCGCTGTCTTACAAAACCCATGCAAAGTGTAAGAATTGCAAAAGTTGCAGAATCTTGCAACCCGTGCAACGACGCAACTTATGCAAAAAAGCGCTCTTTGATCAATATGAAATTAAGTTGGGAGAGAGCTTTTGAGCTGTTGAATTTGACTTTTTCTTTACAGTGCGACAGTCCAAATTAACTGGGAGTTAATGCTATAGTTTTTGGTAGGTCTCGTCGAGTTAAAGAATGTTCTTTACCTGAAATTTAACAGACACCCCCAAAATCTAGACTTTTGTTCAAAAAACCGTTTTTTTCTACCCTTGCCCACTTTTTGGCCTATAAAGTACCTGCTTGCCAACAGATTTTAAAAATAATTTTTATGATTTAAATTGTTTTGGTTTGTTATTGACAAAGTTAGTCAACTTTCATGAAAAGAGATTTTCCAAAAATACAATTTCGGCATGTTACACAGTGCATTCTCCCATACAAAATTGGTACAAAAATAGAAGGAGTGCTCCTATGATATTGAAATTTTGTATGCTTGATAAGTTGAAACTAATTAGGAAAAATTGCAAAAATGGTTTAAGTCGGTATGTTTCCAGGGGTACCTCTCTTGAATGTATATAAATTTTTGTACATTATTTGTATGGAAGATGCATACAAAAGTTGACCGATCTTTACTTCATTTGGTCAGAACGCTAGGCAATAAGAGATATTTATGTGTACTGAAAATAGTAGAAATATATAAGACCTAAGGGGTACCTCTCTTGCAGCCATAATTAATTTTAACATGATTTTGTATGGGATGTACAGACAAAAGTAAGCCGATGCTAAAGAAACTCAGTGAGAACGTTAGAAAGATTAACGATTATAGATTAATAAATGTGTACTGAAAATCGTAGAAATAGGTAAGACCATAAAGGTTCTTTTCTAGCAGCTATTCTATTCTATCTTCTTCTTCTTCTTCGTCTTTATATCGGTGATTCCATATCATTTCGACAAATTTTTATCAAAATCTGACCTTAGTGCTTGCGATTTTTTTGAAACTTTGTAGGTTAGAAGTTCAGATTACAAAAATATATTATGTGTTTTTTATTATTGCGAAATTTTTTGTTTTTTTTTTTTATACACTGTCAAAAATATTGAAATCATATAAAAATTAAATAGATGCATGTTTTTAAAAAGCTTTTTAACTGTAAGTCGTACAGAAAATAATCTTAAACATAATTTAAGTACCTACCTTGAATGGATCTTTCTGGTGGTGTCATTTTTTTAAAGTACTTTGATGGCAAAAAGTTTTTTTTTCTTATCCCAAAATTAACCATCACATCTTTCACAGTCGGCGCAACAACTTTTCCGGCATTTTAATAAAATTTAGTATGCAGGCATTCATTCTGAAGGTTTGTGCAAAATTTTAAGTTGGATCTCCAACGATTGCTAATTTTAATGAATTTTTTAAAAAACGCCTGCTACAGATTTCATATATTTATATACAGATAATTTAATTTTAATATAAAAAAATGATATTGTGCCTTATTTTATATTTGCAGTAACTCTTTGGTTTGAAGTGAGTCCTTCAAATAGATCATCATAAAAAATTAATATGTTCCAAATTTATGGCCATGTGTTTTACGACTCAAAGTATCAATTGAATGCGATTTTGTTTAATCTTCCATACTTGTATTTTCTTTAAGTGTACAACTATTTCTGTCCTTAAACTGCATGGTTTTAATATAGATACAAATCTAATGGCCTTGAAAATTAGTAAGAACTGCTTTGATGAAGACAATTTAGTATTAATAGTTCTTAAGTTTTTTGACACCCAATTATAAAATTTTTAAGGCGAGGGAGCTGAAGTTTGATTCGTTGAGTCGCAGTGCACAGGTCAAAACATACAAAAAATCTTTTTTTATGATGATCAATCACAAGATTCATTGGTTGTAAATGTACTTATATATTAAGTTTGGAACGATAATTTTTTTATAGCAAAATCAAATTATCGATATACAACTATAGGAAAACTTAAGTAGAAATTTTTTTTTTAAAAATCATTACAAATAGCAATCGTTGGAGATCATGCATGCACGTTAACGTTAATTTTAACGGTAGCCGAAATATTTTTTTTGTTTTGTTGAAACGAAATAAAAAAATAACGTTAATTCAAAAAACGAAAAATATTTATTTCGTTTCGGAAAAAACGATATAAAATTTTTTCGTTTTTTTCCCAATCAACCGTTGAAAATAACGTTAATTTCAACAAAAAAATTTCGTTTTTTTTTGTATCAGAAGAAATTTTTTTTAGCATAGGAGAAAATTATAGAAAAGTTTTCGTTTTTCAACGAAACGAAATTTGCTTTGATAAATTTTTCACGTTATTTAAAAAACGAAATAATTTTGATAATTTATTTTTCGGTTTCAACGAAACGAAAAAATTTTGTTGATTTCGTTGTGCATGTCTGTTGGAGATCCAACTTAAAATTTTGCGTTATCCTTAAAAATTAATATTTAATGCGTTATTATATTAAAAAGATGAACAAGTTGTTGCGCCGACTGTGAAAAATATGATGGTAAATTTCAGGATAAGAAAAAAAAACTTTTTTCTATAAAAGAGCTATAAGCAAATAACACCACCAGAAAGATCCATCCAAGGTACCTAAACTGTACCTTAGTTTCTTATCTGTGCGACTTGCAGTTTATAAGATAGAGCTGTTTAAATACATGTACCTTTTTAGTTTTTTTATCATTTTTAATGTTTTAGAGAGTGTAAAACTTTGCAAAAAAAATTAACTTGCATAAAAAAAGGACGCAGTTATTATATTTTTCAGATGAACAATCCACCAAAAAAGTTTCAAAAATAGTGATGTCAGAAAAGTGTGCCTTTTGACATGGAATCACTGATATATAAAAATCAATTGCGTCTGCGTTAGTCTTGCTAAGGCTCGGAAACGGCACGACCAATTTTAATAATTTTTAAAAAAAAAACTCGAAGGAACTCGATCGAAAAATAGAAATTGCTACTTTTATATGGGAATTGCCACTTCTAACTGTCCTTAAAAGCCAACAAATCTTAACGGCTGGACGGACTTATCTCGGATTCAAGTAATATGTGTGCTAAATCTCAAATTTCATTGCTTTTGGCAAGGATTCGATTGCAGAATGGAGTTGCCCTAACATTGGCTTCATCTGGAATAGCAGCAACTTTGTTAGATGGTGGGCGATCGGCACATTCTGCCTTGAAATTTAAATTTTCATTCTGAAATTTTAGATGTGTTTTCAAAGCAATTTTTGGACCCTGGTAATGAGAAAATCGCAGTTGACATCTTCACTGCATTGATCACACTGCTCACTGATTTGTGTCAGTTGACCAAATCAAAGAAGGAGCTCATTCGTCGTTTTTTTTTTATGAACGTAGAGCAGAACTTCAAAAATCATAAATGGCTAAGCGAAAGAGCCATAATGGCGACAAAAAAAAAGATGTCGATGACCTCAACATGACTATTCAACAAAGCCATCTATTGAAAAATGGATACATTGAATATTTAGTTTTGGAAAAACAACGTTTGCCGGGTTGGCTAGTATTAAAATAATAATAAATTGTTTCAGTGACATTCTTAAAAATCAATTTTCATAAAAAGTTGAATAACTTTGTCAATTTCAGACTGATTTTTAAAAAATAAATTGCGTTTAAATAGTTATTAAATATTTTTTATGAATCAATGCAGGACTAGTGTGGTTTCTATATAATTAAGTGTATGGAAAAATCGCAATTTGTTGCAATTTCAACAAAAGGTGATGCTAGTATATATTAAAATACTCAATCTTACTGCTCAGCATCATAGCACTTCATGGATACATTCTCGCATTGATTTCATTACATTACCTGTAAAGAAAGAGAAAAAAAATTAATTAGTTTAACGAATACTTTATAGCGCATTATTTTTAAGTAATACTAATTATACGCATAAATTAGCCTAAATGTATGCTTAAAGTAGCATAAACAAAGCTTACAAGAGCCTTAATATTAACTTAATTTCCATTACAGCCAAGAAGTTTACTACAGCAAGCTAATAAGCAAGAAATAAAGCTATTTAGCTTGTTTCTTATGTTATGCGTCTTTCTGTCTGTGTATTTGTCTGTGTCTCTGTCTGTCTTTAGCCCTACTGCTCACTCCCTACCACTGTTATACTTCATCTATGTTATACTTCATCTATGCCATTCAGCACACTTCTACACAAGCTGCTCGTAACAAAAGATATTTGTATTGCCTGAAACTATATAACAATTCTTGCTCTGCAACTCTTTTATTTTTTTTTTTATTTTGTTTTTCTTTATTTAGCAACTTATTGCAACAGATTTCATTGCGATATAATAATAATATCCTGTTGCGTAGCAACATAAGATTTTGTTGTTGGCTTGTTTTGGTTTCTCTGAATGTTGCTTAAAAGATCTGCAGCGTTAACACACAACTAACAATAACAAATGCTGTACTGTTCATTGTTGTCGCTATTGTTGTCGTTGTTGTTGCTGCTGTTGCTTTCACTGTATTGCTGCAGTTTCAGCTATAAGTGAATCAACAATAATAGAGCACAGCATGACCAGCACAGTTGGTTTTAAGCTTTGTTGCAGTGCAACGCTGTCAATGCAATATTAAGAGCATTACGTTTAAGTAAGTTAATTTTAGGCGCATGAAAAAGTTTTCAAGTAGCTGACTAGCAGATAACAGAAAATTCAATATAATCTCACTTTAAAAGTTGTTTATTTGTATGGAGTGAACAAATAACAATACCAACAAGAAATTAGTTTGTATCAAAAGAAAGCAACTGAAGCGGTTTAAAGTGAAAAGCTGCTTAAAATAACTTTATTTAAATGTAAAATTAAGAGAAGTGAAACAGGAAGGAAGTTTTAGTATATTTTGCTATATTTTAAATTTATATTTTTTTTTTAGGGTGAGAAATGGAAAAACTGTAAAATTTTAATACTTTAAAATTTCTTCTAAGGATATATTTTAACTATTTTTGAAAACTTTAAAAAAATTTCTCTTAAAAATGTGTTTCAGTCTAAAATATAAACATTTAACAAAATTATTCTAAGGATATATTTTCACTATTTTTGAAAACTTTAAAAAACTTTCTCTTAAAAATATGTTTCAGTCTAAAATATATACATATTATAAAACAATTGCACTTTGAAGTCTACTTTTGAATAATTTTACTAGAGAGTTTTAATTCTCTCCACCTTTCTCTTTGCCTTTCCCTTTGGTTCGTAGCTTTAAACTTTAAAACGTTTTTCTCAAAAGTAGCTAGTATTATTTCTGTCAACACGTTAACTTTAAAGCTGTTCAACCAATCTTCCTGAAATTGTGCTCAACAAAAGCCCGCCCTTTTGATAGCTTTTTCTTGATTTTCTTATTTTTTTTCAATTTTGCAATAACAAAATGGCGGAATTTTTCGATGAAACTCGTTGCGTTCGTCATTTTTTGGATTTTAAAATAAATTGTTTTTTACTTGCTCCGAAGAGCGAAAATGGGAGGGGAATCGTAGTCGTTATCTTAATCTTACTCAATTGAGTATTTTCGATGAACCTGTGAATAGGAATCGTATCCACCACAGTTTGCCTTTTTTCAAAGGTCTCTCCGAAAATCTACTGCCAGCAACATACTTATGTTTACTTCTGTAAAAGAATTTTGGATAATAAACTTTTACAGTTCGTATCCTTACAAAACATAAACAAAATATAGGCCCGTACGAGTTGCTCTGTGTTTTAGTAATTCGGTTTTTCAAAAACAACTTGCACTCAATTAATTTTAGAGTAACTCGAGTTTTTCTCTCACATGTTTCTCAACTTCTCTATCAACTCTCTCTCAATAATGCATACCCAGTAGAAATTAAGTCTTAGTGATAATTAAAAAAAGATATAAATAAGTAAAGAAAGTCTTAAGACAGTCTAGCCCGCTATGAAGTGGTTGTTTGGGAGAAAGGCGTGTCCATGGGTAAACTGACGCCTACTTTTTTTAATACATTTTAGTGTTATTATTTAATTAAAACTTTCCACCTAATTTTAGTTTTTACAAATTCAATGCTGTGGCAAATATTAGGCCACTGTGGCCACATATAAATATATCAAAAAAAACAAATTGGCCATTTCAGCCCTTGAAAGGACTTTGACCGAGCTTCTTATGATCAATTGTGTTTTGTGTGTTATTAAATGTTTTGCACACAATTGACCGAGATTTGGACCTACATCTTTTATGCCGACTCCGAAAGACTAAATTTCATCTTCTGAAGAAGCTTTACATGTCATTATTTACTCTCTGAGGTTTGTTAATGTCTGCAGAGAGGTGTTGAACGATCTGAAAAATGTTTTATTGAAAAAAATTGTTCGCCGCGGCTGGGGATCGAACCCGGGCTCCGAGCATGCTAAGCCTCACAATAAACCTGCATGCCACGGTCCACACAAATCAAACTCTCTAGAAAATCAAACTCTCTAGAAAATTGTTAAACATTATATAATCTTGATAATTCGCTGATTGTAATCTGGCGTCAGAATTTTAAAAACCTTAATGACGGATAATGTTACAATTCTTTCTTTTTTTAGAAATTTGGTGCTGAGAACGAACACAAGATAAAAGTTCTCGCTGGTTCCAAATGCGTTTTAAAAAGTTCAATGTTATAAATATTGTATCGTATGGTTGCCACCTAATAATAAACTAATGCTGCAATAACGCAGCGAAGTAGGCTAAAAATAATACATTTTGTGGGTATAAAAAGGGTACCGAAATAACGTGACCACAGGTCAAACTTAAAAAAATATAATCTTAAGACATTTCATCGAATTAAAAAAATAAATAGAATATTTCGAAAGCAAAGCAAGACTGGCAAAACAAGTCTTACTTTATAAAAATATAACCTTAAGACATTTCAAAGAAATATAAAAAATATAATATCTGGAAAGCAAAGCAAGATTGGAAGAAAACAATGTTTTTTTATGAAGTTCAAGAGGATATGAAAATATTTTTTTTTTAATTTACGAATCAATTAGGAAAATTGATTCAAATTTTAATTGATTAATACCACACTCTGCTTTATGAGCCATTTTCTACTGGGTATTTCCACTGATAATAGAAAATCTCACAAAACGGCAAGTTACTTGAAAACTCGAGTTATTCGCTGCGATTTTTGAGTCAAATTACTTGATTCGTATGAAGTAAACCTAATAAAAAAATCTTAATATTTGCTTACAGGCATTTTTTTTTAATGAAGTCTAAAGCTTTTCTTTAAGGTGGTACACAATATTCGCGGCAGAGAAAACAGACCTTTTATAAAAATTCATAACTCAGTCAAAAACAAACATTTTCCAAAATTTGTTTTTATTATAATTGTAGAGAATTGAACAAATTACAAGAAAAAAAATTCAAAAATATATATATTTTTCACATCAACATGGTTTTATAAAGCTCTGAACTGGAGGCAGAGAAAAAAACGGGTACTCGTGGTTGCAGCGCTGGAAGTCGCAAAAATTGTCCGATCTGGAAAAAAAATTCCTTTTAAAAATCGTAACAAAATTGTTGTCGTATGACAAGAGCTTTTTTAAAATTTTTTTTTCAATTTTTGGTGATGTTCCAAATTTGAAAGTGTGTTTTTTCGAAAAAAATATTGACTATAAAAATTCATAAAAAATAAAAATTAATAAATAAAAAATAAATTTTTAAAAAAAATTTTAAAAAAAGTTCATGTCATGCAATAGCGAATCAAGTTTAAAAAAATCTCGCCAAAAAATGAACCCGCTAGTGCCGCAACCAGTACGAAAAACATGGTTTCGAGATAAACGCGTTCAAAGTTTGTGAACAAACAAAAATGCAAAGAAAAATAAAAATGCGCTCTCACTAATCCGACGGTAACTTTTGAACCCGTAAGAATTTTTCCATCATATTTACTTAAATACAAAATTATAAAAAAAGTCAATTTAAAAAAACGGCCAATGTCATGTCACCCCTTAAATGTTTGTAAAAAACCAACGGGGAAAAGAACCAGCTCAGATCCTATCAAGTGATAGGTTGCAAAGTGAAAGTGATCCATTGACGGAAAATTTGTCACTGGCTAGATATCTGTGGACCGACCTAAGAACCGGTTCAAAATATATCGACAAAGGTCAATTGTCACCTCATTGTCAATTGTCACCTTTCGACCTAATTAGTAGGCGGTCTATTTATAGAACACGGCACACCTTTAGGCACGTTTTTATTGAAATTGAATAATTTTTTTGGATGTTCACGTTTAAAACTGGACTGTTCTGGGTTCAATCCCCAACAAAACCACCGAAACAATTTTTATGTTAAATATTTTTTTTAATAAAAAATTATATTTTAAATTTTTTCAAGCCTTTAGGCACACTTATTTTGAACGTTATATTTGGAACTGAATTGATTTTAATTATTCAATTAAAATTTTTGATAAATACAAGGTACGAACCCACGTCCTCCACATTACAGTCTAGCGCATTTCCACTGAGATATTGCCAACGATACGATAAATATAGCAAAACACATTTAAAAAATATTGTAAAATATAAATCGGTCACGTAAGTGCAATTCACCATATTTTCTCCATAGGGTATATACTAGAGTGTATCGGCTTGTATGTGAAAAATTTGACCCCCAATTCCGGTACCAAAATTAAATAGTACATGAAAAATCATTTCGATTGGTGTACTTTTTTTTTGTTTGAACCAATTTTGGCGTTTGAACCAAGTTTAGTACTGGAGACCCATTAATGGTTGATTTAAAAGGAAAATCAAGCTTATCAATCAATTCCTTTCATATAAAAACACAAAACAGCAATTTTCATCTCTGTTGACAAATGATCTGACGAGATATAACGGTTTTTTTCAACGTGAATCTACTTGTTATTTAATATATGAAATGTTTTTATTTATTGCATGAAAGTATTTTTTATATACTCCATCATCATCATCATCATCATCATCATCATCATCATCGTCATCGTCATCGTCATCATCGTCTTCGTCATCGTCATCGTCATCGTCATCGTCATCGTCATCGTCATCGTCATCGTCATCGTCATCGTCATCGTCATCGTCATCGTCATCGTCATCGTCATCGTCATCGTCATCGTCATCGTCATCGTCATCGTCATCGTCATCGTCATCGTCATCGTCATCGTCATCGTCATCGTCATCGTCATCGTCATCGTCATCGTCATCGTCATCGTCATCGTCATCGTCATCGTCATCGTCATCGTCATCGTCATCGTCATCGTCATCGTCATCGTCATCGTCATCGTCATCGTCATCGTCATCGTCATCGTCATCGTCATCGTCATCGTCATCGTCATCGTCATCGTCATCGTCATCGTCATCGTCATCGTCATCGTCATCGTCATCGTCATCGTCATCGTCATCGTCATCGTCATCGTCATCGTCATCGTCATCGTCATCGTCATCGTCATCGTCATCGTCATCGTCATCGTCATCGTCATCGTCATCGTCATCGTCATCGTCATCGTCATCGTCATAGTCATAGTCATCGTCATCGTCATCGTCATCATCATCATCATCTTATCATCTTGTCTTATCAAAATTATAACGTTTCAAGTAGATTTTACTTACTTTTGTAAGCGACAAATAAGCCATTTAAAAGCACAATTTTCTTAATAAATTTTCCTGTAAACAATTTTCCATTCTAATAAACAACATGCTTTAATTTCAGAAATTTTCGTACCAACCTACCATTCTGTTGCCTTTAATAAATTGCGTTGAAAATTATAACCGTATCATGTTGCATACTCCGAGGAGCAGCATTTCTTGAACGCATTCGTGCATTAAAAATAATGAATAAATTAATATGCATTAAATTGTGATTTCTTCACGGAGAAAATTACTTGCGTGTGATTCATGCATAGTCGACTCATAAATGTAAATGCTCCTCCCATTTTTGAATTCATACGACTTAACACAAAGATTGTTGCTTTAACTCACGTGTGCTGGCATCCTTATGCATCATTCTTGCAAAGCCTGGCACATAAAGTTATGCATGGCACATGGCTACTGTTCGCATACACCATACTCAAAAATTCACGTGTTAAAGTCTTCTTGCTTTTGAATTTTGAGAACTATTTCATAAGCCATATTTTTTGTTAAAAATTATATTACATTTTTGTGAGCAACTATTGCATGAATCATGTTTTATATTATTAAAAAAATTTTGTTTATAATTCTATATTGAAATAGAAACATCAAAATTCATTGCCTTGTTGGTCGAGCGTGCTGAACGTTGAGATTTAAAATTAATGGACGCAGGTTCGAGCCCGGGTTAGACCAACAATTTTTTTTTTGTAATTATTTTTTTAAACATATATAAATGTCAATATGATTAGTAATAAAAAAATCAATTTTATGGTTCATAGCTATGCTAAAATTATATATGAAATACAGAAACCTTGGTGTTTTTGTTTGAATTTTCTGACAGTTTTTGTGATGAGCAGTTCTAAAATATGTTTTGCTACAATTGATTTATAGTTACCAACATCTCAGTGGAAGTGTGATGGGCTGGCATGTGGAGGGACGTAGGTTCGAACTCCGGCTGTGTAAGTATCAAAATTTCAAAATTTAAATTTAATTATTAGAATTCCAATTCTATGTCACAATACTTGCTTAATCAGAAATAACATCCGAAATAAGATTGCACTTGCATTCAAAAAATGTGTTGTCTTACATGTAATATTTTATTTAATTTAAAAAAATAATTATTTAAAAAAAAATTTTGCCGCCCTCATCCGGGTTTGAACCCAGGCAGTCCAGCGTTTAAAGCAATCACCAGCCAGCACGGCTAAACTCGAACTTTGGAAATTGTGATTCAATTTCATTAAGAAGGTGCCCGTTCGTAGCAAAATTATATCATTTTAGAATTTAAGTGCAAGTAACCACGAATCATGCGATCATAAGTCATATACCATGAATTCTGTTTTAAAGCATAGAATCATGGCTAATTTTTGCATGAATTGTGTGCTAAATGCTTTATTCTTGCGCTCAATTCTCTCCGTGTTTGATTTGCCATTTTTAAAGCAGTAGCAAAAAAAAAGCATTCATAACACAGCAAAAATTATTGCCAAAATTTCAAAACTAATGTGCAAAAATAGCTCGTGCGTCAAGAGAGACAGAGAAAAAAAACGAACAGACAGTTTTTGTTATTTTAAGGTTAAGTTAATTGAGATGCTAGGCACGTTTTGATTATGTGCAAAAATAAACAAAATTTGCTGCAATGTTTTATAATTTCGATTTTAACATGTTTAAACGCAATTTCGTATTGAACTTTTTTTTTTAGTATTGAACTTTTCAATGTTATTGTATTACTTAAGCGTTTCAAACATAAATAGCGGAAAATATGATGCTTATTTTTGGCTGTGACGCAAAATGAAATTCTATAAATTTGTTTCACATGCTTGTTAAAGACAAATAAGAAAAAGTCTTTAATTTTATTTAAAATCAAGCACTGTCTCAATACTAAAAATAAACACTTCAAGTCAAATTCTCAAAATCTATCATATTTATATTGATTAAACGGCGAAAACCATGCCTTACTTTAAAACTTTCTAACTGAACCATCTCCATGTAGGTCAAATTCAGGCAATCAATGAATTTTTAAACGCTGCTTTAATTGGCAAAACTTTGTTATGCCTGCGCCATGAGTAACCATTACCTACTTTCAGACGCTTGTATGCGTAGCACTCAACTTAAGTAAACTTCAGAGCTTCAACACTAAAAGATATCGCAGTTGAAAATGTGTCACAAATGACAGCCGCACTCCAAGTATTTGAAGTGCAAGCACACACCCAGCATCTCGTGCTTTCTCTTTTATACTTTTATATTCTATGCCATAAAGTATGCTACCGGAAAAATACATCCGGCGCACTACACTAAGTGTGAAAAGTGCGCTCAACACAAGTATACAGCGTGTCTCCGCACTAATTCGCCGAACGCGTTGCTGAATTTAAATGAGGAATTAATGGTGAGCATTACATTAAGGAAATATTGTATTTTTTGTCTGCTTGTGTGTTGCTTGTCCTACTCAAGTGAGAGTCGTCCCCTAAATATATGCTTTGGTTTGTGTTGTTGTGCCCAGTGTGCGTCTGCTTAACGCTGCGTGAAGAAAATTGAACACAAAATAAAATCTAAAAATATGATCAAAAATACAAAATTTTATTCATGTCCTCTATATAAGGACTAAATAACAAGAATGGAGTGTTGAAAAATATTTTGTCATAAAAATAAAATCTAGCATTTGTTTGTGGTTGAAATTTAATGGGTGGATATAATAGGCAGTGTGTTAGCTGTTGTTGTTGCTGAGAATTTTGTAATGCGTATATTAGTCAAAACTTATTTAAGAAAAAACGAAAAAGCACTGAATGAAAAAATTTTTAAAACATTATTAAATCAAATTAAACTTTGTCTATCAGCTACAACAAGAGTCATGTTCGTCGTTTTTCTTTTCAAATTCATGTTCTGTTTTTTTTTTTTCTTATCTTACTTATACAGTGCTTGATATTTTAGATGCTTTGTCAGCGTCTAACTTATAAAACTTTTAAAATATCCATCATTTGTTTAAAAATTTATTTAACTTCTTTTTGTAGACTTTGTTATTCCAATTATTAAGTCAAGGAAATGAGTATTTATTAAATTGATGAAGCATGTTGTTTTTGTTCAGTGTTTATGTTAATCTTTGGTTTTTGTTTTCTTTCTGATAAAACAAATGTTTTTAGGCATGCATATATATAATATTCGCAACGAGTGTTTCTATATTGCTGCGATTTTAAATTAATAGTTGAATTCGTATTAAGATGTTACAACATTAAAATTCATTGTTAATCAGGGTGCTTGAAAACATTTGTGGGCAAGAAATAAAATGAAAAAAAAGTTAAGTGCACGCGCTTCGAACTACGCAATAGAAAAAAGGAAATTCATTAAGAAATAAATGAAACGTAGCTCATTAGATTTCAAAAGGAAAACGCCATGTTGCGCAACTAATATCACTCAAACTTTTATTATGTTCTGACAGTGCTTTTCAAACTTTTTTATTTATGTATACTATCTCCTCAAAAAGTATTCAGCCTCAAAGTATGCACAGAAAATTTATTTGAAATAACGATTTTGACGATTTAGATGCCATGTAATTCAGTTAAAGGATACAAAATTATATTGCGATCTCTGAAAGCAAAAATATAATTTGTGTAAAAAAATAGCTTGTTAAATGACATAAGATTTGGCTTAGTTTGAAATTTATGCTCATCTCTTTATTAATGGAAGCTTTCCTTTGTATGGCGACTTGTAGTGAATTTTAACATAACACTTTTTTTCATACGAACTAATCCACTCAAATGCATTGTTTTGGGATCTCTTTGCAGCATTTCTGAATAATTTTAAAATTAACCCTTAAACCATGATAGAATAATTTTACCAGGTAGTATTGACAAATGTTGATTCTCTCAGCAACAAGTAAACGAACCCTTGTCAAAAACATCTGTTCGTTGTTATATTCGTTGGCCACATTCAGCTGTGTCAACTGTTGTGACAGCAACACATCGGAGAGCGCTATTATTGGTATTGAAGTTTCAGAAAAATTGTCAAGTTTATGAAATATCAAGCTTTGTATCAAATACGAATGGAAATTTTACCGAAAAATTAAAAATTTTCTATTTTTAAACACATTTTAATGCGCAACTTCATATTTATGTGCATCAAGTTTTGACTTAGCAGTTGGGTACGCTGAATGTGACCAGTGAAAATTAACTGTATGCTATGTGAGCGGATTGTGAGCGCTCTCTTTCTTGTTATATTTTTTGACAAACGTCCGTTTCCAACAGAAACGTCAATACTACCTTGGAGTAATTATATCATGCCCTTAACATATTGTAAGTTTTTACTTATATCTGGCATTTAGAAAGAGGCTACTTTAGAAGCTTAAAGAAGAAGAAATTTTTATAAGAGCTTTTAATCATTTTTAGAGAATTCTTAGGACCACATTCAGAGAAATGCATTCTCTGGCGCAAAGTAGCTTTATTAATTTTTATCTAAATATGATGCCTTTTTTTATCATATTCCAAGAACCTTAAATCTGAGTGTAGCTACACTACTTAAAAACATGGTTTTTTTTATCAGACCTCAGATAGGCGTGTATAACTCTGTAAGATCAGAATCTTATGGCGCACCGCACTTCTCTGGAACTGAGCAATTAATGATTTAATCCAAGGCGTAAAAAAGGTGTTTTAAATTCAAAATTTTGATTTTCCATGTTAATATCTCTGTCGAATTTTAACGGTTTTTCAACTTTTCTCAATATATCTGAAATTTTGTTAAATTTTCTTTTGAATCTGATTTATTTTTAATGAACTTTCTTAATATTGTCGTTAGTTATTTAACGAGTATTTCAACGAAATGCCAAGAAAGAGCACAAAACTGTTTCATTTTGAATGTTATAAATTGGGAAGCCAATTTCTCTGCCATCTTTAAATTGATTCGATTTGCTTATTTTTTAATATAAGTCAAGGCGGTTAATTTATAAAAAATTTACCGTTACTTTTTTGTTAATTTTTAAAAAGAGCCTGTTAAAAAGAGTTCACAATATTTTATCTTTTCTCAATTTATGTGGTAAAAATAATTTTTTTGGAAAAAAGAAAAACTCAAATTTGCATTTTTAAATTTCCTTTTTAAAGAGAATAAAAAAATTAAGACATTACCAAAAACTACTTTCTATGTTTTTTGTCAAAATTATTTGTTATGTTAATGTTGTTTTTTTTTAAATATTAATAAAATTAAAAAATTATGTCTTTGAAGAATATATCTTTATATAAAAAACAAGTGAAGAAAGTCTAAAGTCGGTCTAGCCCGACTATGAAATACTCTAAACCTACACTCAGAAAAAACACATATCTTTCTCCGGTGAAAAATTTCTCTATATTCGATAATAGCCATTTCTTTTTTTCAAATAAAATTTTCTTCAATTAGAATAAATTTTCACATTAAATATTTTTTCACTTCTAGGAAATGAAATTATTTCAATGTATTTAATAATGATGGTGACCTGTGGTGACCGTGGCATACAGGTTAAGTGTGTGGCTTAGCATGCTTGGAGCCCGGGTTCGATCCCCAGCCGCGGCGAAAAGTTTTTTTCAATAAAAAATTTTTCTGATCGGTCACCACCTCTCTGCGGACAATGGCAAACCTCAGAGAGTAAATAATGCCATGTAAAGCTTCTTCAGAAGATGAACTTTAGCCGTTCGGAGTCGGCATAAAACATGTATGTCCAGTTCTCGGTCAATTGTGTGCAAAACATTTAATAACAGACACAACACAATTGATCATAAAAAGCTCGGTCAAAGTCCTTTCAAGGGCTGAAATGGCCAATTTGTTTTTTTTTTGTTTTTTTTTAATAATCAAAAATATTTTTCTCGCACAAACAAATTCTCAATCATAGAGAAAAATTTATTGAAAATTAACAATTTTTCCTGTATTTTGAACAGAGTTCACCATGAGTATAAATTTTAACAAAAAAAAAGTTAAGCTTTGATTTTCTCGATATATGAACTGACCATCCTCGAAGTATTTTCTTTTCCTCGAAGTATTAATAAAAACAAATGTTTACTTAAAAATAAAAAGTCTTTTTCTCTTAGAACGATATATTTTTCGATATTTCTCTTATTCATAGAAGCTGTTTAGCATTTTTAGATAATTTTAAGGACCGCATTTAAAGAAAGGCATTTTTTTGAGCAAAGTCTGTACCACTTTTCTCTAAATATGATGCCTTTTTTATAATATTTCGAGAAACTTTTTCTGAGTGTACTTTTTAAAATACAATAAAAGTATTGATGAAAATGGACGCGTCCGTGTGCGGATGAAGCCCATATTTTACAAACAATTAAATTTCGATGAAAAATGTAGTCCTGCAGCTGACATTTTAATACAGTTTTCGCTATTGTGGGTAGTATGGGAGATGGGCGTGTTCATAGACGTATTGCAGCAATTGTTTAACACATCTAAGTTTAGATATAAACACATACAGACCAAGTTTTATCCCTGTGACACAAATATAAGTTTTTTTATGGATATTTCAATTTTATGGGTTGTATGGGAGGGAGGGGTGTCCGTGGGTGGGTGACGCCATTTTCAAAAATATGTTCGTTTTATTATAAAAAACAGACGTACTTTATCTCCGTAAGACAAACACCAGTTTTTTTATTGAGTTTTCAATTTTAGGATTATATTGGAGGTGGGCGTGTCCGTCGGCGGATGACATCCATTTTTCGAAGACATTTGTGTGTTGTTATAAAAAACATGCGTACCAAATTTTATCATTGAAGGTTAATTAGGAGCTATTTTATGCATTCTCCAATTTTTGCGTTATATGGGAGGTAGGCTTGTCCGTGGACGGATTCCAAAAATATTCAATAGTGCAGATCCTTGGATCCAAGTGACCATGTTTCATCCAATTATCTCAACTCCTTCTTTTTATTCTGTGTTAACGGACAACACACAGACGGACGGACATGGATTACTCGACTCATGATCAAGACGCTGATCAAGAATAAATATATTTTTCTCTATCGCACTCGCTTCGTTCTATGCTTTAAAAACGTTTGCATGAAATCAATAAACCCTGACCTTATAGGTTTAGGGCATAATCAATTAAAGTCATAGCTTCGAACTTATTTTAACAATCTCGCTTATTCTGATAATAATTTTAAAAAGGCTAACAGAAAATTGGACGAACTTCTGCCCCAGGAAACACTAGTTTACTTAAGGAACTCTAAAAGATTCAAAGAATATCATATATATGCATCAACGGTGCTCTGAGAATGACACCGACTGCTACTATGGAGACCAAATTTAAGCTGCTACCGCTTGACCTGGTTGCTAATCAAATGGCAGCAAGTTCAGCTATCAGGCTTAAAAAAAAAATCGGGGTATGGAAGTGCGGTGTATGAAAATGAAACAGGCCCAAGCTTCCTCCATAGTGACGAGATATACATTTATTCTATTCTTGGAAAGGGAATGGTGCGCTTATCTTTTCCAGGTCATGCCAGCAGTTGCAAACGTGGTTCATCATAGAAGCGAGGGTGTCAAAACTAATACACAGACGGGTCAAAGCTAAAAAACAAGGTTGGCTATGGCTTCATGCTTCATGGCCATCGAAAAACTTGGTCTGAAAGCGAGACATTTTTATATTTCCGACAGCCAGTCTGCGATTAAATCATTGGAACAAGTGATCATTTACACAAAATCAGCCATTGAATGCCGTGATTTATTGGGGAAAATGTCTAATTCTTTAAGCTACGATCTAATATGTGTACCTGGGCATGAAGGCCTTAAGCGTACTGAAAAGGCAGACGAGCTCACTAGAAAAAAAATCTTAAAAACCCACCATACATGCCACTAGCTACTCTCAATCTGCTTTTCAGCGAATAAACTAAATCGAAAGCCACCATCAGATGGTCTGCACTCTCTAACAGTTAGATTTTTAGGCTTATTTGGCCGTTTTTTGATCGCAGGCACTGTTTGATAGGCAGACATGCTACCCGAATAAAATTTTTTGGAAATGACTTCTGTAGCAGCTGTGGAGCAGAAGAGGAGGAAGAAAATATACCTCATCTTCTTTGTTTCTGTCCCGACCTCGCCAAAATACTGTAACCTAGGTTTCTACTTCTGCGATAAGTTTGTTCACCGGTCAACGACAAGTATCAGGTATCTGGCTAGCTTTATAAAAAGTTAAATGTAGATCAGACAAAGGCAGATACTCGTACGTTAAACAATAACTTTGTTTCTACGGTAAGAGATTTGAAACGTAAAATGAGTGTTCAACTGTGTGAAAAATTCATTTTTTTGAATGTTTCTACTGTGGATAAATATAGGCCATTTTCCTTGAAAGGAACAATCTTCTATATGATTTCCAGTGATATTATCCAAAAAAATTTAATTTTAATTAATTTATTAGTGAATTTAAAATAGCGTTATTTTCTGCTGTTTATAGTATATGTTCTTAACATGATGTCGGAATTCCAGAGTTAGTATTCTTTGTAGTTTTTTTGGAAAGATATATGAAAGAGTGTGCTTCCAAAATTTTTTTTTTTTTTTTGTTCAAAAGAGCATTTGAATAAAAAAGCAAAATTAACTTGTGAATATATATTTAACTTAGCATCATTTACTTTTTAAGCTATCTTGATATAATTAAGAAAACATCTTAACATAACATTTGCTTATTTTCAAAATGAAAATTGTACTTAAGTGCTACAAAGAGGACTCAGGCGTATTATATAATAATTAAAAAAAAAAATTTAATGACACACTTACTACTCAGAAGAAATATTTAAATAGTCATTTTGAATTGTAAAGAAACATTTCTAAAGTTATGCAACACTTTTCCGGCCAATTAAATGCTTAGCCCATTAAAAGCTACTGAGCAGTAAACCAACAATTCCATTACGACAACCAACAACAACAACAACAACATATCAAATCAAACCGCAATAAAAAGATAGTCAAACAAACAAACATACGCCATAACACGCACACACACACACACACACTTGCTGACTAACAAATACATGGAATGACAAATTTGACTGCTATGTTGAGAACGTATAAAAATTAAAACTCCGCCACATGACTGTAAAATAAATGACAAAAACTACAACAAAAACAAGAATAACAGAATAACACTAAACAAAGCAACGCCGACAACAGCAAAAAAACAACAACAATAAAAACTAATTTTCGGGTCGCATTAAAAGAGACTTCTCTGGTAAATGTGGAGATTGCATTAGTTTGAATGTCCTTTTTATGGCAGAGGCTGTGCGGCGAAGGCAACGAACAAATTCATTTTAGCTTGGGTTGATCACAGAAGGTGAGAGAAGAGAGCATGAGTAGATGTTGTTGGAAGCTAGAGTGTTAAGCTGCATTGATAACACACTTTGACTGCTGTTGTTATGTCTGTTTGGTTGGGTGTGTGTGTGTGTGTGTGTGTGTGTGTGTGTGTGTGTGTGTGTGTGTGTGTGTGTGTGTGTGTGTGTGTGTGTGTGTGTGTGTGTGTGTGTGTGTGTGTGTGTGTGTTTATATGTGTGTTTGTGTCTGTGTAAGTGGTTTAGATATTTGTGGTTTACAACAACATCAGCATCAACTAGCATGGCTTATGATATTGACCCGAACATGAACCGGAGCGAGCTGTTCGATAGACATGCACACACACAAAATTACTAACACATACACAATTACTAACACACATATTCATAGAGTGCAATTCAGGCCAGGATCTAGCAACAAATCTCCGGGTTATCCTGTTGCCATCACAATCGATTGTCAACTTAGATGGCTAAGCTTTGTAGAGAACAGCTAAACATGATGATGTTTACGTAGATGATGTTGATGATGATGATGATGATGATGATGTTGTAGTAAATAATGCCAGCAGTAATGCTGGTAAAACTGCTGCTGACGATGATGATGATGTTGATGTTGATTATTGTTGTTATTGTTGTTATTGTTGTTGTTGTTGCTGTTGCCAGACTAAAAAATTCAAAAGCACATTTGTAAACAGCACATGTGAGGCAATGAGAACACATTATAGCAGAAAATGTCTGTCCTTCCGCCGGAAAATCATTGTGAAAAAGGGATTCATTTTGTAAAGAGGAATCAATGGCTGCTGCTGATGCTGGTGCTGTTGGCTGTTGTTGGTGCCAGATGGCAGGTCAGTTGGTTGGGTTTTTTTCCCCTCCCCCCAAACTCATCAAACTGACGCTTAAGTATGTCGTATGTGGAATGTAGGTGGAATTTTGAAAATTGCCAAAAGTGTCAATAAGATGAAGAGCAGGGCACAAGAAAAGAGAAAACTAAGTAGCAAAAAAAAAAAGAAAAATAACATTAAATAGAAAAAAAATAAAAGAAATCCTAATCGAAATATAAATCGAATTCGAAGTCGTTTGCGTTGTTTGGTGGCTGTTTGCGTATGTGTGCGTGTGCTTTTGTATTTGTATGCTAGCTGCAATCAGCGAAAGCGGCAAGAAAGGGAAGTTTTCTATTTATTTAGTCTTTATTTCTGTTTTTTTTGTACGTTTTTCTGTCACACTTTTTTATTAACACACACACACACACAAACACGCACACTTATGACACTTGCGCCTCTGAGTGAGAAAACAAAAAAACATAAAAAAATAAATAAAAAACGCAATAAAAGCAATAACGCACAAATAAATGTGAAAGCATTAGAGCAGAAAATAAGAACAGGCTTAAGAAACTCTGAAGTTGTGCCACCAACTCCTCCAACTCCAACTCAAACTCAAACTCCAACTATACAACACTGTGTGATATGACAAAATCATAAGAAAAGAAAATTGTTGCTATTGAGATATACAAAAAAATAAACCAACAACATAATACAGTGAAAGCAAAAATTGCTAGTTTTTTTTCCATTCTAGCATTAGTTGTTATGACAATGACAACACCAAAAAGTATGCTACGACAAGCTGTACGAAATACAAGCACGCACGCATTTAACGCAAAAAAAAAATACATTGTTTGTATTAGTTTTAATGTCCAGCTAGCTGTCGCTTGAAATCCTTTTGAAGTGCAAAAATAATAGCCTCTCATACAAATGCATACGAGTATAGTTGTTTATAAATATGTTGTTGTTGTTGACGTCTGTTGTTGTGCAAGACAAAAAAATAACAAGATTTTAACACTTGCGCCTGAAAATATGCCAGGCAATAAAAATAAATTACAACACTTCAAAGTAACGCTTGACTTGAATTAATTCAATGAAATTTAATTTATTTATTACTTTCATAAGCTTCAAAGCTTAACAAATGCTGAAATAAGCTTTTTTTTATTTTGCTCAGTTTTTTTTTACACAAAACAAAAGGCATTGCTTTGAACAATCTTTTTAAGTCTGTTTTACCCACCCCCCCCCCCCCTTTTTTTTTTTTTGTAAAAGTTGTACATTATTTGCTGCTCTTCAATAAAACAACGTTTTCTTAAAATTCAATTTAAGCCACAACCAACGCCTGCAAGCTTGCAAAATACAAGCAATAAATTACATTTTTCTGCTATCATGATTGCATTGAACGAACGTACGAACCAACATTGAGCAGAGAGTTGAATTTATTTCGTTGAAGTTAAAATCTCTTAATTGCATATTTAATGCAAAGTTGAAATTTATAGCTGTCAGGCTTGCCACAAGCTGTGACATGATTGATAAATTTAATCAAAATAAATATTTAAATGCAACAATCGACAAGCTTTCCAGCCTGTTTGCTTTTGTTAAGTAAAATTTTAATGATGTTCAAGTGAAAAGCTTTGTATCAATAATTTAATAAACCATTTTAATAAAAGCATACATATGTGCAACAAACATAACTGTTTAATTTTGCGTACTATGATTTTTTTTTTGTAACATTTTTTTTCTGTTGGTACTTAATTTTTTGTACTAATAATTAATATTTTTTTAAAGTAACATTCCAACTTTTAGCCTTTGCTTTAAAAGGTTAAGCAATTTGTTAGTTCGACACTTGATACTTTATTCAAAATTCTACTTTTCGAAGTTTTGAATTCCAGTTTTAGAAGTTATAGAAAGCTTTAATCATAGAGTCCATCGATCATAGAGTCAAGGCCTTTTTCTGACATCACTTTTATATGGCTTTTCATGGAAAAAATAAAATGTACATTTGCCAAAACAAAAACAGACTTCCATAGATTTCGCTATCATTAAAATTGAAATAACTACAAGAATAATACAAAAATTAAAAAATTCTAACACAATAACATTCATTTAATAATGTTTATAACTATAACAAATTTATAAAAGTTAGCATAACTATAACAATGCTAAGCTTTTCTTTTAAGAGGAATTGAAAAAAGTTATATCAGAAGGAATTGCATACTTTTCGGGTCAATTACATATAAATTTCATGAAGTGTTTAACTTATATATGTTCTAGATTAAAAACTCTTGTCCAACAACAACAAACCAGTTAGACTCTAAATTTAAGAGTAAAATATATGGCAAAGAATGTATACGACTTATAACACCAATTGTTATATCAACTAAATTTTTTTTTTGCATACTTTGGGGCTGATATTTTTATACCCTAAACCTGAAAGGTGAGGGTATATTAACTTTGTGCAAACGTTTGTAACGCATAGAACGAAGTGAGTCCGGTATAGAAAAGTATATATATTTTTGATCAGCGTCAAAAAATCAACTAAATTTTTTTTTTCATACTTTGGGGCTGATATTTTTATATCCTAAACCTGAAAGGTGAGGGTATATTAACTTTGTGCAAACGTTTGTAACGCATAGAACGAAGCGAGTCCGGTATAGAAAAGTATACATATTCTTGATCAGCGTCACCACGTGAGTCGAGCTGAAACTTGGTACACATGGTCACATGCACCACAGGATCTGCACTATTGAATATTTTTGGAATCCGCCCACGGATACGCCTACCTCCCATGCAACGCAAAAATTTAAAACTGCATAACTCAGCTCATAATAAGTCTACAACAATACCATTTGGTATGTGTGTGTTTTATATCAACACAAAGATGTCTATGAAAAATGGACGTCATTTGATCACGGACACGCCCACCTCCCGTACAACCCAAAAATTGACAACGCAATAAATAACAGTCTGTTTAACCTACAGAGCTAAAATTTGGCACGTATGTTTTTTATGACAAGACAAAGATGGTTTTGAAAAATGGACATCATCCGCCCATGGACACGCCTACCTCCCATACATCGCGAAAATTGAAAACTGCATAACTCAGCTCATAATTTGCCTACAACAATAAAATTTTATGTGTATGTGTTTTATGCAACCACAGAGATGTTTTCGAAAAATGGACGTCATCCGCTCATGGACACGCCCACCTCCCATACAACCCAAAAATTGAAAACGCAATAAATAACCGTCTGTTTAACCTACAGAGCTAAAATTTGGCACGTATGTTTTCTATGACAAGACAAAGATGGTTTTGAAAAATGGACGTCATCCGCCAACGAACACGCCTACCTCCCATGCAACTCAAAAAGTTTGAAACTCAATAAATAAGGAAGGTTATGTTTGTCATAGAGAAATTATATTTGGTATGTATATATTTTATACCAAAACTAAGTTGTGTTCAAAAATTGGGAGTAGTCCGTCCATAATCTCGCCCACCTCCCATACCGAAAGCACAATAAAGGCATTAACTGTGAGTTACAGAAATAAAACTTGGTATTTTTTTGGTAAATTTTTCATCAACATTTAAATGCATATCAAATATAAGCTCCATCCGGACACGCCCATTTCCAATAATATTATTTTTTTTTTTTGGTAAATTAGGTTTAGGGTATTTCATAGTGGGCCTAGACCGACTTTAGACTTTCTTTACTTGTTTTAAACAAATTTTAACTTAAAATGTTCGGATGGAAATTTAAGTAACGTAACACCAGTAACGTCTCGCCAGATGGCTTTGCCAAATAAAAAAAAAACGAGAATAGATTTTTTAATTTGATAACCAGCAAATTAAACTCATAGTATTTTAAATTCTTCCAAATAAAGTTTTGTATAAAAAGTCTTGCCCAATTCGCAGAGTAATGCAAATTTTTTTTTTATCTAAGACGAAAACCATATCTGTTTTTTGTAACGTCACGCCAGTTGCAAATTTTTGCTTATATCTTTTAATTCTTAGAGACGATTGTTATAATTTTTTTACTAAATATAGAGCAACTTACGTACTAAGCATATATAAAAAAAGTGTTTAAAACTTAGACTTCTTCATTCTTTTTTTTTATAAATTTTTCCTATAAAACGTACATAACGCCAGTTTGGAAATGCCCATATGTAACTTATAAGCCAATGACATCAATACCTTTTTTTTTTTGTATATGTTTTTAACTTGAAAAATCATGTGTTTGGGAAAAAATCTAAATTCGCTCTCCTTTTATTCCGCTATTTAGGTGTCTGCTACCTCGGTAATGTCTAAAAAACCTTCAAGATATGCTCAAACCGATATGTTAATGTTATGTTATGTTATGTTATGTTATATAAATTATGCTTATAAATTAGCAAATATTTAATGGCTTTAATTCACTTGCGCTCAAAAGCTTTAAAAATATGACATTATAATCTTAAACAACATTAACTCTTTACCAACATATCTCATTACTAGGGCTCGAAAAAACATGCATTTGCATATTGCATGCATTTTTGCATATTTCGCGATTTTTCGGGGTTGCATGCATTTTTTAGTAATTTGAGTATTTTTTGACAATTTCTCTTCAGTTTCAACGTTTAATTGCTTAATATTATTTTTCAAACAAAGAGGGACTTTTTTGAGAAAAGTAAAGAACATTTTTGACAAACAACGCGTTGCCGAAACATGTTTCATACCGTCTGAACAGAGATTTAGAAGTTTATCTGTTGGCACAATCGATAGTTTTTATTCGCAATTAGCGTTGCCATAAGAATAAAGGCGAAAACAATCCCGCATTGCGTGACATGCGATAGCATGGAGCAAATTGTTCTTTTTAATTTTTATTATTATTGTTTTCCACAAATTATAGTGGTTTATTTTTTTGAAAAACAAATAATAAATTAAATTCCAGCTCAGCGAGTAAATAACGCAATTTTTCAAACAATGGAAATCTAAATTCTATAGAACGCTATGCCATGCTATGCTATGCTAATTTTTCACTGTTATCTTTTAAACATTTTCATGAATTTTGATTTCTATTTAACAGTGCGTGACTGTTTTCACCTTAAGAATAAACTGAATTGTACCAAATAACTGTTACGTATATATATTTTGCTACTTAGAAGATGCATTGAGTGGCAGCACTATTCGCAATATTAAGTAACTCAACACAGAATGAGTTGAGAATGAGAATGAGAACACTACCCAATTTGAGTTTGAACAGACATTGAATTGTGAAAATTCACAAATGACTAGTCTCGAAGGGTTTTTCAATGGAAAACCCATCAAAATTCCCATATTATTTAGAATTTGTTGAGCATTTTTCCATGCATATTTTAACATTATTTCGTGCATTTTTGCATGCATTTTTTGAAAAATTTTGTGCATGTTTTTTCGAACCCTACTCATTACAGTTAGTTTTGATTTTTTACAAGGTTTCTAGAGGAAACCCTATCATCTAATCAAGTTTGCTTGGGAAGAAATGCATTAAAAAGCAAATAAATTGTTTTTTGTTAAAAAGTTTGAGAAGAACTGTGAATAATTTTGCAGATAAATCACTATATTTTTGCAACTATTCGCAACATATAACATTCGTCAATGTATTGGCCTCTTTGCCGTAGCGCTTAAAAATGCCTGATTTATTTTAAGTGTCGAAAGTTTTAAACCGCAATTTACTTTAATAACGCACAACGAAAAAAAACACACACCAGCAATTGCACCTTTTTGTAATTAACCCTAGCCTATTTTTAGGTCAACATTTGAGTTTCAATAGCTACTCAGCTCAAAATTCAAAGCAACAGCAGCAGCAGCAGCAATACCCAACGGCAAATATTTTGATGTTTTTTGTTTTTTGCTTTTCTATCTACATATTTTTCATTTATTCACTTGGCCTAGAAACACTTTTAATTTCTTTTCGGCCGAACAAAAAAAAAAACACGCTGTTGGAAATGAAATAGAAACTGAACACTGATGGGGTTTGATTTTGTTTTTTTTTTTTCATACATTTTATTATTTTTAGGTTACGCATAAAAGTAAGCCCAAAAAATATGCATTAAAAAGGAATGCTGAAGTACAAAATTGGAGTAAAAGAAAAACAAAATTAGAATTCTAAAAAACCAACATGCTTTGCAACAGGCTAATTAACAAAAAATGATTTGGTTTGCAAAAACAACAAAAAAAAAGCCCAAAAAAGAGGGTTATATTTATGCAATAAAAGTTCTTAACGCGTAAAGCAAAACAAAAAAAAAAAAAATGAAGACAGAAATTTTGGCATAAATATTTCAAATATGCCATAGCGATTGGCGCGGCACATAAACGTGGCTTTGAGTTAAAAATGTATAGCCTACCTTAAGGCAGTGTTTTTTAATTGCTTCCGTTTTATTTTGCATCAAAATTTTCTTTATTTATCAAACTGACAGGAGTTGCAAAATTGCTCAAATTTGAGCTAGAATAGGCAACACTTTTTTAAGGCATATTAAACAAGCCAACATTAATCTAAATAGCAAATAGTTTGTCATACAAAACGCTCAACATCATAACTTTCATCCTGTCGCAATCAAAGCGAGGCATCCAAGCATACAACTCTGGACATGCACTGAAATGGTTCGTCATGCTTGGAAAACCTAATAAATCTTTTATTGTGACACCACATGCTCCCACACACACACACACACACACACACCCTCAGATGAAGTAAACCAAAAATTATGCCAATAAATTGCAACTGTGTGTGCTGTGTGTATATGTTTGTACCTATACATCAGAGTTGATCAGTGATGTACAAACGGTTGCCCTCGACTGCTCAGCGGAAGTATATTTAAATTAACAAGGGACTCTGAGTGTTCCGTAACGGAAATTCAGAATTCAAATTCAAATAAAACGTACGATAACATTGTATTGGGAGCAAAAAAAAAACATTGAAGGCAGGATTTGAAAAGCGAGCTAGTCGAGCCATCAGTCAATTTACGTTAAAGTGCTACACAAAAAAATGACTTAAAGCGAGAAATTTTTCTAACAGACGCACTGTTGCTTTATATATTGCATACTCTTAGGCCTAAAAGAGTGAAGTGAAATAGCCTTCAGTATCTTGATAGCTTTTGCCCTTATCTTCTTTAATTGGAATTGTAAAGAACTGTAGCCTATTTTTGGGAGCCTTGTGCAGCAAGATAACTTTTCTTGTGCAGCAGATGACAAAGGTTTGGACATAGAACAATGACTGTTGAATTTGCTTGCAGTGAACGATAACTAGAGAAGCATGTCAAACGTGCTCTGTATCACACATATCATTCGATTTCTTGAACAATCTGGACATTCACTTTATTTTAAAATTAGAAGTAAAATTAAGTGTTGCTCATCGTGCTTACTTTGAAATCATGCTTAAACAGGAAAGGTTACTACTTAAGCGAAATTCTACGTCTACACTTTCAATACTATCGAAAAAGTTTTTTTTTTTGTAAGAAAGAGTAAAAATATACTTAAAGGCTTGAAATTTGGTATGAGATCTTCTTATAAATTAATATTTAATATACATAAGTTTGGATCAAATCCGCATCTTTAACACTTTTGTTTTCTTTCTTCTTTTTGATGCTTTGAGTACTTGTTAAGTAACGGTACGCGTTTATGATGCAGTAGGGTAAACAAGTTAAAAGCTCTCAGTATGTGTATTCAACTTAAATGATGGCAACCAAAAGAGAATTTAATTTATATTTTATTAATGCTAGTATGCAATTAAATCGTATGTTTTCAAAAATAAATAATATATATTTTACCTTAAAATATATCTGCATAAGTTTTTAACAGGGTGCACATAAACTTGTAAGCAAATAAACCATTTATGCACTTTGTAGCCAGTCGCACCGATTATAAAAATTCACTACATAATGTTGCTCTAACTTTCATATTTAGCTTTTAGCTGCGGCCTAGTCGAAAACATTCCTTACTTGTTTCTTGCTAGTAATTTGAGGACTACATTTCATAAGATCAAGACACACACTTTCTCATTTACATTACTTTTTGTATCTTTTAATATAATTTTTATTTTTAAGATACGCTAAAATTTTATAAATGATACTTAACAATAAAAAATCACATTAAACCCTTTTGGGGCAAGTTCGGGCAGCAAGAACTATATTTTTCTATATTTATATATAATTCCGGATGCTATTTTGAAAAAATTGGAGATACTTTTTGACGTTTTTTTTTTAAATGTTTAAGTTTCCAAATTTTTTTGTTTCCAAATGTAGTATGAATTATATAGTATGAAATATGAAGTATGAAGTATGAAGTATGAAGTATGAAGTATGAAGTATGAAGTATGAAGTATGAAGTATGAAGTATGAAGTATGAAGTATGAAGTATGAAGTATGAAGTATGAAGTATGAAGTATGAAGTATGAAGTATGAAGTATGAAGTATGAAGTATGAAGTATGAAGTATGAAGTATGAAGTATGAAGTATGAAGTATGAAGTATGAAGTATGAAGTATGAAGTATGAAGTATGAAGTATGAAGTATGAAGTATGAAGTATGAAGTATGAAGTATGAAGTATGAAGTATGAAGTATGAAGTATGAAGTATGAAGTATGAAGTATGAAGTATGAAGTATGAAGTATGAAGTATGAAGTATGAAGTATGAAGTATGAAGTACGAAGTATGAAGTATGAAGTATGAAGTATGAAGAATGAAGTATGAAGTATGAAGTATGAAGTATGAAGTATGAAGTATGAAGTATGAAGTATGAAGTATGAAGTATAAAGTATAAAGTATGAAGTATGAAGTATGAAGTATGAAGTATGAAGTATGAAGTATGAAGTATGAAGTATGAAGTATGAAGTATGAAGTATGAAGTATGAAGTATGAAGTATGAAACATGAAGTATGAAGTATGAAGTATGAAGTATGAAGTATGAAGTATGAAGTATGAAGTATGAAGTATGAAGTATGAAGTATGAAGTATGAAGTATGAAGTATGAAGTATGAAGTATGAAGTATGAAGTATGAAGTATGAAGTATGAAGTATGAAGTATGAAGTATGAAGTATGAAGTATGAAGTATGAAGTATGAAGTATGAAGTATGAAGTATGAAGTATGAAGTATGAAGTATGAAGTATGAAGTATGAAGTATGAAGTATGAAGTATGAAGTATGAAGTATGAAGTATGAAGCATGAAGTATGAATTATATAGTATGAAGTATGAAGTATGAAGTATGAAGTATGAAGTATGAAGTATGAAGTATGAAGTATGAAGTATGAAGTATGAAGTATGAAGTATGAAGTATGAAGTATGCAGTATGAATTATGAAGTATGAAGTATGAAGTATGAAGTATGAAGTATGAAGTATGAAGTATGAAGTATGAAGTATGAAGTATGAAGTATGAAGTATGAAGTATGAAGTATGAAGTATGAAGTATGAAGTATGAAGTATGAAGTATGAAGTATGAAGTATGAAGTATGAAGTATGAAGTATGAAGTATGAAGTATGAAGTATGAAGTATCAATGACCCACGAAAAAGAGTTTTTGAACTTTGAGGTCTAACATGACAATTCTTATAGTTTGAAATGCAGTAATTTGTTTGATACATCACCTACTTTTTTTCTCAAAACTGCAATTTTGAGCCAGTCGGGTACAAAATTTCTGAGCCCGTGGTCCGACAAGTTGAATTCGTATTATTTTTCTTGTTTCGAATCTGATTTTCGGTTTTTTTCCATATCTCTCTTTTTTTTACAATGGTTTTTTTCTTGTTTAGTTGTCGCCCAAAGCCGGGGTTTTGTAAAAAACTGGTGGAAGATGGAGAAAAATGGACATCGCATTGCTAACTATACAGAATTTGGGCAGCAAGAACCATATTTTTCTATATTTATATATATTTCCGAATGCTATTTTTAAAAAATTTGAGATACTTTTTGGTGTTTTTTTTAAAAATATTTAAGTTTCCAAATTTTTTGTTTTGCTTTTTGCATTAAAAATGCTTATTTTTAAAAAATCACAAAAAATACATATATTTTAATAACAACAAAACAAAATACAGTTTAAGAAACAATATATATCATGTATTTATTATATTTTCATTTCAATATCATGAATATCATGAAACTCTTAAAAACAAAAAAGTGAAACACTTACCACTGCAAGTAGTAAAATCAAGTGATATCCACAATTTGTGTCATAAAAACCAGTTGAAATTTCGAGTCATTTTCTGAAAAAACTTTAAAAGATTTCTGAGTGATGGTTTTTTTGTGTTTCTTATTTGATGTATGAACTGTCAATAGGTAAAAACAATTTTTACAAATTCAAAACTTTGACTTTCTTCGATTTACTGTTCGTCGGTTCATTTTTTATTTTTATGAAATCGAAAATAGTCGGCATTTTAAGCTTAATGTGATTTCCACTATAATTGAGTATATTTGTTGCATGTTGTTTTGCTCGTAATGCTTCAAATTTTTTTTATAAAAAGACACAAAGTAATGTTACTGATTTTAAACCAAAATTATCAATAACAATTGGAATGGTTTGAATGAAGCTGCAGTCGTCGATATAGTCTCTTTAAAGACAAAAGTCTTATAACGGTTTGTGATTTTTTTATATTTTATTTCATATTAACTGTTACCAAATTTAAGAAATTTAATAAACAATATTAAAACTAAGGCAAACATTCACTAGCTTTGAAGTTTAAAAAAAAAAATGCCTAAGAGTATGCAACATTCTTATTTTGTGTTTTTGTTTTAATTAAGCAGCAATGTGCTGCCCTAAGCATCATAAAAATAAAAGCCACACAAAAAAAGACCCCACAAATTGCTGCAAACATAAACAAAATTATGTGACGCCTAAAAGCAGGCAATTTTAACGCGCTTTTATTAAGCTTCAACAGCTTAGCAAATACATATTTAGATCTTTGTTGTGCTTTGCTCTCGCTATGGTCGACTGTTAATTGCTGTCACACAGCTATAATAACAACTTAAACTTTAGCCAAAATAACAACAACAACAACTTCTTGTCAACACCAACTTAAACCAACTAAAACCAAAGCTTATGTAAAAGAAGAAAATTTAAATTTACGCCATACTTGGTGTTGGCATAATAATATATATATATGTCTTCGGGTCATAATAGCAACAAACAATGGGCCAGCTTGGCCAGCAAAAACAAATAACAAGAAATAAAACAACAACAACCTAGCAAGAACATTTTTAAAGCTTAGCCATGCGTTGCTGCTGCTGCTGCTGGTTGGTGCTCTGTTGCTGATCGTCAACAAGGTCGTGACACTGCATACAGCTGGACCTGCTGCGTAGTTTGTATAACACTTGCTCCACTCTGCTCTAGTGATTGCTGTGGTGTTGGAAGAAAATGTGCGTCTCTGTGTCTACCAGCTCCACTACGCTGTTGGTGCAAACAATTGCGTTATTTTTGCCTAGTGAGCATCCAAAGACTTGCACAAAAAGCTGCAAATTTATGTTCAATGACACTGCAAATGGCAGCAATGACAATAGCAGCAGCAGCAGCACCAATATCTATGGCATTACCAGCAACCAACAATAACAACAACAACAACACGTATACCCTTGGGCAGCCATTGTTAAAGGTTTAATTTTTGTTTTCTTGCTAGTTCAGAATGTTGTGTAAATTGGCCAATATTTATGCGGGTCCAAACACTTTCAGCGCAACATTTCGTAATGGCTTTTCCAAGGGGGTCAAAGTGCTGTTTTTGGTTTGTTTTTTTTTTTTTTCTTACCATATTTTTGTTCGTAAGCAAGTGAAAGCTTTATGGCTGTTATGGCAGAATTGGTAGAGCGAATTTTTGGTAGCTAAGTTAAAGCTCTTAAAAGCATGTTTCAAGTTGTTTAAGGTCGAGTGCAAAACATTAAATTAAACAAATTTAATATCATTTTCTTTTAATAATACTTTTGGAAGTTCTTAGAAACTGTGCTACTTGTTGAATAAGCAAAAATATGAAATTATTGTAAATGACTGGAAAGATTTAATGAATATTTTGGCAACCATTTTTAGTTTGGCTTAAGTCACATGTCAGAAAAGCTACAGCACCTAAAATTATGCAACGTTAAATTTTTGAAAATAAATTTTGAAACTCTTATAAAGCAGATAAAATACTCAAAGTAAAATAGCATTGTGTTCGTATTCTTCAAAAGAATACGAGGATTTTAATAATATTACTCGAACGCATACTTTCTAGATGGTCACTTGCAATATTTTTTTTTCTGTTGAGTCGAAATTTGTTGAAAGAAGTGTGTTATATAATATACTACCATAGAACGATAACACGATAAGTGTGTCACCCGATAAGTATCAAATAAATTTTGTGTGCATACTTTTAGGTTAACAATTTTTTCATACAAAAACACCAAAATAGGTTCTGATTCAGGCTAAACCTGTTGTAAAAAGCATTACAATAAAAACTGCGCATTTCCATCGCCGCGAAAGCGACATTCGTACGCCTTTGAGAAGCAAGAAAATATAGAAAACTCAAAAAAAATTTTCTTTTTTTCAAGTTTTTGATAGCATTTTATTAGCACTATATTTAGAAAAAAAGTTAGGCTCTCTAGATTTTATCCAAAACATCCAAAACATTAGCAATAAGCATGGCAAAAATTGAAAAAAAAAAAATTTATAAAGCTCCTGTTTAGATTTCAAAAAGTAAGTTTTTTTCAAGATCGGACAAAAACTAGGCCCCGTTTTTTTCTCTGCCGCCAGTTTGGAGCACTATAAAACCATGTTGGAGTGAAAAATATATTTTTTTTTGAATTTTTTTTCTTGCAATTTTTTCAATTCTCTACAATAATAAAAACAAATTTTGGAAAAATGTTTGTTTTTGACTGAATTATGAATTTTAAAAAAAGGTCTGTTTTCTCTGCCGCTAATGTTATGTTCCTCCTTAAAGAAAATCAATGTTTCATGTTTTTTTTTCTTTATTCAAACTGAGCCCATAATTTTTGACGGGAAAGAACTAGTTTATCATAATTAGAGACATTGAAATATTTCCAATTCCTAGAAGTGAAGAAATATTTCAGCGGAAATTTGAAAATTTATTCTTATTAAAGAACATTTTATTTGAAAAAGCGAAAATTTCTATTATCAAAAATAGAGAAATTTTTCACCGGAGAAAAATACAGTGGAATTCGGTTATAGCGACCCTGAAGGGACCGGATTATTTCGTCGTTATAACCGAATGTCGTTATATACGAACATAATTTTTTTTGTTGTTATTTATTAATTTAATTAATTTATTAAAAAGAAAATTAATTCCAATTATAAATATTAAAAGCTTAAACATAAAACTTAGTGGAAATACATACAAAGACGATATACGTTATTGAAGTATGTTTATGAATAAAATAATAACATATGCATATGTAATAAACTTATATTTGCTTTAAATAATCTGTAATATTGACTTGGCGTAAGTTGCTCTTTGCAGTGTAAATCCGCTCTGACTTCCGTTCAAGTTCAAAAAAGGTATTCAAGAGACAAATTTTCAGCACCTTAACCGAATAAAGCAAACCTTCAAAAACATTAAAACTAATGTATACCTTGTCTGTAATAAATAAAAACAAACCACACAAACAAATTGACCATTTCAGCCCTTAAAAGGACTTTGACCCAGCTTCTTATGATCAAATGTGTTGTGCGAATTATTAAATGTTTTCACACAATTGACCAAGAACTGGTCCTACATCTCTTATGCCGACTCCGATAGGCTAATGTTCATATTCTCAATAAGCTTTACATGGCATTAGTTACTCTCTGAGGTTTGCCATTGTCTGCAGAGAGGTGGTGACCGATCAGAAAAATTTTTTTATTGAAACAACTTTTCGCCGCGACTTGGGATCGAATACGGGCTCCGAGTATGCTAAGCCACACACTAAACCTGCATGCCACGGGCACCACATACTGTAATAAATACAAACCTTTTAAAAGAAGATAAAGCATTAAATGCCGCTCTGGATGGAGGACTTTGATCCTCTAATGCAATCTAAGTGTGAATTTATTTTATAACGGTTTCATAAAGCGAGAATTTCAAATATCTAGTTAAATTTTGCTTTTGACATGCATTCGTCGTCGCTATATGTGAAAATATTTTACCATATTTTATGAAAACTGCGTCGCTTTATGCGAACTCGTCGTTATATCCGACGACGTTAAAAGCGAACTCAGTTTCTAAGGAATAATCAATTAAAATGTGCGGACTTCAAGAATACGACGTTATAACCGAAATGTTGTTATAACCGAGGTCGTTATAAGTGAATTCCACTGTATGTGGTTTTTTTCTTAGTGTTCCTGCTGACATATTTTAAATAATTTTTTGGAACACAAAAATTAATTAAATTATATCAAATACGTGTAAGACAAGCGGAAATATCAAAACTCATACCTAAAACTGAGCAACAGTTGAGCGACAAACAGCATGACTGACCGCCTTTTTAATGCTCTGTAAACATTTCCTTATTTTACGCCTTCACCTAGAGGCAAGTGTTGACAACTTAATGTAGCTTAATATGTATTAAAAACAACAAAAAATACAAAATACTATAATATGCTCTACTTAAGCCAGCGCTGCTCATGCCTTCTGCTTCACTCTAACTACACCTTCTTTACTTCCTCATTCTTTTGACATACAAGGCGACACAATTGCTGAGCACTTAAAGCCTATGAGCAGATTTAATTTCTTTTAATCCCACAATTGTTTTGCACAGAAGCACATAAACACACACACACACACCCTCACACATATATATCTATGTGAACAAAAGTGAAGCTCTAGAAATGCGTGACATTTACTCTGGTTTTTGTTGTTGTTATTGTGACATTTTTTTGTGCATTTCTTCTACAATTGAAAAGCAGCTCAAAAACAACAGCAGCAATAACTAAGAATAACTAGAGGCAAGAAAGGCAAACAAAAAAAAAAAAAAAAAACAACAAATCTAGGCAGAAGTCATTGCCCTGTAAAAGCATACAAACAAACACTCATCCTCACACACGTTCACACACCAACAAATGCACTAACATTGATTTACACATGTTGTCCCCGGGGCTGGCAGAGCAGCTGACTAAAGAAAATAATGACAAGAGAAAAGCAGCAACACAAAAAAAAAACACTCATACAAAGCCTGACAAAAAAAAACAATCATTTCAGTTAACAACATAAAGTGGAAAATCTGCATATCAACCTGAAAATAGGCTACGATAAATTTCATGTGAGTGAAAGAGACAAAACAAATGGCGAAAGAAAGTGATGGCGCAGTAAAAAAAAACCGAATTAAATGAATGCAACTGTTGAGTGAGTTTTGATTACAAAAACAAACAATACAAAAAGTTTTTGTGTGAGTGTGAGTGTGCGGGGGCCAGTGCTGCAAAACAGTGTAAAAAAATTAAACGAGTTGCAATATTGCTTTAAGTGGTAGTGAGGGTAATGGCGGGAATGAATTAGATGGCGGCTTGACATATGGCCAACAATAAAGTTGTATTAACCGAGTTTAATAAGTTAAAAAAAGTTTAAACTAGTTTTGGAATTTTAGTTTTGTAGGTGAAGCTGAAATAAGTATTAAAAAACAACAACAAATTTAAAAAGATTAAAAAACAACACAAAATTATTATCTATCTTAACAAACATTTTCAACACCATTAAATGAAGTTTGAATTCTTATCTATGATGTATGAAGTAAACCCATGTATGAAGTATGAAGCATGAGGTATGAAGTACGAATTATGAAGTATAAAGTAGGAAGTATGAAGTATGAAGTATGAAGTATGAAGTATGAAGTATGAAGTATGAAGTATGAAGTATGAAGTATGAAGTATGAAGTATGAAGTATGAAGTATGAAGTATGAAGTATGAAGTATGAAGTATGAAGTATGAAGTATGAAGTATGAAGTATGAAGTATGAAGTATGAAGTATGAAGTATGAAGTATGAAGTATGAAGTATGAAGTATGAAGTATGAAGTATGAAGTATGAAGTATGAAGTATGAAGTATGAAGTATGAAGTATGAAGTATGAAGTATGAAGTATGAAGTATGAAGTATGAAGTATGAAGTATGAAGTATGAAGTATGAAGTATGAAGTATGAAGTATGAAGTATGAAGTATGAAGTATGAAGTATGAAGTATGAAGTATGAAGTATGAAGTATGAAGTATGAAGTATGAAGTATGAAGTATGAAGTATGAAGTATGAAGTATGAAGTATGAAGTATGAAGTATGAAGTATGAAGTATGAAGTATGAAGTATGAAGTATGAAGTATGCAATATACATAAGTATTAAAAAACAACAACAAATTTAAGAAGATTAAAAAACAACACAAAATTATTATCTATCTTAACAAACATTTTCAACACCATTAAATGAAGTATGAATTCTTATCTATGATGTATGAAGTAAACCCATGTGTGAAGTATGCAGCATGAGGTATGAAGTACGAATTATGAAGTATAAAGTAGGAAGTATGAAGTATGAAGTATGAAGTATGAAGTATGAAGTATGAAGTATGAAGTATGAAGTATGAAGTATGAAGTATGAAGTATGAAGTATGAAGTATGAAGTATGAAGTATGAAGTATGAAGTATGAAGTATGAAGTATGAAGTATGAAGTATGAAGTATGAAGTATGAAGTATGAAGTATGAAGTATGAAGTATGAAGTATGAAGTATGAAGTATGAAGTATGAAGTATGAAGTATGAAGTATGAAGTATGAAGTATGAAGTATGAAGTATGAAGTATGAAGTATGAAGTATGAAGTATGAAGTATGAAGTATGAAGTATGAAGTTTGAAGTATGAAGTATGAAGTATGAAGTATGAAGTATGAAGTATGAAGTATGAAGTATGAAGTATGAAGTATGAAGTATGAAGTATGAGGTATGAAGTATGAACTATGAATAATGAAGTATAAAGCATGGAGAACGATTTATCAAGTATGAAATATGAAGTATGAATTGACAGTTTAGTTTTGGCAACCGGCCCACAAAAAACTGTTGTTTTAACCTGAGGTCTAACATGGCAATTGTTATATTTTGAATGCTCTGAATTCTTAATCCATCACCCACCTTTTTTCCTGAAAACTCCAATTTTGAGTTAGTTTGATGAATAAAATACGGGGTCTTACGTGTTTCTTTCGTACAATTAATCTGATTTTAGTTTTGCTCCATCTCTCACTAGTTTTCACAAAGGCCCTGCTTCTTCTTGGATAGTTGTCGCCCAAAACCGAGATTTTGTAAAAAACTGTTAAATAATGGATCAAAATGCACATAGGGTTGCTAAAAATACAGATTTTGTATTTGTATTTGCCGCCACGCCAACCACACGACTACATAAAATTGGAAAAAAGTATGACTTTAATCAAAATAAATCACTTCAAAAATTTTCGCTTGAATTGAAAAACGAGGTTTATCATATGCCATAACCCCAAATGGGTCACCCAATACAACAAACGATATATCTTGGCAAGTTATAATCGTAAAAGTGATACCAAGTTTTATATATGACAGAAGAATTATTGGCTTGTGTAGAACTATGGGACGTTAGACGTCTTATAACCGATCGCATTTTTTAATGAATAAATTTTGGTCTGTATACTATGGGACGTTATACGTCTCATACAATGGACTCACTTGAATACTATTTCTTGGTTAGCGAATCTTGGAAGCCAATTATATTTTGTTTTGTTTTTCAGAAGTATATTTTAAATATAAGTTCGTTCTATTAAAATTTGAAAAGGATATCATAATTATTTCTCTGAACCTGTAACTTATTGCAAAAACTTTTCGCTCATTAAGTGGAAGATTAAGGAGAAGAGCTCAGAAAAAAATATTCACAACATGTAAATAAGTGTTCAGAAATTTTGATGGTTCTAAAATTGTTATACAACTTTAAAAAACTGAAATTAATGCAATTTTAAACTGACCAGATTTCACTACACTTCACTTCAATTTTTATATATTTTTTCTCAAATAAATGCAGCAGCAGCGGAAGTAAGTAAGAGCTTTTAAAACAAATGTCTAAAGAGAAATCATAAAAAAACTGCCAGGTAAAACATCAAAGGACACTATTTGAAAAATAAATACAACAACGAGAAAAATTACAACATGCTGCATTTTGTTGAAAAGTCAAATATTTAAAATTAAAATCAATCCTGTTCGCTGACATCAAACAATGTAAAATTTATTTGCCTATAGGGAGGCGTACACAAGCAACAAGAGAGTACCAGTCAAATGATGAACCAAAGATCACCAGACGTAAACAACATAAAACAACAGCAACAACAAAAACTGTCTGGAATTCATTGCTGCCGCATTGGATGACAGGCGCGTCGCTTATGGAGTCCAGCTGGCGAGTACTTGTTTGAACTTCCTTTTTTTTTTTGTTTTTGCAATTTTTTACAGTTGCTGCTGCAGCTCTTGTGTTTGCATGCATGATTTTATGCAGTAGAAAAAAAAAAAAACAAAAAGTGTCCTGCGGCTCCACTTTTATTTGTTATGAACTTCAGGATACCAAGTTTCACCTGTGTGCTGGCATGCTTGCAGTACGTGTGTAAAAATTTGTGTGTGTGTGTGTGTCAACTCTACTTGAGTTTCTATGTATGTTTATGCCCGTAGTGTTCATTCATTGAGGCTGCCCTGGAATTGGTCAATTTTGAACCGCAAATGTTCGAATGCTTCGTTAGTTGCTACCATCATGATGAGAGGCGCAAAGCGGTTAAGGACAACTCTTTTATAAAATTTTACAGTAGACAAACGAAAGTGCCGGATGTGGACGCCATGTTGATTTGTCTCCACACATCGTTGTGTTTGAGTCTTGCAAATATGCGTTATTGAGGGCGACAAATACTCGACGCGAGAGGTCGTCATCGTTGTCGTTGTTGTACTTATCGTCCATGTGGCGGCGCTCCAATGGCTTGACGAGTGTAATTAAGAGTTTTTCTATCATTTTTTTTTTATGTTACTTTTCAGTCCACAACATTTTGTTTATTATGTAGCATACTTTGAGGCTTAAAGGTAGCTTTTGTTTAACATGTTGTTTTTTTGTGCAATTTACATTTTCATTTCTGTGCTTGGCATGAGTTAAGAAATAATTACGTTAACCGATGTCGATTATATATTTTTTTTTTAATCTAATGATTATAATTTTATAGTTATTTAAAAGCTAATTTAATAATTTTAATTATCAACTTCATTATGTTAAGGCTAGACAGGTTTTATTTTAAAATTGATATCTAAGAGACATGCAAGATGATTGGTTTTTTATTTGTTTTATATAAAAGTTAAAGACTTATAAGTTCTGCATATCTTTAAAAAAACTTAATTATGTTGATTCTGTTTGATGCCAATTTGAAGGCTCTTATTTTTTCAAGTTTATTCTAAAGTAACTTACTTATGTTTATGGTATTAAAAGACTCTGTTGCATTTGCTTTAACGTTTATTGAATTTTCTTTTTCATTTTGTATTTACCTGCAAAGAAACAAGAAAACAATTTCATTAGATTTATGACAAAATACTTGTAAGTCTTAAAATAAATTTTTTTAAATATATGTATCACATTTGTAGAAAATATAATTACAAATTAAAATTAATGGAGGAGGTACTTAAATGTAAGAATCATAACTATTTTTTAAATAAAAATGATAAAACCAATATGTAATGAACTGAATAGTATCTTGAACTACACAAAAGTTTTTTGTAGTTTTGACATTTTATATATTATATATTTATATAATTTTTTCCCTCTTCATGCTTTGATGTTGTCTGTTTTTCTCCGTCTGTCTAGAGATTCCTGAAATTCTGCCTGTTCAAATTTTACAGAATTAACAGAAAAAGTTTAAATGAATACAAATACTTACTTATTCTTGCACGCATGAACAAAATTTTCTGCACTTAAATACTTCAAACAAATATTTCAAATAATGTTCAAAATTATTCCAGAAAACCTGCTTGTCAAAAACTTTACTGTGAAGGAAACTGTTAGCGATGCAATGAAAATCATTGCAACACAAAAAACATTCTCAGATATAGTAAGGAAAAACGTGCAAACTCACAGTTTTAAAAATTTCCCAAAAAGGGAAATTTTTTATTTTTGCTCAAATATTCAAATTTTGATACAACTACATACAAATAACGTAATTTGGTTGAAAGCACAAATTGTTAAGAATTTCTCTCAAAGGAAATTTTTATGTTACAATAAAAACATGCAAATTTAAGAAAAAGCACAATTCAAAATAACAAAAAATTCATTGATTCAAGAAAATTTCCCATAAAGGTACATGTTTCAAATATGCCAAAATAACTTTATTTTAATAAAATAAAATAAAATTAAACGAATTTAATTACATGCAATTGAATTTCGAATTACTCGTTAAAGAAAATTTAAATCTTAGCCAATTTTTCGAAAAGAAATTGTTATCAATAACAAATTTCAACTTTTCTGAAGTCTATTCGGGTACTTTGCTAATCACTTTTAAAATTTATTGGGAAAAATGTAAAATTTCACATTTCGCACAATTTCCAAACAAGGGATATTTTTTATTTTTGCTGAAATAGTCAACTTTTAATCTAACTACTTGACTTTTAATGTAATTTTTAATGTAAAAATTTTAAAATTTCCTAAAGAGGGAAATTTTTATAAACCCATTCAAACATGCAAATATTTGAAAAATTACATTTAAAACCACGAAAAATTGTAAACTTCATACTTAAAAAAAATTTCCCAAAAAGGGAAATTTTTACAATATGCTAAAAGGGCTTTATTTGGATAAATAACACAAAATTAATAGAATTTAATTTCATTCCTTAAATTGGTTTTCCTAATTCAAATGGAATGAACAAATTTTCATATATGTAGAAAAATGAATTTTTTGGCTTTACTTTTGAATGGGAGTAAAAATTTGTAGTTTTAAGTAAAGTTCGATATGGGAGTATAATATCAATTCAATTCAATCAATTCAATTCAAGACTTAACTTAACAAATCGATAAATTTCCCATTAAAGGAAAATATTATTTAATAAAATTAATTAAAAAGCCAAAAAAACTTGCCGAAAATAAATTTCCCAATAAGGGAAATCAATAAGGGAAACTTCCCCAAAAAAGGATATCTTTATATGAGCATATTAAGTCGAAATTTGAGTTCACACATTGAATTTCATGAATTTCATATAAACGGGAATTATTATTTATAAATAAACGTTATTTAAAATGTGATGAAACTACGAGAAATTTAATTTCCAAGAAAGGACAGTCAATAAAGAAATTTGCTAATACAGAGAAATTTTTTATATATGTAGATGTGGTCAAAATTTAATACAAAAGAATGAGAACATAAGAACAATGTAAAATGAGATTTTATTTTAGAAATCATGAATATTCCTCAAAGGGAAATTTTCATAAAGCAGTAGTCATTAAAATTTAAAAAAAAACTTCACAAGAAGTCATAAAAACATTTTTACATTAACACTTTTAGTTTGCTTCATTGCCCAAAATTTTATAAATTTCGCCTTAAGGGAAATTTTATGAAGCACTAAAAGTAACTAACACTTGAAAAAAACACAAAGTGAATAAAAAAAATGCTTATTCAATGCATATCATTATATTTAAATGGTTTCAATAAGGAACATTTATATAGAAAATATCTCAATGGGGGAAATTTTTCTCAAATGTACTGAAATTTGAACAAAGCGCATCAAATCAATTGATCTTAAAAAACTCAATATAATGAATTTTCCATTAAAGGAAATTTTTATTTCATAAAAAAATTATTAAAAACTGAAAGAACCTTCAAAAAATAAATTTCCAAGTCAGGGAAATTAATGAGGTTCATTTCCCAGCCGGAGAAAGTTTCAGAAGTTCAGAAAACTTGACATAAATGTATGAAACTATTGTAATTTTTTAATTTATTTAAATTTTGTTAATATTCCTTTAAAAGAAACTTTCGTGATTCAGTAGGATTCATAAAAATTTGCAAAAACTAACAAGAAACTTCTGAAAAATATTTTATTTTAATATATTTTTAAATTTTTCAACCAACAATATTAATGAAGGTAATTTTTTTAATCAAGGAAATTTTTATCATAAATGCCGATTTGTGTTTTCAGAACATAAAATCCATTGGATTGTAATATAAAATTGTGAAATAATTGGATTTTCCTCAAAAAAGGAAGGAATCAATAACATTTGTATAAAATAACAAAGTCACAGAAATTAAGAAAATCTTAAGAGATGACGGTAATTTTTTTTTATTCTTCTTAAAATGTCCACCAAGAGAAATCAAACTGGGCAAGTTGCCAATAAGGGAAATTTCTAAAGTGTATTGCAGTGGTCAAATTTTATTGTAAGAGTATAAAATCAATTGAATGTAATTGAAAAAATCAAATTTTATAAATTTCCCTAAAAGGGAAATTTTTGAAAAGCACTCAAATTCGTTCAAATTTCGAAAACCGAAATGTGTAATTACCGAAAAATTTAAATTTCTTAATTTTAAAAATTTCCCAAAAAAGGGAAATTTTTTAAACTAAACCAAAATTGCTAAGTTTTGCTGTCAGTGCATAAAATAAGTTGAAATCAAGCAAAACATGTAATTTTTATAAAATTCCTTTGAGGGAAATTTTTTGGTAAAGCTAATTTTTGTAGCGTAAATTATTTATATTAAACCAGATTCAATAGTTGTTTTGTGTAGCTTGAATTTCTCTTCGAAATTAATTAACCGAATGCAAATTTTATTGAAAAATTTGCATTTCAACTGTGAATTGATTAAAAACTCAGCTACAAATTGTGTACAACGCAGTTAAGTTGAATCAATCATTAGACCAAATGCTTATACAAAAGCCCTTATCAGGTGAAGCATGCAAAACCAAACACAAATAACTGAAGCCTAGATTTTAAAAGATGTTAAAAAATGTTCTTCATATTCACTATTGTCGATTTTTATGTTAAACAAATATCAATTCTGAGCTATGATCTTTCTATGTTTTATTCATCTTCCAACTAGTCTAATTTCAAAAATTTATTTATAAAAAAAATTGTTTCCATAATTTGAAATCAATTTCAGTGAAGTGATATGTCTTTCGGAAGACGCAATAATTATAAGTAGAGAAAGTATGTGTTTGAATGAAAAAATACTTATTTTGTCTCTTATGCTTTTGTTCATCATCGATCATTTAAGCATTTACTAAGCAAACAAATAATCTCCAAGACGCAGTTTAGGTATTTTATGTTAACTTGTTAAAAAAAGAATATTTTCCCCTAAGCTATGCTTGCAATGCTGCTCACTGTTAAACTTCGTTCGATATCGTTTCAATAAAAGTATATAATAAGTTCATAAATTTAACGCAATCCTTTCATAAACTTGATTAAGTATTTAACATGCATCCAAGTAATAAAATGCTTCATTTTTCTTTAGGAATTTTTAAAAAGCATAGCTTTTTATAGCGCCACATATATCAGCATACACTCACATGCACACAAGCTAACTTAATTTACCGTTGAAATAAATGTTGGGTGGCAAAAAAAAACAACAAAAAAATTATCATCATAAAAATATTGGAACTGAAATTTCAATATGGCGACGCAATAAATTTAATTGAAATTTATTATGCACAACGCTGCAAACACACACACACACACACAAACACAAAATAATGCTCCAAAATTCAACACATAAGGCACATATCCACACGCTTACACACGCAGACTCTCAGGCACGCTTGAACAATCCTTAAGTTGCTCGTAATTTTTTTTATTGATCGCTATTTTTATGCTTTAATTTTTAACAAATCGCTCTCAATAATTCAAAACAAAGAAACACGAACAAAACAAAAAAAAAATAAATACAAAAAAAATGGCACACTTTTGTGACAGCAGAGAGAGATGCTGTTGTTAGCGTGTGGGTGAAAGTGAGTGCGTGTTTATGTGTGTGATCGATATGTGTGGCCCAAAAAAATAAAAAACCAAAAACAAAAAGGACCGTAACCTGCTTTACAGCTGGTGACGCACACCAGGACATCTACTGGGCGGCGAGCTTTGTGTTGATATCGTTGATGACAAGCCACTCAGCGTGTGTGTGTGGGTGTGTGTGCGTCTCTACACGTTCGTTAGTGTGCATTCCTGATGGACGAATTATTAAATTGATCGATTGGCATAAAAAATACATAGCTAAAGTGCTGCATATAAAACAAGAAAAAAAGGGACAGCTTTTTTTTAATGCCCATGGAGAGCATTGTTTTTTTATTTTTTTTGTGACAATGCTGCAGAGCATAAAAAATTTGATTACAAGCTTATAAAAAAAAAAAAAAAAAACATAAAAAAATAATAGCACACAATGACAAGTTGTAATTGTGAAAGAGCCTGAAAAAAAGGCTAACAAAAAGGGCTAAAAAAATGTTTTTTATTTTTTTTTTTGACGTATGTGCTACGTTGGTAACAGTTATGAGCGAAAGGTTTTTTGTATTTTCTATTAAGTATGCATCACTGGTTATAATGAAATTTCACAACAATAAATTATGAATAAAACAAAAAGGGGATAATTTTAGTATTTATTGATAAAAGTAAGCCGTAGCTGAATTTGTACAGTAGATTGCTTAAAACCGATATGGGTGATAGATATTTTCAGTTTGATAACCTACGCGTACTGCTTTAGGGTAAAAGAACCTTTGTCACAATGTTTGTACAGCTCATGGTGATGCCTGAACAGCATCACTAATTGAGTCGATTAAATATGTCTGTCTGTCTGTACTCAGGATAAGAATCATAATTTTGAAACTAACGTAATGAAATAATATGTTTAAAGAATCAGACTCGTAGCCAAGAGGGTTTTTGGGGATCAAACCCTTCCTTCCCCCACCATAGGTACCGAAGAGTAGATAAAAGTTAAATTGAATCCAAACAAATTTAAGCAAATGTTAATATTTTTCATTAAAAAAAATTGTTATAAAGATGAAATATTTCATTGCTAAGTAGGAGAAAAAAAATTATAAATTTTTAAAGTCAAAAATTTCTAAAGAAATTTTTAAGTGGTAAGTAAGTTGCTTATCAGAGATTCAAAAATACAAGAAGTATACCTCATATGACAGACCATGAAAAATGAAAAATTTTAAAATTATATAAAATTTCATGACCTAGAAAAAAATTTCTTTGTAGGTATATATTTTAAAATTTACACATTTTGAGTAATACAGGGTAATATGAAAATAGAAATATTTAGGAAATTTTTTCTGAACACATATTATTATATATTAGTTTAAAATTTTATAATTTCAAGTATAATTTGTCGAATCGAAGTGCGTGATGTTGAATCCATAAACTTGCGTGACTTCCTGCAGTGACAAAGCATTGAGCAACAAAATTGCTTCAAAGACTTAGAGTTTAACTTTATAGAAGTTCAAAACCTTCCACCAGGAAAAAAAATGATAAAATCATTTGTTACTTACTTTTTTTTTTTTTAAATATCTTAATTAACTTAACTTTCTCTTTAACGGTTATCCAATTATGACACTCAAATTTAATTTTTCCAATTTCATGTTGCCTACCAAACCCTCCACGCCTGGTGTAAATAACTGCTTCAGTATCCTTAGCATCTAAGGATGTGGTTGGCAAAAAGGGGAGTAGTTCTATTGTGTGTTATTTGCCCTCTTCATAGGTTTCTGAGCTATGGGCGAAATCAGGGTGACCCGCGCTGATGGTTATCTTGGCTGGAGACCCTTCAAAAATAGTCGCTAACGGAGTATCCGGATAACTGGTGCCCTACGGATTGAGTAGCCTTTCCTAAAAAAATATTTTGACAAGGAGTCCGGATCTACTCAGACACCAAATGTATTAGCAGCAGTGGTGTAGATATGGGGGTGGTCCATGGGTTCAGACCCCTCCCCAGAGCCATGAGCAGAATATGAAAGTTGTTGTCAATGGCCCAAAATACACTGTAGTGCTCAGTCTGCGTGAGCAGTAAGTCATTCAAAAATACACTGTAGTGATCCGTCTACGTGAAACCAGTTTTTTTTTTTTATACATGAACATTGTTTGATTGTATTAGTTTCGAAAATTTTCTAAACTGTAAGAGTTCTCAAAGAATTCAATTAAAAAATTTTCGCTTACTTATGTGTGCGTGTCAGTCAATCGTCACTACAGCTTTTTCGGTGAGTGAAATTTCACGCACCTTACGTCGCCTGCCTCACCTCCCTTGCCTAAGAAAACCGGTTTCTAGCAGACTGAGCACTACAGTGCATTTTGGGCCAATTGATTCTATTAAGTTAAAAGTTCTTTTGCGATTATCGAAAGAATTTTATGATTAGAAAATATTTTAGATATGTTTTTATGATAACTTTTTAAAAAAAAAATTACTGAGTTTTTATAAAATTTTTTAATGGAATCATCGTAACACTTTTGAGTTTTCAAAGTCTCTTAATAGCTTATGGACATTCTTCGGAGATTTTTTTGAAACTGGACAGAAAAGCCAGTGCTTTAAATATACGCGAAAACATTTCACCTGCAAATATTTTTCATGAACTGAGCTGAAATGATTTTAAAAATACACTGAGAAGAAAAATATACTTTAAAATTAAACAAAAAATTTTAAAATAGAAATTGAATGCATTTGCAAAATTAAAAACAACCATGTTTCAACTATAATATCTTCTTTTTTAATTTTCTCTTCATATTTATTTGGATAACAACAAAAACAAAAAAACTCACTATTCGAAAAAGAATTAAAAAATTCTGTGCAGACTAGATCAAGTTTATTTTCGCAGATCTTATTTTTACCAACCATCCTCTAGAAAATTTCGTTGGGAGCGAAAAAATTTACACTTTTGAAAATTCAATACTCTTGGTGGGTCCTCTAACAAGTATATATTACTTAACTTAGCGTATGACAGGTCATTACTATTTTGCGGACCTCTCCCAGAACCAAAAGCTATCTACGCCACTGATTAGTAGTACTGATTTTTAAAACTGAATTTTGTGATAATTTAAAACTCACAACTACTTTAAAAGGGGGACATGACATTGGTTTTTTTAATCGACTTTTTTATAATTTTGTATTTTAGTAAATAATCTTATGATTCTAAGAAAAAAATTTCATGAAAAAATTCCTACGGGTTGAGCCGGTTACAGCCGGAGTAGTGAGAGCGCATTTTTAATTTTCTCTTTTATTTTCTTTGTTCACAAACTTTGATCGCGTTTATCTCGAAACCATGTTTTTCGTACTGGTTGCTGCACTAGCGGGTTCATTTTTTGACAAAATTTTTTTTTGTTTTGTATTTTTTAAGACTTGATTCGCTATCGTGTGACACGAGCTTTTTTGTAAATTTTTTTTTCGATTTTTTATGAATTTTTAAAGTCAACATTTTTTACGAAAAAACACACTTTCAAATTTGGAACATCACCAAAAATTGAAAAAAATTTTAAAATAAAGCTCCTGTCACACTATAACCAGTGCTGCAACCACGAGGCCCCGTTTTTTCTCTGCCGCCAGTTTGAAGCTCTATAAAACCATGTTGGAGCGAAAAATATATTTTTTTTTTTAATTTTTTTCTTGTTGTAATTTATTCAATTCTCTAAAATAATACAAACAAATTTTGGGAAAAATGTTTTTTTTTGACTGAGTTATGAATTTTTAAAAATAGTCTATTTCCTCTGCCGCGAATGTAATGTCCCTCCTTAAGTGTACATTTTCAAACTGATCTTAAATTTTCTCAAAAACTACCCATTCAGTAAGACGCTAGTTCTAAAATTGCTTACAAAAATATTGCTCATAAAGTTATACACAGGTTTATAAAACCAATAGTTATATGAACTTTCATATATATAATTTTATATATATGTATGTATATAATATATTATAGCATATGTTTAGAACTTTTCTTGCTAGTTATTTAGTTAAAATGCTAGTTTAAGTGTTTGCTTAAAACCCATAATAAATTTTACTCATTTATAGAACTTGAAAAACGCTGATGTGCGTGCAATTTTTTTGTATCTGTTTCAGCAGTAAACGTTGATCGAAGTTATTTATATCCCTTTTTTTTTAATAAAATTAGCTAGCATTTCGTGAAAAACAAAAAATCTTCTGAGTCATTAGCGTAGTGTTCATTTTTGGCGCCAAAGCAAACAACTTCTCGTTGCCATACTTAGTTTTGTTATTGTTAGAAATATATTTTGTAAACAAAATACTATGACGAAACCAAACAAAACATACACTATAGACAGACACTCACTCACTTACCACCACCCACCAACAGCAACAACAACAACAACAACTTCCATAACCTTACTTAACGCCACATAAATATGAGCAACATTTAGCCATTGATTGAGGTCAAAATAATAAAAAAAAATGTTTAGAAATGGTAAAAAGAAAAACCAACAAAAATGTTATGAGCAAAAGTTTTCATAAAAAGAAAAAAAAAATATGTAAAAACAATCACAATCAATATGAATTGTCAACAATAAACAAGCGTTTGTGCAAAGAAAAAAAAAATAAACGAAAACAACTAAAATCAAACTAAGCACAATTATTAGTGTAGTTGTTGTTATGATAATATTGTTGTTGCTATTTTTGCTGCTGCCATCAAATCAAATAATAACATTTTCTCAGGCCAATTTTTCATTTCTCATGCTCAGTCATAATTTATCTGTAGTTGTTGTTGTTGTTGCTGTCAATGTTATTATTACATGATTTCCATACGTCTGACGCAGTTGTGTTGTTGTTGTTGTTATTGTTGCCAGCAACAAATGCACCTCATGCACGAAATTTTTTGGGGTCAACAGCAATTGTTGTGTTACAATCACTGCAAACGTCATACACACAATCAGTCAGCTTTAGACTGTCTGTCCGTCGCTCTGTCTGTCTAGCTGCGTGACAAACACACTCTTGCAATGCAGGCATAAATGACAGGCAGACAAACAGACAGACATCAGGCGCTATCAATTGTTGTTCAATTTGAAGTGCGTTGAACAGAGAGACAACACTTGGCTGTATGTATGTGAGCGTGTGTGTGTGTGTGTGTGAGAGCGAAAGCTGGCAATAAAGTTTTGCTTATCGGCCACAAACAATTGCATTCTGCATGCTTGTTAATTTATGTTGCCGACTGTAGTGTTACACCAAGTGGTGCACATTCTATAGGCAAGTGTGTGTGTGCGTGAGTGTGCCTGCTTGCGTTGGCGCCGCAGTAACACACATATTTACACTGACAAGTTGAATCAGTGAGAAACGCACAATCGAATTTGCTGTGACGAATGTTAAGTTATACGAGTACTGTTGTTCCATTTGTTTCCTGAGCGAATTTTGTTTGATTTTTTTTGTACATGTATGTATGTGTGAGTGTACGTTATACTTAGCTTGTATGTAAATTGATGCCAGTGTTTTACAAGCGCAGCGGTAATTACCGTAAAATGCTCTTATTTGCGGACATTGCGTAAAATGAGCTCGAGCATATTTTTCATCTAAGCCCCTAAATTTATGCTATACATTTTGAAAGCCATACAACATACATAATTACATGATTGATGTCAAAATGCTTTGTTGATTTAATGTTTACAAATACATATGTACAAATTTGCAATAAGCATTCAATTCGGCTTGTGTAACAGCAAATTCGATTAGCTAAGCCTAAATGTAGGCTATATTTTAGAAAAAAGTCACATTATTTAATGCAACATTATAATTTTCTTTTCCATCAAATTAATTTTTAATTTTTGTTGAGTTTGAATAGATTTTGGCATGCTGATGAGCTCAATTGTTTGAAAAGTAGACGACGTTTCCCAAGAGCTGCTGCCAGAGTATCAAAACTAGGCAATATTTTAAATAGTTTGTTTAATTTTAGTGCAATTTTCAGAGAGTTTCAACGTTCTAATGACGTCACTTTGTATGGAAGAAATTCGTGGTTTTCATTACATAAATTTAACAGGGCCGCACTGTGGTCAAGATGATGATTCTAGAGCGAATAAAATCAAAAATTAAAATAAATTTTTTTGCTTAAACCTGGGTTTTTTTTTTAATAGATATTCTATGAGAACTTAGAAACCTATAAAAGTTTATGTGCTGTTAACTCGCTACACGTTTTTGGTTATGGTTTTTTTTTTATTTTAAAAGTACATTGATTTTGACAAATTCGTAATGTAAAGTATTCAACAAAGTAAAAATCTGAAATTTTTTATTAAAAAAAATCGTTATCCTTAAAATTAAGAAGGGTATTTTAAGTGTATTTTTTTTTTTTTTTTTGGTAAAAATTTATATATTTTATCGGTTAACAAAATATGCAGGTATTTGCAAGTCTTACAATTATTTTTTTCTAAAGCTTTATGATTTTGGCTTCAAGAAACAAGAAAAATGAAGTGCACATACGCGCAACTTTGACTTTTATCTTATATTACAGGAGTGGACCTCGTATAGAGCTGTACAATAAATGGCTGCACTCAGAAAAAAGTTTCTCGGAATATGATAAAAATGACATCATATTTAGAGAAAAATGGTATAAACTTTGATCCAGAGAATGCTATTCTCTAATTGCGATACTAAAAATTCTCTAAAAATGATAAAAAGCTTCCATGAAAAAGAAAAATATATATTTTCATATATTTTTTTGGGAAAAATACTTTTTATTTTTGAGAAAAGATTTGTTTTTTTTTGAAGAAAATACTTCTCATAGTGAATTTTTTAACAAAATATAAGAAAAATTTTTCATTTTCAATAAATTTTTCTCTACATATAAGAAATTTTTTGTGCGAGAAAAATACTTATCATTATTAGATACATTGAAATATTACCATATCCTACACTGAGGGAAAACTGTGTTAAAATTAAATGAAATTGTGTTTATATCTAACGAATTTGTTTTTGAAATAGAGCTTGAAACAAATTCATTAAAATTAAACACAAATGTATTTAAAGTTTAATTCAAAACAAAAGCTTTTGTTTTAAAAACAATGTTTTTGTTATGAAAAACAAATTAAATACAAAAATTTTAAATTTTAAAATAAATATTTTAAAGCATATTTTTTTAGCTTTTCCGAATTTTTAGCATCAGATTCACAGACAACTACCCCCGGGAACTCCGAATGTTAACTCCATTCGATGAGATTTGCACTTGAAATATTTTAATATTTAATTAATTAGTTTATATTTTATCATATGTTCGACCAATTCAAAAAATTCAAAAATTGTCATTGTTTTCAAATTTTTGTTTGTTTTTCCAAAGAAATAACAAGAGAAAATTAAAAAAAGAAAGGAGTTTATAGATAGTTGAAAATTAAACACAATTGTTTTAAATTTTATTTTATAGAAACGCAAAGGCGTTCAATTTCTATTTTAAAATTTTTTGTTTAATTTTAAAGTATTTTTTTTTTCTCAGTATAGAAGTAAAAAAAAATTTATTCGAAAATGTGAAAATTTATTCTTATTGAAGAAAATTGTATTTGAAAAAGAAATAATTGCTTATATAGAAAATAGAGAAATTCTTTAACGAAGTAGGGTATGTGTTTTTTTCTCAGTGTGCGAGTGAAAAATTCAAGTTTAATAAAATTTTTCTTTACAATATTTTGAAAACTGTTTTTTTTTCGTTTAACTTAATATTAAAATTTAATATATCATTAAAATTATTATTTTAACTTTTAATTTTATGGTTGAAACTTCATGTATCAGAAGATTTTGGTATCTTAATTAAAATTAAAAATATATATGTACATATCTGTTATTAAATTTTTTTTAGCTTTTTTTAAATAATATTAAATCTGGGTTCAGCGTATGAACTAGAAAGTGAAAAGATTGTAAACTCTAATTTTTTATTTTTGCGGAATAATTTCGCGCTAGAATCTCACATAAGACATCAGTGGGTAGCCAATATTTTGCTTGGATAGGGTTAAGATAAAAGAAGTCAGTACTTGGCAAGTTATTATTTTAACAAGTTAACAAACTTACGAAAGTTTTTTTTGGTGTGAATTCTTTTGATTGATACTCAAGTTGCCCAGACCTATTTTTTGCATTTAAATTGTTCATTAAAGATAAATCCTGTGGCATCCTGAACAACTTTTTCAAAGAAATTTTGCCGAAAAAGCCAATCAACAAATTACAAATCATAAAATAGGGTATAAAATCTGAAATATCCTTCTTTGACGGTAAAATAAGTTACAAACGTATTATAAGAGGACGTGCCAAAAGAGTGAAAACATAGAGTACATAAGTACATTTCAAATACACAACAACAATCATACGTGTGTATCAAGCTTTCATTTTCCAGCAATTGCCCTTTCTGACTCTATCCCGGTGATTACTGGTTCTGGTGCGGTGATAGTCGGTTTTCGAAACTTTGATAAATATCGGTGATTGCTTTCGTGGCGAGCTTATGCGACTTGGCTTCGACAGAGCTCGACAGAGTGCGTTGGATTTGGAAAATATACTCTTACTGTTAAATGATTATATACAAAAGTACCATACATACATCTTTTGCAGCATTAAATTATACAGTTTAATTTATGTGTCTTATGTTGTAGTATCAACTAAATTAGATAAGTATACATATATATATTTCTTAAGTTATATAAATATTTCTTTTCAACAATAAAAATTATCAATATATCATATGCTTGATTGATATAATCCCTAATGGGTAGCTTGACGATAAGTATTCGGAAGGATATCCGATCGACCGAAGCTCACGGTGAAGTCCAACCGAGTGCGACAATCACAACTACAAAGTATTCGGGAGGTGAAGTGCAAGGCCGCGATGAAGTCCAACCCAAACAAAATACGAAAGCTAACTACTATGTATGTATCAAGCAACCCGCCTCTCGGTGTTTTGCTTAACAAAAGTTAGTTTACTCGTTGCCAAGTAAAAGACGGACAAGACACTTCGCCATCGAGCGCGCTCACTACCGACCCAACTGTTAGTCTTAAATAATCTATCTACAGAACGTGTTGTGAATTATATGCATGCTTTACAAATTCTGCTTATAAGTGCTGGCTGTTTTGTCATGTGTTGGCTGTGTGTGTCTAACTTGTTGTGATGTTGTGGTTGTTGCACTAGAAAATTTTGCAACGCTGTTGTTGGTAGATTGCCGTAACACAGTGATTATTTCTGATCGCTAAGCTTAGTCATATTTTAGTTCATAGTACATGGGCAATATATAATATCATATCGAATTTCTTTTTTAAAGATTTATTTTGTGTGTAGAAAAATACTTTTTATTAAATTTTTTTAATATTTATGGTTAAATATTACTTGGTTAAATATTAATTGATATCTTTATATCAATTTAAAACAAAATAATTTCAAAATTTTCTCTTATTTTTCTTAGTTTGAATTGTATTGACTTTTGTTTGCTCTTTTATACCTTTGGTTTGAACCCGGAACACAAAAAAAAAAAAACAAACAAAACAAATTTGCCATTTCAGCCTTTGAAGGGAAAAATTTTGACCGATAATTTCTTATGATCAATTGTGTTGTGTGTGTTATTAAATGTTTGCACACAATTGACCGAGAACTGGACCTACATGTTTTATGCCGACTCCGAACGGCTATAGTTCATGTTCTCAATAAGCTTTACAAGGCATTATTTACTCTGTGAGGTTTGCCATTGTCTACAGAGAGGTGGTGACCGATCAGAAAAATTTTTTATTGAAAAAAACTTTTTGCCACGGCTGGGGATCGAACTCGGGCTCCGAGCATTCTAAGCCACACACTTAACCTGCATGCCACGGTGCACAGTCACCACCCGGAACTCGCTTGTCTGAATTACAGCTTTGGAGTCTTATTTTAGCTTGTTACTAAATCATCACTAAAGCTTATTTATTAACACAATTGTACTTTCTCAACATAAAATAATGCATAAATAAACTTCTGCTATTGTTCTTGCTTAAATATTTGATTAAAAAAAAAAAAAAAAAAACAAATTGGCCATTTCAGCCCTTGAAAGGACTTTGACCGAGCTTCTTATGATCAATTGTGTTGTGTATGTTATTAAATGTTTGCACACAATTGACCGAGAACTGGACCTACATGTTTTATGCCGACTCCGAATGGCTAAAGTTCATGTTCTCAAGAAGCTTTACATGGCATTTTTTACTCTCTGAGGTTTTCCATTGTCTGCAGAGAGGTGGTGACCGATCAGAAAAATTTTTTATTGAAAAAACTTTTCGCCACGGCTGGGGATCGAACCCGGGCTCCGAGCATGCTAGGCCACACACTTAACCTGCATGCCACGGTCACCACATATTTGATTACTTTTGTTAATTTTCATTTTTTTTCTTATCACTGAATGTTGACTATGATGGAAGTAGCAGCCAGAAAGATAACAAGAAATATAATTTTCTAAGCAGCCACATGTTGCCACTTAATCGCTTTATTTTTATACACTAGCTCTCTCTTTACCAGCAGCATCTCATCATCATCGTCATCAACATTTTACGCACTGCTTTATTTCACTTTTTACTGTCATTTTCGCACTTTGTCCCAACGAAGTACAAAACAAAAATATTAAAAAGAAAAGACATGCTGGCAGAGTTGATAACCTAATTAAGCGTTGAGCTGCTTTTACAACATCATCATTTTAGCGTATATCTGGCAACCTTTTGTTAAATATTTTTCCTGTTTTTTTTTTTTTTTTCGAAAAATTCTAATGGCGCAATTTGACTGGCTTACACTGTGTAGGCGCGCTTTTGTTGTCAAAGCTTTCAATACTTGGTCGAAAAGTATGAAAAAAAAAAACTGCCTCATCGTTCACCGTCATTACTTTGACCAACGAGGAACCGAACGTGCCTGCCTGACCCCAGCCAGGCGGGCATTTATTCACTCACTCAGCTGCTGTGCGTTTATTAAAGCAACAAAAACTGAAAAAAAACCAAGAAAAATTGGATTTTTCATGTTTTCGGAATTTTCCACCTTTTTCTGCTTGCCACTGCAACAGCAGCAACGTCTCTGCTGCAGACAAATATATAAAAAAACAACATCCTTTTTCGTTCTTTCAGGTAATAAAATTGAAGCGTGTGCCTTTAATAAACGCGAAGCTATACAAAAATCTGCATGGCAGCGTCAAAACAACAACAACAACAAAAGCCATACAATTTTTTTTTTTGGCCTTTATGCCGTTTTGCTGTTGCGTCAAGTCGAGGGCATCAAAAGTCAATGAGTCACAATTCATCAGCGTCATGCCAGAAAGGGTCACTTTTTGCCGCATGCTACTGTTGCTGCATACAGTAGTGGCGAGAAAATAAAATAAAAATGCTGTATAATCGCATTAAGCAAAATATGTGCGTTGGTCGAAACAAACAGTTAACACACAAAGGCAAGTGAAAAAAATAAGAAGAAAAACATCAGCATGCTTTGCTTTATTCTTCTTTGTGCAGCACAAAATGTTGTCATTAAAAATAATATACAGCGCATAAAGAGGCAAAAAAATAACACAAAAAAAAACAGGGTTCAGCTAAGGTTTTATTTATAGCTTTTGTTTTACTTTCACGCCCGTAATAATGTCAAGTTTATGCTTAACACGTTCTCGCTGTTCGCATTAAGCTAACCCACGCGCTCTGCTTTTGGCTTAAGTTTCAATCCAACAAACAGCGTCCAGTTTTGATGTTGCTGTTGCTGTTGGTGTTGGTGTTGGTGTTGGTGTTGGTGTTAATTAAGCTATTCGTTTTTATTTCACATCCTCTTCCGTTTCCTGCCATTACGTTGATTTCCGTTTCATCGGTTTTTATAGCAAATAATTGGAAATATCCGTCCTTAATTAAGAAACTTTTCTGCAATTTGTGGTGAATTGAAAACAGCAGAACAAAAACAAAAAAAAAACTAAATTTACAAAATTTGTATAGACAATTTTGAAGGCATCAAGGTGAGATTTAATTTTAATTGAGTTTTTATTAGAGTCTACATTTAGGGTTTAAATTAAATGTGCGTTTAGTGCGGTAAAAGTTAGGCTAATGAGTAGAGCAGGAATTGGCAAGCAACTTGAGGGTGTGCTTTTAGGTATTTAATTAATTTAAAATTAAGTTTATTTCACATAAAATAAAATTTATTACATACTTTGCGGCAACTGCCAGTCATACAATTATTTGCAATATTTAAACTAAATAGAACTAAATTTGTAAAAATAAATCATATAAAAATTAATTAATTAAAAATTAAGTTTATTTTAAATGAAACAAAATTTATGGCATACTTTGCGGCAACTGCCAGTCAAACAATTATATGAAAAAGATAAACAAAATAGCTCTAAGTTTACAAAAGTATATTTGAAACCTATTTTTTATGTTGAGTGTTAAATTGCTATATTTAATTTATTTCAAATTAAATTTCAGTTTAATGCATGTAATATATAATTTATATTATAATAATTTATAGCATACTTTGTGGCAACTGCTAGTTATTAATTAAATTAATTTAACTAGATAAACTAAAAACGCACCAAAAATGTACAAATTAATTGAAATGCTTTGCTTAGTTATAAAAATATTATTTTTAATTATTTATTAAAGCCAACAGACAGCTTTTAATGTCCTTCAGACAACAATTTTATGAAACTTCACTTTCATTACCGTCTAAGTGCTTTTTTGAGTCTATTAAAGCTAGTCGTTTGCAGCAAATAGTTGTATATAAAATTTAATATAGTCTATTTTTAGGTGTTCACACACCAGCTTCTTAATAAAATTTAAGTGGTTCTTAAATTTAAGTTCTTAGCAATTATAAAGTCGTTTAAGTTAAATATTTTCAAATATACCCGTTTTTAATGGATTTGCTAAGCATCTTATGTTAATTGTTTGTTGGAGTTAATAAAGGAGTTAGAACTAAACATTATAAGAAGTTTTGAGCTTTTAACACTCTACACTGAAAATATAAATTATAAATAAAAAAAAAAAAAACAAAAAAAAATTGGCCATTTCAGCTCCCGATAGGCCTTTGACCGAGTTTCTTATGATCATTTGTGTTTTGTGTGTTATTAAATGTTTGCAAACAATTAACCGAGAACTGCACCTACATGTTTTATGCCGACTCCGAACGGCTTATGTCCTAAAGAAGCTTTACATGGCATTATTTACTCTCTGAGGCTTGCCATTGTCTGCAGAGAGGTGGTGACTGATCAGAAAAAACTTTTCGCCGCGACTGGGGATCGAACTCGGGCTCCGATCGTGCTAAGCCACACACTTAACCTACACGCCACGGTCACCACAAGGTATATAAATTATATGCCTGTTCATTAAAAACCTGTACTTTAACATAAGCTACAAGTAATTATACATGGCTTGAGTGTATTCATACACAAGCCCATGTAAAGTACAAGAATAAGTTGTGAAAACGTGTACAACGTTCAATTATAAAGGTAATGCATATGTTATAAAGCAGCGCAAAATTGTTTCATCGAGAATAATTATTTAAGGGGGAAATGACACTGGCCGTATTTTTAACTTGACTTTTTTATAATTTTGTATTTTAGTAAATATTCTTAAAATTTTAAGAAAAAAATTTCATGAAAAAATTCTTACGAGTTCAAAAGTTAAAGACGAATTAGGGAGAGCGCCTTTTTATTTTTCTTTGCATTTTGCTTTGTTCACAAACTTTGAACGCGTTTATCAAGAAACCATGTTTTTCGAACCAGTTGCAGCGCTAGCTGGTTCATTTTTTGACAAAATTTTTTTTATTTGTTTTTTTTTTTTTAAACTTGATTTCCTATCGTATGAGGTTTTTTTAAATTTTTTTTCGATTTTTTATGAATTTTTAAAGTCAATATTTTTTTTTGAAAAAACAAACTTTCAAATTTGGAACATCACCAAAAATTTAAAAAAAAAATTTAAAAAAAGCTCCTGTCATATGATAACCAATTTTGTGAAGATTTAAAAAAGTCCTTTTTTTTCCAGATCGGACAATTTTTGCGACTTCCAGCGCTGCAACCACGAGGCCCCTTTTTTTTCTCTGCCGCCAGTTTGGGTCTCCATAAAACCATGTTGTAGTGAAATATATATTTTTTTTAAATTTTTTTTCTTGTAATTTGTTCAGTTCTCTTGGAAAAATGTCTGTTTTTGACTGAGCTATGAATTTTAAAAAAAAGGTCTGTTTTCTCTGCCGCGAATGTTATGTCCCACCTTAAACCAAGGAATATGTGAATCCAACGAATTTTTGAATATTTGTTTAATTTTTTTGTTTGGCAGAACGAGCCGTCGCACACAAAATATATGATATTAAGTCACTAAATCCGTAAAGTAGTCCACACTTCCATACACGGTTAAAATCCAATACACGGTTAATCCAATGAAAAGTTTGAAATTTTTCAATCCAAAAAGGATTTATTTTTAATCCGCAAAAAGTTTAAAATTTCTTAATCCAAAAAGGAATAATTTTTAATCCACAGAAAGTTTAAAATATTATAATCCAAAAAGGATTAGATTTTAGTTCAAAAAAGTTTAACATAATATAATCCGAAAAGGATTACTATATAATCCACAAAGGTTTAAACACTGTTTACTGTATTAATGTATATAATAATATTTTGATTCAGATTTTAATAAAAAATTTGTTTCATTTAATTAAAAATACATTTTGGATGCTTAAACAACATTTAGTATTATATTTAGTTTAAATTTTGTAGTAGTAGTACTTTTCAATCTTATACCTGAATACAATGCGGCAGTGGCAGCGTCAGTGGCAGCGTCAGTGGCAGTGGCATTTATCAACTGTTATTTTAGGAATACTGTTGTTCAATGGTGAAACTTACACAGCAGCAGTGACAGTAAGAAGTACTGCTGAGTTTAGCCCTATTTCTAAATTCACTGCCAACATGCAAATAATTAAACTACTAAGAAAAATTCCACATTTACTGCTTGTGATGCTGACGCTGCCACTGCTAGATTGTAATTTACAGGCAGTAAAATACGAAACAGCTGATCACTGTCGCTGACACTGACACAGCTGCTGCCACTGTAGCATTGTAATTCAGCTATTAAATAACAAAAAACTTTTTCCTGAAAAAACTACTTTAATGCAAATTTGTAATCCAAAAATAGTCTTAAACTTAAACTTTTTCGGATTAAAAAAAATTAAACTAAAATATGGAATAAAAAATAGTACTTTTAGGATTAAAAATTCCTTTAAACCAAAGTTTGGATTAAAAACTAGTCCAAAATTTTTAACCGTGTAGTATAAATACATGAACTTCATGCATTTTTGACTCATTACTTATGAACTGTTCTTGCTGCGCTTTAATTTTTACATGGCTAATATATGTTTCAGTCATTTAACTCACAAAGTAACTCACGTCATCTTTGTATGTGTAGATGAGATTTATATTTTTTTCTCAGTTACATATCTCATGAATTATTCTTATTCTACACGTATCTGTACATGAATTGTATGTTTTTTATTCCCAAAAATTATTAATGATTCAAGTTTATGCCTTGTATTTTTTCATGAACTTTACGATATATTTTGTTGGTTCATGTATTTTGTACACACACTTTATGAACTTTAAACACTAGGCTTATGAAACATTCGTGTTCTCGTGTTTTTTTTTTGTGGGTATTTTGAATGAACGTGTGACTTATGTAATTGGTTATTGAACCAAATTGCATGACTGCGATGCATGCAGATCATATTAAAATTCATAATTATTGTGTATTTTTGTGGTTCAGTCGTATTTTTGATAAACATAAACATAACATAAGTCAAATTTTGTGACGAAAACCACAAATCGAATGTTAGATTTCGAAAAACAACAAAAAGATAACCCTTTTAGATTTGACTAATTTTCATTCAGACAAAGTGAATTGATTGGTTTTTCAATATCTTCAAAAACTGGCAGTAGCCAAAAATCAACAATAAGATGTATTCAAATTATTTTGTGGAAGAACTTAAAAAAATTGTAAGTAAGATTTATTTTACTTTAAAAAAATTTCTTTTATCTTTAGAAAAAGGTAATAACTGAGTGCAAATTATCAAATATTATACACTCAGCACCACTACAGAAAATCTTATGTAGACTTTCAGTGGTGCTGAGTGCTTGCTTTAATAAGTTTCTTTGTCGCCAAAATGTATGCAATGAATACTTGTGTTATCTTTGTTTGCTAGTTGTATTGTAAATAAGCGCTACTCCTCCATCAACATATCATAATAATAACTTACAAGAGCGTATCACCAACACGCAACAAATTTATTACAAAAAATATTTTTAAACTTGACTTTAACCACAATGCCAGTTAAGAGTACCAAAAAAAAAAAAAAAAAAAATAATAAAACTTTATGAGCCGAAAACTTTTTAGTTTGAAGTCAGCTGTGCGAAAAGTTTCTGGCAGCTAAGGCAATGGCAAGTGGCAGCAGCGGAAAGTGTTAAAAATGTTTACGAAAACAATAGAAACAAAAAACAAAAATAAAGTAGAAAAAAAAAACACAAATATTTTGCACATAAATACCGAAAAACACACACATAACTATGCAAGTGTGCACACATGCACTACGTGTTAAGGATTTATGTTTCAGACGTGAAAAATAGACAAAAAAGCACAAAGTACGAAACGAATTTCGACAATGAAGCAAAATAAGTCATACTTCAAATATATGTATAAATGCTTGTGTGTGAAAAGAAAAATAGAAAGTAAGGCACAGAAAAAAAAAACTAGCAAAGCAAAGCATGCACAAAGGGGCACCAGGCACAACAAAAAAGTATGCATGTGTTTATATCATATTTGCGTGTCTGCGATAATGGCGCTCAAGCACAAATACAACCAGATACACAGGCACAGAGGCAAATATGTGAGAGCAAAGTAAGTGCATAAAATAGAATTAGGAAATGCAAAGTAGTAGAGGAAGGCAAATAGAGCAGCGTGCGTGTGTATGTGTGTGAAGTGTGGAGCTGAAGGGGAGCTTCGCTGTTATAACGTAGCGTGCAAATGATTTATTTGTTGTTTCTTGTCTTGTGCTCTTGGTAATGAAAGATGAAAAATAGCAAAAAGTAGTAAACAGCAAAATGGCACAAAAACAAAAAAAAAAACAAAAAGGAAACATTGAGAAGGCAAAACTCAAATGCAGCAATGGTAGACGCAGGCTGGTATTTTATGGCTTTTTTTCTTTCGAAACACGTGAGTAGAATGCTAATGAAATTTTGCTAAGCCACAAGAAGTGGCAAAAGCAGCTGATGTCTACGGAAAGTAGATACAGCTTAAATAAGCTCAACGCTATTTTCCGAAACTCAATTGACAATTTCTTTGACAGTTTCTTAAATGAAAATTACGCTTGCAGCAACTGAGTTCAACACAATTCTTGCGGGCCAAAAAATTATGCAAAGATTTTATGCAAATTTCACACTTTTAAAGCCTTATTCTGGTGATTGACAATTGTTAATTTATTGACAAGCACAAAATTGCTTTTTCTGAAATTTAATTGGAAATTCATTAACTAACAATAATTGTCAATATTTGAAAATGTACTCATATCAACAAAATATTATATAAAAAATTATTATTTTTTAAACACCATCTATGAAAAAAGCACATAAAAGAAAACTTGACAATATATTTAAGCTGTTGGTGTCCTTCCAAAAACTGACAAAAAAATAATTAAAAAAAACAAAAAAAAAAATAAAAAAATATTAAAAAAAAATTTTGAGCTTATGAGTGAACAAAACGGGAAAATGTAGCTCTAGCTACGCTAACAAATTTGGAATAACGATGAAAAAAAACGACCAGATGACAACAAATTCTGTATTCCGGGAGAACTTATCTCCAGTCTTTCAAGTTCTATGTTACATAACTTGAACAAACCAACTTTAGAGCAAAGATTATTAACCGTAACACAGTCTTCATATATAAATATGAAAACTTAGGTTATCTTAGGGAATCTATGTGAATTACATAAGAACAATAAAGATTTGGTTCAATAACCAGAGCAACATCTCAATGACACCAAAAGCCCATCAATTAATTACCAGGTGATTCCATGAAATCAGGTTATCAGGTGATTCCATGAAAATATTTTAAACCAAAATGTAAAAAAATTACCCTACTTCGTGTACAAATACACCCATTGAATGGTTTAAAACCAGGGACCGAAAATAATGATTATTTTTCAAATTTTAATGAAGCGCCGGAATAAACTTTTGAGTAAACCGAAATGCTGGAATTTGTGTTGACTCTTAAAATAAATAATGATTTTTATTTTTTAAGCGTTAAGCTTAAAAATTAAAAATAATTATTATAAAATGATTTTTATTTTTTTGCTCAGGAATAAAAATTGTTTTTGATTTTAATTTTTTTTGCTCAGAAATAAAAATTATTTTTGATTTTTATTTATTTTGCTCAGAAATAAAAATTATTTTTGAATTTTATTTTTTTTGCTCAGATATAAAAATTATTTTTGAATAAAATTTTTTTTGCTTAGAAATAAAAATTATTTTTAATTTTTATTTATTTTGCTCTGAAATAAAAATTATTTTTGATTTTTATTTTTTTGACTCAGAAATAAAAATTATTTTTGATTTTTATTTAATTTGTTCAAAAATAAAAATTATTTTTGATTTTTATTTATTTTGTTCAAAAAAAAATTATTTGTTGATTTTTACTTTTTAGGTCAAAATTAAAACTGATTACTTTAAAGGAATAAAACTTGGGCATGTGTAAATTTTTCATAAAAATTTAAACCTATACAAAATATGGGCTTATTCGCGCACGGACAATTCCTTTTCCAATGCTATTATTTTTTATGAAAAAGTAGGTCAAGGGTATGTCAGAGTCAAGCTAGACCGACTTTAAACTTTCTTTACTTTTTTTACATGTTCGAAAACCATTGCTTAACAAATTATGTTTGTTTTAAACTGAAGAGCAAGCTGGCCTTGACGATGTAGATATTGAAAGCTGCGCTATTCCCCTATTTAGTGTGAACAGAATTTGTTGTTTCAAAATTTGGACAAAATTTTAAAAATTTGGACAAAATTTTGTTCTTAAAAATGAATGCCTGTCATTTTAAAAATTCTCAATAAAATTAATATCATCTTAGTTTCTTTTCAAATTTTGAAGCGATAAAAAACATAACTATTAAGAATGTCTAACAAGAAGGAAGCTCTTGAAATCGATTTTTAATTTAGGAGCAAAATAACAAAAATCCTTAAGCGATTTAAATGTCTGAACAAAATAATAAAAACGAAAAACTAATTAAAAAATAATCAAAAAATTCTTTCTATTTCTGACAAAAAAAAAATAAATCAAAAAAACCCATTCAAATCATTTTTCGATTTTTATTTTTTGTCTCAAAAATAAAAATTAAAAATGATTTTTTTTGTTTGAGTACAAAAATAAAAATTAAAAATGAGTTTTTTGTTTGAGGAAAAAAAAATAAAAATCAAAAATGATTTCTTTGTTTGAGTAAAAAAAATTAAAATCAAAAATGATTTTTTTGTTTGAGTAAAAAAAAATAATAATCAAAAATGATTTTTTTGTTTGAGTAAAAAAAATAAAAATCAAAAATGATTTTTATACTTGAGTATAAAAATAAAACTTAAAAATAATTTTTATTTTCGATTTAAAAAATAAAAATCAGAAAACGATTTTTATATTTGAGCAAAAAAATAAAAATCATAAAATAATCATTATTTCTTAATTTTTTCGATATTGCTCATAATTATTACGGTCCCTGTTTAAAACAACACCATGAATAGTTGATAAACCTTTTGAATAGCTAGCTGTCAAACAAAATAATTTATTATTATCAAGATAATCAATAGAAATTATAAATCAAAAAACAGACATCAAACCAACCGCTCACACATAGTAAATTTACACTTGCTAAACGTACCAAGCGCAGTTTTCAATCGTGTCAGTAACTTTTAGTGCAAAAATACATACGTGAACATATAAAAAAAAAAAAAAAACAAATTGGCCATTTCAGCCCTTGAAAGGACTTTGACCGAGCTTCTTATGATCAATTGTGTTGTGTGTGTTATTAAATGTTTGCACACAATTGACCGAGAACTGGACCTACATGTTTTATGCCGACTCCGAACGGCTAAAGTTCATGTTCTCAAGAAGTTTTACATGGCATTATTTACTCTCTGAGGTTTGCCATTGTCTGCAGAGAGGTGGTGACCGATCAGAAAAATTTTTTATTGAAAAAACTTTTCGCCGCGGCTGGGGATCGAACCCGGGCTCCGAGCATGCTAAGCCACACACTTAACCTGCACGCCACGGTCACCATGACGTGAACATATAATATATTAAAATAAGACAGAAAAGAAGGAGTGAATTAATAATCAGCTTGTTCAAACATATAATTTACGTTAGTTGATTATGTTCGTAATAGTTTTTATTGTCAGTCTTAAACATATTATCAGTACCTAATGTGTAACAAAAAATATCCCCCTTCCCACTCCTAATTCTATTACGAAAATTTCTCATCTACCTACCAATAAATGTTCAACTATCTAACATAAAAGAATAACTAATGATAACATTTAATATTTATATAAGCAAGTGCATTTTCACAATTTGTGTCAAGTATATAACTTAACTCTTACACACATAGACAACATATATGTGTACAATACACTAGCAATAAAAGGATCTTAATATTTAAAATAAGCGATACCCGCATTGCGTTGCTACAACCGGAAAGTATTTTGAAAATTCATAGTAAATTAAAAACTTTTATTAATACTTTGTTTACTAGACCGTACCACCTCCTATGCAAAAAAAGACAATTACGAAAATCTTTTTTTGTTTTTTTTTTTACCGAACGTAGGAGTCGCGTATTGACATATTTCTTCATATCTCTGTTGTTAAGAGTAGGATTTTAAAATTTGGTATATCTATGTTTTTGTCTTAAGGAGTCCAGTATGACTTCTATGGAGGTCTAGTACTTACTCTTCAGATCTCAGCTCCTACCATCTTTATGCACCACCCTAATATCAAAGAAATGAATTAGATATACCTTATAATATCATTAATCTTTTGCTCAGGAAGTATATCGATATTTCCAGCAAAACTTTTTTTAAAAAATTTTTGAAAATTTTTTGCCGTAGGGCTCCCTTTTTTAATTTTCATCATATCTTCGGTATTAAAAGTCTGATCATATTGAATAACATGTCGATGTTTTTGTTTAAAGGAGACCAATTATATTTTTCTCTAAAATAAAAAAAAAGTATTCCTACAAGTCCTTGGAAGGCCTTAAATTGATTTTGAGGAATATAAAAGCTCGTAAACGAATAAAAAATCCGACTGTAAGCAACAGAGATTTGAAGAAATGTGTCAATGCGCGACCCCTACGTTCGGTCAAAAAAACAAAAAAAATTGTTCGTAATTGTCTTGCAAAAATGCGTCATATTCGCTGGTATACGGCGCATTTTTGTTTTTTGAGGTACGGTCTTATGTTCACACTATGTTCAAACAACCGTTTTTCGGACAATACTGGGTTTTAAGCTCAAAATCAAAATTTTCCCTATAAATAAAATGTGAAATTAAAAGCTGGGTTATGTTTCATTTTCAACGAAAAACTCTGAAAAGGTGTGAAGAATTATTGTCATGTGCATTATTGCCATTAGTAAGTGAGCATTATTGCCAAAGTATTAAATGTAAAAATTCTTCGAATGTCATAAAAAATTTTTTCTGGCAATAATTCACAAGACACAAGAAATTAACGCCATGTGAATTATTGCCATCAAATTGTTTATGGCAATAGTTCACAGAACAAAAGGTATTAATTCCATGTGAATTATTGCCATAAACAATGTGATGGCAATAATTCACATGGCGTTAATATCTTGTGTCTTGTGAAGTTTTTTTAAAATTTTTATTATTGTAGAGAATTGAACAAATTACAAGAAAAAACAAGTAAAGAAAGTCTAAAGTCGGTCTAGGCCGACTATGAAATACCCTAAACCCACTTTTCAAAAATAAAAAAATTTTTATTTCAAATGGGCGTCTCCGTGGGCGGATGAAGCCTATATTTTAATTGCATTTAAATGGTGATGAAAAATTTACACATACCAAGTTTTATTCCTGTAGCTCACAGTTAATGCCTTTATTGTGCTTTCGCTATGGGAGGTGGCCGTGTTCATGGACGGATTACTCCCAATTTTTGAACACACATTAGTTTTGGTATAAAATACATACATACCAAATTGATTTTCTCTATGACAAACATAACCTTATTTATTGAGTTTTAAACTTTTTGGGTTGTATGGGAGGTAGGCGTGTCCGTATGCGGATGACGTCCATTTTTCAAAAATATCTTTGAGTTGTCATAAAAAACATATGTGCCAAATTTTAGCTCTGTAGGTTAAACAGAGGCTTATTTATTGCGTTTTCAATTTTTGGGTTGTATGGGAGGTGGGCGTGTCCGTGAACGGATGACGCCCATTTTTCGAAGACATCTTTGTGTTAGTATAAAACACATACATATGAAATTTTATTGTTGTAGACTAAATATGAGCTGAGTTATGCAGTTTTCAATTTTCGCTTTGTATGGGAAGTAGGCGTGTCCGTGGGCGGATGATGTCCATTTTTCAAAACCATCTTTCTATTGTTATAAAAAATATATGTGCCAAATTTTAGCTCTGTAGGTTAAACATAGGCTTATGTATTGCGTTTTCAATTTTTGGGTTATATGGGAGGTGGGTGTGTCCGTGAGTGGATGACACCCATTTTTCAAAAACATCTTTGTGTTGATACAAAACACATACATACCAAATTTTATTGTTGTAGGTTAATTATGAGCTGAGTTATGCAGTTTTAAATTTTCGTGTTGTATGGGAGGTAGGCGTGTTCGTGAGCGGATTTCAAAAATATTCAATAGTGCAGATCCTTGGGTTCATGTGACTATGTGTACCAAGTTTCATTCAATTATCTCAACTCCTTCTGCTTATCCTGTGTATACGGACAACACACAGACGGACAGACGGACGGACGGACATGGATAGCTCGACTCACGTGGTGACGCTGATCAAAAATATATATACTTTTCTATACCGTACTCGTTTCGATCTATGCGTTACAAACGTTTGCACAAAGTTAATATACCCTGACCTTTCAGGTTTAGGGTATAAAAATTCAAAAAAAATATATTTTTCACTCCAACATGGTTTTATAGGTTGCAGCGCTGGGAGTCGCCAAAATTGTCCGATCTGGAAAAAAATGACTTTTTTAAATCTTAACAAAATTGGTTATCGTATGACATGAGCTTTTTTTAAAAATTTTTTTTTTCAATTTTTGGTGATGTTCCAAATTTGAAAGTGTGTTTTTTCGAAAAAAATATTGATTTTAAAAATTCATGAAAAATCGAAAAAAAATTTAAAAAAAGCTCGTGTCATATGACAACGAATCAATTTTAAAAAAATACAAAACAAAACAAATTCCGCTAAGTTTTTTTATTATTGTAGAGAATTGAACAAATAACAAGAAAAAAAATGAAAAAAAAAATATTTTTCACTCCAACATGGTTTTATAGATTGCAGCGCTGGGAATCGCAAAAATTGTCCGATCTGGAAAAGAGATGATTTTTTTAAATCTTAACAAAATTGAAAATATGAACCCGATAGTGCCGAAACCAGTACGAAAAACATGGTTTCGAGATAGACGCGTTCAAAGTTTGTGAACAAAGAAAAAAAAAGGCGAAAATTAAAAAATGCGCTCTCACTCAATTTAAAAAAAACGGCCAATGTCATGTCAACCCTTAACCCATTTTAGTCCGCTGGTAGATTTTCCGACCACTGACTTTAAAACTAATTTCTGAAAAAAATATTAAAATTATTTTCAAATTCTTTCTTCAAAGACTTACTTTGGTTACATGGAAATTCAGAAAATAAATATAAATTTCCAAATTTTCCACTTTACATGAACATGTGTTTAAAATGGGTTAAGAGGCATTAAATATGTGCAAATCATACAGAAGGCTAACTGTATGCTAAGCATTATTACCGTATATATTTTGTATATTACATTATAACTTTAATATCGATTTACTTCAAACTTGGCTGATGTTGATTTAGTTTTTAAGTCCTCAAAAAGTTTTTATGACTACTTTTGTACTAAATTTTTGAGTTCTTTTAATTTTAACTTTACCTTGCCGTCATTTGGTTTCTAATAAATTGTTTGCCAAAATTCTAAGCCACTCATCTTAAGTTCAAAATATGACCAAATTTTGTTTTTTGTTTCAGATAAGCCACACACTGTTTTTTCTATATATATTGTTTTTTTGTTCGTGCTTTATTTCCGCATGTATGATGCTGTTATGCTGTAGTGACGACACAAGAGCAAAAACAATTTTTTTTTTTTTTTTGTTAATTTTAATTTTTTGTTAATTTTTGTTACTTTAATTTTCCTTACAATACAAAAGTATTTACTCAAATATATCTAACCGTTTTTTCACAATTCTTACCTAACAACTAGTAAAAACTTGACAAAATTGGATAAAATGTCCATTAACAAACTCTTTTCTTTAAGAATTATAATATTCAAAATAGCTCATTGAATTGTCAGTTATTTTCAATCATACATTCTAATGCATAGTAATTTTTTTTGTCTTGTACTAAAATCTATGATTCTTTTTCATTTGTCATTAACATTTGTTCTCAATAATTGATCGTTATAACTGAAAATTGTTATGTTTTGTCATTCATTGTCGTTAATTTATCTTTTTAACATTTTCTATATTCAAAAATAAAATTTTCCGTTTTTAAATTAATTTTTTTTTTTATGCAAATGTCATATTTTCCTTCTAGATATTCCCTTCTAGATAGGGTTGTTTGAAGACTTCAGTCAAGCTTTACTTTACCTTTTTTTTTTTTTTTTTGCTCTATTTTCATCTGCTGTTACATCTTTCAGGTATTACTTGCCTCAAAGAATCACTTCATTTTATTATGAGCAATCTTGAGGAAATGTTGCAACAACAACAACATCAACAAAAGGTCTGTCTCCTTTACCTTCGAGAATACTGAGCGCGAGTATAAAAGCCATACTTAAGTGTTGCTCACTGCACTCAAGTTGCTACAGTTTGTGCCGCAAAATGCTGTGGTTCACTTAACAGCAACAACAACAACAACCGAAGCACCAACAGCAACAGAAGAACATCAACTTCGTCTGCAACTTCAGCTATTCTTCAAAATCAAGCAATGAAGCGAGTTTTAAGCAAAAAAAAAAAAAAAAATAAACACCTGATTTTTGCATCTCTTGCAAGTTGTTTTCGGGCCTTACCCACAACATTCATCATAAATATGTCAGTCAAAGGTTGGCAACACTTTTCTTAATACCAGCACACTTCACGGTGCTTGATGAATTGCACTCTATTTTAAGAGTAGAAGAACAACAACAACAAAAATATTAAATAAGAATGTTTCTGCTGCTGTTGCTACTTTTGTGCACTAGCCAAACCGTGCCTAATTGCCAACAATTTGTTAATTGAAACAGCGCAGTCAACAATATGACGTCGCTGCCGGCATACAATGTTGCCATGAAGTGTTGTGCTGTTTTGCGCCTTCGTGACTGCAATGAAGCGCGGAAAATTGAAAATTTGTAACGCATAATTGACAGCTGACAGCTTAAGCGTGCGAGGGAGTAAGATGAATAGATGAATCCGTTATGTGAGCGAGTGTATGTGTGTGTGTGTGTTAGTGTGTGTCGAAGTACGCTGCCAATATTGCCAGGTTGTTGCTATTGCTGTTTGCTATTCGCTGTGATGTGTCGACGTTGCTGTCTGATGAGCTTGTTTATGATGCCAGACTGCAGAAGAGGCAAGCGACACGCACGTTTATCTTCTTCGACATAAGAGCAATGTTTTTGACGTTTAAGCAAAATGACAGGTAACATCACAAAAAGGGAAAAAATAAGCAAACTGCAGAACATTCGGTTAATTTCTTTGTAAACTATGTAAATGCGCTTGTAAACAAAATCTAGTTGCAGAATTGATTGAAAATAATGCTTAAAAATCGCAAGTTGATGAACATTAAAGATTTCTGAATATGTAGACGAACAATTATTTTCTTCAAAAAGTAAAAAACTGACTGAAGATAATGCTTGAAAAATTACATGTTGATAAGCCTGAAGGATTTCTTGTGATGTTAACGCACGAATATTTTCTTCAAGCATTAAAGATACTTAAATTTTCAAGCAAATGCTTAAACAATTACAGAGTAATATTAAAATATTCCTGCATTTTTGACATCTTGTTCAGATTCTTAAATTATTTGTATTTCATGCAGTTTAAAAACAATTTGAATGCATTATTAATTTTAGCTTTTTTCTGCCTCATGGGCTACAATTGATTGCATATGTTTATATATGTGTCCAAGCAACTAATTGAGTTATTATCCTTTCGTCCTTATTTGCTTTTAATTAAAATTCCCAACTCACAACAGCAGCAGCAACAACAACAATAATTGCTGTCATTTACATTGTTTGGCTCGGTATAAAACAAGTCTCAACTGATTGTTTGAGGCAAAAATAAATTGTTTGTTATTGCTGCTGCTGCTGCTGCCTAAAGTGTTGCCAACAACTCAAGTGTTGACAAGCAGCTGACAAAATTGACAGAATTTTCGAAATTTAACATGCTAAAAGATTCAAACTATGTAGCCGAAAGATCACTCAGTCGCATGATAAATATACAAGAACATGAAATAAATTAAATGAACATGTTGTTGTTGTTGTTAATGTTGTTATTGTCCTTGTTAAATTTCGGCAGGCAAATCTAGGTTGTGTCCAAATGAATGCGTCTAACATGAATACACATGAGAACGGAAGTGAACAAAATATGCACATATAATATATTCAAATGGTACTCTTGATTAGTCGTTGTATAGCGTTTGAACATGAGTGTGTGAGTGAATTAAACTGAGCATTTTTTTTAACAAAAAGCAACTAAAGTAGTATATTTTAAATGTTTTATTGTTAATTAAATTGCTTGCTTGCTTGCTTATCAATTCATGTCATAGAGTTGTTTGTTTTGAATCTAAAAAGCAGCGTTAAACATTTCTATATGTATTGAATATTTTATTTCAAGCTTTTTTGTCACACATACCATACATACAACACACACGTACACTAAAACACACACAAACATTGAGCACATTTAATGAAACGTCAGAAGCATTGAATATTGTATTGCGTTGACATACATTTGGGAACATTTTATGCATGCTTGTGTGTGTGTATTAGTAGGTATGTGTGTATCAGTGACAGGATAAGACAACACAATACAACACAATACAACACAACACAGTCAGCAATAACCAAAAATAAAAACAAACAATAAAAAAAAGACAAAATAATAAAACAACAACACATACATATATATATAACAATGACAGTTACAACAACCACAGCGCCACAATAACAACTTTTAGGCAATCAAGCCTCTGGGGAACAATCACAAAATCACAATTCCAACAACAATGACAACAACAACACTTACAACGGCAACAACAACAATAACATCCACACAACACACGCACACACACAGCAACAATAGCAAAACTACTACTATAGCTGCTGCTGCTGTTACAACAATTACAAGAACAATAGAGCAAATTTCAGATTTAATTGTTTGCTGCATACAGAGCGAGATGGCGCTGCAGTAGTAGCTGGTAGAAATGTTTATCTGACTGTCTGACGATATGTTGTTGGTTCGTTGGTATATATTTTAGATGGGTTGTTTTTTGTAATTTGTTGCTGTTGCTGTTGTTGTAAAGCTATACTAACACCTACATATGTAGCACAGCTCAAGCTTTGTATGAGTGCGTGTTTAACTTGATAGGATTTGTTGAGATTTTGTGTAAATTTTGTGCATGAAAACAAGCTAAAACACATATATGCACACACTAGCACACACTCAAAAGCATACATAGCTAGATTAATTGTTGATTTAGTATGCGTTGTAAAAGAAAATAGGTAAAAGCTTATTGCAAATGATACACTGTGCAGAGATATGTTATTGAAACTGCTCGTGATGTGTGTGCGTCCGGAGAGATAAAAATCTCAATGTTTGCACTCAGAGATTCAATATTAAGTCGAAATTTAGATAGTAAACAGAATATACATATATTTGATATTTCAAAATATTTATAATTTGAGAATATTATTTTTAATGTATCAAAATATTTAACTTGTAAAAAAATATCAAAATTTGAAGAAAACCACACTTCATCAAGTTTTTAAAGAGAAAGATGAGAGACTCTTAAGAATCTAATATTAATTTGAAGAGTATATCGGTTGCACCGCTTTAGAAAGAATGTCTACTCTCATTTCTTTCCAGATTTTTATGAAGACTGCTATGAGCCAGGGCATAATACAATTAAATCATGATGCATGAAGTACATTTGACTGTGACACATTTGTGACACGATTGACGACACAACTAACGACAACTAACTACATTGTCGACTCGACTGACGATGCAATTTAAGACATTGGCGATATTTACGACACAATTTATGTCATTGCCGACATTTTCAACTCGATTGACGACATTGTCGACTCGATTGACGACATTGTCAACTCGATTGACGACCAACCAACGACATTGACGACACAATTAATGATTTAAACGACTTTTTCGACACGATTGAGGACATTTTTGACTCGATTGACGACATTTGCGATGAATTTATGACATTTTCGACGCGATTGACGACATTTTCGACTCGATTGGCGACATTTTCAACTTTATTGGTGACACCATTAACTACAAATGTCATTGACCATATTGTCGACTCGATTGACTACATAATGACCTTAAAAGACGACATTTTCATTTCGATTAACGACATTTTCGACTCGGCTAACGACACTGTCTACTCTCTCAACGAGAAAATTAATGACATTGGTGATATTGACGACACAACTTACGTTATTGGCTACATATTCGACTCGATTGACAAAAAATGTAACGACACTGGCGATATTTACGACATAAATGATAAATGACATTTTTCATTCTATTGACGACACCATTTAAGACATTGCCGATTCGATTGACGACATTTTCAACTCTAATGACGACAGAATTAATAGTATTGACAATGACTATGACGAAACAATTTACGATAGTGACGACCATGACGAAACAATTAACAACATTGACGACATTGTCGACTCGATTGACAACATTGTCGACTCGATTGACGATATTGTCGACTCGATTGACGACATTGTCGACTCGATTGACGAGATTGTCAACTCGATTGACGACCAACCAACGACATTGACGACACAATTAATGATTTAAACGACTTTTTCGACACGATTGAGGACATTTTTGACTCGATTGACGACATTTGCGATGAATTTATGACATTTTCGACGCGATTGACGACATTTTCGACTCGATTGGCGACATTTTCAACTTTATTGGTGACACCATTAACTACAAATGACATTGACGATATTGTCGACTCGATTGACTACATAATGACCTTAAAAGACGACATTTTCATTTCGATTGATGACATTTTCGACTCGGCTAACGACACTGTCTACTCTCTCAACGAGAAAATTAATGACATTGGTGATTTTGACGACACAACTTACGTTATTGGCTACATATTCGACTCGATTGACAAAAAATGTAACGACACTGGCGATATTTACGACACAATTTAAGACATTGTCGACTCGATTGATGACATTTTTAATTCTATTGACGACACCATTTAAGAAACTGCCGACTCGATTGACGACATTTTCAACTTTATTGACGACAGAATTAATAGTATTGATGACAATGACGATATTGACGACAATGACGAAACAATTAACAACATTGACGACATTCTCGACTCGATTGACGAAACAATTAACGACAAAGACGACATTTTCGACTCGATTGACGACATTTTCGACTCGATTGGTGACATTTTTGTCGACATTGCCAACTCTATTGACGACACACCTAACGACATTGGCGACGTTGACGACATTATGCACGACTTTGACGAGATTTTCGACTCGGTTGACGACATTTTCGACTCGGTTGACGACATTTTCAACTCTATTGAGAATACAATTAACGAAAAACAACATTGTCGATACTGTCGACTCGATTGACGACACAATCAACGACATTAGCGATATTGACGATACAAATACCTACAAAGACGATATTTTCAACTCGATTGACATTTTTGACCTGATTGACGAAATTTAAGACTCGATTGACGACGTTGTCAACTCGGTTGACGACACAACCAACGACATTGGCGACGTTGACGACACAATTCAGGACTTTGACGACATTTTCAACTTTATTTCGTTAGAACACAATTAAGGAAAAAAGACATTGAGGATATTGTCGACTCGATTGACGACACAATTAACGACATTAGCGATATTGACGACACAAACACCTACAAAGACGACATTTTTGACTGGATTGACGAAATTTAAGACTCGATTGACGACATTTTTCACTCGATTGACGACACAACCAACTACATTAACGACACAATTCACGACTGTAACGACATTTTCGATACGATTCATGACATTTGCGACTCAATTGACGACATTTTCGAATCAATTGACGACATTTTCGACTCGTTGGACAACATTGTTAACTCAGTTTACGACATTGACGATACAATAAACGATATTGGTGACATTGGCGGCACAATTAAGGAGGGACATGACATTCGCGACAGAGAAACCAGACCTTTTTTTAAAAATTAAAAAAAAAAATCAAAAACAAACATTTTTCCAAAATTCATTTTTATTTTTGTAGAGAATTGAACAAATTACAAGAAAAAAAATTCAAAAAAATATTTTTTTCACTCCAACACGGTTTTATAGAGCTCCAAACTGGCGGCAGAGAAAAAAAAACGGGGCCTGGTAGTTGCAGCTCTGGGAGTCGCAAAAATTGTCCGATCTGGAAAAAAATGAATTTTTTGAAATCTTAACAAAATTGTTTATCGTATGACAGAAGCGTTTTTTTAAAATAATTTTTAATTTTTGTGATGTTACAAATTTGAAAGTGTGTTTTTTCGAAAAAATTATTGACTTAAAAAATTCATAAAAAATCGAAAAAAAATTAAAAAAAGCTCTGTCATACGAGAGCGAATCAAGTTTAAAAAAATAAAAAAAAAAAATTCGTCAAAAAATGAACCCGCTAGTGCCGCAACTAGTACGAAAAACATGGTTTCGAGACAAACGCGTTCAAAGTTTGTGAACAAAGAAAAAAAAGGTGAAAATTAAAAATGCGCTCTCCCTAATCCGGCTGTAACTTTTGAACCCGTAGGAATTTTTCCATGAAATTTTTTTTCTTAGAATTTTAAGAATATTTACTAAAATAGAAAATTTATAAATCGAAAAAATTCGATTTCAAAAAACGACCAATGTCATGTCCCCCCTTAAAGACATTGGATCTAACTTCTTTTATTTTCTTGGCATTTTAAACATACATAAACAAGAAGAAAAACGTCACGACGTTAGATCATACGATCTTATGCAATAGGCTCAGGGTTCGATTCGTAGTTATGAAGAGTTATGAAGAAAATAAATTTTGATGGTTTAACCCTGAGTTTTTAACCCTAGAATGATAACGTAAGTAAACTATACTCATGTGCTTTATACAAATATCTGTCGTGTCGTCTAAGTACTGCTTAACAAACACATATACCGCGTAGAAAATATTCTTTTTATACACTCAGAAAAAAGTTTCTCGGAATATGATAAAAAATGCATCATATTTAGAGAAAAATGGTATAGACTTTGCTCCAGAGAATGCTATTCTGTAATTGCGATACAAAAAATTCTCTAAAAATTATAAAAAGCTTCCATGAAAAAGAAAAATATTTAATAATATATATCGTTTTTAGAGCAAATTACTTTTGATTTTTGAGAAAAGATTTGTTTTTATTGAAGAAAATAATTCTCTTAGTGAACTTTTTATCAAAATATAGGAAAAATTTCTCATTTTCAATAAATTTTTCTCTATAAAGGTGAATTTTTTTTGTAAGAAAAATACTTATCATTGTTAGAGAAATTGAAATATTTCCATTTCCCACAAGTGAAGAAATATGCCTTCGAAAATGTGAAAATTTATTCTAATTGATGAAAATTTTTTCTTGAAAAAGAGAAAATTGCTTGTTTCGAAAATAGAGAAATTTTTTATCGGAGAAAGATATGCGTTTTTTTCTGAGTGTATGTCTTACTATTTGGCTGCAGTCTTTGTATCGCCTTCATTTATTGCATCAACTCGTGTTTTGCTCTAGAAGAGCAAACTGGGATTTCTATGTTTTGGAATTTCTTTATCTTTGGAGAGGGCAACTGCCTCCTACGTTCCCCCGCTTCTGATGTCACGTCATCGTTTTAGAGATATGACAGTTGTATATTGAAACGTAGTAACATCTAGTTTTGTATGATTTTCAACATTTATCGTAACATTCTAAAATCAATTATTTAAAGTACAACCACAACAATTTCCATAACTAGAAAGATATCTCAGTTGCATTTATTTAAATTATGAAAATTTAATTGATTTCTCTAGAATTTTACTGCATGTTACAACTCCTGACAATTACACTCAACCACTTATCTAGCAAAGATTTTATTTATCTTTTCTCACAAGGCATGAGTTTTTATTGCAACAAAATCTAAGCAAAATATTTTAAAATAAAAACAAGTATAAAAAAAACAGTAGAGCATAAAAATTGCATCAAATATTTTCATTGGCTGTTGTATTAAAATAACAAACATGCAGGAAAATCAACAAATATGTAAAAATAATAACAGCAGAAAAAACAATAACAACAGCAACAACAACAATAGCACATAAATGTATGCGACTGATTAATGCAAAACGCTTGAGGCAGGCTCAAAGCACACAAAAGTGAGTAGCTATATGCATGTGTCTAACATAAACATAAGCACACACACACACACACACACACACACACACACACACACACACACCCATGCTGCCAAATGCAAACAAAAACTCGAATCTAATTTGATGACAAATTCCAAATGAATTGTGTTGATTTTTGTGATTGATACAAGCAACTAACACTGAGATAGTCTACGTTGACTAGCAATAGAGTGTGTTTTGAGTATGTGTGTGTGTGTGTGTGTGTGAGTGTGTAGCATGAGTAACAATTAAACCCAAACGGAAATGAGCTGTTATTGTAGTAGGAAATCATAAATGAAGCAAAACAACAAAAGTGCCAGAGGGGCCAAAACTATAAATTAGTCTCTTCATAGAGTGGTCTATGTGAGTTAGATTGTGCTGCATTTATATGAGTGTAAATGAGACAAAGCGAGAGACAACATGCCAAACTAATGCAAATGTATGCAGTGCGTACATTTTTATGATTGCGAAAAATTTAAATTAACTGCTCGACAAAATGTTCTAAATGCAAAATGTTGATAAATCTTGATGTCAAGCATGTTATGGCAAACGAGCAGAGCAATGTGTTTGTGTGTGACTATGTATATTTGCCTGTGATTTATTGGTTGTGTGTGCAAATATTTTATGTACTTAAAAACTTGTTTGTGGTTTTTAAGCATTTGTCGCATTGTCATTAACTAGCAATTTCGTTGCCTACTTGAAGGCGTAGACCAGAAAACAGTTAATTTGAAGTGAGCCACTTGCTGAAAACAGCAAACAGTTGCAGCCAAAATGTTTTCACAAAAACATTTCTGTTTTCGTTGCAAGGCTAGCGCACTGTTAAACTTTAGTGTAGCATACTTTTTGGCATATTTTTGGTTTTTTATTCAGCTTTTCTTAAGTGATATTTGTAATGATAAACCGCTATTTTTTACATTTTTAACCATAAGAAAATATATTTTATTTTTATTTTTGTAAATCAATTTCAAAGATTACGAAATAAAATATTTATTTTTATACATCGTAAATATATTTTTTTACGAAATATCAAGGAAAAATATAATGCATTGTATGTTTATTAAGCAAAGGCTGCATTATGCTCTTCAATAACTCATTTTGCTGCTTGCATTTTACAAAATTTTTTTTTACGCTTTATATGATCCGCTCATTGCATAAGCTTTAAGTCTTTAACAATAATACAACTTGATACTCTTTGGAGCACTTTGACAGCAGCATTTCACAACAAGACTATTTAACAAAAAGAATCTAGCAGAATATTAAAGTTTGCATGCAATAAAATAAGCATTGACAGATATTGTAAGCCTGTTGCACCTGCTTGAAATCCTCTTTTGAGTTTGTTTACTGAAAAATAATTTCTTTCTATTCACCAAGAACAAACGTCATACTTGCTTATGGCACTATAAATGTTTGCTTATTGAAAATAAATTTCTTATTTGAACTTTCTAGTTGAAACCAAACTACTATTTCGAGCGGGCTAAATAATGCTCTATGAAATAAAAATAAATAAAATACAAGTTGATACCCGTCGCGTTGCTGCCGAAATTTAATTACATTTTTGTTTCAAACTCAGCAATCAAACGGCAGTTTTGAAGTGAAACTTCTTTAGCCGTTTAACTAAACTGGGAGTAAAACCGATGAAACACTTTAATGAAACGCAGCGAATTCAAGAAATTCAAACTTACGAAACTAAACAAATTAAATAACTCACCAAAAGCCATGGTGAAATGGTTTGAGTTCAAACTAACGATACAAACCAAACAGACCTAACGAAGAAAAAATACCTAATCATCAAAGTTTGAGTCCATAATTTTTCGTAAGTGTAGTTTCACTTTAGCAGCTTACAGAGAAATATGGCGAATTGAAACGGGGAGTAAAACCGATGAAACACTAACGAAACGCAGCGAATTCTTGCAATTAAATAACTCACCATAAATTATGTTGGAAGGGTTAGTTCGAACTAACGAGACTAAACAAATTGAATAACTTACCATAAGCCATGGTGAAATGGTTTGAGTCCAAACTAACGAAACTAAACAAACGGAACTAACGAAGAAAAACGCCTAATCATTAAAGTTTAAGTCCGTAATTTTTTGAATTGAAACTACATAAGCAGTTTGCAGAGAAATATGGTGAATTGAAACGGGAAGTAAAACCGAGCTAAAAGGTTTACAACCTCGGAGTTTGTGTTTCTACTGCTTCTACTGCCAAAGCACTTTAGAATGATGATTGCATTGCATTACAGCTGATTGCATTAAATCTGTTTTAAATCAAGCCAAAAATTATCTCGTCTAAATGAAATCAATTTTACCATCGTTTCATAAAAAGCAAGCTAAACTTGTCGAAGTTAAACCAGTTAAACAGGAAACTATCATTTGTATTTTCTTTTAAAAAAAAAAATGTCGGTAGTAAAATAAGTGTGTCTTCAATTGTTTTTCCCATTTAAAACCACAAATAGCCCTTTTTCTACATAAAATTTTTAAATAAAGGTTTTTACAATAATTAAAAACTAGTGGTATGGTATGATGGATATTGAATAAATAATTGATGGTAGAAAACCTTTGCATTTTTCGATATTGTATTAAAACAAATCATCTTTTAATTAATCTACTCCTTTACTTGAATTTTTTCAAGTACACTATATTAAATAGTTAACCAATTTAAACCATGCGTGGCTGCCACACACATATTTTTTTTTTGCATTAGATTGAATCAAGGAAAGTAAGTGAGAATAAGACTTTTTTGTTCCTCAGATATGACGTCATATCTTTTTTTTTTCTTTACTATAATGTCACACAAAATGTATTTTTGACGTAGAACTATGTGTTACAGTACGGTTTGTATGTATCTTACGTCTTACAGATTTTTTCAAGGCCATGAAACTTTTTTGACGAATATTTTAGGATAAACCTACAGCCTTGAATACTCATCGTTCAACAATATTATATAAACTAAAATATCAGATATATCCTGCGATGAATGAATATCTAACTTCAGATTTTGTCACTTTTATATTAAAGTCATAAAATAGTAAAATATAAGAAGAGAAATGCATGTGTTTATATAAGAAAATCAATTATCAGTTGCTTATGCTTCGCCTGCTGCTTTCTTTGTTTCAAGGCCAGATTTGATTTTACAGATTTTTAATTGCCATGAAACTTTTTTGACGAATACTGTAGGGTAAACCTACATCCATTAATACTTATCGTTCAACGATGATATATATACTAAAATATTATATATATCCTGCGATGAATGAATATCTTATTTTTGATTTTTACACTATTATATTAAAGTCATAAAATAGTAAAATATAAGAAGAAAAATGCATGTGCTTATTCAAGAAAATTAATAATCAGCTGCTTATACTGTGCCTGCTGTTTTCTTTGTTTCAAGGCCAGATTTGATTTTACAGATTTTTCCAAGGCCGTGAAAATTTTTTGAAGAATACTTTAGGGTATACCTATAGCTGATATATATATAGCTGATAAATAGCTGATTATGCTGCGAATGCTGCTTTCTTTGTTTTTGTTTCGATGTTTTTGCTTGTATTGTTTTTGTTTTATAAGAACTGATTCGCTCCTTCATTGGGTTCTTGTATGTACTACTTCTTTATTGGGTTCTTGTATGTACTACTTAGAATTGAGTGCTCCATTCTATCACAACCTCTTTTCAACTCAGTCAATGAACTCAAACTGTCAAACTTAATAAAATGGGTCTGTTATGCATGGTTAGATTTAACTCTTTTGATAAAAACGATTTGGATCATATTTCATTTTATGCTTTTGCCCAATAGATGGCGTAAAATTTTAATTTTTGTTTTTAATGCAAATTAATTTGATTCCCACATCCCACTAACACTAGCGAGTGTAGTTTGCAAACTATACATCGAACAGAGACGAAAGTGTAGCTCGTAAACTATACATTGGACAGAGATGAAAGGCACTTATGGAAAGACATGTGGTCAACATAAGATATAGTCACAACATGATTTTTTTAAAAATCGGGGTCTTAATTTTATTTTGAAATAAGTAGTTAAACTGACTGTAGCTCGCAAACTTTATATCGGACAGAGACGAAAGTGGCACCAATTTAAAGTGCATGTGCATGTGCAAAGTGCAAGTGCTTCGCCTTCTATTCATCTAAATCAATGAACTCAACCTATCAAACTTAACGAAATGATCGAAAAATTTGACATTTTTGCTTGTTTCTTTTTGCTTGTTCATTTTATCAATCTTAATTTTTACGTTTTCTCTGTTTTCGTCATGATAAGAAGTCCATAATTGAGTGTTGTTAATTTATGTGTTAATTTTCGGAAGATAAATCAACAATACGCGCAAAATGGAAAACACCATCGGACCAAAGAGACAAAGTAGAAAAGGTAACAACTTAAGGGGGCCGTTTTTTTAAATCGATTTTTTTTATAATATTGTATTTTTGTAAATATTCTTAAGATTCTAAAAAAAAAATCATGGAAAAATTTTTATGGGTGCAAAAATTACAGTCGTATTAGTGAGAGAGCATTTTCAATTTTCTTTGTTCACAAACTTTGAACGCGTTTATCTCGAAACCATGTTTTTCGTAGTGGTTGTGGCACTAGAGGGTTCATTTTTTATTTATTTTTTATTTTTTTTGTATTTTTTTAAACGTGATTCGCTATCGTATGACATGCGCTTTTTTTAAATTCTTTTTCGATTTTTTATGAATTGTTAGTCAATATTTTTTTCGAAAAAACACACTTTCAAATTTGGAACATCACCAAAAACGGAAAAAAAATTTTTTAAAAACTCCTGTCATACGATAACCAACTTTGTTAAGATTAAAAAGTCCATTTTTTTCCAGATCGGACAGTTTTTGCGACTGCCAGCGCTACAACCACGAGTCCCAGTTATTTTCTCTGCCACCAGCTTGGAGCTCTATAAAACCATGTTGAACTGAAAAATATATTATTTTGAATTTTTTAAAAAAAAATGTTTGTTTTTGACTGAGTTATCAATTTTTTAAAAAAGGTCTGTTTTCTCTGCCGCGAATGTTATGTCCCACCTTAGACGGAATTTGACGTCTACACTTACTAGCTATACTATTTTTTTTATTTTATAATTCTTCAAAACTGAAAAAACAAATTTTAAATCAATATCTGTAACTGTTATTTTGGAATTTGCTCATAAAAACGCTTGAATTTTTTTACAAAATGTAAATAAGTCCTTTTAAGGAAAAAGCCATACTGTTTATTAAGGCTGGTTGAAGAATTTGTTTTTTAATTTTTTAGATATATATTTTTATTTCCTTTTTGTTAGATGAAAATACTTTTTAAGCAATTTATGTTTCTTTTAAAAAAATCTAAAGTTTTTATTAATTCTTATAATATTGATTGGTATCCAATTCCACATTCAAAAAATACATATATTTAAAAAAATTTTTTTTCCATCCAAACATTTTTTAATCCAAATTTTTACCTTAATTTGGTATTGATATTTTACATATTATTTTTGTTAAAATTTCTATATATAAAATATTTTAAATACTTAAAATGGGAACTAATTAATTAAGTTAATGGAGCCAATTGACATAAATCGAGTCAATTGAGTCAATGAGGCCAATCGAGCCAATTGAGCTGCCAACTGGACAACATTGCATTAAAACCTAATCTTTTTTAAAAACTTTGCCCAAAACTTCTTCTTAACTTTTTGAGTGTTTGGATAGTGCTTGAAGCTTTTACTATTATGGCGTGTCTCATAATCACACAATTTATGACTAACGCGATATTCACGCAACTTTGAACACAGAGACACAAAATAATGCCGCTGCATAAAAAGACAAGGTCCAACTTTTGTGCTCTGACCACCCTTTGCCATTGCATGTTGGTGGTGGCAATTCTGCAAAAGCAGAATTTCTTGTTTCCTGTGAACTTTTTTTCTAAAACTTATAATTAGAGTTTTTGTTTTAGTTCCAGCTTGTTTGCTGCACATTCATAATAATAATAATAATGATCATAATAATAATAATCATTATAAAACAAACAACAGGCAAACAGCTGTTGGTGTGTCGTCCCTAAGTAGTACATTGTATATATGTGTGTGTGTTGTATTTGTTTTGTATGCAGTAAGAGTACATCAGCTGTTCGATGCAGCGTCTGAAATGAACTCACTAAAGTGCAGTTTATTTTAATGCAGCTTCTTCTGACTGTCTCGAATGATGCCAGCGTAACAGAATGCTTAACAGAGCATTCTTAAAGAATGTCAAAGTTAGAGTGTGTTTCGTTTTTTTTTTTTTTCTTTTCTACTTAAGAGAGCTAAAAAGCCAAACAACTTTAGAAAACAGTTTAATGTATTGACTTACCAGACATGAAGAGCTTTTAAGAGTTTGAATAAAAATATTTCAAAAAACCGCCAAAGGTAATTTTTGCTATTGAGCTAAAATTATGCAGAGCTTTTTCTTATTTAAAGCTTTTATTATTTAAATTACTTTGTCTTTACATCCTTTAAGAAAAACATAAATTATTTCGGCTTTTTAAAGCTTTTTCAAATCCTCCAAATGTTCTCAAGTGTTTAATTCTGTTTTTAATTGCTTATTTTTTGCTTTGTCTCAACTTTTCTTCCCTCTATGTATAAAACTGATTATTGCCATCTTGTTTTGTACTAATTGAACAATGATTTCAAAGGATTCTCAAACACAATTAAAATTTAATGAAGGAACAATTTTTCATTCTCAAGTCTACACCACTTGATTTCCTCAAATCAAGAATAACTAATTTCAGCAATTAATCAAAATATTGCATGTCGATTCTACAGACTTCCATTTGTCGCAGCAAAAAAAAAATTAAGCTTTTAAAAAGAAGCAACTTCAAAACTCTGCCTAACTCCCATTGAAAAAGCTTTAAATTGGCAACACAAAGTTTTATTTTTTTTTCTTCTTTTGCAGCCAAACTTTATTTCATGGCTAGTCAAGTTCTTGAGTTGAGCAACTAGCGGAAAACGTGACAGAACAAGACGGCCTAGTTAAGCCAAATTCAAAAGCAAGAGGGAGTGAGTGCAAAAAAAAAACATGCGAAATCAGCAACTGACAGAGATTAATCGCTTAAGCAGCGCACCAGGAAGCGGATGTTAGCCAGAAGGAGTTGCCAAAATTTAGGCGTTTTAAGAGTCTGCAAATAATAGTTAGATATTTAAATGAGTTGAATAATTTTAAAAGAGCAAGATTTAAGTAAAGCAAAATTTCAACAACAGCATTTTGAACTAATTAAAAACGAATGATTGCGACTAAAGCACATTTATTTTTAAAAGATTTGAATTTCAAACATATATCCTGAATTTGTTTATCTTTTTTTTATTTTTTATCTCTTTATATATTTTTTTTTGTTTGGTTTTTGGTTTTATGTTTTTATATTTTTATATTTTTATATTTTTATATTTTTATATTTTTATATTTTTATATTTTTATATTTTTATATTTTTATATTTTTATATTTTTATATTTTTATATTTTTATGTTTTTATATTTTTATATTTTTGTATTTTTATATTTTTATATTTTTATATTTTTATAGTTTTATATTTTTATATTTTTATATTTTTATATTTTTATATTTTTATATTTTTATATTTTTATATTTTTATATTTTTATATTTTTATATTTTTATATTTTTATATTTTTATATTTTTATATTTTTATATTTTTATATTTTTATATTTTTATATTTTTATATTTTTTTATTTTTATATTTTTATATTTTTATATTTTTATATTTTTATATTTTTATATTTTTATATATTTATATTTTTATATTTTTATATTTTTATATTTTTATATTTTTATATTTTTATATTTTTATATTTTTATATTTTTATATTTTTATATTTTTATATTTTTATATTTTTATATTTTTATATTTTTATATTTTTATATTTTTATATTTTTATATTTTTATATTTTTATATTTTTATATTTTTATATTTTTATATTTTTATATTTTTATATTTTTATATTTTTATATTTTTATATTTTTATATTTTTATATTTTTATATTTTTATATTTTTATATTTTTATATTTTTTTATTTTTATATTTTTATATTTTTATATTTTTATATTTTTATATTTTTATATTTTTATATTTTTATATTTTTATATTTTTATATTTTTATATTTTTATATTTTTATATTTTTATATTTTTATATTTTTATATTTTTATATTTTTATATTTTTATATTTTTATATTTTTATATTTTTATATTTTTATATTTTTATATTTTTATATTTTTATATTTTTATATTTTTATATTTTTATATTTTTATATTTTTATATTTTTATATTTTTATATTTTTATATTTTTATATCTTTATATTTTTATATTTTTATATTTTTATATTTTTATATTTTTATATTTTTATATTTTTATATTTTTATATTTTTATATTTTTATATATTTATATTTTTATATTTTTATATTTTTATATTTTTATATTTTTATATTTTTATATTTTTATATTTTTATATTTTTATATTTTTATATTTTTATATTTTTATATTTTTATATTTTTATATTTTTATATTTTTATATTTTTATATTTTTATATTTTTATATTTTTATATTTTTATATTTTTATATTTTTATATTTTTATATTTTTATATTTTTATATTTTTATATTTTTATATTTTTATATTTTTATATTTTTATATTTTTATATTTTTATATTTTTATATTTTTATATTTTTATATTTTTATATTTTTATATTTTTATATTTTTATATTTTTATATTTTTATATTTTTATATTTTTATATTTTTATATTTTTATATTTTTATATTTTTATATTTTTATATTTTTATATTTTTATATTTTTATATTTTTATATTTTTATATTTTTATATTTTTATATTTTTATATTTTTATATTTTTATATTTTTATAATTTTATATTCTTATATTTTTATATTTTTATATTTTTATATTTTTATATTTTTATATTTTTATATTTTTATATTTTTATATTTTTATAATTTTATATTTTTATATTTTTATATTTTTATATTTTTATATTCTTATATTTTTATATTTTTATATTTTTATATTTTTATATTTTTATATTCTTATATTTTTATATTTTTATATTTTTATATTTTTATATTTTTATATTTTTATATTTTTATATTTTTATATTTTTATATTTTTATATTTTTATATTTTTATATTTTTATATTTTTATATTTATATATTTTTATATTTTTATATTTTTATATATTTTGAATTAAGTCTTTGTTTTTTATGTGGTATGTTTTCAGTCGATTAAGTTCGACAATTGTCTGTTATGATATTAAAGCACGCATGTGTCGGAGGGTAAAACGGTTTTTTCAGTTTTAAGAACGTTATTCATTGTAAACTTAGAGGGTTAGTTCGTATGAAAAAAACAAACAACGCAATGCAGCGAACTCTTAATTAATTAATTAAAACTGAAATGACTTAATTTAATCTCTATTAAATATAACTAAATCCACACATGCAGCATGTGTTGCGAACAATGGCAGCCGGAAGACACGGATCACGCACACTCACACATGCACACTCAAAGCTATACAGGCGCAAGCACTTGACCAGTGGCGACAAAACTACAACATTGTGCGATACTGTTACGCCTGTCTCCGCATGCCACTGATACTGGCACTTTGGGCTCTGGCCAGGCATATCGTGTTGGATTAAAACAAAACAAAAAGAGTGAAAAAATAAGAAAAAAAAAAACCAAAGGTTGCAAGAATTTTAACTTGCACCAAATGTGAAGTTTATGAACTTTTAAACGCACGAACATTAAACAAACTCAAGCATGCATTACACGGTGTCACGTGAGCTTTGAGTAAATGCATGTATGTGTGTACAAGTGTTTGTGCCAGTGAGTCTCGGTTAATTTGCAGCGCATTATATTGGCGCTTCTGGCTGAACTCAGCTCAACTTTGACAAGGTTCAGTTACAGGACTGAGTTTAAAACCGCGTGCCAGGATATGGTAGACAGACACACACTCACACACACACACACACTTACAAACAGCACACCGTGTGACATTATTAAATGTCAAGCACAAACAGACGACAGGTAAAAAGTCGCAAACAACAACAAATTTTATCAGATGCAGACTGACAGCATCGAGTTGTGTTGGTGTTGGTGTTGGCTGTAAGAGTTGCCAGCTGTCTTTGCTGACTCATGTGTTACACTGCAAACGAAGCAGGGTTGGCAAAAAAGCGCGGGAGCGCTGTCAAAGGGTGGCAAAGGGGCACGCTTGTTGGTGGTCATTTATGTCCAGCACAAGTAACAGTGGTATATTTTTTTTTTCATTCTTTCTCCCTTTTGCAAAAAGTATGTAATTTTTGTAATTACAGTTGCTGAGGTCCTTTTTATTAAATGCTGCAGCAGTAGTGGCGGCAGCAAGTAGAGAATAGAAAATAAAGAAGGAAAAACTAACCAACGCCATTAGTTTCGAACTGCAACACTTCATGCTTGTTCTGTTGTTGTTGCTGGTTTCTGTTATGTTGGTTTGGTATATGTATCTGTTTTTTTTTTTTTGTTTTTTTTTTTTTTTGTTTTCTCCATTAAGCTTTTTTTAATATCCTGTGCGACGTGTTTCCTTTTGATGTATATTTATATGCTGTTCAGAGCATCAGCATCAGCGTCATCGTTTCTCGTTTTAGTTTCTTTGCTACATAGATTTTTACTATTATAGCGCGTTTAATTTTCTATAGCTATAATTTTTCTTGTTATTTTTTTTTTTTTTGTTTGTTTTGTTTTTGCTTTTACAGTTGATACTTTGCTTTTGTACTGTTTCACACTTGTGTGCATTAAGAATTCTAAGGATTTAGTGAGAGCATTTTTTTACACTCATTTTTAATGTTTCATTATCGTTCGTCAGCGCTATTATTATGCTGTTCGTTTAGCAATTTATTTAGGTTGATTATTATTTATTTTTCATGTTTTAATAGTTTTCACAGCAACACTCAATGGAAAACTATTAATTGTTTCCTGTTTAGAATGTTAAGATTGTGAACAAAACTGACAATAGCATACTTGGAGTTGAAATTGTTTAGAAAAATAATAGCTAGACACCGTTAAAGTTATTAATTTTATTATGAAAAATAAGCATTAGACGAAAAATCGTAAGAAAAAAAATTTATTTGCCACTGTGTGGCCTTTTGCGCACATAATTCACGAATCGTTTTGGAGAACAATGAAGTATTTTTTTCACAACCATTTCAAAAAAATGATAATAAAAAAAGTGAGATATAAAATATTATTTTTTTTTTTTAAATTTTATTAGTTTTTTTGAAAATATAAAATAGAACTGCTTGCTGTGGCTATTATTATTGACATAATATTGTGTTCTGAAACGATTTGTTTTGCGTTTTATGGGTTAGAAAAGAGATTCATCAAATACAGTAATCTCAAGAAAGAAATACTGTATTATCAAAAAGACAATTTTAGAACAGTTCTAGTGAATACTCCAGCTTTCATGAAATAACGCCTAAGCGTTATTATCCAAGCAACTGGTTCCATAAAACTTCATGTTTTAACAAGATTTAAGATACTTTAAGCTATTAAGAGGATTTTTCGAGAACTTTAGAATAAATGTTGCTAATTTTTTTAGCAACATTTTTAGTGTTTAGCAGCATATTTAGTTAAGGACAAGTGTTGGAAAATAAAAACTAATAAGAGGTGGTGATCAATTTAATTCACCTGTGAACACCCTAAAAACGATTTTTCAGAATCATTAATATTGTGGGGCGGGAATCAGAAGGGAGACCGATAGGGGCTAAATATGTTGATATGAAATGTTGGGGTGGAAAAAAATTATTGAACCTGATCATACATTTGGTCCCTCTAGACAACACCCCGGAGAACTATGTATTATTTTTCAAAATTTTTCTGAAGTTTTGGTTTTTAGTGAAGGGACTTCCAGAAGGTTGCCACATTGGGTAGTTGAGCAAAAATATTAGGAATTCAATTTAATATGGGTGATAAATTTAACCCATCTAGTGGTCACCCTAACGCAGTTATAATTAAATTAAAAAAAAAAACGTGAATTTATCAGGGGAAGACACAAAATGGTGACTTTTAGGCGCTAGTAATATATAGATGAATTGTTGGGGGTGACATAATAATAGCAGTTGAACATATATTTGACCACTCTTGGCTTTTATCCGGGGCAGCTATCAACTATTTTTCGACATTTTTCGTAATGTTTCGTAAATTTTCGTATTTTTTTGTGGAGAGACTTCCAGACCGTGGTGACCGTTGCATGCAGGTTAAGTGTGTGGCTTAGCATACTCGGAGCCCGGGTTCGATCCCCAGCCGCGGCGAAAAGTTTTTTCAATAAAAAATTTTTCTGATCGGTCACCACCTCTCTGCAGACAATGGCAAAGCTCAGAGAGTAAACAATGCCATGTAAAGCTTCTTGAGAACATAAACTTTAGCCATTTAATAACACACACAACACAATTGATCATAAGAACCTCGGTCAAAGTCCTTTCCAGGGCTGATATGGCCAATTTGTTTTTGTTTTTTTTTGTTGTTGTGACTTCCAGAAGGCTGACAGATAGAGTGCAGATAAGCTTAGGAAAAATATTGGGAACACAATTTAGCATAAGCTGGTGATAAATTTAACCCACTTAGAGGTTACCCTGACATAATTATATCGAAAAAATGTTGGGAATACAATTTAATATAAGCGAGTGAACTAGTGGTCCCATCTATTGGTCATTCTGACGCAGTTGTAACAAAATTTCAAGAAAACGTGCATTTTTTAGAAGAGGACCCAAGAGGAAGACCAATAGGGGCTAGAAATATTCAGATGAAATGTTGGGGGTAAAATAAAAATAGTAGTGGATCATAATTTTGACCATTCTAGGCTTAAGTCCGAGGCAGCTTTGAATTATTTTTTGAGATTTTTCGAAATGTTATCTTAATTTTTTTGTATTTTTTGTGGTGGGACTACCAGAAGGCTGTCAAGTAGGCTGCACATTAGTTAAGGAAAAATATTGGGATTAAAATTGAACGTTAGCTAGTGATAAAGTTAACCCACTTAGAGGTTACCCTGACACATTTAGGTACATCCATTTTCAAAAACGTGCATTTTGTAGGTAGCGCCTTAAATGGCGCTTAAAATAAAAATAATTAAAATTTTTATAAATAAAATTATATTAAAAATTTAAATGGAAAGTGGTAAGGGTTTGGGTTCCACCACATTAAAAGCATCGAATGAAAAACAAGCCCGCCTCGGATATGTTCCCATACTATGTTTATGGGTTCCACCGCAAACGAAAAACAGACATTGATTTGCGGATATGCACCTGGAATGTCCGCACCATTAGCGCCTCTGTTCAATGGGTGGCAGTTCTCGTTCAAATAAAGGCTGACATCATCGCCATTCAGCAGATGCCATGGAAAAGGCAAGGCTACTCTAAGCAATGAACACTGCCAGTTCACGCCCTGAAAATAGTCCTTGACGATTTAAACGTGTAGGTCGAAAAAGAAGGCATCTCAGTAATTACATGGTAGCTCACGTTACACTCAGAAAGTTTTTTGGTGTAAAATAAGGCTTCCTTTTTTATTGTTTAGATTAACAAATACAAATGCACTTTTTTATGAAAAGAATGAGTTTTGTGTGTTAGAAATTGCTATAAAAATTCAGTGGTAACAAAATATTTACCCAGAGAAATAATAATTTAGATAAGCAACTCACGTTACCATTTTTGGATAATATGTTCAGAGCTTAAATTTCTTTAAAATTTCTCTGCAAAATTTGTGTGTTAATTGTTTTACATTTGGCATTAATAGAACCAACACGATTTCAATATGTTTATCCGTATAAAACAGCATTATTTAATCAAAGTATTTAAAATAATCAATAAAATAATACCACATTTACATGGAAATACCCATTTTTGGCTACACTGTTGGTTACCTCATTCTCTATGAGACCATTTTGGCAATGGACAAAGAATAACGGTTTTGCGTAACGTAACAAAATTGGCCCTGACATGGCATAAAAATTGAAAGAATCAGACTATTGTACACAAGATTTAACTTCACACGTGACTCTCGCGTGACTCTCGCTAGATTAGTTTTATTTCGAGTTGGAAAAATTATCTCACCAACTTCTTTGAGATTTTTAAGTCTTTGGCAGTAAACCACCGTTAGCAGTAATTATGTCTTTTATCCTGACTGCTATACTGTAAAGTTAGTTTTACTTTCTTTGGTGGTGAAAGCTTCTTGGCAGGGTGAAAATAGCTGCTCTTTGTTTGCTGGTTGATTCGGATAGTCATAGACTCTCTCTTTCAGTAAAAACCAAATGTGTTCTCAATCGGATTGAGATCGGGGCTTTATGGTGGCCATTCCATGGTATTGATTTTATTAGTTTTTAAGAACGCCTTCGTATTTTTAGCCGTGAGTTTGGAATCGTTGTCTTGGATCAATGTATAATTTAAAGTATTTAATTCCAATTTTTCAAGAAAATGAAAATATTCTTGCTCTTTTATATTGATGCAGACATGATCAGTCATCTTGCTTTCAATCAAAATTAATTGTCCGACATTATTTTTAATAAAACATCCCCATAATAAAATTTTTCCTCCTCCAAATTTAATTATTGAAATAAGACCAGTTATCCTTTTGAATGACTTTTTCCACATATACCGAATACCGTCTGGACATGCATCTTCCTGTTGCTTTCATCAGTCCAAATCATGGAATACCACTGCTTCAAAATTCACTTTACATGAGGTTTTGCAAACACTAGCCGCAACTTTCTGAGAAGTGCTTTAAGTAGCGATTTTTGATCTTTCGCCGTGCCTTGTATCCCATTTTGTTTTAGCTATCGACTAACATTCGTTCTTGAAACTTGTTTCCAAGTTGTTTTTGAGCTTCTTTGAGCGTCAGTGCCTGGTTTTGCTATTCCCTTTATACTTGAACGGCTTATAGCTCTCCGATCAAGGACAATTAAAATATTTTGTCTACCAGCACGCTGCTTGGGAGCCGCTATATCATTGTTCTTAGCAATTTTTTTCACAAAACCGTATGAAATATCAACACCTGACGCTAGCATTTGATATGACAGGACCTTATTTAGCTTTTTGATAGTCAAAATTGTTATCAATTGTGTTAACTCCGTAGTTTGCTTCAGGGGGCACATGGCATTGACCGTTTTTGCAAATCGACTTTTCTTTATAATTTTGTATTTTAGTAAATATTCTTAGTTAAAATTCCTACGGTTCAAGAGTTACAGCCGGATTAGTGAGAGCGCATTTTTAATATTTGCGCTTTTTTTTCTTTGTTCACAAACTTTGAACGAGTTTATCTCGAAACCCATGTTTTTCGTACTGGTTGCGGGTTCATTTTTTGACGAATTTTTTTTTTTTTTTTAACTTGCTGTCGTTTACACCATGATAGAATAATTTTACCAGGTAGTATTGACAAATGTTGATTCTATCAGCTACAAGTAAACGAACCCTTGTCAAAAACAGCTGTTCGTTGTTGTGGGGAGCGCTATTATCGGTATTGAAGTTTCAGAAAAATTGTCAAGTTTATGAAATATCAAGCTTTGTATCAAATACGAATGGAAATTATACCGACAAATTAAAAATTTTCTATTTTTAAATGCATTTTAATGCGCAACTTCATATTTATGTGCATCATGTTTTGACTTAGCAGTTGGCAACTGTTGGGTACGCTGAATGTGACCAGTGAAAATTAATTGTATGCTATGACGGATTGTGAGTGCTCTCTTTCTTGTTATATTTTTTGACAAACGTCCGTTTCCAACATGAACGTCAATACTACCTTGGAGTAATTATATCATGGTATTACACGAGCTTTTTTTTAATTTTTTTCGATTTTTTATGAATTTTTAAAGTCATTATTTTTTCGAAAAAACACACTTTCATATTTGGAACATCACCACAAATTGAACAAAAAATTTTAAAAAAAGCTCCTGTCATACGAGAACCAACTTTGTTAAGATTTAAAAAAGTTATTTTTTCAGATCGGACAGTTTTTGCGACTCCCAGCGCTGCAACCACGAGGCCCCGCTTTTTTCTCTGTCGCCAGTTTGGAGCTTTATAAAACCATGTTGGAGTGAAAAATATATTTTTTTGGATTTTTTTCATGTAATTTGTTCAATTCCTTACAATAATAAAAAGAAACACATTTAGAGAAATATTTGTTTTTGACAGAGTTATGAATTTTTAAAAAAGGTCTTTTTTCTCTGCCGCGAATGAAATGTCCCTCCTTCAAAGGATTAACTTATACCAACATTGAGCATATAAACATTAAGCATTACAAATTAAATTTATTTTATCAGGATTGAGCACTAAAAATTTCCAAGATGTCAAGAATATTAAAGATATGAACATATTTGACATTTTTTGAAATACACGACATGATTTCAAGCTTGTAACGATCTTCAAAGAAATGCATATTGTCTGAAATCTATTGAGGATTTTCATTATTTATACCATTTGCAAAAAAAACCATTCAGCATATCACATCAAATTGATTGTTATATGCATATGTCAACCCTTTATGATAAGTTCTATTAATATTTTGTCTTGACTGTAAAGTAATGCGCGTCTATTAAAATAAAACACACTCCAACACATATACGAACACACTCACTCTGTGACCATCCTGCTGTGCGCTATTGTAATGAAAATCAGAGTTAATTAAAAATAACTGTCTGTGTAATATTGCAGTTTTTTTTCCTTTTTTTTTTGTTTTTTTGTTTTGTTTATTTTTATATTTTAGTTTTCTAATATTTATATTTTTATTTTTCTAGAGTTTTCTTTTGCACATTGTTTTTGACTACAAGCACGCCATTTTTAATTGCATATCTGACGCAGCTTAAAGTTTTTCTACTCTAATATTTTTTGTTATTTTCTAGAATATAAGCTATGTTTAAATGTGTTGTACGCTTGTTTGTATCTGACCTGTGGTTTTTTGATAACGCTAAACAACTGTCAGGTTTAAATAACCGCAACAGGCGATAGCAGCTAGCGGTTAACACCTACACATGCAAGCAGCACACTTTGCTATGTTAACTTTTTTGACACGTGACAGGCAAAGAGCAGCAGCAGAAACAACAATAACAACAACAACAACAAAAACAGCAACAGCAACAACATTTGCAAAAAATTAAAAACCACAACACCAGACATGGGCTCATAGTTTTTTATAACATAAGGCAAAAACAAAAACTTAACTTCCTGATACAGCAGCACATGCCGCAGTTTTTAGCTATAAAAAATATAAAAACAGCAAGTTTTTAGGTAAGAACTTTTTAATAAATATTTTTTATTTAAGCTTAATACCTTTAATTTATTTTTTTTTAAATTTAATTACTTTGTTGAAATGAGAAAATCCAGTCACTGAGTCATTTAGCTGCTTTGCTTTTATTATGGCTCTATTTTTGCCAAGATATATTTTATACCCGGCCAGCTTTTATTATGGCAATTTTTATAGTTAATCCAAGCTAATACATCATATTGACTTATGGTTGGTTTTTTTATCCAATATTTCCCCCCCCCCCCACTTCAGACACTGCTCTATAATAATAGCATTGAATAGACGTTTTGCGCACAAATAGCTTTTTTAACTGTCTGTTGTTTAGTCCTTTCTTTGAATTCGTTTCTAATTTATTGAGGTTTAATCCAGCCAAGCAGATAATTTAAAATTCAAATCAGATTGGCTAGAATAAGAGCCAACAACAACAACAGCGCCAACAAATCACTACAGCTGTATAAATCATTTATTTTTAAATTCCCTAAAGGCGTATTTGAAAAAAAAAAATGACTACAGAACATCATAATACAATTATAATGTCTAAACACAAACACATAAACACTAAAGCATACACACACAAACACCAATACAGACCGTGGCCAACACAAAGAAATGCCATTAACCCTATTATAATCAGCTCGGCAAAGCTTTCAAGCATTTAAGCAGTAGCGGCGCGTATTTTTTTTATGCTCAACTTGCTGGCTGGGTTGGTTTGGCGCAAAGAACAATAAAACAACATGGCCGTCGAGGCAGCGACTACGCAACAGAGTCGTTAACATGTCAAAATATTGCCATTATTTGCGTTGTTTGTTGTTGCTGTTGTTGTCGCTGTTGTTGTTGTTGTAATAATAACGCAGCAATTGCTAAAAAAAAAGCCAACGACTGCAGCCACTATTGACTTTAGGGATTTTTAGACAAAAGCTTCAACTTTACTGCCAGTCTCGGAAGGCAGCTTAAAGCCTCCTTCCGCTTCCCTACTTCACAATTTCCGCCATTCAAACAACAGCAGCGATATAAATTTTAGAAAATTATGTCATTGCTAGGAAAGCAGCTAAATAAAACGAAGACAGCCATAGCAGCAAAAGCAGCAAAACAACTGCAGCAGCGGATTAAGTTTCCAAAATTAAAGAACCCAACATAACTAATGCGCCATTTTGGACCCTGCTGGCGCGCTGCACTGCATTGCGTACTTAGTTTTGACACATACACACACACACACACACAGTTACAGCCAAATACTCGTATATTAGATGTAGTGTGGGGCGCATTCTTAGGGGCGCGCCACAGTGCGTTGTTTCGATTCTTTGGTGCCTCAAAAGAGTTTGTAAAGACAAAAAATTTCAAAATTTTTCCAGCCAATATTTGTATGCCATAAAAATCTTTACTTTATTGCTTTTTCTGTGTAAGGATGCTGATGAAAAAAAAATTTATGCAAAAACATTGATTTTTGTCAAAAAGGGGTTCAGAAGAATCAAAACCATTACATGGGAAGTTTTCCAATCCAAAAAAAACTAATACAGAAATAGTTTTTAAGAGTCCCTCTTATGTTTGAGACGGTGTCTGACTTACTTTTGATTTCTCCATGCAAATCGATCCGGCTAACTGATCATACACGGAGAAAATTGTTTGCGCACGATTCAAGATCAAGTCGGTCAGAAGGTTAAAAAAAATTGTTTTATTTATCATTTATGCGCTCTGATCATGTACTATGAGCTATGCTCACGCTTTTTGATATAATTCTGTAAAAAAACACTGATCACATATGATGATCAATTATTATAATACCAAAATTTTTACTATCAACGCAAATGATTCATTCATTCTTCATACAAAGAATGAATGAAGTTATTCTGAAGAAATTGTTCATAAAAGCGTCAACATTTTATTTAAAAAAAAAACAAATTGGCCATTTCAGCCCTGAAAGGACTTTGACCGAGCTTCTTATGATCAATTGTGTTGTGTGTGTTATTAAATGTTTTGCACACAATTGACCGAGAACTGGACCTACATGTTTTATGCCGACTCCGAACGACTAAAGTTCATTTACATGGCATTAATTACTCTCTGAGGTTTGCCATTGTCTGCAGAGAGCTGGTGACCTATCAGAAAAATTTTTTTTTTAAAAAAACTTTTCGCCGCGGCTGAGGATCGAACCCGGGCTCCGAGCATGCTAAGCCTAACACTTAACCTGCATGCCACGGTCACCAACATTTTATTTCAGTTACTTAATTTTAAAAGAAAAATATCCATGGTTCATTTTTTTGAAAAAATACGGTTTCTTATATCGAGTAGTTAGGCAGTTACAGGTAAGCAATTACAGGGTTGTGACGTAAAAACTCCGAAAACTTGTCACTAAACGGTACCAAACAGATCAATAGACGACTTTGTTGAATGCGGACAATGAAAATTGATGAGATGTAGAAGGCTGTCTAGCTTCATATATACAGGTTTTAAATACTATATTGCATTGCGCAGTTATATTACTTAAGGGGGACATGACATTGGCCGTTTTTTTAAATCGACTTTTTATAATTTTGTATTTTAGTAAATATTCTTTCTTTTTTTGAAAAATTCCTACGGGTTCAAAAGTTACAGCCGGATTAGTGAGAGCGCATTTTTAATTTTCGCCTTCTTTTTCCTTGTTCACAAACTTTGAACGCGTTTATCTCGAAACCATGTTTTTCGTACTGGTTGCGGCACTAGGAGTTCATTTTTTGACGAAATTTTTTTTTTGTATATTTTTTAAATTGATTCGCTATAGTATGACACGTGCTTTTTGTATATTTTTTTTTTTATTTTTTATGAATTTTTAAAGTCCATGCTTTTTTCGAAAAAACACACTTTCAAATTAGAAACATCACCAAAAATTGAAAAACAATTTAAAAAGAGAACTCCTGTCACAAGATAAACAATTTTGTTAAGATTTAAAAAAGTAATTTTTTTCCAGATCGGACAATTTTTGCGACTCCCAGCGCTGCAACCACGAGGACCCTTTTTTTTTCTCTGCCGCCAGTTTGGAGCACTATAAAACCATGTTGTTGTGAAAAATTTATTTTTTGAATTTTTTTTCTTGTTGTAATTTGTTCAATTTCTACAATAATAAAAAAAATTTTGGAAAAATATTTGTTTTTGACTGAGTTATGAATTTTTAAAAAGGGTCTGTTTTTTCTATCGCGAATGTTATGTCCCTCCTTAAATAATTTCAGTAGCTTCAGGCAGTTTCATCCGCTTCACTCACTTTTAGCTTCTGCACGAAGTTTCAGCGGCTCCGGGCAGTCTCGAGAGCTCCAGGAAATTTAAGCGTGTCCAGATATGTTACAATAATTTTTATACCCCCACGCGTACTGCGTAAGGGGTATATTAATTTTGTCACGACGTGTGTAACGCCCAAAAGGAGGCGTGGTAGGTATGGAAAAGTATATATATTCTTGCTCAGCATCACCACCTGAGTTGATTTCGCCATGTCCGTCTGTCTGTCCGTCTGTCCGTCTGTCCGTCTGTCCGTCTGTCCGTCTGTCTGTCGACACGATTACAGCCGCAGTTTTGAAGCTATCGTAATGAAATTCGATATTTAAGCTTTTTTTAAAAAAACTAAGATCAAGTTCGAGAATGGGCTCAATCGGATGAAAACCACGCCTACCTCCCATACAACTCAAAAATTTAAAACTCTACAAAGAAGCTAATATTTAAGCTACAATACTGAAATTTGGTATATGTGTATTTTATATCAAAACTGAGATGTTTTAGAAAAATGGCCGTCATCCACTCACTAACACGCCCACCTCCCATACAACCCCAAAATTGAAAAATCTATAAAGAGGCTAATATTAAACTTATAAGACGGAAACTCGGTATTTATGTATTCAGTGTCAAAACTGAAGTGTGTTAGAAAAATGGGCGTCATCCACCCACTAACACGCCCACCTCCCATACAACCCCAAAATTTAACAATCTATAAAGAGGCTAATATTAAAGTTACAAGATGGAAACTCGGTTTTTGTATAATTAATGTTAAAACTAAGGTGTGTTATAAAATTGGGCGTCATCCACTCATTAACATGCCCACCTCCCATACAACCCCAAAATTGAAAAATCTATAAAGAGACTAATATTAAAGTTATAAGACGGAAACTCGGTATTTATGTATTCAGTATCAAAACTGAGGTGTGTTAGAAAAATGGGCGTCATCCACTCACTAACACGCCCACCTCCCATACAACCCCAAAATTTAACAATCTATAAAGAGGCTAATATTAAAGTTACAAAATGGAAACTCGGTTTTTGTATAATTAATGTCAAAGCTGAGGTATGTTATAAAATTGGGCGTCATCCACCCATTAACACGCCCACCTCCCATACAACCCCAAAATTGAAAAAGCTATAAAGAGGCTAATATTAAAGCTACAAGACAGAAAATCGGTATTTGTGTATTCTATGTCGAAACTGAGATATGCTAGAAAAATGGGCGTCATACAAAACCTAACACGCCCACCTCCCATACAACCTCAAAATTTAAAACTTTATAAAAAGGCTTATATTTAAGCTGCAGGAAAACAATTTGATATGTATGTTTTTTAGACACATAAAAATAATAATATCTCTCAAAATCTCATACAAAAAGCTCTCTCATTTAATATTCTTCCACCCTTAAGAATTGGCCGTGGGGGTATTTTAACTTCGGCCAAGTCGAAGATATACCTTACTAGTTAATTAATTAATCAATTTTGTGTATTTTAAGGAACGTATCTTTGAAATTATTGATTTAATATTCTTAAATAATAATGTATTTCTAATGCTCAATGAATACGAAACTTAACGAAACGAAACTTAAGGCTCAACCAAGTTATGCGTAAGCATACAAAAGTTTCAGAGAGAAGTCAACGAAAAGTATACAAAAGTTCAAAAACACACTTTTCCAAAATTAATTAAAAACTAAGTAAGCACGAAAATAATTTCAATATAAATCGATTCGAATGAAATGACAAATAAAAAATAATTTGTTTTTGTCGAAAAAGATTGCCAACTAAAATTATAAAAAAATATTTTTTTTAAGTTGTTAAATTTATCCATACTTTATGATTGAAAATAGGGGTCAATTTCAATACAAACCCCGCTTAATAAATAAATCCTGTCTAAAACATACATTTGTTACTGACTTTTAATAAAATTTCGATACATAAGTGTTTAAAATCAAAATTTTAATTATTTTTTAAATAGGTTGCAACACTTTTCTGCTTAGCAATATACGGTGTCGAGCGCTCACACTCAAGTTTTGAAAAGTAAACGAAAATTGAGAAACTGAACGAAAAATTGCTTACGCACAACTTGGGTGACGCAATATATTGCTGAGCAAGTACGTTCTTTTGCTCTCTAGCTTTTGTATGCTTACGCATAACTTGGTTGGGCCTTTAACTCGCAATACTTTGTTTATATAATCATACATTTTTGCACAATCAATGAACATTTTACTCATAAACACTGCCCAAGGTATTCATTATATTTTCAATTGATTCCAAGTGCGCATGATTCATAAGCAAGTTGGTGATACAGATAACATCAGTTGCGCATAAATAATGGTTTTATCTTGCCCTGAATTTATGCACACAAATGTATATTTTATGATCAGTTTCTCATGGTCGATAAATGTAAGCAAATATCGCATAAATTGTGCTCATAAGGAATATTTTCTCAACCGAATTCTCTCCGTGTGTGCAGCAGAGACCTGCAGCGAGTCGCTTTTTCACTATTCAGAGTACATTCATCAAAAATAAGTATTCATATTCATTCAACCTTCAAGGCACGCCACTCTGATTCAATCCACTCACGCCAAAGATAGGTTGTGACTATATGTGAAAGAGTTAAGGCTCAAACAAGTTATGCGTAAGCATACAAAAGTTTCAGAGAGAAGTCAACGAAAAGTATACAAAAGTTCAAAAACACACTTTTCCAAAATTAATTAAAAACGAAGTAAGCATGAAAAAAAATTTCAATATAAATCGATTCGAATGAAATGACAAATAAAAAATAATTTGTTTTTGTCGAAAAAGATTGCCAACTAAAATCATAAAAAAATATTTTTTTTTAAGTTGGTAAATTTATCCATGCTTTATGATTAAAAATAGGGGTCAATTTCAATACAAACCCCGCTTAATAAACAAATCCTGTCTAAAACATACAGTGAATCAAAAAAGTTTAGGCACAAGCAATGTTTCTGAAAAAAAGTGTTGCTTAAGTATCTAATAATAACGAATTTGACCAAAGTTTTAATGAAGAAAGTACCATTAGAAATAGTTCTTTCTTAATATCCAAAAAATGTCCCGTTACTTCAAACTACCAATCAAAATTTAAGCGGATGAAGGAAAAATCCTTATCAAAAAAGTTTAGGCACACTTTGTATGTGTCTCATGTTGTTTCTTATTTAGCAATATCTCTTGGTTTTTTGTCTTTACTTTTGCGCTTAAGTTATTTGTTAAAAGTTTTTACTGAGTGTTGATGTTGGTTTCGGTAAAGATTGAGCGATTATTTATGTATAGAAAAAACCGTATCGCGAAACCGGTAAATTAGTAAAGACATCATATTCAAGTGTCAGTAACATCATAAATCATTATAAAATACCGGTAAAGTAAAGCGTAAGAGCCGATCTGGTCGTGCCAAAATATTAACGCTACACCAGGATTAGATTGTAGTGCCTGCAGTTACTCAAAACCCTAAAATTTAGCTGTTAAATTGTGCCACGAAATACAGCAACGATTTGAAAAAACTTTGATGCTCGACCACTTCGCGATACACTTATGAAGCTGGATATTAGGTACGAGTTTATCGGCGCAAGCTTCAAATTTAAGCTTCAAATAAAAAAAAGAGGTTAGAGTTCCCAAAACCCTACCTAAATGAGCCGGATTCATTTTGGGATTGTATTATTTTTAGTGATGGACCTTAATACAATTTGTTTGCATCATATGGCGCTCAAAACCGTTTGAGAAAACTAAAAAAAGAGCTGTAGGAAAATAGCATAAAAAAACAGTGAAATACAGTGGCGGAAATCGAATGATTAAGGGCTATTTGGCGGTGTCTGGAGTTAGGAATCTCATTTTTATTGATGATAAAATGGATAAACACCTTTGCTTGAATATTTTAAATGAGCATTTGACACCCAGTGTTGAAAAATTGGGTCTAACTGGGATACAATATAAATTTCAACAAGATAACGACCCAAAAAATTGGTCTTATCTTTTGCTGGAATGGCTTATCTAGCTCTGAAATCAGCTAAAAACACCTTTGCAAGCACCCGATATGAACCCCTTTCAGCATATTTGGTACTTACTAGAAAAAAATACGAAATCTCAAATAAAATACTTCTAAAATGCGCTCAAGGAAGCTTCAAAGAAGCCAATCGCACCGAATGGTCAATAATATCACCAGAGAAGACATCAAAATCTGTAAGAATGCGAGGACGTTAAGAGGCGATAATTTAGGCCAAAGGAGGTCTAGCCAAATATTCAAGGACTTGAAATTTACTCACTTTAATAAAAACATAATCACTTGTGCCTAAACTTTTTTGATGTCAAAATCATGTTTTTTTTAGTATTGTAACATTTAATATGAATTAAAATTGAAATTAAATTTTTATTTTGGTGTAAATACAAAATAAAATGTTTATTTTTTAAATGCTTATACTTTTCTTTTCTGCAAGTGTACTGGAAAAAGTTTTACTAGCAAATTTAAACTCATAAGTGCTGTGTGCCTAAACTTTTTTGATTCACTGTACATTTGTTACTGACTTTTAATACAATTTCGATACATAAGTGTTTAAAATCAAAATTTAAATTATTTATTAAACAGGTTGCAACTCTTTTCTGCTTAGCAATATACGGTGTCGAGCGCTCACACTCAAGTTTTGAAAAGTAAACGAAAATTGAGAAACTGAACGAAAAATTGCTTACGCACAACTTGGGCGACGCAATATATTGCTGAGCAAGTACGTTCTTTTGCTCTCTAGCTTTTGTATGCTTACGCATAACTTGGTTGGGCCTTTAAGTTGACTTCGGCTCTGATTATTATGAATACTCTGCCTCGATTAACGCTATGACTTGTCGATACTCATAAAATATTCAAAAACTCTTGGGAAAGTAAAATCACTTGAGTACTGGTAGCGCGGCATAATTTCACTCATGTTGTTATTGTTTAGTGTGTGCTGGCAAGTGGGTGTTGCCACCTTATTAATTTTTACGAATAATATAAGAACTTAACTTAATTTTATCATTTTGAAAATAAATTTTCTAGCCCTTCAATAAACTTAGTCTAGAAACCAGTATTGCCATTAATTCAGTGGCATAAGGAAAAACAACATAAGTCAACTTATGTGGAAATTGGAATTAATTGCATTATCTGATGCGTAATAAGCGATTCTATTAATCATATTTTTTTGGTATTTTTTTTCTATCACAGTTAATGAGTTGTAGACAAAAGAAAATAGACATAAGCTAAAATTTACATGCAAAATCAAATTAGATCAAAACATCGAATTGCTCTCTTGAAAACTATCAAAATCTGACTTAAGTAGTTTTTCCTTATTTCCACAGAATTAAACATGATTCAAACTGAAAATACTAAACACAAAGATGCGTGCAACAAGGAACTAAAATATGTGTATACTTTCATTTATCTCTTTAAATTATGTTTAAATTCATCAAAATACGGCTTTACCATTTTTTCTAAGAAAAGTCAACAGTTTTTAACGTCAATCTGGCAATCTTGCTAACACAATAGCTTGTCAGCTGAAACAGAGAGAGAGAGATATCACTTACATCCCAGAAGGAAAATGTGGAATACATGACTTTAAGAACGCATGAATTCTTCGTTGGAAAAAGAGATAAAAAAGATACATGACCGAGTAAAATATCATTGAATGCGAACTTTTTTTATTTTGAATGAAAGTATTGTTTACTTTTAGTTTTTTGTTAGTGAAAAAAACTGTTAATTAGAAACTGTGAAATTTGAAAAAAAAGCAAGTGTCATTTACTTTTTCTGTTATAATTTATCATTAATTTATAATTTAAAACTTACACTAATAATGTTACTTTTAACTACAAATAAAATAAATTATAAAAAAAGAACTCGAAAAACATTCACTTTTTCATACATTCTTTAGCCATGTGGGAAAAATCACATATTTTATGAGCAAGGATTTTATTCATGATAAAATTATTTGATATTTCTTGCATTCTTTAGGAATGCAAAAAGGGATGCATGATTTTCCTATGACATCGCCGTGTAAAAAATCATGCGTTCTGGAATGTATAGTTCATAGGAGTGGTGCATTCTAAAACACATTCCTATACATAACCATTTCCTTCTGGGATTCTTTTCACATGAATCTAACTCAGTTGAGTAGGAATAAACAAATGAGTATGAGTGTAAGCCATGTCTAATTTATATGATAATGAGTGAGTGTACGTACCCAGCTAGCAATTTATCAAATTTTTGAACATAGCTATATGAGTCGTTTTCAACTCTCCTCCGCGATGGTGACAGTCGAATGTGCGCTCATTTTCTGATAAAAAAAAACTCTTTGTTCGGGAGAAAATGCTTCTGCACACGCTTTGTTCAATATCCAATAAGTTGCCTTGAAAAATGCAGTCAGTTTTTGATCGTTGAGCGGAGTAAAATATGCTTACGCACAGGACATGTATTTTATTTTTGTTGATCGTCAAGTGGACTCGAAAAAGACTCGTTTAGGCGATTATCAGTAAAACAGTCTTCAAAATGCTAGCTGGGTGCAAGCAAATCATGAATATACTGGCGAGTATACTCGAATCTCAATCACTCATTGCAGCTCTCTGGTGTGCACTTGTACTTAGCTCCAAGAAATTTTACATTGCTTTTGTGTATTCATACACAAGCCCATGTAAACTACTAGAATAAGTTACATATAAAATTAATAATTAATTATTAAATTATTAAAAAGGAATTATTATGAAAAAAATTGCATTCCTGCACGTGAACACTGTATTCGAGAATTCATTCATGGAACCGTAACTTTTTATAGCATCTCGTTGCTAGCGACAGCAATAAAAACATCAGTTTGTTTTTGCACGAACTCTTGCTGTGAACTTGAAAAATTATGAATGCTCTCTTTTGAAAAAACTCCAAGAAGCCTAAGGAGCCTAAAGAAGCCTTAGTAAATATACATCACGTAATTGCTTTATGAAGGTTACTTAAATGAGCCAAGATATTTTAAACCCAGTTTATTAGCTCTTTTTTGTATGAATACCGACTCGTCCTGTCGCACAAAGGATAGATGTATAAAAGATAGATGCATTTTGTTTCTTTCATGTAAGCTACTACAATGGGGAAAACAATTTTAAACCCGGTTTATCAGTTTTTTTTTTTATAAAAACTGACTCGTCCTAATGCAGAAATGATGGATGAATTGTATTTATTTCGTGTAGGCTGCTAAAATGAGCCAAGAAAATATTTTAAACCAGTTTATCAGGTTTTTTTTTTTTTTTGTTTGAAGACTGACTCGTCCCAAGTACATAAGGAGTACATATAAGAATTTTGGTTACGCTTCTATTGTATAAGTACACTGTTTCATACATTTTGGCATTTTTGTCACTTATTTTATGAATTATTCTTGCTGCCCTTGTATTTGCACATAAATTATATGAATTTCGGTCACTTAACTCATAAAACACGTCACGTTTTACTTGTATATGAGATTCAAGCATTTATTTTTTTTACTTATTATGAACTGTTCTTATTCATCTTGCATTTGTACATGCATTTTATGAATTTAATTCACAAATATTTAGAATGATTCATGTCGCCTTTGATTTTTTTCATGATATTTATGACATTTTTTTGCCTGTGCATATATCCTGTACACAAACTTTATGAACATTAAACACTAGACTTATGAAATATTCATGTGCTCGTGGTTTTGCTTTTTTAGTATATTTTGTGCATAGATATCATGAATAGCTCAAGTGATTCATGTAATTGGTTTCAGGACCAAAATTAATGAATGCAATTTATGAAGATCATGCAATAATTCATTATTTCATTGCATACTTTTTTGCTTCAGTGTACTTAAGGGGGCTTTCTCATTGAGAAACTTTTTTTCGACTTTTTTTTGCATTTATTTATAGCTTGGGTAGTTGTGAATATGCCCCTAAAAGGATTTTTAGAAATTCGAAATACTTTAGAAGATACAGCCTTTTCTGTGAAGCAAGGTCTTCGTCAAAATGAGCTATTTTAAACTTTAAACGCGTTTAACTCGAAACCACGTTTTTCGAACTGGCGGCCATGATATCTCCAGTTCAACTAAACCGATTTTCATGAAACAAAGTGAAATCGACGCAGAATTGTCACCATTCTCGGGTGAACCTCGACCATAATTTTAAAAAATTTTTTACTATTTTTTTTTTACACTAAACTACAAAAAATAAGCCCGAAATTGAATTTTTTTTTTTGAAAGGCCGCCATTTTGTCCAAAAAAATCACAAAATTAAGCTTGAGGTTCACCCGAGAATTAAATCTATACTGATTATAACCCCGTTTTGTTTTTCATTTCTGACGCTCCGGAGACCCGGAATCGTGGCCGCCGTGACGACACCTTTTTTTCACCACCAACTTTGAAGTCTCATTACTTTTTGAACAGCCCACGTATCGAGGCAAAAAAAAATTTTTATTTACTTTGAAACTTTTGTAATACAATAAATAAAAAAAGTTTTCAATTATTTTTTGCGTTTTCAAATAAGAATTTTTTTAAAAAGGGTTTTGAATGAGAAGACCGCCTTAACTAGTTCATGTATACATTTTTTTTTTTATATAAAAAAGTGCTATTTTTGTACATCGCCTTTGTGCAGGCAACTCACTGTGCGCGCTCGTTTTAGAAACTCAAAGCACGCAATGGCGTAAGGCTTGGATTTGCATTACAAAATTTTACATAATTTATAGTCCATTTAAATATGATGCCGACAGAGTTGTAACAGCAGCGGAAGAAGCTGCGCTGCTGCCCGCCACCCCAAAGCAAACTGACGAATTTTTTTCCACTAAGCTTTAAAAAACTGGAAAAAAAAACAAAAAAACCGAAAGAACATAAAAACAGCAGATGTAAAAACACAAGCATTGCTATATATAAAAATCATAAAAACGCAAATAAAAAAAAAAATACCTTTTTACTCCTCTGTTTGCTTGGCGCTGCCCCAACGCACACACTTATTAGCAAGCAAAAAGGATGAAATGTAAAGCAACAAGAAGCAAAAAACCAAAGAAGAAATAAAAAAAAAACAAAAAACCAACAAAAACAATAACCAAAAAATATAAAAAAAAACGAAAAAACCAAAAACAACAAAAAGGATATTATTATGCGGCTTTGAGCACAAGCAAAGCTCTGCTAATGCAAGCATGCTGGCTGTGCTCTTCCTGCTGCTGCTGCTGCTGCTGTTGGCTGCTGCGCAGAATGAGGTCGAGCAAAAATTTCCAACAGGAAATACTAAAAATACGAAAATCTAACAAATAAATTAGCATAGCTTTACACGTTGTAATAAAATGCGTTGCAATACGACGATGTTAGAGGGCGATGTTATTTCAAGCATTAAAAATGACATCCTTGCTGGCTGGCAGTGCTGGAAATAATCAAATTGTAAATGGCGGCTGGGCGAGCAGGAGGATGAGCAGCAGGAGGAGCAGGAGAAGATGAAGGTGGGCAAGCAGGCAGGTGTAAGTAGCACTGTGCTGTTTTGTACGAATGCCGCTGTTGATTGTTGTGGTTGAATGCTACGCACACACCGCCAGACATTGCAACAAAATGCCTGCGCACAGCTTTAACAAACAATATTGATTGAAAGCACAATAAAAGTGATGGTATGAGACAATGACCAAAATCCATTTATTGACGGGGGGAATGAGCAATTTTAATTTGTCAGACTTTGAATTGTCATATTTTAATCTTTTCAGTTATGATTAATGGCCTTTCTCTAATCGAGCTTTCTAAAACAGAAAGAGGGTTGTTTAATTTTATTGTACATTCAACATTGAAATTGCATATTTGTAGAGCTATTTAGAAATTTTGTATAAAAACAGATATACATATCTATATGTATGAGAATCTATTAGTTAGTATAAAGAAGAAGGCTCAAAGAAGCTTCCCTTTGTCTAAGTAGGCAGGCAAAAGAACCACAACTGACTACAGCGCATGGAAAAAACCTGGTTGTAAGTCCTGGTGGAGGCAGAAGTAGTATTTAACAACTAAACGATATATCCGGGAAATCCTACAACTTTATGTTATGCCTCACCGAGCAATTTTTGCGCAGGAGGAACTTTTATTTTTATTTATTTAAAAAATGCATTGTTTTTGACAATTTCGTTATGGGAAGTATTCAATAAAGTCAGTTTTTAAAATTTTGTGTTAAACAAATCGTTACTTTAAAAATTAAGAAAAGTATATGATGCGTAATTGTTTTCGTACAAATTTATATATTTTAACGGTTTAAAAAATGCAGCCATTTCCAAGTCTTTAACATATTTTTTTTGGAATGTTTATGATTTTGGCTTCTAGAAAAAAAAAACAAGTGCACATACCAGCAACTTTGACTATTGTCTTATATTATAGGAGCGGACCTAGTATGCACTCATATGGAGCTCTACAATTAATAGATCGGGGGAACAATTTAAATTTTATAATGTTTTTCTTCACTTTATTTTGAATTCTTAGTTTTTTCTTTTTATTAAATGTTTAAACTTTATATATCATTGAAACCATTGTTCTAACATTTCATTTTTCACCTTAATATAGAAAAGACGTAACTCATAATTTTTATAAATGAGTTTTTTGCATTTTATATTAGATTTAAATACTGAATTTATTGACGATTTTCATAACAATATGCGTTAAATAACTTTTAAAGAAGTTATGAAATTTTTTTTATCTTTCTTTTAAATTATGAGTTATATAGTTTCTATATTAAGGTGACGAAATAGAGCTACTGTGAAAATTTTTGCGACTGTTATAAAGAAATGTGACTTATTTGAAGTTGGTTACAAGCTCAGCCACGGTTCCAAAAAATACAAAAATGCTTCGATGCTAAAAAAACAATCCACTCGCCACACTTCGAATGCTAATAAAGAAAAAACTAAGTCAACATTAAGTAAAGACAAAGAAAGTGACGTGAAAGGAATGTTTTAGTCGATGCTTTCCATATATATAGATTTTTATAAAACAATTTTTAATTAGATGACCTCATTTGAAAATATAAAAGTTAATTTTTGAGTTCTAGAATGTTCTATGTGCAAGTTCACATTGAAGAGTATTTATTTATTTATGTTATTTTAACTTATTTTACAATTACTTTAACATTGATATAAATCGTATAATTGTATAAAAACTAATCTATGTGATTAAATTTTTGAATATGCGTTAATTTTTAGTTTCAAAAGGTTCAGTATGAAATTTTTATTTAAAAAGGTTTATTTTTGTTATGTTTGTTTATAACTTTTTATGAAACGAATTTTATATTCTAATAAAAAAATGAATTGTTTTGATTTTCTCTGTGTTAAACTTTTCATATTTAATATTCAAATTGTATAAAAATATCTCCGAAATTTAAAAATGCTCTACTGAAAATTTTTGAAAAAGCCAGATAGAACCCTTCGGTTCTCACGTCGCGATATATATACGATATACGCTATATATAGAACACTTTTTCAATATCCGATGAATAAAAAATACTTTTAGCAAAGAATGCAAACTTACTGCGATTCGACTCTTACATGACACTGTATTTAAGAATTTTGATTTACCTGAAAAAAGAAATTAAAAAAGAAACAATTAAAATCTTATATCTCAAAAAAGATGAAGAAATCGTATTGATACTTAGTATAAAACTTTGTTTGTAAGCAATTAAAAAATAGCATTTTTAAGTATAATGTTGCCTTTACAAATAGTTCATTTCATGTAAAAGGAAAACATTTTATTAAAAAAACTTGTCATATTCGGGAGTTATTTGAATATTTCAAAGACAACTATCACAAACGCTACAAGCAATACAATACAAATACAAATTTTCAACGGAAATATAGGTAAATCCTGTTTTAAATTCTCAAACCTTCCCAATAAGCTTAAATGCGTGTAAATATCAAGAAAAATACATATTTTATAGATGTTTAAAGAAAACATCTTTTCGAAAATGACGAAATATCGACTTTTTTGGCTCTCAAAAGAGTTTCTAAAGACCAAAAATGTTGAAATTTTTGTTAGCAAATATTTGAGTACTATTCTGAAGAAAAAAAAAGTTATATGCAAAAAACTTCATTTTTGGCCTAAACAGGGGTTCAGGAGAACCAAAACCACTCCATGGGGATTTAACCGATCAAAAACAATGATGCAGAAAAAGCTCTTACGAGTCCCTCTAACGCTTGAGTGGATGTCCGGTGAAATCTTAATTTCGATTCGGCTTAATACGTATTCACGTACATCCCAGCTAGCATTTTATCAAATTTTTGAACATATAAGAGTCGTTTTCGACTCTCCTCCGCGATGGTGACAGTCGAATGTGCGCTCATTTTCTGATCAAAAAAACTCTATGTTCGGGAGAAAAAGGTACCCTACACGGGACTCTTCTTGAAGAGTCTTTTTCGAGATCTATAGATCTTAGGAAATGTTATGTGAAGATCAAAACCAAAAATTCGAAACGAGGCATGAAGCTTATGTACTATTGAATAAATTAATAAAACTTCAAAACGCTTTCATGATAGTTTTCTAGAACTGAATTTTGAATCGCTTTAATACAACCAGCCAATATTTGCAAAAAGTAGATATTGATTTGATACCTGCTAACGATATGTTGTCTTCTCTTATCAAATTCGTTTCACAGTTTGCTTCTAAAGTTAACACCTGGCAACTTTAGAAAGATATTTCAATCCAACTGTGAGCACCACTTTTTGTGTTTTGGAACTAAATTGCAAAAATAGTTTTGAAAAATTTGAAATTTGTTCAAAAATATGCCTCGAATGAACGGAAACGAAGAATTATGGAAAAATGTAAGTACTTACTTCTTCGACGATCCATTCTTCTTACATTTTTTGCAACAAAATTAAATCAGCTGATTAGTGATACCACATTAATACAAAAGAAAGACATGAGTAGATGTGAGATAACTTTAGCAACAAGTGGTATCTCAAGTTTGTACGTAAAACAAAAACAATCAAAGTTAACACGTGCTAAAAAGTTCTAAAGTTAATAGACGCCAAAGTTAACAAAGCAGATAATACAGAACTGTGAGCACCTAAAATGTTTTTATTATTAAAAGATCCGAGCTAAATGCTCTGTCCTTAAGTAGGCCCAGTGTCGATTTTAGCCCCAGGCCCCGCTATGTGTTAGTCCGGCACTGCGTACGTCACATATTACCTCTACCTTACCTTTGTCAGACCCATCCTCGAACCTATACCATTTCAAGTATAGTAACCTTTCAACAAGTCCAATTTATTGCGAATCGAGACAGGACAATGTTCGCTTTACTTAACGTGGACTTCCTGGTTACGATAGCATTAATCTACATCCCTTTCTTGGTGTTTGAAGATGCAAACTTTTGAAAACCGTAACGATTTTGCAGATGTTAACTTCATTTATAAACTGCTATGTGGAACTACTACCCTGCACTTCTTCAAATGATATTAGTACCAATCCCGACAACCGTGACTCTTTTCCATTTAGCTTCCACTGGAATGTCTACGGAAACTTATTTCCAGGATGTTTAACAATAATAATCTGATCAAAGAATTCAATTTTCATATTAGTAGATCCACACTCCGACATATCATTCTTTTCTTTCTCTCCTCTCCATAATCTATCACTACAATTAAGATATCTTTCGTAGTTTGTGTAAAATAATTTGCGTTTCTTGACTAGCCTTCAATTTAAAATATATATATAAATTAGCGTGTTGGTGACCGTGGTATGAAGGTTAAGTGTGTACTTTAGCATGCTCGGAGCCCCAGTTCGATACACAGTCGCGGCGAAAAGTTGTTTCAATAAAAAAATGTTTCTGATCGGTCACTACCTCTCTGCAGGCAATGGCAAACCTCAGAGAGTACACTCAGGGAAAAAATGCTGTTATATCAAACAAATCATGGGTTGAAATAACAGATTTCACTGTTCAATACCATCCAACAAATGAAACTTTCAAATCAACAGTCAGTTGACTATCAGTCTATAGAACACGAAACCCGTATAAAAACGTAATTATTGAAATTTTATCACTGTTTTGAAAGTTCTTGTATGGCCGAGTGTGTTGACGTGTGCGTTCAGTACTTCAGTGTCCTAGGTTCAAACACCGAAAGGCCTACAATAAAATTTTTTTTATATAAAAAATTTTTTTTTTAAAAAAAAAAAATTAAATTTGCAATTTTTTTTTTGCCAGATTGTTAGCAACTTATTTTTAAGGTTATTTTTTACCAAACTATTAATGAAACAATTATTGTTATTTCAATTTTTAAATCACCAATTTTTAAGTCACCCCCGGATGTCAGTCTAGTGCACTTCCACTGAGCTATTGGCAACGATAATATAAATATAGCAAAACACAATTAAAAATTACTGCTTAGAAAAAATAGATAATTCAACACAAGCACAAAAATATTTCAACAGATGATTTTAACAGCACAAAAATACTTTGAAACGTTAATTCAACAAGAAAATTGTTTACTTAAACGCAAATCATTCAATCGAACAGTGTTTTGAAATAACAGTGGCCGACTGTTAATATAACAGTTGATATTTTTCTGAGTGTAAATAATGCCATGCAAAGCTTCCTGAGAACATGAATTTCAGCCGTTCGGCTGAACCATATCCAATATTTTTGGTCGTCTCTTATGTTATTTTTGGTTTTTATGTCGGTTACAACCGCTTCAAAAACAGGGATTTGTTCTACTATATTTGTTGCACGGCAAGTTCACGTTAAGGTAAAAGAAAGAGAAGCGGCTCTTTCAAGAATAATTTCTGTTGACGTTTTGCATATTTGTACTCTAATTAACACTGAGTGACAAATTTTTGCTGAGTTGAAGTTGCTTCCGCTATTTTGAGTTTTCATATATTATTTCCAGATTCGAGAAAAGCGATCTCAAAAACACCTGAGAACTAAATTTTAGATTAATAGCAATTACAATAAGGAATATTGCTCCCATGTGTGGAATATTATAATAAGGAATATTGCTTCAATGCCCGCCAGTTGGAGCCGCCATTGTTAATCTATATAATTAATAGGCCAAGGTTTTTTTTTGTGACTTCAACTCCTCCCAGACAAATTGACCGATTTTATCGATTCAGATGTCATTTAATCAGGTTTAGGCTGTAGATGTGCAAACCACTTTTAAAAATTGTGATTTCACTTCAGGGGGTTCCCAACCTGTTAAAACAGAAATAAAATTTTTGTACAAAAACCCGCTATTTAATCAATTTGAAATTTAGTTTGCGAAGAGTTTATAAATTGGTCGAATTTGAATTTTTTTCAAAACTAAAAATTTTTAACCAAAATGATCTTTTATGCATTCCTCAAATGTCAATTGTCCGAAAAATGCAGTTCCAAAATCAAAAATTCCACTTTCCGAGCAAACAACTCAGTCAAAAGTTGAATGGTTTTAAAAAAAAAGTTGTTTTTGGGTTTTTTGGCGTTTGGCGTTCATCTAAAGGTGTTATAAATAGATGTTTTAAGTGTTCTGTAAGTATCTTTTATTAATTTCTGAAATATCTCTCAGTATTATGTCTTAAATCTATTTTTCACTGCGTTTTTTTTTAAAATTAGTTATGTTTTATAGCTGGAAGAGCTGCGATGTTTTCGAATAGTAATAATGTTTGTCTCAGTAGTAATATAAGTGTAAGTCCGTCTTCGTATTTTGACAGTTACATTAAAAAATTTAGTGTCAGATCATACGCTTTAAGTCAAACCATTCAGATAATGATCTTTTATGTCATTATTGAGACTTTATGTCATTATATCAATATTGAGGGAAAAAAGCTTCTTGAATCGTCTATGATGTTTCTCACATTTAGTTTTTATTAAATTGCTCGAATTCGGGCAACAGCTTTACTAGTAAGTATTAACTTGTTGACTAATCCAAAAGTCTCTTGGTAACAAAATTCATGAAGATACGAGGTCGTCTTCTAGTTTTGCTTACTTTTTTCTGCATAATTTCTCATTTTTTATTGTCTATCACTTTGATCACAAGTACAAAATTGTAAATGTTCCTACAAACAAAATGTTTGCAATCTAAACTTTCATTGTAAATGGATTTAATTCAGTTTTTGTTAATGAATTAATGAATTAAATTCAGTTTTTGTTAGTTAGATATTTGAAGTTTTTCACCCCCATGGATGTGAATTACCCTTTATATGAAATAATATTTATACAATTACGTACAATTTTTCTAATATTTTATTACAAAATTTTGAAGAGATTTGTTGAATATGACCCATTAGATTGCGTATCACCCTGTTAAATAAAAAATGAAGTTATCCGAACTTGTTAACAATTGTCTACAAAGCTATAAACTGCACTGTAGAGAAGAAACTTAGTTCATTATTTTGCAATGTTTAAGCTTTAGCATAGCTTAAGGCAAAATGCAAGAAGCTTTAAGAAAACAAATTTGTGTAAAAAGTCAGTCGGTCTATAAGAAGCGGAAGAAATAAGAGCATAATTTTGTTTTCTTTTAACAACGCCTTCGCTTTGTAGTTTAAGTTCTAATGATTAGGAAATGAGGAAGAGGGAGCAGGAGCCGAACATATTTATTTTTAAGTTTGCCTAAGGTTATGCTTGGAAAAATTGCATAAGTATTTTGTAGTTCGTTTCTCCATGGTTGCAAGTGCGAAGAGGACAAGGCAATTGAAGTTTTTTTTAAGACCACTACAAGAAAGATGTCTGACGAGAAAATCTTGTAAGCAACAAGCAAAATAAAATATAAGTAGACAAACACAAACATAGCTGCAGGATATTTGAAAATATATTTAGTATTATGTATATATTTTTTTTTTCTATTGTTGTACCACTCCAGTTTGTTTGAGTTTAATAAGCTTGTTATTGCAAATTAGATACAATTGATGACCACTACAGCAAAGCTTTGAAGAGATCTACTTATTTATAAACAGACACTCAACAGCTGCTGATATTTATTTATAATTGAATACATTTTGGCATAATAATAATAATAATATTTGAAGCTAACTTTAATTTGCAAATTTTGCCTAAGAAATACAGCATATTTACTGTTTCAATTAAAATACGATTTAATTTCAACTCAATAACCAAAAGACCACTCACTGCATAGCCTGCTGCAGTAATAACCGAATTTATGCAAATAAATATTGAGAGCAGTTTTGATTAGAAAATGTATCTACACTTCAAATCAATGCAAATGACATAAGTAAACAAATATCTAATCGAAAATGAAATTAAAGTCAGCTGGAAGCCACTTCATGCTTAATGCTAACAACGTCAATGCCAATGCTAGCAATTCTAGCCATCAGCCACTCAATATTCAATATTTACTGAAGCCGAATTCACGCATCAAAACCGCAAAAACATTTTCAAAGTAATTTGCATTTCACATTCATACATTTTTTTTTTTATTTTTTATTTGTTTCTTCCCCCCAGAGCTGCCAACACTTATTTCAAGAACTTTCTTGGACAAATAATCTCGAAGCAGAAATTTGTGGGGGAGAAAAATAAAAGAAAATCGGAGAGTAGAATTTTAAACGACATATAATTTTTTTCATCTCGTTTTTGTTTTTTTTTTCTTTTTTTTTTGTACAATAGCTGATGAGATACTTGGCTGCTTTAGGAGTTGAAAGTTTTTGTGTTGTTGTTAAAATTGAAAGAACAAAAAAAAACATGTACACAGCATACTTTGAGATATCCTTAAAAGTTTTTCTGTTATGCTGTTGAACTCGAGTCTGATGCATATTACATTAGGAAATACAGATTGCAAGCACTTAACAGCAGCAGAGCAACATCAACAACAACAACAACAACAACAGCAACAGCAGCAGCAACAGCAACTGTCTAGAAACATTTAGTTTAGCAAGTAAATTAAGTAAGGGTTGTTCTTGCTCTTGTCGCCGTTGTACTATAGTTGTGGTTGTTGTTTTTGTGGTTATTGAAGTTGGTGTTTTGCTGAAGGCAAGCAGCCATCAAGCTTCTTTGGTAACAAAGAACAAAATTGTGCAGACAAACACAAAGCAAATCGATTTGTAATTTTAAATTGAAAATGTAGAGCTCTCGTTGCTGGTAAACTAGAGTGGTTTCTAGCATGAAAGTTTAACAAATTCTACAGAAAAACTAAAAAGAGCTTAAAGTGCACGTGGTTTTTGCAAAGTATTTAGGTCAAGTTGGGCAAAGCAAGTAAAAATGTTAAAGAAAATATTTTAAACTGCCAACAAAAGCTTTTAATATTTACACGTTATCTAATGAAATTGAACAGCAACTAATTTGATCAGATGAATGAGCCAAGAAACATGTCAAAGCTTAAATAATTAAGTTGAAAGTAAAGAATTAATTTTTCGGAATGTGTTCTTTTAGTTCAATTAAAGAAAATTTTGTTATTTGAGCGCAAAATGTATGAATTTCATTCAAAGCACAGAAAAATGTGTGTAAAATGTAAGCAGACGACAAAAAATGTTTAATTTGAGTTTTTCAAAAAATTTCCCTAAGAGGGAAATTTATTAAAATTTTCAAGAAAACACTATTTGTTGTTTAATACTCATTAATTTAAGCGATTTTAACTTTCTAATGCTTAAACCACAAGGTTTTTCAAAATTTCCCTTTCTTTAAAAATTGAAAACAAGAGCTTAAGAAGCATGATAAATATTGTAAAAAACTAACAAAAAATATTGAAATTCGATAAGACATTTTAAGCGGTCAACAATTAGCAAAACAAATATACATAAAATAAAAGTCAAAATTAACAAATAACTCAAAAATTGCTTTTGAACAAATTCCCATTTTAGAGAATTTTTCAAAAAATTTTCTAAAAATAATTTTGAACGCTTTAACCACTTAAACACCATCAAATCTGATATGAAATGCAGCATTTTAGAACTTTTTGTTAGGGGAAATTTTTTATCAATTTATTTTTAAAAAATTCTTGTTACAGGCAGAAAAAAAACTTCATCTTATATTAAGTATGCCATAATGAAACATTTGAAAACAACAGCAGAGAAAACCATACAAAAAACTTGGAAATACAAAGTTTTCAAAAAATTTCCCAAGAGGGAAATTTATTAAAACTGCTTACGAAGTGTTTCAATTGTTTTCACAACTTATGATGCAGGAATGTGGATGCAAAACATTGGTTGTTTTGAGCATTTTACAAATTTCCCTCAAAGGAAATGAATGAACATGTGAATTTTAACAACAAGAACTTAAAATAAAAGTTAAAATTTGTTTCTAAACTGACAAATTTAGTTTTTGAAAAATTTCCCAAAAAGGGAAATTTCTATAATTTCCGCCAAAATGTCAATTATCACTGTTGAAAAATAAACTCATACAAATTTATATGAAACACAAATTTTTAAAAATTTCCCATAAGGAAAATCTTTTATTAGAGCTTATGCTTTTGTATTCAGCAGTTGAGTGATAAAATATAAGCTTAAAATTGTTAAAAAAACATGAAAAAAATGTATATTAAAAAATCCCAAAAAGGAAAATTTCGGCAAATTTTCTAAACAATGTTTATGATCACTATGAGTCCTTCACTGCATAGCTTCACTACAAAAAACTGACATGAATCAGAAGATTTTGTAAACTTCCATTAAGGGAAATTTTTTTCGAGGGAATTTTTTTGTAATCTGTTTTGTTATATGATCTGTTGATGAATGATTATGATTATGATCTATGATGAATAATCTGTTTTGTTATATGATGAAAAACAAGATACAAATTGTTACAAAAATTAAAAAAATTATTTTTGAAAAATTTCCCAGAAAGGGAAATTTCTGTTAATCTCATAATAACAATTAAAAAAATATATACATATGTTATATATAATATATTATTATAATATATTTATAATATATCAAAGGAAATATAATTAGAGCATTATCTGTAATCAGCTGTTATATGATCAAATACAAGTTAAAATTGGTTAAAGACACTGAAATTTTATATACGAAAAATTTCCCTTGAAGGAAAATTTCTGTTAATTTTCTTAAAAATGTTGAAAATCACCATCAGCGCTTGAAATTCATGCAAAATGATGTGAAACAGAAGATGGCATAAATTTCCCTTTAAGAAAAATTTTATGAATTTCCCTTAATGAAAAATTGTATGGATTTCGCTTAAGGAAAATTTGCTACTTAGGCAAAATATGTAATCTGTAAGTTGTATGCTGAAATACTATTTAGAAAGCAATTGTTTAAAGACTTGAAAATTTTATTTTTGAAAAATTTTCCATGAATGAAAATTTTTGTTAACTTCTTTAAAAATTTTTATTAGCAATATAAACACATGAACTGAAATTTTGAAAATACCACAATAAAGGAAATTTCCTAGATTTGAATGATATTGTTCTAAAACTTTTAGATTCCCTTTAAATAATGTCAAAACTTCAATTTAATAAATTTCCCACTGAAGGAAATTTTTGTTTAAGCATTATATGAGATCATTAGGAGCTATGGTTCAATAAGTGCTTCATTTTTAATACATAAAACGTTCAAGATCAAATGTAAAAAGGAGTATTAAACTTTTTGAAAAATTTCCCTTTAAGGGAAATTTTTATATTTGAGTGAGTTTGCTTTATAAAATTTAAAATCATTGAATTTAATATGAAAAAGACATTTTTTAAAAATTTCTCAACTCGGGAAATTTTGATTTAAGTAGTAAATGCGATCAATATAAGCAATATGACAAAAATTGTTTCAGTTTTAAAATAAATATGTTCGCAAGCAACTGTAAATAGTGAAACAAAGCTCTTCGAAAAATTTCCCTTTGAGGGAATTTTCTTGTATTACATTAATTTCAAGTATTACATTTATTTTTAAGTATTTCAAGCTAAAGCTTGATTCATGTAAAATAAGCAATGATAATAACGATTTGAAAAATTTCCTACAGAGGGAAATTGTTGATATAAGCAGAATATAAGATCAATACAGTTTATATGACAGAAAATGAGTTATTTTTGAAAATATTAACATCACATACATCTTGTTCTTTATTTAAAGAAATTTTAAGATCATTTCTTAAGAAAATGTTAATTCAAAGCAAAACTTTGGCAGTCAATGAATACTGAACTAACCCAGTAGACAATGACATCGCTGCTAGCAGGCCTTCCTGTGGATTTTGTAGTACTGCCGCACTCATATACAATTACACTTTCTTTTTTATATGAAGTGGGAAAATTTCGCAGGCCTTCCGCTTCGATAGCTCAAAAGAGGTCTGATAGAAGCACTTCTTTAGAATGACTAAAAGTAGGGGTAAACAAAAAGTGTTGAAAAAATATTTTTTTCTTTTACACCTTTTTCTATTTATTTATATATTCTATGATTTTATCTTCTCTTCTATGTTTTTTTAAGTTAGATTAATTTCAATCTATAATCTTTGATATAGCAGTAAGAAGGGCCATTATTGCGTCATATTTTTAAACTGATATATATTCTAACTTTTAACGAAAAAGTTGCCCTGAAGTATATGAAAAGTCAGGGAAAACAAATATGTTGTGCTGCCTTTTGTGCAGAAAAGGAAGGCCTTCAAGAAGTGCTCATAAGAGCAGCCAGGAACGGATGTGTTTGTCTTCAAAAGTAGCAGTCAATGCAGTCCTTCGTATGAAGAGCGCTGGTTTAATTGCCTATTGGGAAGCTCCATCACACACACACACACATACAATAAATGCAACCAATATTTCTTCAAGCAATAGAAAACTGTAGCCAAAAAATACATAGTCATTACAACAAAAGCATGTCATCGTGTTCTCTTTTGGTATTTTGCGAAATTGCTGATTAATTTGTCAATATTAAGAAAACTTTAATGTTTGCAAAAAAATAAAAAAAAAAACAAAAAAATTTTGAAAAGTTGCTTGACAGTAAACTTAGCCAGCTTGTTTGACTTGATTTTTGTTTTTTTCTTTTATTTTTGCACGAATCAATGATACTTTTTAAGGGTTGTACGCAGGCTGATACTTTTTCTAAACTTTTCTGCAAAACTGACTGCTTGAAAAGAAAAATAAAAAAGAAAAACATACCGCTTATTATATTGAGGAAAGTGAAAACTTGACGTTTAGACAGGGTGGCGTGGTATGGCGTTTGATGTAGTCGTAACACGGAAAGTGAAATTTAATGCATGGCGCCATGGTATGGATTTTTTTTTATATATACTTATTTTTGTCTACATGCCACCCAATGTAAGGCGGGCAGACACGCGCTTACAAACTCTGCTTTAAGTATGCCAGCAAGTAAAGCTATCATAAAACTGAAACTCAAGTTTGTAGGAGGTTTCATCAGAGTAGGATATGTTGGCGACGTCTGCACGTCATGAGGACGTCGGCACGCATATATTAGACTGCGTGTGTGTACATTTGATTGTGTTTAATATGTGTTTAGATTGCTGTGTGTGCATCAGTATGTGTGTGTTGCCCTAGGGACACATATACGCTGCGTTTTTATAAAAATATAAGAATAAAAAAGAATAAAAAAAAAACACAAAACCTTAAGTAATTCATGCCAGTTCAGGCCAAGGTTTGCAGAGGCTACAATTTCGCAAACTTTAAGACTTAGCAAATTGTTTTCCAAGTAGTTGTTCGCCTGTGAGATTCCGCTTAAGTTCAGTTTAAGGCAAAAAAAAAAATTATGCACTAAAAAATTTTTACAGCCAAATAAAAGCGAAACCGTATTCAAAGCGAGTCGATGGCATGAAGGAAGTAAAAGCGGTATAACTACGTCTGAGGGTGGGAAAAATTCTAATAAAGTTTGAAAATATTTTTGGGTTTTTTTTTATGATTTATTGCTGCAGAATTGTTGTTGGCAGTTAAGGTGGATTGGTTTGTGCGCAAAATTTATTATTGCATAAATTTATTATTATTTTTTTATTGTTGAGGGGCGTGACATAAGACTTATTTAAGCTGCATAGAAAAACGAAATTGCTGCTGATTTCGTAGACAACTTTAATGATTTGAGTTTAACAGATGAACTCAGACATACAACCAAAAAAGTTTGAAAATTTGGCAATTTATATAAAATACCTTTTGGTTATATTTAAAATAATTTAAGGCTAGCTTAGGTCTTTGTTGCGGCTCAAATAGCTCACAACAATATTTTTATTATTTTATTATATTTTTTCTTATTTCTTTTTAGAAATGCCTCACTTACAAAATGAAATGCTAACAAAGCTCTAATTTTATGAACAGTCCTTTAACGAAGTATCACTCTTTAACGATTGTATTATTTTCTTTTCAATTTTTTTTTTTGTCTCATCTAGCACATGATGTCTTTACTACTGTCTCGTTTCAGGTAAATTTTTATTATTATTATGCTATATTTTTCAGTCTTATGACTTTATTTTTTTGTCTCTTAGCACTAAAAACTATTTCAGCTTCTTCAATAAGTTGACATTTTTTTTTTCTTTCAACTACTTCGTTGCCACTTTAAAGCATTGTATAAAATTTTTCAACGGAAGTTCTTTCAATGCGCGAGTAACAAAAAAAAAAAATCAAATAACAAGGCAAAGAAAAGAAGAATCAACATTAAACTGACACAGTCTGGAGCTTACCAAATTGCATTTTAACCCTTTTCTAGCTAAAAAATGTTTATGCCCTGCTCTCCTGAAACTTTTATTTTTTTGTTATACAGCAGCCAGTACTTTAATTTGGAGTTTTTGTTGTTTTCCTTTATGTGAGCTAGCTAGCAAAAGAAGTGTTAAGTTCAACAAAAGGTAAGACAGCGGTTGTATAAAAACCTGACTCTGTAATTTCCGCGAAACATGAATAAAGTAAAAAAAAAATCACATTATAAAAAAAAATTGGCTGACTATGGAATTTAATAAGAGTAGAAGTAAAAGCGGCGAAATGCTAAAAATTTAGCCGGACGCAAGAAAACATGAAAAACTTCGTGTTCCTTCCGAATTTGCGTTGATTTTTTGCACAAAAAGATTTGAGTGCAATTTTTGCAAAAAATAGAAGCAAATAGCAGCAGCGGCAAGAGCAGCACAGCAGAGCAGACAAAAAGGAATTAAGTTAACATCTCTTGTTATGACATGATTAAATAATTTCATTTAAGAAGTTTTTTGCTAAAGTGCGGAATATAGATATATTCAGTTGTAGTTCCGAATATCATAGACACATAACATACATGGATAATAAAATAACGTAAGTAAAAAATTTTAAATGAATATAATTTTCATTGGTTACGCTAACATATGCTAACTAGAAAGATTTTATTAAGAAAAAAATAAATTCCTGCGTGAAAAATTTATGAAATGTCCAAAAAAATTTTAAAATAATATAAAAACAATGAAAAATTAAAATTTTTTAAAACGTAAAAAATATTATTGAAAAATTTCCCTTTTGGGAAAAATTTCCCTGTGGGAGAAATTTTCGGGAAATTTATTAGAACTCTCAAAATATTCTTAAGTAAGCTTAAATAAAGCGTTAAAATAAAAGATTTTATGCATTTCACCTTTTGGGAAATTTTTTTATATATGACAAAATACAGTTTTTCAGCATGAACAAATGATGAAATAATTAAGTACAATCAAAACAGTATGATTTTGAAAAGTTACCCCATACTCGAAATATTTTAAGCAGCATATTTTAACCAAAAATTCGTTACAAAACAAAGGAACTGCAAAATTTTTCATTTATATTAAAAACGTTACCACAATTTCAAAAAATTTCTTAAGTGTTGTATTTTGCTTGAAATTTTGTGTGGGAAATTTTTTGAAAAACAATTTTTTTAACAAAAAACCCATTGAAAAATCAAAATTGAAGCATTTTCAAAAATTTCCCTACGAGGGTAATTTAAGGGAAATTTTTTAAAAACGTAAAAATATTGTTATTATAGCTAAGTGAATGCTGAAATTGCAAATTCGAACAAAAACTAATAATTTTATGCATTTACATCTTTAGGAAACTTTTTAAATTTGACAAAATATAATTTCTTAGCATAAAAATTTATAAAATCATCAGTTTTAAGACAAAATTTAGAATTTTAATTGCTTGCTTTCTGATATTTTCTTAAAAATATTGTGTTTAAGTAGAAATTTTTCGTGGGAAATTTTTTATTTTTGCGTTTATTCAACAAAAAACACTTCAAAAACTCAAAATTTTAGCATATTTTTTTATAAAATTTATTTTGAAAATTTCCCTTCGAGGGAAATTTAAGGGAAATTTTTCGAAACTTTGAAAATATTCTGATTTAAGCTAAAACAATATTAAAATTATAAAATGCGAGCTCAAATGGAAAATTTTATGAACTTTCCTTTGTATGGGAAATGTTTTTAATTAGCAAATTTTAGTGAGCCACAATCATATTAAAACATCAGATATAAATCATTCAAAATAAAAATGAAAGTTTATAAAATTTTTTCTATAGTTCTGCTTGGAACTAGTTCACTAAATGAGAAATTTTTTTATATTTGCAACGAAAGTATTTAAAATCAAATTGTTTTCCAGAAAAAAATAAAAACTGCTAAAAACTCCTGTTTAGATAATTTGAGACAAATTTTTTAAAATAACAAACTATGTATTTCTGTTTTAGCTTAAGGAACATTAAAATTTTTAATGACGAGCAAAGATTCACGATTTCCAAAATTTCCCTTGTTCGCCAAATTTTTCAGAATCAGAAAATTTTAAACGTAATAGTTAAAAACAAAATAATTAAAAAATTTTTTCGTCCACTAAGAATTTCGATTAATAAATGTTTGAAGCTTTACTTAAGGCAAGCAATGCCAGTTACTAAAATAATTATAAAAGTTTGTATATTCTTTGCAATATTACATAAAAATTTTGTATATAATTTATTTTTAAAAGAGAAAAGAAAGCTTCTTAATGCTAATAACTTTAATATGTGAAAAATTTCACTTGTAGGGAAACTTCTTAAAACTAGCAAACTCTAGTTTATCAGCTTTAATAATAATAAAAAACTGAAAAATTATATTTTAACAAATTTAACAAAGGGAAATTTCTTAAAACTTGAAAAAAATATTTTCAAAAATTTCCTTCAATGAAATAATTTTTCAAAACTTCCCTAAGACATTAAAACTTTGTGAATTAAATTTTTTATATAAAATTATTTTACAAAAGAGCAATGAAAAACTGTTAATAAAATGTTCCCTTACAAATTAAATAGTTCCCTTAGAGGGAAATTTCTTTAAACGTGCCAAATTTAGCTTTTGAGCATAAATAATAATAAAAAAATTTAAAAATTGTATGTCCTGAAAAATGTATCTGTAAGGGAAATGTCTGAAATCTGAAATAATTAGCGGAAAAAACAATTCTATTTAAAAATCCCTTGAGGGAAATTTTTAGAATTTTGCAAAATCGTATTTTTCAGCTAAAACAATAATAAGATATTGAAAAATTTAACATTTTGAAAAATTTCCCTCAAAGGGAAATTTTTTAAAACTTTCAAAACATCGTTCTTTAGCTTAAATAATAATTAAAAATTTAAAATCAAATATTTTTAAAAATTTCCCTAAATATGTACATTGAAATTTTTGTAAGAAAATTTATTATCCCCGAAAGGGAAATTTCTTAAAACTGACAGCACATATTTTTCAGCTAGCACAATGTTTAACTTGCCAATGACAAGCTAGAATTAAAGATTTTATAAATTTCCCTTTTTTGGGAAATTTTTTGTATCAACATATTTTCATACGTAAACAGTTTCAGTCGAAAATTTTCATCATATAACATAAATTTTGCTGGATTTTCATTTTATATAGCTTGCACTTTATGCAAATTCAGCCAAAAAAAGCAAACATTTCTAAATTTTTCATTTTTTATATGTTATGCTACGATTCATTGCAGCCAACATTTGCATTGCTTGCTTGCTGGCTTTGGCTGCTATTTCTTGCTGCTCTGCTTTGTTATATCTTGCTTTCTTGCCTAACTTCTCTCCTTCTTGCTCCTTTTCCTTCTGTCTACCATGAAAAATCATGTATTTTTCTTGCAAACTTCCACTTGTGCTAAGCTTGTGAAAACCCGGAATTCATCATTAAAAGCATTTAAACCGGATGTTCCAACATGTAATCGTTATGTCTTCATGAGAAAAGAACACAAGACTAAAAATGAAAAGAAGCGATGCGAAAAATGCAAAACTGAACTTTTCCTTCGCTTACCTAAATAGTTGGCATGCAAAAGTTTTAAAATTGTTGCTTTTGTTTTTTTTAATTTTTTTTTTTTCACTATCTGCAATTGCTGTAGCTGCGCTGCTGTAATTTTAAAATAACCAGAGCCATTTTCAATTTTCTCTGGCTTTCAAGTAGAAAAAAAAACATATCTTTGTTAGCTAAGATAAGCAAAGTGGTGCGTCTGTGTTGGCGGGGGGCAGTGGGCTTTACAGGGAAAACTGCATAATAATCCAATTCATGAACTTATTCTACTCTTGTCAGTTTTCGTTGCTCGAACTGTCTGTTTCTGAATTTGGCGCGAATTTAATTTTCAAATAAACCATGTTTTACGTCGCTGTTCTATTCTGCTTGATGCTTAAGTAGTGTCCTTACGGCTTCTTGGAATGACATGGAATGGGTGGGCGACTTTGGTTTGGTGAAATGTTATTAAGATGGTGTGGCGGCATTCAATGAATTGCATTTACATCTTGTTATCGCCTGATTAATTTTGCAGTTGCGTCCACTACAGCTGTTGGCAAATACATTAGATATGGTTGCGCTGGAATTTTTTTGCCCAGATTCTAGGACCAACAAAAGGAATATATTTAAAATATTTTAAAAATAAATTTTTATTTTGAGAACGTGAGAAGTATCTAGGACCTAGATAGATTCTAGGTTATCAATGGAATTTATAGCTTTCCAAATGAAAAGGAATTTTATGAAACGAACTCATGCTTCAAGCACATATTCAACATTTAGTCAAACCTTATCAAGAGTATTTAAAATATTTCGAAAACAACCGCCAGAAATAGCGTTTAAATTGAAATTAATTTCACTGTCATAACTCAGTTAAATAAATTTTATCTGCCAAACTTTATGATCTGCTCAAAGCAACAACAACAACTAAAAAGCGGGCTGCCTCATTTTATTATCGAATACTTTCCGGCAATAACTCAAGTTACTAAAAAACGCATTGGCGCCAAAACATAAAATCAACTAATTTGTGCTTTCAACTTTTCAACTAGCAACGCACAAATTTGTTTTTGTATTTTTTTAAGCAAACACGTACCTACATCCGTTGCTTTAACGTCTCAAAGGCACGCTGTTGCCATGCTGGCTAATAATGACGGTTTGTTATTAAGGAAAAGTACCTGACGGCAATTATTTGGTGGCTAGCTTTTTGCCAAAAGCACTCAACACCAAACACTTACAACCGACAACCAACACCGACCTGCCCAGTTTTGTCAGCCAACAATCATATAACACCCACGGTGTGGCAACGCTTTTTAATGTCTATAGAATATTGTTAAATAAATAAATAACAAATTTAACAGCCATTTTATTAGAGGGGCTGTTGCAGCTACACCGCCTGGTCCATTTATAGCCTAGTAACTGTTAATTTGCAACTGTACAGTAGTCTCTCGTTAGAACGAGAGAGAGAGAGCATAAAGAGCGCAAGAGATGGCAACAGTTTATGCTGGCTCAGCATTGTCTACAAATGTTCGTTTTATGCGAATGAAGGGTAAAAATGGCCGAAAGTTTATTAGCTGGCATTCAGTGATTGCTGCTTAATATGAGTGAGGGCGGGGGGAGTAGAGCTGCTGCCTACTCCCGCTGGAGTATGTTCATGAATTTCTTATGAAAGCAAAAATAACATCTTCAGAAACAACAACAGCACCACCACCATTAAAATAACCCAAACAAATTCACAAATTCACCTTCGTAACATAACAAAATATTATTCCTCTCTAACCCCCTTAAGCGACATAAACATCCTTTTTTGTACTTCCTTCTTCACCTGTGTGTGTGTGTGTGTATTTGTGCTGTACGGCTATTTGTTCTGTTGTAGTGGTGTAAACAATAAATTTATGATGAAACCTGTTGGCTGAACGAACAACAGCTACATCCTTTTGGGAATAATAATAAGAAGTATTGTTTTTTTTCTTACTGGGGGGAGACTGACTGTATTTATAGTGAAGAAAGCTTTTAAAGATATACGTACACACGTACCAAGAATGTAGAGAAAAATAAAGACTTCAAGGTATAAAATATAGATAAAAGGAAATATTAAGTCGTCTAGGCAAAATGAAAAATGAAATCGAGCGGAACTCGTTGAAAATGTGAAACACAACAAGAGTAATAAATTCAAAACTGTTTGAGTCTAAATTGCAGCTCAGGAATTAATTATGGTAAAATTATTGATAGATTTAAGTTCTAATGATAATGAGAAAAATTACGGTGGTCTTTAATATTTTAAGCAGGTAAACTATTTGTGTTTTGAATATTAAAATAATTTGTGATTTTAAATAGCAGACAATAAAAACGCATAATATAACAAGGTACAAGTTTGAACTTCAATGTTAATCTAGAATTAACAAATTTTTTAAGGTGTTGCATTTTAGGCAGGAAAAAACATTAAGAAATTTTTTTAAGAATAGATTTGTAGCAAAGTATAAAAAAAATTTACGTATTTTGAAAAAATTTGCCTTAAAGGGAAATTTGAATTTTCCTAAAGCTTGGTATTTTGTTAAAAATTTCCTAAAGCTTGGTATTTTGTTAAAAATTGCACAAAAAATTAAAAATTACGCATTTTCAAAAATTTCCCTTAAAGGGAAATTTTGAAATTTTCATTAAAATTGGATATTTTGATAAAAATTTACACAAAAATAAGATTTGATTTTCGAGATATAATTTCCCACAGAGGGAAATATAGAAAGTGACATCATATTTGGTTATATTGTTAATGCATTGTAAACATTACAATTAACGCATTTTGAAAAATTTCCCTCTAAGGGAAATTTTGAAATTGCTTTAAAAGACAGTTATTTGTTGCACATTTGCAAAAACCATAAAATTTTGGCTTTAAGAAAAAATTTCCCACAGAGGGAAATTTTAAAATTTACATCAAAACTAGTTGTTTTGTTTAAGATTACAAAACAACTTATTAAAATTTTAATTAAATGAAGGTAAGAGTGGAAAATTTAAAAATGCTTGATTTGATAAAGACTTACCAAAGAAAATACCACAGAAAATAAAAGCATGCAAAAAAAGCAATTTTATAATAAAGCGAATGTAAATAAAAATAAAATGAGTTTTTCCGTCTTTTTAAAAAGTTTCCCCCCGAGGGTAGTTAAAAATGTTCCTAAAAATGCAGTTATTTTGTTAAAAAATTGGAAAAGAATTGAAATGGCCGCATTTTGAAAAATTTCCCTCAGATGAAATTTCATTAAAACTCAATTATTTTGTTAAAAATGTTAAAACGACTAAAATTTGCGGTTTGACAAAAAATTTCCCACAAGGGAATTTTCGAATTTACATAACATTTACAAAATAAATTATTTTGTTAGAAACTACAAAACATCCATAGAAATTTTTCTAAAAAAGGTGTAGTAAAAAGACTACAGTGAGAAAGTTTTAAAAAGCTTAGTTTGATTTTGAAAGACAAAACTTTCACAATTATTTTCAAATGTCCCTGAAATGGGAGACACTTGTTTATATGAGAGAGTTTACATTTTAAATTTTTGTAAAAAAATCAATTATTTTGTTAAAAATGTGAAAAAACCAAAATTTACTCCTTATAAAAATTTCCCTACAAGTGGTTTTTTAAAATTTCTTTAAAGATAATATATTTTTTTAATTTTGCAAAAAAACTTAACTTACCTCCGTGAGAAAAAATTTCCCACACAGGGAAAATTTTAAAAATTTTATTAATTTACAGATATTTTGATTACAATTACAAAAATTTAATAAAAATTTAATTTAACCTTTACTCAAATAGATGTTATATTAAAAATACTCCAGTGGGAAATTTTTAAAAAGCTTGGCCCAGACCAAACTTACACTTTAAGCAAAATTCTCTGAAAATGTTCGCTTTTTGAAAAAATTTCCCTTCGAGAGAAGTTTTTAAAATTTTTTTAATCAGTTTTTAAAATTCCCAATTTCATTAAAATTCCTTATTAATCTCAAATTTTGAGCCTCTTTCAAGTTTGAAAAATTAAGTTTATTGTGCATAAAATTTTAAGTAAACACTAAATATCCTAAATGTTAGAACTTCTCTGAAAGAATGCATTTAAGAATCGTCGTTTGAGAGCAGAATAGAAACCCTTAGAAGGTCCTTTAATGTGTTGTAATGCATCAAAAACAAGCAAATTTGTGTATCAGTATATTTACAAACTACAATTATCTTAAAATTTTTGAATTTTAACAAAATTCCTTCTTAGGGAAATTTTCAGAATTTCTAAAAATTAGTAAATTTTAAATAAAAATTTTAAAAATCTAAACATTTTTGGTATAAAAAAAAATTTCCCTCAGAGGGAAATTTTTTAAATGCTAGCAATCATTAAAAACCTTCATATTTTGTCTTTTAAAAAGTCCTTCCCCCTTTTTGAAAAATTTCTCGAAATAATTTTTTTTTTTAAACAAATTTCCTCTCAGAGGGAAATTTTTAAAGTTTTATAAAAGTCAGTTTTTTGTTGCAACTTATAAATAAATTAACATTTTTAAAAACTTGCAAAAAATACAAAAAAATCCTCAATCTGAACCTTATCATAATCAATTTTAGAATTTTAAAAAATTTCCCTAAAGGGAAATGTTGGATATTTGCTTTTCTATGATCCAGTTGGCAAAAAATATGTTAAAATTTATGAAATTAATGGAATATATAACCGAATTTAACAATTTAAGCTGTTTTGAAAAATTTCCTAAAAAGGGGAAATTTTTAAATTTGTGCTTATAATACTTTTATGCTGTAAGAAGTTTAATTTATGTTACTAAATATGAGTTCACATAAATTTCCCAGCAAGTTTATGAAATTATTTGCTAATTTTTTAGTTAAATACTACTCCGGCAGAAAGCACTTAATTTCTTTTACCTGGCTAAGCAAAGCTTTGTAGTAAACTTGTCTCATTGTTGGGTATTATTTGCAGCTATTGAACACTTAGCTCAAAAGCCAAAAAACACCAACATAACTTGATATTGTCGCTGTGCTTGTTGTGTGTTGCCATATTTTGAGAATTGACTCGTTTGTCACTAAGCGTTGGTGTTTGCCAACACATCACGTGCAGCATATTTCAGAGTTGTCAAACTTTTACTTTTTCTGCTGGCTAAAGCTTGCAGACGTTTTTTGTGTTGAATTTTGTTTTTGTTGTTGTTGTTGCTGTTTTTTGCATGCTTCTTCAAGAAGCATTTCTTCCGGCTTGGTTTCCTTTTATTTGCTTTTATGCTACTTTCTTTTCACACCATTCGCTTTTTTTATGTCACTGCTTTTTCTTCTGCTTCATGGCAATTGCAAGGAGCTATGTATTTTTTTTTATTTTCAAGTTTCACAAGTTTTAGCTTAATGTGCGCCTTGGCTGGGGTTTTTTTTCGGCAAATTCCTGCAGTTGTCACCTGAATGACAATGAAGTTTAAGGACCTTTAAGGAGCAGGCAGCAAAACTTTTGCAATAGATTTGGGAAAGATTTAGAATGAACGGTTGCGGTGGCACGGCTCGTTATTTTTAAGATGATCAGGGCAACAGTGAGAGGGAGGGAGGTAGGAAGGTAGAGAAGGCAAAGCAGAGCAATGAGTATATGATTGGATTTTAAGAAAATGCAATTATTTCCGCCATCTTGTTTTTTGGTTTGCGTTAAGTTTTTTTTTTTCTCTAGTGGTTTTGTTTGGCAGCACTTGGCTAGGTGGAAAGTTTTGAGATAATTTTCCAACTAAGGTTTATTTAAAACTGCAAAAAGACAATTTTTTTATTTTTTTGATGATAAGAGTGAGGGATGAAAAAAACTTTAAAAAATACTAACTGCATTTCCAAGCATGCATAAAATTTTGTTTAATTAAGCATTTTTGCTTAAGAAAGCAGTTTATTTTGATTTCAACAATGTTGTTACAATTATTTAAATAGCGAGAACTTTCTGTTTGCATGGTTTTTTACTTGCTTCAACTTTGTAGCAAAAAAAAAAGGAAGTGACAGAATTTAACTATCAAATTTAATTCTTGCGAGTATTAAATTTGCTAATTTTTGTTTGAGTTTATGTTGTGTGAGAAGTTGAAAACTTTGGTTCTATTTCATTATATTTTTTTTTTAATTCAAACAGTTTTATTTTCCGCTGTGTGGAATTGTAAATATGTACATTGAATTATTTACTTATTACTGTTTCCAGTCAGTCTATTTTAAGTTGATTTGTTTTTCTTACCTACATACGAGTCTTAAATGTATGAAATTTCCAAATTCTTGCATTTGATTCTGAAAGCAGCTAAGAAATTTATTGAATTTACAATTGGCATGTCTAAAACTATATTTTTATAGTTTCTAAAGCTTTGTTAAACATTCATAAATCATATATAGGAATTTTCCTTTTAGGGAAATTTTTGAAAATTAATGAATTATTAGTTGTCATAAATTTTCTGTGAGTTTTTCATTATTTAATTAAATTTTTCATGATTTTTTAAAATTTCTCTTTTTGGGAAATTTTTAGAATTTCTACTTTTGATGTTATTTCAACTTATATATCATCATTTTTACATAAAATTAAATTTGTCATAATTTTTCCAAATTTCCCTTATTGGGAAATTTTTAAAATTTCTAATTTTGATGTTATTTCAGTTTCTTTTATAATTTTAATTACAACCAAAGCATAATTCATACTTAAAAAAATTTCCTTAAAAAGAAAATGTCTTAATTTTTATTTAATGAACAACTACTAGCTTTTGCTCTTTCCAGTTAGTTCTGTGTTAAGTTAGTTTGTTTGAATAGCTCTTATACAAATCTTAAATATAAGACAGTTCAGAAAGTTATTGAATTGACACATATTGTGTTTGAAACTATTCGTTCATAGTTTTTACGCTTTGAAAAACATTTATAGGTCGTTTTCAGAAATTTAGCTTTTTGAGAAATTTTTAAAATTACTGAATTTTTATTTTATATAAATTTTCTAAGAGCTTTTCAAAATTTGAGTTAATTTTCATCATATTTAAAAATTTCCCTTTTTTGGGAAATTTTTAAAATTTTCTTAAATCGATTGCTATTTCCGCTTATTTCACAATTTTAATCAAAATAAGGGCATAATTGAAAGTTTTAAAAATTTCCCTTGTAGGGAAATTTTCAAAAATCTTCCATTCAGTATATTTTGCTGTACTGAATATAAAAAAACTTAAATTATGATTTTATAGTAATTTTCAGTTTGATATTTTATTAAAAAATGCAATAAAATTTATTTAATTTTTTGTTTTTTATAAGTCTGTTATATTGTCATGAAGTATTATTGATTATATGCCACTATGAGAACTTTATTCATCTCTTTCAGCCATATTTTTCCCCCCTAATCACTGTAACTAGGCACAATTTAGTGCAACTCAAACATCGGAACTGCATAGCTATGGCGCCATTTTGTGTTTAAATGCAAGAAATTATATGCAAACGTTTTCAAACCATCTATTTGTCCGTCTGTCTATTCGTACATTTATCTATTCGCCTCAACTTGGCTGTCTTTTTGCCTGCTGATTGTTCATATTATGCAGTATATATTTTTTTTTTAACCATATCTGGTTTACTTTGTAAATGAGTGAATACGAAAAAGCTATGGGGGAAATAGAAAAATGGCGTTAGTCCTTTTTGCAAAAAAAAATTTTTATATAAATTGTTGTTTTTTTTTCTTTAATATAAAGCTGAGCCCATAAAATGGCGTGCAGTTGTTGTGTAAAACTTAGAGAAAAGCATTAAATGAGCAAAGCCCAGTAGTCAAACACACACACAGGCACACACACAGACACAAAACAGCCACTGATGTAGAGTGATTTAAATATACAAAGCCATGCATGTCATATACTTGCATCCTTTAATAGCGCATATGCGGGCCTGGCTGCTGCAGCAAATAAAAGTTGCACAAGACAAACAAAACTTTGCAAAATTCCAGCAATGAGTGTTTACAAAACAATATGAGAATACTTTTTAGACGTCTGGTAGGGTGGTCTGCGTCTCACATGCCATTGGCATGTGTTTGTTAGGAAATGCAGCTTAAAGCTGCTGCTGGCACTAGAAAAGGCGCATCTTTACTTGAATAATGTTTGTTTTTCCTTGTTTTTTCTTTCCTTCTTTTCTGTTTGTTTGGTTTGTTGCGGCTGCACTCTGGCCTGGCATGCTTTTTAATACAAATATAAACGTACACTTTTATGCGAATTTCATTTACGTTTCCGCTTTTTTGCTGTTATTTTTCACCTGTTAGCTTCTAACAGGTTTTTGCTGTTGTTTTGTCCGCCAGAATGATGAGCAGCTCAAAAATAACAGCAAAAGTTTTGCAAGTTTAAGGCAGTGCTTTAAGTTTTGACAAGTTTTAGAATACTTTTGTGTTCACTTTCTGTTGCATTTCAGTTAAATATTTTAGCGTTTAGTGAAGAAGTTTCAAAATTTTTAATTATTTTTCTATTTTTTATACTTTTTCTTGCTGTCATCTCTTTATATCTTCTTTCACCTCCTCCCTGTTTTGCCTTGCCATCACCGCTTATATAAAGTTTAATTGTTTCGCTCTGCAAAACTGATTTTCTTAATTTGATTTTCCACAAAATTTTCCAAAACCTTTACAAATTCTGTCACATTCTTCTCTTACCTACTGTCGTAATTTTGAGTTTTCTTCAGCACTTGGCTTAAAAGTTAGTTTACGCTTCCCCACCCCCTCTACCTAAAATTTATTCGTGTTGTGCTAACAACCTATTGCTTTATTGTTGCAACCTTCTCTTCGCTCATTCCTTGGTTTGCAAATTTTTCAAGTTTTTGCTATACAATTAGAGTCTGATTGTTTTGTTTTTTTTTTTTTATTTTTCTTTGCTACTTTAAGTTTTTAATTGAAATTCCATTTTTGTTAAAATGTCTCAAATCATTCCCGTAAAAGCTTGCAAAAAGTTTTAGAAGAATTTAGTCCAATTTGTTTTAATTAGGAGTTTCAGATACTTCAAAATAGTCTAGAGTTGGCTTTTTACTACAAGAAATCTTCGAAAATGAAATAAATCTGCAATTTTTGCATCGTTTGGTTGTGAGAAAATTACAAACAAGCCACTTTATATTGATTTCTATATAAAACAACTTAATTCTTACTTTCAGAATTAAAATATTTAGATTTTAATCACAAGCCTATTATAAGCATTCAAGATTCTCATGATGTCTTAATGTCTTAACTCATGTCATAACTACGTGTCATTCCTAAACTTAGTATTTAGAGCAAAAAATGTGACTTGCTACTTAGTTTGGGTAGAAAATTGATTTTGATACATTTTTTAATACATACAATTTTCCACAAAAGAAAACTCATGCATACTTTTATGTATTTTAGCTCAAAATCAATTGAACTAAATTTAGTAAATAATTGGTTTATATTTGAGGGAAGTATTTAAAAATTTCCCTTTCAACGACTTATTAACGAACAAATTAAATTTGTTTCGTGATATTCTGTACATTTTCATTAGAACAATATGTAAAGGAAAAATTTCCTTTGAGGGAAATTTTGCAAAATCATGCTTTTTATAGAAAATTTAATACATTTATATATTTTCTAAGTTAAATTGTGTATATATTAGAAAAAATTTAAATTTCCCTTTGAGGGAAATTTTCCAATTAAGTTTAAATTTGTAGTGTTTTGCTTAGCATTCAACAGATTTTAACTATAACTTTTTTGGTACGATGTGGTAATAGTGCAGGCGCATGGTTTGTATCGGGAAACACGGTCTCCGGATATAAGGAACCAAATCACAATACTTTTTTTAACTCGATATTGTATCGAACAAAAACAGAAATCATCACAAGAAAAGGCATCTTTACCTATTTAATGTCTCATCAAATACTAATACGTCAAATACTAAGACTCTTGTAACAGATCACAAATTTTTAAGATTTATCCCTAAAATGCATAAATACAAAATCCAACATTAAAAGGGTCCCTAAAGACTCTTTCAGACCTACTAATAAATGCATAACACTCCTCTTGTAGACCCACGCTAGTGAAGCAGAAAATCAGACTACCATGGTGGAGTCCTGATCTTGTAGAGCAAAGACACGACCAGACTAAATTAGCTGACCAGGAACAAATATAGGGGGAATAAAAATGTAGGGTTCAACTTTTCAAAATCAATATCCCGAAAAAAATTCTCACGGAGCAACTTCTGCTTGGGCATTGAGAAAACTAACACTTACACTAAATTTAACACTAACACCACAAAGAGACACTGTACAGTACCGTCACAGCCTCCGTAAACTTTAATAGCGCCAGACAAAATACGGTTGGCTATTCATTTTTTCAAGAATTAAAATTCCCAGGACCAGACGCAAATTCCTGGTAATCTTACGACCACAAGTCACTTTTGACTCGAGGGAATATATATAACTGATGGTATCAGATATAACTACGTAACTGTAGCCTGGAGGGTGGTTTTCATATCAAAATAAGGTTATACCAGACACCTGTATGGAAAGTTCATAAGGCTAATATCCTATTTACTCAAAACACTTGAGAAATTGGGAGAATAGCATATAAGCAACGGTACAAACCAGCCAGTGTTTGCAACCAACAAGCACACATAAACGAAAGAAAAATTGGTGGAGACAGCACTACACGCCTAAGTAGCACATGTAGAAAAAGCACTCCACTACAAAGAATTCGCATTAGGGGTACATTTCTAGACATATCACGTGGATTCAACAATGCATCAACTGCAGCTATCCTTGACTGATGACTTGCATTAGATTAACCACAGCAATTGACTTATGGATAGACAACCTACTCAATTGTAAAAGTGTCCAAACTAAATTAGGCTCTACAATCATGGTAAGAGAAGTGAAGAGGTGGATTCCTCGAGGAGGAGTCCTCTCACCTCTACTATGGAATTTAGTTGTCAACGAATTACTCAAAAACTTTGAAGTCAGAGCTTCAAAGATGACAGCTTATGCGAAAAATATATGAACATAATGCTGGTTGGAAAATACAATCTGATACAAGCTGACCTACGCAACGGTGGTTCATCCAATTCTACTCTATGGAGTCATCTGTGGTACTCAGCGGTGGATAAGTCAACATACGCAAATACTTGAAAAAAGATTCGGCGGCAGGCTGCACTATACGCAAAGGGTGCGCTGAAGAAAAATCCAAGAAAACTCTTGAAACCATTCTATGTTGCACTGCTAGGATCAACCGACTGGTGCACAGGTATAAAACAAGCCCAGCGGGTGGTTTAATATTCAGAAAAAGAGTACGGGAGTAAGAGTGGCAGTGTATTGCGCAGTGTTCGACATAAGATAGTCATAAAAACTACACGACCACTACAACGTCTTCCAGGTGGAGGTCTTCGATATAAAGAAGGCCGCAGAAATAGCTTCTAGTACAACCACTTATCACTCTTTAATAAACATCATTGTTGACAGCCAAGCGACAATCAAATCCATGTGCTCCGATACTGTCAAGTTTAGAAATGTTGAGAAATTTAAATACAATAAGACATTTTTAAGGACATTTTAAAATGTCCCTTTTAATTTGCTAAAAGTGAAATGTTTTCTACTTTGATACTAATTTGATACCTTTCTTCGAAAAAGTAATTTAAGTAATTACACAATTTATCATCACAGCAATAAATTTTGCAGTTCACATAGCAATTGAAATTGGTTTTGAGCATTTTCAAAAAATTTTCCTTTTTTTGGGAAATTTGTTTTTGACACAAATTTTAAATTTTGAATACTTCCCTTAAAATTTGTATATATAATATGATAAATTTTGGTTTTTAACAAAATTTCCCATTCAGGGAAATTTAAAAATTTCATTTTTATGTAACACTTTAAGAAATTTTACTTTAGATAAATAAAAAAAAAAACATATATTTGAGAACATTTTAAAATTTTCCTTCCAATCAACTAAAAAAAAATTGTATAAAAAACGTGAATTTCAAGTTAAACTTTGTTTTTGATGTTAACTTCTAATTTTTAATGATTTGTGATTATTTTAAGAAATTTCCCTTTTATGGGAAATTTTATATTTTAAGAAAATTTATAAATTTGTATGCATTCTTTTCTTAAAAAAAATTTTAAAGTTTTATTTTGTGGTTCTTTAAAATATCCCAAACATTAAAATTTAAAATATTATAATTAAATGAAATTTTAAGAAATTAATAATGAATTTAAAAATGTCCTTTCTAATCAATAAAGGCAATATATAGGGAACATTTTTTAAATACAAGATTTTCAAGTTGAACTTTGTTTTAATGTTAATTTTACAGTTACATACGAACTTTGATACATTCTTTTGCTGGGGAAATTTATGTAACCAAACGATTTATCATAAAAAAATATATTTTTTGCAGTTCTCAGAGCAGAAAAAAAAAGTTTTAAGCTTTTTTAAGAAATTTCCCTTTTTTGGGAAATTTTTTATTTTACAGAAATTTTAAATTTTGAAAACTTCCTTTAAAAGTTGTATGTTTTATAAGCTTGATTTTATGTTTTTCTATAATTTGCCGTACAGCAAAAAGTTTAAAATATTGTATTTAAGTTGAATTCGATAAAATTTTATGTTTTTTAAAAACTTACTTATTTTGAAAGGAATTTGAAAAAATTCCCTTTAAGAGATTGTTTTTTCATAAAACATGAATTCTTAGTTGAATTGGTATTTGGATGTTTTTTATTCATCCTTTTTTATTTTAAGTACAAAAATTCGAGTGATTTTTGTTAAATGATCCGTTCTACTTTTCATAACATTTGCCGTTATGGCTTACAAAATTTCTGATTGAAAAAAATTAAATGCTATTCTATGTATGAAATTTATAAATTTGTTAAGAATCATGAAATAAATTTTCAAAAAATAAACAATAACCCATTTTATATATAAAGTATTACATTGTGAAATTTTTTTAGATATAAATAAAAAACTTGTTAGACACTCTGGTCAACAATAACAACATTGATTGATGCAATAAATGTCAGAAAATAACAAAAACAAGAGAGTAAATCTAATGCTTGAAATAAAATGCAATTAATTGCAACATTGCCCATTGAACATAACATCATAGCAAAAAATTGGCTTTAAAAATTGACAACACGGAACAAACATTTAACGAAACGGACACACAGAATGATATTGTTTTTTTTTTGCTTCTCACTATAAATGTTTGCTCTTCATCTGTTTGCTGCGTATCACATGCGCCATCTTTTCTTCCTGCCAGTAAGCAGTAAATATCTTTTACTTTGTTAGAAAATCCTTAAATCCTAACACATAAAATAAAACAGCTTTCTTCGTGACAAAAAAATAACAACAACAAATATCGATTAGAAAAGTTTGACCCACACCAGTAAAGATTAACCCCATTTCTTTTTCTTTGAACTCAATATATGGCGGTTTATTCGAGAAGATGTAGAAAAATAAGAAAACAATCTATATGTATAAAAATAATTTAATTTTTTTCTATCTTGCTTTGTTTTATGTTTTGTTTTGAAGCAAAAACAACGCAGTAAATATAGAAAATAATGTGTTTGGCATAAAGTTTGTGCTTCATGTGCTATGCTTTCAGCAAAAATCTTTACGCTTGGCCTATACAAAGCACACTATTTCCCGTTCCTGCAACGCTTCGCGTCCACAACAATTGCCATAAATATTATGATCCTTATTTTGTAGCTTTGGCAGTGTAGTCGTTGGTGGACATGCTATTGATACAAACACTGCGACTCACACAGATACACATCCAAACAAGCACATAAACACTCATCGTGATCAACACAAACAACGCACACTTGAAGCTTGCCTTGTTTTTTTGTACGCAACCCAAGAACTCGTCCATCTCGAGGTTGTTATTGCAGAAGTTTTCTTTGACATTTTCTAACACTTTCTCTGTCTCTTTCTTTTTCTGTTTTCTTGTACAATTCTGTCTCTGTTCTTTTTGTTAATACATTGTTTATCCTGCTAGCTGCTTTTTTTTTGTATTTTTTTTTTTTGTTTGTGCTTGCTTTGGTTGTCAGTTCAGCGCTCTTGTTGGAGACTCCAAAGTTTTGTCCTGTTGAATGACATGCATAATAATGACATGACTTTATATCTCTGCCCACTGTTTGTGTCCGTGTGTGTCTGTTTTTCTGTCTTGCTGTACAACCTCGAGTGTTTTCTGTGTGCGTGTATTTGTGTTTTGGTCAAATATTTTCATTAAAATTGGAAAAACTTTGCCCTTTACGTTGTTCACGTAGTCGAGACGAGTCGAGTCGGATCGAGTGCGCATAACTTTGGGGTCAGCATAAATAATGGCCAACACTTGCAGCTTGGCTTTATTTGGTTTTCTATAAGCGTTTCTCATCAACTTGGCTAAAAGTTTATCTTTTCCTTTTCATTTTCTTATATCTGATATCTGCTTTTGGTTGTTTTTTTTTGTTTTTTTTTTTTTGTTTCATTTTGTTTTTGTGGCCAAAAACTTCTGTCGCTTTTAACTTTGCTTCAGGTGAAAATTTCTTTGCAACCATAAGTTTCTCTTTTTTTTTTTTCTTTTTGTTCTGTTTGCTTTTTTAGGGTATTTAGTATTCTTTTTTTTTCTGTTCAAATAGGATTAGCCCGGATTATTAATGGAAGATGTGTTCAGCTTGATTTGGTCGAGGCTCTTAATTTTGCATTTTCTAAAAGGATGCCAAGGCTTATCATTTGCCTAAGAATGCAAATATTTGTAGATGCCACCACAATGCAAGGAAGAAAAGTTTGCAGTTTAATATTGAGAAGTGGAAAAATTTCTTTCAAGTAAAGTTAAAAGTTTTTTTTTCTGCAAACGAAGAAACGCTTGAAAAAGTATTAATTATTTTATGCTGGAGGTGCTCTAAAATAAATTAATTTATTTGACTTTTTTGTTTAAAGTTATTTTCTTTGGCATACGACCTTCTTATCTTTTTTTTTATTGGTTAGTTTAAAGCATTTTGAACAGCATTTCAAATTAAGATGTTATTTTGTTAGGTCTTATCAAAAGTGTTCGTTTTATTATGATTAATTAACTCTTATCAAACACCGTTTTTTAAACATATTATTTAAAAAACAAAAAACATGAAAAACCAGAAAAAACACAAAAAAACATGAGATCTTTTAGCTTTGAGAATATTTTTACCGTTTTTGCACATAGCAAAAACAAAATCGTATAAATTTCCTTCAAAGGTAGATTTTTAAATTTTTTTCAGAATACCTTTATTTGCTCTAAGAACTGTGACGTCATAAAAAATAAGATGCAATACAAGGTTTTATAAAATGTCCCTGCCTGGAATTTCATCAATATAAGAATAAATGATATCGATGTACAAATTATCAGGAATAAAGTATAGAAAAATAGCAATAAAATAAAATTTTTAATTTTTTAAACAGCAAATTTTTTGACAAATTTTTGTTTTTTTAAAATTTTTGTTACATGAATTTATAAAAAAAAAATAGTATAATCATTTAAATAATATTTTAGGAGCGTTTATATCAAAAGAGATAGTTTTGATCATTTTCAAGAAATTTCCTTTTTTGGGAAATTTTGAAATTAACATAAATATAATATTTAACAGTTCTTTATACCATTAAAGGCAATTTTGAGCATTTTGAAGAAATTTCCCTTTTTGGAAAATTTTTAAATTTACTTTTATTTGCACACGTTTAATACTTTTATAGTTTGTAGAACAGCAGGGACATTTTTTAGCATTTTCAAAAAATTTCCCTTTTTGGGAAATTTTAAAATGAACATTAATTTCAAAATTTTAAAATTTTTCTTTTAAAATTGTTGCCTACTTATGGCTTAATGTGAAGTTTACTTAAATTTCTGTTACTAAAATGAATCAAAATTTTTAAATTTTTTTAATTTCCACACGTTTAATACTTTTATAGTTTGTAGAACAGCTGGGACATTTTTAAGCATTTTCAAAAAATTTCCCTTGTTGGGAAATTTTTAAATGAACATAAATTTCAAAATTTTAAAATTTTTCTTATAAAACTGTTGTCTACTTATAACTTATTATGAAGTTTACAAAAATTTCTCTAACTAAAATTTACCACTATTTCGTATTTAAGTGCAATTTGAACAAATTTAAAAGTTCTATCAGATAGAAATGAAATTTTTAAACTTTTCTCTTGAAATAGAAATTTGCAAATCTTTTTTTTTAAATTGAATTTTTTATAATGTATGCAAAGATACACATATAAATAAGCTTATTTTTATATTCACAATCTTAAGCACTTCGAAAAATGTCCCTTAAAGAGCAAATTTTTTTAAATATACCGTGAATATCTTTAATTTTGCTCGAAAACATTGCATCACTGCATCATGATCACTGCGAAAAAACAGGTGCACTGATAAGAAACAACGAAAATCTCTTAGCACTCGCTAAAAAATTGCATAAAATTGATACAAAACAGCAATAAACCCTTAACGCATCAATTTTGAAAAATTTCCCTAAAAAGGAAATTTTCAAATGCTCGCCAAAATATATAATAAATTTTAAACTAGTTTAAATGCAATGAAATTTGCAGTTTTAAAACAGTAAAAACAAGTTTTTATAACATGAGAAATTTTTAATGTGTGATTTCAGACAAATTTTCATCGCAAATAAAGGCGCGCTGATGAGAAACAATAGAAATCTGTTATCAAAACAATTTTGAGAAATTTCGCTAAAATTTCCCAAAAAGGGAAATTTTCAAATGTTCATTTTGACATTAAATGCTTTTAAAATAAGTATAAGAGCAATAAAATGTTCAGTTTTAAACAAGTTTTAATAAAGTGGGAAATTTTTTATGTGTTTTTTATGCAAATTTTTGTAGCAAATAATGGTACGCTTATGAGAAACAACAATATTATCTTATATGAACAATTTTTAAAAATTTCCCCAAAATTTCCCATAGAGGGAAATTTTCAAATTTTTACTAAAATATTAAATTTTGTATAAAACAGACAAATATTGATAGAATTTTTAGGTATACAAAAGTTTTCGTACATTTTTCTTCGTAGGAAATTTTTTAAAGTGTTTTAAATTAATTTTTCACCAGTCACAAAAATTCACGCGAATCAATTTTTCAATCGGAGTTTTGATTAAAGGCTTCAAATTTTTTTTATTCTGAGGAAGTACATACAAAAAGTTGAAATAACCAATATATATAATTTAAAGTGATTGCTAAAATGTAAGTGATTGCTTACAGTTAATAGATTTTATATCCATTTTAGTGGATATATCAAGCTGTCTGAGAAATTATTTGAAATAGAGCATAATAGAATGTTTAAATTAAAATTAAATGGTACATATTAAAAAATTATAACAGAAAATTTAATAATTTCTCATAGCCATAAACTATCAAAACTTGCAGGAAAGTCATAAAATTCTGACACATTTGGTCACAGCAATTTCAAGTACACATGCAGTGACCACAATAATAACAACAACAACAACAACAACAACAACAAAAGATTTCAATTACTCACTCCTCGATAAATCAACAAAACCACTTTAACATACAGCACTCTAAAAATTCAGTATTAATTTGAAGTTTTTGCATAAATATTTAATATTAAAATTTAAAATTTCTGATTGCAATCTTTATACACTGCAAAAAAAAAAACAGAATTATAAAAAGTAACAGCACAAAGCAATTATAAGATAAACCATATTTTTTTAATATTTTTCTGTTGTTTTTCATTTTGTTGCCATACTTTGTAACGTTTAATAAAAATACAAACAAACACAAACAGCAGTTAACAAAGAAACGCACACTCATAACATACACACATACCACACATATACAGACAGACTAACAAACATATACTCATGCAAACACTTGAAATATTTATGAGATTTCATTTGCATGCTGCAGCGGATGCCAAGCAATACATATACTCGAAGAAAAATGAGGTCGTTACACTGAGCGAAAAAACACAAATATACAATATGAAAATATTATAAAAAAAACTTTGTTTTATTTTGATTTTCCTTTTTTTTTTGGTTTTTTTTAACCTATTTTTTGCCTTTGCAAATATGCATAAGAATATTTTTATAAAACAACCGCAATAAGCGGCACACATATATAGAGATATAAAATAAGACAGACGACAGAGAAAGATATGCTAACCCAAACACACACAAGCACACAGTCAAACGAACACAACACCACAACACATACTTATGTAATAATAATTGTAACAGTTCATTCGACGCTTGTTACATATACATATAAATATTTTGTAATGAAAAATATGCACAGCTACACATACACAAAAATATTATTTCATATCTCTGTGTGTGTCAGTGTATGCAGTAATTCTCCATTAAAACTGGCAACAATACTTATTTTCCATACTTCATCGCATTGCAAACATATACAATAGCATGGCCGCCATGAAAGCTCTCACTCATGACAACCAAACAGCATACAAACACCAATGAAGAAAACACAAGCTCATCATGTTAAACGGAAAAACTTTTTACGGTGTATGTAGCTATGTGAATTTATCTGCCGGTTGTTGCTGCTGCTGCTTGTTTGTATGGGTGATTTGTTTGGCTCGTTGGTAACAGGATGGTAAAAATTCTCATATTTGTTGAAAACGGCTGAAACATTTCATTCATGCTGCTACTAAGAATACGAGCTGCTGATGCTGCTGCTGCAACGTGATGCATAAGTTGCAGCAAAACGTAGATGTAGTGAAAAACATTTTCATTAAGATTTTCATTGTGTTGCCGCCAGGGTGCAGAAGCATGAAGATGGGCTAGAGCTGTAGATATGTCAGTCAGTGAGCAAAACTGCCTGCAATGAGCTCAATGCTTGGCAAATGTAAAATTTGTGTAGCGTCTTGTTAATGTAAGCATAGTTGTAAAAAGTTGTAAACGTAGTAAATGTTTTTGCTGTTGTTGTTTAAAAAAGCGAAAACATTTTGAGTGTTTTCATTATTATAATTACAAACAAAAAGAAACGAAACAAAAAAAAATGTCAGTTCTGTGATCAGTTGGAATTTTCAGGCGACTAAGCTTGTAGTTGTAAAAACTGAAACACTAACATATTCAATCACTATGTTTTGTACAATTTTTCACAGGCACTCAGGGCCCGGCTGTTTTATTTGTTGCTGTTGCTGTTACTGACAACTGTTGCCATCAATACCCAACAGTTGTCAACATAGCGCCATAGAATTTTTATTTTTCTTTCTTTTATTTTGTGTCAACTCCACTATCGAGTGGGCATTGTTCTGAATACTGTAACAGGAATATGAGTAGCGGCATAAACTACACACACGTGTACTGTTTTATAGCAACAATACATGCTGCAACAGTTATGCGGCATAGATATGTGAAAATAGTCGATATCATTTATGAATGAAGTGTGACAGTTGTAGTTGAAGTTATTAAAGCAGATGATGAAGAACAAGATGCAGCCTCATGTTATGGGCATTAAGCTGGCAGTTTTTGTTTGTTACTGTTGCAGTTTTTATTACACAAAACATATGCTTACAATTAAAGCAAATCTAACTTAATGACTTAAGGGGAAACATGACATTGGACGTTTTTTTACATCGATTTTTATAATTTTGTATTTATTAATATTCTTAAGATTCTAAGAAAAAAATCATACGAGTTCGAAAGTTACAGCCGAATTAGTGAGAGCGCATTTTTAGTTTTCACCTTTTTTTTCTTTGTTCACAAACTTTGAACGCGTTTATCTCAAAACCATGTTTTTCGTACTGGTTGCGGCACTAGCGGGTCATTTTTGACACGAAAGCTATCGTATGACACGAGTTTTTTTTCGATTTTTTATGAATTTTTAAAGTCAATATTTTTATTAAGAAAAAACACACTTTCAAATTTAGAACATTACCAAAAATTTAAAAAAAAGCTCCTGTCATACGATAACCAATTTTGTTAAGATTTAAAAAAGTCATTTTTTTTCCAGATCGGATAATTTTTGCGACTCCCAGCGCTGCACCACGAGGCTCGGATTTTATCTCTGCCGCCAGTTTGGAGCTCTTTAAAACCATGTTGAAGTGAAAAATATATTTTTTTTAATTTTTTTTTCTTGTAATTTAGTCAATTCTCTACAATAATAAAAAAATGTTTTGGTAACATGTTTTTTTTTTGACTGAGTTATGAATTCTTAAAAAAAGGTCTATTTTCTCTGCCGCCAATGTTATGTCCCACCTTAAAAAACAATTTCAAATTTATTTATTTATTTAGAAAGTAACTTATATTTAAAATTTATAGTTACATAAATTGACAGCAAAAGCAGCAATGGCCTTCAATTGTTTGAAAATTACTCGCAACACCCAATTCTCCCCTACTTTATTAATCAATAAAGTCGAAAAGATAATGTATTACGTTTTTCCAAATACATTCCGATGGCAACATATTATTGAAGGCACATATTGAGAGTGCTTTGAGAGACTCTGCAGAAATACCCACTCTCACTTCATTTCAGAAATTTTTTGTTATCCGAACAAACTTATCTCTGTCCCTGTCTAATTTGCGAGAGCGTACTGTTTGTGAGTGAACATTTATTGTTCTCATCAAGCTCTAACCACCAAAACATTACACCTAAAGGCTGTTCCAGAAATAACTGTCCTTTTTGTTTATTGTAAAAAATCAATGATGAAATCAAACAAATCATGGGTTGAAATAATACATTTCAATGTTAAATACCATCCAGCAAATGAAACTTTCAAATCAAGAATCGGTTAACTGTTGGTCTGTAGAACATGAAACCAATATAAAAACGCAATTATTGAAATTTTTCACTGTTTTCAGAGTTCATGCTTGGACGAGTGTGCTGACGTGTGCGTCTAGTACTCAACTGTCCTCTTTGCAAGTACAGGCAAGGCCAACAAAGATTTTTATTTAATTTTTTTTTAAATCTATATAATTAAAAGGCTAAGGTTTTTTTGTGACTTCAACTCCTCCCAGACCAATAGACATTTTTATCGATTCAGATGTCATTAAATCAGGTTTAAGCTCTAAATGTGCAAACCACTTTTAAAAATTGTGATTTCGCTTCAGGGGGTTCCCAACCTTTTAAAACAGAAATAAAATTTTTGTTCAAAAATCCGGTATTTAATCGATTTGAAATTTAATTTGAGAAAAGCTTATGAATTGATCGAATTTGAGTTTTTTTCAAAACTAAAAATTTTTAACCAAACCATTCCTCAAATGTCATTGTCCGAAAAATGCAGTTCCAAAATCAAAAATTCCACTTTCCGAGCAAACAACTCAGTCAACTTGTAACGGTTTTCAAATTTTTTTTGGTTTTTCTAAATGTTTGTTTAATTTTCCTTGAAATGTGTTGGCAATTATGATAATTATCTTGCCAAATGTATTTTTAATGCATTTTCTTAAAATTGACTTAACTTGTTTAACGTGTATTTTTATCAAACGCCAAGACAGAGAAAAAAAACTCTCTGAAATTTAAAGTTCTGTATTTGGAAGCGAATATCTCTGCCACTTTTTAAAAAATTTCATTTATTTCTTTTTTGTATTTAATTGCAATTAATTGACTTTAAAATAATAATAAAGTTTTTACCGTTACTTAATTATTTATATTTTAATCATTGCCTTTAAAAAGAGTCCAATAAAATGAATGTTTCCTCAAAAAATGTATTAAAAATTGTTTTTGTTGTAAAAATAAAAAAATTTAAAATTTTCATTTTTGATTTTCTTTCATTGTATGCAGTTTATTTAAGACGAATTTGTTTTTGTTTGACAGAAAAATTTATAAATACTATGTGTCATCGAAAAAACAAAGCTACCACCCCCTATGGTTTTTTGCTCGAAATTTTTTTTTTTTTAAATGTTGTTCTTATATTTTTAAAATCTTCAACAAGCTTCAAGAACAATATATTTGAAAAAATTTCATTATAGCTACAACCAATTAAAAGTTATAGCCACGAATCTGTTTTAATCATCCTGCTTATCTTTATAATTAATAGGCTAAGGTTTTTTTTGTGACTTCAACTCCTCCAAGACCAATTGACTGATTTTATCGATTCAGATGTCATTAAATCGGGTTTAGGCTGTAAATGTGCAAACCACTTTTAAAAATTGTGATTTCGCTTCAGGGGGTTCCCAACCTTTTAAAACAGAAATAAAATTTTTGTACAAAAATCCGTTATTTTATCGATTTGAAATTTAGTTTGAGAAGAGCTTATGAATTTATCGAATTTGAGTTTTTTTCAAAACTAAAAATTTTTAACCAAAATTATCTTTTATCCATTCCTCAAATGTCAATTGTCCGAAAAATGCAGTTCCAAAATCAAGAATTCCACTTTATTCCAAGGTTTTAAAAAAAAACGGTTTAACGGTTTTTTTTGTAGGGTTTTTTGACGTTTTTGCATTGAAATGCACCGATGTCATAAGTGTTCTGTGAGTGTCTTTATTGTATTTCTTAATTTGATCTAATGTTATTTGTTCTCTTGAATCTCTTTTTACTTCGTTTTTATTATTTTTATTTTGTTATGTCTTTAATTTGGAAATTTATGATACGATATTTTATAAAAGTAATAATTTTTATCTCAGTATTAATATTAGTGTAAGTCCGTCTTCGTTATTTTACATTTATTGAGACTTGATATATCGTTATTGAGGAAAAACGCTTCTTTATGGAATAGCATGCATTAAACATTAATTTTTCTATAATTATATTTTGATTTAATTGCTCGAATTCGGGCAACAGGTTTACTAGTATAAAATAAATTGTACAATTTTTTTCAAGATTGTATGCAAACTTATTTTGAAGGTTATTTTTTACCAAACAATTATTGAAACAGAATAAGAATTTCAATTATTAAACTAAAAATTTTGATACTTAAACAGCTAGGATACGAATCCACGTCCCCCGCATGACAGTCTAGCACACTTCAGTTTAATATACGTTTCAACAAAAACACAAAAATGTTTCAACAGATGATTTTAACAGCACAAAAATATTTTGAAACGTTCATTCAACGAAGAAAATGGTTTACTTAAATGCCATTTAAGTAAACCATTCAATCATTCAATCTAACAGTGTTTTGAAATAACAGCGGCCGACTGTTAATATTACAGTTGATATTTGTCTGAGTGTTGATGGTTGACAAAAGACCAGCCTGAAATATTCCGCATAAAGACTTACCGCTAGACTTACGCTTCATGTTAACAAAGTCAAAGAATTTCCACTGCTCTTGGAAAATTTTCTCTACGATAAGGTTCGCGTACAACTTGTACGCTTCTACTGACTTGACGGAGAATTCTTTTGACTGCTTGTCTCTCAAAAGCAGTCAATTTTTTTTATTAAGTATCAGTGTTTTTGAGAAGCTTCTAGTTCATATTTCTCTGATTTTTATCTGGTCATGGTTCTGAAAACTATTATTTTTCTTTTCTTGTGGTACATAACTTCAATGGCAGTAAAAATTTTCTGATAAAATCAAGAGACAGCGCTGTCTACGTGTAAGTTGGATAGAACATAAATTCTATCTAAAATTTATAAAAAATTTAAAACTTTTATACGAAATTTTATACTAGCTAGAGATCAGCGTAAAGGCAGGCATACGCAATGGAGTTATTATAAGACTGGGTAAAAGTAATGCCACACTCAGATATAAACACATACCTATCTCCGTTAGAAAATTTCTCTATTTTCGATAAAAGCAATTTCGAAATTTCTTCAATTAGAATAAATTTTCACATTTTCGAAGAAATATTTCTTTACCTGGAAATATTTTAATGTCTCTTATAATGATAAGTATTTTTCTCGCACAAAAAATTCTTATTTATAGAGAAAAATTTATTGAAAATGAAAAATGTTTCCTAAATTTTAATAAAAAATACACTATGAGAAGTATTTGCTTCAATAAAAACGATCTTTCTGAAAAATAAAAAGGGCTCATTCCACAGAAATGAGGAACGGAAACATGAATTCTAAAATGCATGTTTTTGAAGTAATTTTTGGTTTTCGAATTGAAGTGGAATCTTAAGTTAGTCCTGCTGCAAAAATATTTTTAAATTAAATGCTTTTTTATATTATTTTGACAATTTAACTAAACAAACTTCGAGTTGAAAAAATTTTTTAAATATTTTGATCTAATTTAAACCTTAAAATCAGTCAGTTTTTGATACAACTTTTAAAAAAATAATGTTAGTAATATTAAAAAAGATATTAATGTTGTGTTAGAATAGGTTGTAATAATGATTGGTTACTGCGTTTTATATTTAAACTGAGTTTTTTTTCTGTGTCACACCCGTCCCAAAAAAGGCTATAGTTTTCCTAAGAAGCAACATGGGCTTATGATAAGAATGAAACTTTCCTAAAGTAAGGATGTTGGTGTTTTACATAAATTTGTTAACTTTTTCATTCAATAAATTATTTTTATTCTTCATTTCCGTTACAAGAAGTTGGTCACACCCGGAACGGTTTCCAAAATTTTTTTCTAATAATGAAATTTTTGCAAATATATGAATAAATTCTTTAATTAAAACAAGTTTTGTGAATTCATTTATAGCGAAATCATTTGTATAGGTATTAATTTGATCGAAAATTCATGCGAAAAATTTTTTGCAAAAAAAAAATATTTTTTTTTTTTAAATATATTAAAAACTTGAAATTATTTGTAAAGGTATTAATATGATAAAAAATTCATGCAAAAAAATTTTTTGCAAAAAATATTTTTTTTTTTTTAAATTAATACATTAATTAAAAACATATTTCTTTGATTTAAGTGTCAAAAATATGTGATGGTTATTATACCCATTAAGTTCTTATATTTAATTCCCACATCATTCGCACTCGTCACACCCGGGACAATCTTATGTCATACCCGTCCCATTTAAAAGTTTAAAAAATAATGGTTAACGCCATTTTTCCAAAATATTTTGCACTGGTATTCAACAGAAAATATATTAAATTTGAATGTATGCAATTCAAAAATGGTCTCATTGTGGCAGATGGACTGAATTTCAATGTTAAACTCGGAATTTTTAGTTTTTCAACTTGTGCTCGTCACACCCGTCCCAGGTGTTTAAGCGAATGTAACTATTAAACTAGTATAAATAATTGCATTATGTTTTAGCATTTTGAAACCTTGGGGCATCTTCTAAAATACCCTATAGTAAATTGCTAAAATTTTAACCGGTTAATGCCATTTTCAGCACGATAAAGTAGTCAAAACGTCACACTCGTCTGTATGGAAGGTTTTTTCTCTAAAAACGATATATTTTTATATATTTCACTTTATCACAGAAGCTTCTTATCATTTTTAGAGAATTTTTAGGGCAACATTTAGAGAAAAGTATTCTCTGGAGCAAAGTTTATGTCATTTTTCTCTTAATATTATGCCTTTTTTTATCATATTTCGAGAAACTTTTTTCTAAGTGTAGCAGTAAACAGAGGTTATGGCATCAGAACGGCTCATTTGAGCTAAATGGATACTACTAGAGGCAGTATCACCATCCTAACCAACCCACAAACCAATTAGTTTTTAAAAATATTAAATTAATTTTTTTGTAATAAAGCGAAAGTTTTAATTAAAATTAACTTTTTGCAATAAAGCGACAGTTTTGGCGACTGCACATCAGATGAGACTCTTCAAAAAGCTCGTAGGTTAAAGCTAGGTTCTTTTTTCTCACTTTTAGTGCAGTTTCTATCAACTTGGTTTTACAAAGCCGCCTTTTAAGCTCTTTATAATAGCAATATCTTAAGGCACGATTAGGGCAAGAATAGTAATAATTGACCCAACCAACTTCAATCCTTTTTTCTGCCTACTAATCATCACTAGCATATAACCGACATACTTGACCTTTTTTAAAGCCAATGCTATGTGCAAAATACTACCAACAGTTCGTGTAGAGTAACCTATTTTCTAAAGCTGCCTACCTGCCTTGGCTGCCTGGCTTAAAAGACAAGCAAAAACACAAAAAATATCTGGAGCAGTAAGCAACAAAAACAGAAACAAGAAACACCACTAGCCGAGGGTGCAAGACTTTATTTCTTTGTGCGGTTTATACATATAGAATATATATTTTATAATTTTTTAATATTAAAAAACTAATTTGAAAAAATAAGCCAGCGGCTACGCTTCGACCATAGTTTTTCTGTTATTACAAAGGAAGAAAAAAGGAGTTTTTGAGCTGGTTTTTAGTGTTGCTGTTTTAATTGTTGTTGTTGTAGTTTCAGTTTTAACATTGCTGTGGCAAAGTTTTCTATAAATTTTTCTTTATTTTGCTCTCTTTGAATTTTTATAACAGGTTTTTTTTTGCTTTTCTTCAACAAGTTTACAATAACAATAAAAAAATTTCTACATAAAAAAATATGCCACAAAACTTTGACCTAAATATTTATAAACAGCACACAAAACTGAGTTGTTTTTTTTTTTTTTGTTTTTTTTTAGTGCTGCCTAATTGAAGCAAAACAAAGCTTATACAATACATACCACAAAAACAAAAAAAATAAAAAAAAAACAACAAAACTGTTGGTAACATTTATATGCGTTTTTTGCTTAGAAGGGAAATTTTTCGCTACGCTGTTTGTTCCCACGCCAATCGTCAAATTTATGTTTGATTTAAAAAAAAAAAATCTTCATGCCTTTTTTTATACAGTTTTGTGTGAAGTAAAAAAAAAAAATGGTTAGACTTTATTAAAACACGCAACCAAGCAGAAACGTTTTAAATACCAGAACTTAGCAGCTTCGCTTAATTGTATGAGTTGCTGTCAAAATGTTGAGCACGCCTGCTAAGCTTGGACAACAACAGCAACCAACAACAAAAATTGTGTTAAACAGCTTGCTTAGTTTGTAAAAAAAGAGTCACGTTTAATAAGCCAGGCTTACTATATTTTAATCTGCCACTTTTCTTCGCTTCTATCGGTTGCCTGTTTTTGTCTTTTTCATACAAAACGCTAACGTGTTGACGGATGCTGCTAGTTTGTAGTTTTTTGTTGGCACCTTTTTTTTATTGTATTTTTTTTTTTCGTGTTTTTTGTTGCTGCCGGCGGATGTTAAGTCATTAGATTATGTCTGAATTTATTATATAAACTGGCTTAATAGCTTTTGTCACGTCACTAAAAGCTTTCGGCCAACATGCCTTGCTCAATGTTTCTAATGACTAAATCTGGCCTAAAGACTTCATAATAACGTTAAAAATTGGCTAATTGTGTGAAGTCTTATATTTAAATCAGTTCAAAGTTAAAAAAAAAAATAATTTCATGCAGCTGACAAATAAAAATTAAAAAAACTACTAGTTGAAAGCATTTTTTCGATATTTCTGTGTTGAAACTTGCAAAATTGCACTTTGTTGCAGGCAAATTCATTGGCAGCAAATCATATTTATTGCATTACATTTTTATGCAGTCAAGCATAATTCATTTAGCTACAGCTAAGTAGAAAAAAATGGCAACTTTTTAAGCCCCTTAAGCCGTAGCCAGAAAAAAACTTAACAACAAATTTTGTATTGTTTGCATGTTAATTTGCTGCATTCATAAATTTTGACTGCATTTTGCAAACATAAACATTGACAACAACAACAATTAAAAAATAAATATTAAACTTTAATGCATGTTTACTTTTGGTGTTAACATGCAAAAAAGGAAAAAGGAATGCATACTTTTTTTGTAGCATAAATAGTTTATCAAACATTTTTTGTGCTCGTGCCAGATTTTTTTTTTTTGTTTTTTTGGAAAACTCTGACAGCACAGTGGCAACACTGGCGATTTGCGCTCTTCAGCATTATTAGCATTTTTTAAAATAACACATATTTTATGGCAGCGTGTAAAGAAGTTTAAATAACAACAACGCTCACGAGCATAGTTACTAAAAAAATGCAACAGTGAAAAGGAATAAAAACAACAACAATAGTCGCCACATGAAAGTGCAAATAAATTATGTGTGAAGATTTGTTTTTGGCATTTTATTGTTATTGTTTTTGTTGTTGTTGGTTTTCATGATTGTTTTCATATTGTTATTGTTGTTTGCCCCGGCTGAGTTGTATGTGGAGCAGCACCTTTTTGTAAGCAGAATTTGCACAAAGATAGGTGAGTGTGTGTAGCGTGTGTGTGTGTGTGTTTGTGTGTGCGTGTGCATTTATGCATATTTTATGCTGCTGCATTAAATATTTTCAACGCCCCCAACTCTCTCTCTCTCTACGCCAGCTCTCTTCGCCTGCGACCACATCATAAAGTATGTTATGACAATAAAAGCTAACGGTGCATAAAACCGCAGCAGCATAACAGTAAAAATAAAATAACTGCCATTTTAGCACCAGCGCCTTTTTTTTTCTCGCCTTGGTTTCTTTCTTTCATTTTGTTTCTTTCTGCATGCCTTTCAAACACCTTCAGTTGTTGACATATTTTGTTATGCTTTTTTCTTAAGCATAAAACGTTTGTTTAATGAAATGTAGCATGCTTTTAGGCACTTTTATGACTGTTTCAAAACTTTCACATTTATGTTAGGTTATGTTGGATATGTGTGCGTGTGTTTTATCAGCTCATACTTTACCATTAATATTCGCTTGCTTCATGTAGTTTTATTTGAATAATGCGTAAATATTAGTGAAATTACCTGAAAAGATAAGAGAAAGTGAAAAAAATTGCTAAGTTAGTTAATTTTGCAGTTATTTATTTTGAGAAATAAATGTTTGTAAATAATTATGATATTAATATGTAAGTAAATACATGCACTTTATTATTATTATTTTGTTTTCAGAACATAAAACAGTTCAACAGAATCACAATCGAAACGCTTTGGCCACCACGGAGATGGGTTGTAAGTATTGCACACCTTCAGCCAATGGTCTAAGAGCGCCTATAAAACCTTGTGCGTGAATTTTAAATTTTTGTTAAACCTTAGTCGGCATACTAGAAACATTTTTACCCCACTATTTTTGTATTTTGACACAATATATAAATTTTGATGCTTTTACACTATCTTTTTTAACTTATTTCAAATATTTTTTTGTTCGAGAAACGTATATTTTTACTAGAGATTTCTTCTACACTCAGAAAATAGTATTTCAGCATATGATAAAAAATGCATCATAGTTGGAGAAAAATGGTATAGACTTTGCCTCAGAGACTGCTTTTCTCTAAATTTGATACTAAAAATTCCCTAAAAATGATAAATAAAGCTTCTATGAAAGAGAGAAAAATATAAAAATATATCGTTTTTTGAGAAGTAGACTTATTTACTGTTGAGAAAAGATTTAATTTTATTGAAGAAAATACTTCGCTTAGTGAAATTTTTATCAAAATAAAGGAACAAATTTTCATTTTCAATAAATTATTCTCTATAAATAAGAAATTTTTTTGTGCGAGAAAAATATTTATCATTATAAGGCCCGTTAACTGATCTCCGAAGTTTAAATTCCTTAACCTCAGATTTCGTAAACAGAGTTTAAATTTTAAACTCAGTTAAAATTATATTCGTAACTTATCTCATTTTTATCGGCAGTTTACTTAAACTCTGTTTAAAAATTTAAACTGAGATTAAAAAACATATTTGAGCGTCACTGCAGTAAAAATTCTACAACTTTGACGTAGAACATCAAAATATTTCAAAAATTTTTGATAAAATAATGCAAATTGTCAGTTTCATTGGAATATTTTTTTTTTCAAAACTTAAAATATGTTTGTTTTTTGTTTATTGTTTTGATTTTTTGAAGTATGATTTTTTTATTTTTTATTTTTTGTTTACGATTGAGAATATTTCCAATGTTCTCAGAGAGTTTTTGACAAAATCTAAGTTTAAATTTTTTAAACCTAGAATTTCTGTGTTTAAATTTAAACTTGCCTCACCAAGTTAAACTTAGATTTTTTGAGATGAGGTATCGGCGTTAAAATTTAAACTGAGGTTAAGGAATTTTAAACTTTGTTTAAGCTAAACTTTGTTTAAAATTGAGATCAGTTAACGGGCCTAAGAGACATTGAAATATTTCCATTTCCTAGAAGTGAAGAAATATTTCTTCGAAAATGCGCAGATTTATTCTAATTGAAGAAAATTTTATTTGAAAAAGAGAAAATTGCTATTATCGAAAATAGAGAAATTTTTATCGGAGAATGATGCGTGTTTTTTGCTGAGTGTATCAACGTTTTTTGGTAGCAGAGACAATAAAAAACAATGTCTGCCTTTTGTAAAGTAAGCAAACTTGAAAAATACTAAATACGTCCTTTAAGTTAATATTAAATTTTAAAGAGTAATAATATATCTAAATTTATGCCATCACCAAACACTGAAACAAAAACGTGCACAATAATTATGAGTTTTTACATGATATCCATGAATGAAAATCATGAATTTTGGTGCAGTAACAAATAACATGAGTTACATATCAATTCATTAAATCAATGTTCAAAAGCTCATACGAAGAAACATGAAAATATGAATATTTCTTAAGTTTTGTGTTTAAAGTTCATAAAGTATGTGTACAAGCTACATGAATCAATTACTTCTTAAATGAAATCAATATTTTCGTAAATGAAATGAAAAAATACAAGGAGAACATGAATCATACATAACTTCTGTGAATAAATTTCATTAAATGTATGTTCCAAAACGAGGAGAGCAAGAAGAGTTCATGAGATAAGTGACAAAATACGTCAATCTCATGTATACACATACACAAAGAAAACTTGAACTATTTTATTAATTTATTGGCTGAATGTCATATCAATTTGACCACTTAGTGCACTTTTTCATGGTGATATTATGTCATTTTTCAAAATAAGTTTAACAAATACGCTTAGAACTAGACGTAGAGAAATAAAATATTCCAACAATTGTTCTACGTAAAATTTCACTATGACTCACTTTGCATAAAATTTGTCTACAGCTTTCTTCAGTGTAGAAAATTAGAAAGTTTTATATTAACTAATGTTGACAGTTTTAACATGCATGCAATGAATGAATTTCTTAAACATGTTAACTTGTGACGTAAACTTTCTATTACGTTATAAATTGAAGTAGGCTGTACCAAAACTTGTCCAAAACTACTTGAAATGAAGCAAGGTTTTAATGAAATGTTTTAATTGATTTAATTTATAAAGAACGTATTTTACATTAAAACTAAGATATGTACAAACTATTAATGCATATCTTCGACTTGGCCGAAGTTAAAATACCCTCACGGCCGATTTTTAAGGGTAAAATAATCTTAAATTGGAGAGCTTTTTGTATGAGATTTTGAGAGATTTTATTATTTGTATGTGTCTAAAATACATATATATCAAATTGTTTTCCTGCAGCTTTCAGCCTTTTCATAAAATTTTCGATTTTGGGGTTGTATGGGAGGTGGGCGTGTTAGTTTCTGTATGACGCCCATTTTTTTTAACGCACCACAGTTTTGACATAGAATACACGAATACCGGGTTTCCGTTTTCTACCTTTAATATTAGCCTCTTTATAGGGTTTTCAATTTTGGCGTTGTATGGGAGGTGGGCGGTGGATGACGTCCATTTTTCTAACACAACTCATTTCTAAAATACACAAATACCGAGTTTCCGTTTTGTAACTTTAATATTAGCCTCTTTATAGATTTTTCAATTTTGGGGTTGTATGGGAGGTGGGCGTGTTAGTAGGTGGATGACTTCCATTTTTCTAACGCAACTCAGTTTTGACAAAGAATACACGAATACCGAGTTTCCGATTTCTACCTTTAATATTAGCCTCTTTATTGGGTTTTCAATTTTGGGGTTGTATGGGAGGTGGGCGTGTTAGTAGATAGATGACGCTCATTTTTCTAACAAACTTAAGTTTTGACATAAGATACATAAATGCCGAATTTCAGTATTATAGCTTTAATATTAGCCTCTTTAAACAGTTTTCAATTTTGGGGTTGTATGGGAGGTGGGCGTGTTAATAAGCTGATGACGTCCATTTTTCTAACACAACTTAGTTGTGACATAAATCACACAAATACTGAATTTCAGTTTTGTAGCTTTAATATTAGCCTCTTTATAGAGTTTTCAATTTTTGGCTTGTATGGAAGGTAAGCGTGTTTTTCATCCGATTTAGCCCATTCTCGAATTTGATTTTAGTTTTTTTAAAAAAAGCTTAAATATTGAATTTCATTACGATAGCTTGAAAATTACGGCTGCAATCGTGTCGACAGACAGACGGACAGACGGACAGACATACGGACATGGCTAAATCAACTCAGATGGTGATGCTGATCAAGAATATATATACTTTTCTATACCTACCAATCCTCCTTTTGGGTGTTACACACATCGTGACAAAATTAAAATACCCCTTACGCAGTACGCGTGGGGGTATAAAAATTGGTCCTGTTGCTCTCTAACACGACCATTATGCAAACAACCCACAATCTCAAAAACACTATGAAAAGTTTTATAGTTGACCAAGAGAAATAAAACTTGGTATTAGAGCATTTCATAATAAAACTAAGGTGTGTTTAAAAAAATGGTTGTCATCCACCAACGAACATGCCTACCGCCCATGCTACGCACTATAGAAAAACCTCTTTGATGAGATTAATATATGAGCTACAAAAATAAGACTTGGCATGTGAGTATTTCATATCAAAACTAAGATGTGTACATAAAAAGTTTTTAATTTGAACTACAGATAATACTTGGTATTAGAGCATTTAATATTTAAGCTTACATGTGTTAAAAAAATTGGCGAAATCCCAACATTAGCACGCTCATCCCCATACAACCCACAATAGCGAAAACAATAAAAATGCATTTATATGTGAGCAACAGAAATGAAGCTTGTCATGTTCAAATGTTTCATTAAAACTGAAATGTGTAGGGGAGAGTGGGGTGTTGTGAGACAGGTTTAGTTTTTGGACGATAACTTCTTTAAAAGTTAATATTTTTTTTTCTGGGAACATTTTTTGGATAGCTTATTCAATTACCTAACAACCTCCGATGACATTTTTTTGAAATTTAAAACATTTAAGAATTTTCTTGAAGCCTGAAAAAAAGATTGGAATTTTTGATTTTAAAAAATTATGGGGTGTTGTGAGACACTACTATAAATATAACAAAATGGAATTTTTTGCTTAAAGTCCTTATTGAAATAGGACAAAATTTAAGGAAAAAATTAAAATACAGATAAGAGAAATTGTTCGCGTTAATCTGATTCGGCTAACAGTTAAAATATCCGGTTTTCATTTTGGCACACTGCAGATGAACAGTTCGATCACATTTATTGCAACTAATAAAATTGTTTTCGTCCGGACTGATTTTAGAATGTAAGTCGTGCATGCGTATAGTACGGGCTATACGTATTCATGAGATTTCACACTCCCTTGGCGAATCCAAAAAAAAAAAAAGACTCTTTGGCACGTTTACCCTACAAAAGATGCAAAAGTATAAATCTTCATCATCTAATGAGAAAACTCTTTCCGGTACGTATTTTGTATGATGACTACGCTTTGCTGGATCCTTCAGCGATTTTTTTGTTTGAGTTGTTTTTTCAGTCTTTTGGTCGGATTTTTTCCTCAATAATGCCACATTCTTGGAAGTTGTAAATACGGTTGCAAAAATAGCCTTCTGGCCGCGTTTTGATTTTTGGAATAGGGGATCAAACTTCAGAGGACTAACCTTCTCTAGTGCACTGCTCAGCTCAGACGCCTTGAAAAACCAATTTAATTTGTAAAATATTAGAAAAACTGGTTTCCTGCCAGTTTTGACACTTTGATATGCAACAAAATCGACTAATTTATCATTTGAAGCCGATGCGGAAAAAATTGTGTCTTCAACTTTTCCATATACCGGGTTCTATACATTCTAGATTTATCAAAATTATATGATTTGCAGACAACTCGAAAACAATTATTTTTTATGGCAATTTCTTTGATGGCTGCCACTAGTGGATGGATGCAACAATTCCTTTTGGATTTGGCGATACTTTATATGCATTTAGTGGCATGATGGCTATAAAAATAATGAAATAAAAACAAAAATGACTGTCTCACAACACCCCATATTTACTTTTTCACGACACCCCATATTCGACATTTTCAAATGGCCACTGCGTCATCATCACCCGCAATTTTTTTTGCAAAATCACTTTGGTGGGCTTGAAGGCAATGGAAAAGATATCATTTTAATAAATATTTACCTTCACGTTTAATTGGCAATGTTTCTGGAAATTCCACAAGGCAAACTGTACAAAAAACTTTTAAGAGCGCGATCAAAACTCATAATTGTTACAGACACTAGGAACACGTGTCAATGCGATGAGTGCATATAATAAGTGAGATCCCATTGAGAAAATATCTTACAGTTGTTGTGAGCATTCATAACATTACCACTATGTCAGATATTGACGTGTCTCACAACACCCCATGTCTTACAACACCCCACTCTCCCCTACACATTATGAGCTTCATATACCAATGGACACTACAACCTCCCATACAACCTGCAAAAGTAAAACTTCTCAATAGGCTACATTTGAGCTACAGAATCAATTTAAATATGTGTTTTTTACATTAAAACTAGGATGTGTACTAGACCGGATCATTCTTATATGGATAAAAAAAATTTCAACTGGTCGAATCTGAAAAGTTAGAGGAACTCATTAAAATGATTTCTGCATACTTTTTCTTCAAATCGAAGAAAAACCGCCGAAGCAATATTGATTCTACTGAAGGTCTTTTTTGGTAAAAAAACAAGTTGTTTACTTGCAACTTTTTATTTTACACAGAACGCATACCCACATCTTCTTTAATATTAAATTTCTTACTCATACTAACATATTGATATAAAAAAATTGTTAAAATTTTGTTTCATTACAAGTCTTATTGACTACCAAAAATTGAATTTTTTGCTATTTTTAGTAAAGCATTTTTTTGAAACCGCTGTAAAAGACACATTTTTTCTAGATTTACGTGAAAGTGTTATGGTTGGAAAGGTATTAAGTTCTTCTTTCGGTCTGTGTATCGCTTTAATAAAAGCTAATAAAAGTTACAAGCAAAAAACGTGTTTTTTTCCCAAAAAAGACTTTAAGAGAATCAAAATTGCTTCGGCGGTTTTTCTCCGATTTGAAAAAAAAAATATGTAGAAATCATTTTAATGAGTTCCTCTAACTTTTGAGACCCCGACCGGCGAAATCTAAATTTCGATTCGGTCTAATGTGTACAAATAATGAACTTCATGCCACTAATATATATTGAAAAAGTAGGTTGAGCGTATTTCATAAACGGACAAGACCGATTTTACAGCTTGCTTAGAGTAACTTCGGGTGTTGAGATATGGTCGGGTAATGTGATATACCTACATATTTTGTTAAATACACAATTTTCAACAAGAATAAACTATGTGAACATAACAGTGACAGAAAAAAACACGTGCTGCAGCTTAATGCGTGCTCTCATTCGCTGTGTTCGCTCTCATTGTTGTGAAATTGTTTATCGGTGTAGTAGATATTTATTTTTTGTTAGTGCGTTTTCGAGTAAACTACAATAAATAGAGCAGAATAGATAAATTTTTTAAGAGTTTGAATGAAGTTAGCCAGAAATGAGGTGAAATCTTGATTTTCTGCAGCGTATTTTTACAAAAATAACCTTATTATTATGAAACCAGAATTCGGCTATTGTGATAAAGTCAAAGTTGGGTAATGTGATATACCATCTACTCATAGCATATCTTTGCATTCCATTCATTTTATACTTTGTGTTATTTTTTTTTTGTTAAGTTTTTACATGCATATTTTTATTCAATTGATTTTGTTTGTATTATTGTTTTCTTTTAAGTAAATTCCACAGAAATAAAAACATTGTATCAACAACAACATTAAAAACACTCAAACAACATTTTTTTTTTTTTGTTCTTTTCAATAACATGGTTTTTTTAATTTTGGTTGAAAAAACAAAAGATACCGCTAATGGACACTATTTAGGTAATGTGATATTGGTATATATGGTATATCACATTATGCGAACGTGGTATATCACTTTACCCGCCACTTTCATTAAGGGGAATTACATGGCTTTTTTACATTTCATTTCATTTTTCATTGTGTTGAAAAAGCTCCAAATTGGGTTACGCCATAAAGCTCCAAAGTAGTAAAACACTGCAATATGCTTGATGCATCAAAAAATATCCTGTGTAATGCGGTATAAGCTAAGGTATGAAAGTTTGAAGAAATAAAATATTTAACAATACCTATATCACATTACCCGAAGTTACTCTACATGTTTGTTTTTCTCTAATTGAGAAAATTTTGGCAATTGAACTATTATTTGAACAAATGTATTTCAAATTTTCTCTTTTATTTCAGCAGATTATCGAATCAATGAAATTATTTGCCAAAATTATGTTAACCTTTCCTCAGCATACAAGTTTTCTTTGCATATGAGCTAATTTGTTTACAAACTATCTATAAGGTATCTCAATTTTTGTTATTCTTTCAAAAGCAGCAGCCAATATTGCATGACTAAAATATTAGGCTAAAAAATTAATGAAATTACGTCAAAAACTAGATATAGGCATTTTACTAACCATCTCACCCACCTCAACACCCTTCTCCTAAGACCCCAATCCACTGTTTTGCCTAAACATTTTATCTTATGCTGTCAAATGTCAAATTCTAAGTTATTATCCATCATTTGTCTCATTTGAGCTTGAGATACAAGCTTTTCCTAACCCTCAACCCACGCCAGCAACTGTCATATGAACTAACTACCTTGTTGTGAAGATGTGTCTGACATGCCCCAAAAAAGTACAAATAACAAAAATAAAAAATAAAAAAAACTTCAACAGCGACGTCTACACATTAACATCAGCTGCCAACGTTATAAGAAGCTCAATGCAAAAAGCTTTTCATTACCTTAACATTTGCTGTTGTTTCATAATATTTTATTCATGTGGCTTAAGTTTTTCTTATTTTTCTGAACATGCAAAAATAAAATTGATGATGTTGAATAATAGAGCACCTTGTTTAGAAAGAGAGTGAAAGAGAGCTGTTGCTATGTTCCAATTATTAGCCATGATCCAGTTATAGCCTACGTCCAAACATGAGCATGTTCATTACTTAGCTGTTTACGTGGTAATGTGACAGGCCTCATAACAATACAACAGCAACATTAGCAGAAGAAAAAAAATGAAAAAAAAAAATAATGTGTTGATATGTATGCTACTAATTTTGACGTATATGGTCAGGGTTGTTGTTCTGTTAGCAACAACAGAGGGTGTCTTCAGAAAAAAACAAACAACAGCCGGCAGGTGAAGAAAAATGCTTTGAATATTAAAATTAATGACTGAAATTCGTGTTGGGCATAAAAAAAATTGCATGTTGTGATTGTTGTTGTTGTTATTTTGGGTAGTTTTTATTTTTTTTTTTGCCAACTATTGGCGTAGTTTATGATGTGGTTTTTTTATATTTTTGTTTGAGTATTTTATACAACGTAATTGACTGTTGAAAGTATAGATATGTACTTATGAGAGAAGATGATATTATATGCAAGGTAGTATTTCTTTTTCACTAATCGGGATTCTTAAAATATGCTTCTTTTTATATTATTTTTGTAAGTTGCAGTGAAACTTCTTCAACTTGAGGTGTGAGACCAGTATTTCGTTTCGAGTTACTGAAAATTCGAGTAGAGATCAAAACATATGAAAATATGCATCGAGAAAGCACCAATACTATTTCTAGTTATCGATAATTTTATTTTTGTTAAGGAAGTTCGAGTTAGGGAAGTTAAACTGTAGTTGTGTTTGTCATCTGTATCCAGTGAATTGACAAATTTTGATTTCAAACTTTGGAAACTAATTTAAACCTTTGATTTAAGCCTTTTTTAAAAAGAGGCAAATTTTAACTCGACTAGATCTTATAAAAGCTTTCATATCAAGTTATAACTTCATTAAAGCACAAACTTTCGGGCGCAAGCTCTGTAGAAGCCAAATCGAAGCTTAAACTGCTAAATTTTATATTTTAATCTACAAGAAGTACTTGTTCTAGTTGCAAAGACACACGTACACACATACATACTCACAAGTACTAAGAAAAAAATATGTTAAAAATTTTTAAAAATGATATCGCATCAAATAAATGTTTATATCCTGCCGCATGAGAGCATCGAAAATTCGTAACAAACAACGGTATATGTACAAACGTTGACTGGCGAAGTTATGTCGGCAGCTCCTAAAATGCTGCAATCATTTTTGCACTAGATATTTGTCATATTAATTTTTTTTGTTTATATCTTACAAATGCATGCACTCAATCAATGATATAAGCATTCATGCACACCAAAAGCAAGGCAGCAGAACTCACACTCACACCAACACACACTCTCAAACACATACTTTTACACACACAACTGCATCTAACTATCTGCTGCATTTATATACAATGAACTGTGTGTATTTCATATATTTTAACTTCTAACATTAAGTTGTGTTTCGTTTTTTTTTTTTTTGTTTGCTTTATTTGCATTTGTTAATTTCAAGCAGTCAGCCGAGAGCTTTAAAGCTCTTCCTTATTCGACTGACTGCACGAGTGCGCGTTTTGCTTTGATTTTTACTTATCCACTGAAGCATAAGCAGAGCAAAACTAACAAACATCAATTGCTTCTAGGGTGACTGTTGCTGTTACTGTTGCTATTGCTGCATGTGAAGAGGGGGCGTGACATTGGTGGGCGTTCGGTACGTCGCTTTACTCAATGATGCGCAAATCTCTGTTTACTTTGAAGACGTAAAAAAACACCATAGAAATCATAGAAAAAAAATATCTATAAAATAAAATAAAATATTTCAAAGCATTTCTTTGATTGAAATTGATTGCTGGAATGACATGAATAAAGTGTTGTGAGGGGAGAGCTGTTTCTTTTGTACTGTGACAAATGGACGGCGTTGTGCCACGACACACAATTGCATCATATAGTAAC